>CM068368.1:229320157-229928797 GCA_034769895.1 Magicicada septendecula | reverse complement strand
ATTCATGTCTCCAATAAGACTCAGAAATCAGTTAAATAAATGGTGGTGCTCATGTAGAGCAAATTTGTATTTAGCATGCAGCATCTTTTCGTACTTGCCACTGGGACACATGTATTCATACAAATACAAATTTGTATTTGTTAAATATTTCATAATGAAAACATTCCATGTTGTGACCACAATAAAAATCTGCTCTTCCTTCGTTGAAATTAAAGACTAATTGTGAGTATACAACAAAATTTTCATTTTAGCATAGAGTCAGTGACGTGTAGAGTCCTAATGAGCTGCATATAAACGAGAACTAACCAGAAGTAGAACTCTTAAAAATGAGTAAGTTGTGAGCACTCTCTATATTTGACAAATTCTAATTAAAATTAATGGTAACACGGAATATAAAAGTGTATGCTGTGTTATCATAATATTCAAAATTATGTTGATTTAAATGGAATAAATCCTATTGTAGTCCCAAGCCACGTTTTTGTTAACCAAATACACTGTACTCACCGTCTATGGCTTTTTTCCGTGATGTTTTTTCCTGTTTACATGTTTCAAGGCACTTGCCTCATCATCAGAACTTATAAAATCAATCTATGTCATAAATAATGACATTTGTCAAAATATTAAAAACAAAATACAGCAATTAAACTATGTACATAAATTCGCTTTAAAAATGTTCGGAGTGCCTTGCAAGTACGGCGCGTGTTGTCTTGCAAGGCACACCGAACATTTTTAAAGCGAATTTATGTACATAGTTTAATTGCTGTATTTTGTTTTTAATATTTTGACAAATGTCATTATTTATGACATAGATTGATTTTATAAGTTCTGATGATGAGGCAAGTGCCTTGAAACATGTAAACAGGAAAAAACATCACGGAAAAAAGCCATAGACGGTGAGTACAGTGTATTTTGTCAAAATTATGCCAATGGGTAATGTTTGAAAATAAGCTTTCACAGTCCTAAAATTGGTTTAGGTTGTTCTTATGTATGTAGTTTTTATTTATTTGAAGATAATCTTGTTAAATTGTGATTACTGGCTATTTACACCTGGTTTGAGGACTTGAAATTTTATATTTTGAACCTTTCATCTGAAAAGGTAAGTTGCATTTAGTAGTTTTTCTTTAAATTAATGTGTGCGTAATTTAAATTCATTACTAAACTACGGAATCTAAAAGAAAATATATAAAAGCAGAAAAAGCTTTGAAATTTTTCCTTTTTTTTTGTTTGAACTAGTTTTGTTTGTCGCAGAGTACGACGGGGTCAGGTTATGTACAGAGAACATCATCTGGGGCTTTGGACCCGAGGCAGGGTGGATTGAAAAACAAACTTTTCAACGTGCTAGGATTGAACACCAACTCATGAAAATTATTTTACCAACCCTATATCACGTCATTTCTTTTCTTCCCACAGTCAACAATCAGTCACTGTAGTTAGAGAATTTCCAAGTAGCTAAGATGTATGCTGTTTGCTGTAGTGTATCTGTCAAAATCTCCAGATCCAGTGGTTACTGTTTTAGCGGTATGATAGGTTTTTGTTTTCCAGGTTTTACTTGCATGTGTCAGTGAGTGAGTGCAGAATGTTGTTCATTTACTGGGAGACTTAAATATGTCACACAATGTTTCAGTTATCAGTTGGTTTAAATGTGATTATAAACTATAGGCGTGATAATGAAAATAATTTTTTTTTAATCAGTCATTATTAATTGTATCTACAAATTAACCATCGGTTGACAAAATCAAATTGCTGTTTGCAAATTTTATATTATTATTTGTTATCTTTGTATAACTATGTTATTTTAGTGAAATTATTTGCTTTGCTCACTATAGTGAGTCATTAGACAAAAGATTGCTTAAGATATAACTAAAGTATTACATTTGTGAATAAGTTATACCAGTGCAATCATACAGTTCAGATTTTTGTATTCCGAATATATTACAATACAACTTTAATATATTCTGTAAATAACTGAAGTATATAAAAAAATATATAATTTTTGTATTGACTTTTTATGTTATTAAGTCAATAAAGCCGTTACCCAGTATTTAATTAATTATTTGATGAACATTTTGTGCTTTGCTATAATGAGAGACAGTAATGTACTGTTATATTGCATTTTATGTGAATATAAAAAAAAATTAGTTTTGCCATATGTTTTTTATTGTCCAGGGAATAATTCAGGTATTAAGTTTTATTGAAAATCAAACTAGTTTCCATTTATTTGTGATTAGATAGTTTTACTCTTTGTTATAGTTACAAAACTACATTTAATTTTAAAAATTAGAAACAAAAATCAAAATAAATAAAATTTTTAATGTCTCTTTTTTTCATAATAGAACTTAAGTGTAGTGGCTAATTTTAAATATCTTTGGGGAGGTAATTATAAAAGTAATTAGTAAATGTATATTATGTTGTTACATAAAATTACATTACAATCCGTTATAATTACAACAAAAACATAATATTGCGGTACAATTTAAAACTTATCCATACATGTATTTGTACAAATAATATACAGTAGTTGCTATTAAAATTAAGCGGACAAATCAAATTAAAAGCCTTTTCTACATTTTTTTAACTAGTTAGATAATCAATTCTTATAACTAACTATGAAAAATAGGAGTGACTAGATCTTTGACTTGTGATATACTATATAAATTTGAAGTGTATATCAAATTCAGTAGAAATTTATCAAAAAGTGTGTAAGTAATGTGTAGACAGAATCTAGAATTTTGGTGATATCAAGATGATAAAAGATTTATGTCGGAGTAAGGTTGCATTTTGAGAGTCGATTCCATTATGTGATTGTGATAGTTCAGTTGCAATAATAAGGTTGCTCAAGTATCATTGTTCCATGTATAGGTAGTTGATGGAGAAATAAATTATAACATTGTTTTTAAATAATTTATTAATTTTTTTTATTAGTTCTGTTTTAACAGTCATGTGCTCTATTGACATGTCATTACAAGTTACCTGTGTATAGCTTTTTAATTGTTTCAAGCATAATTAATGTGGTTCCATAATATTTATAACTTAACAATTCTTTCATATAATGATAATAATAATGTGTAGGAATGTTCATTTTACTTAGTTGTGACCATATTGTCTTGGCACATTATTTTGTAACCAGCAGTCCAGTGTGTTAATTTTTGAACACATGCAATATACAAAATTAATAGAGCTTCTTAGCCTTTATGAAGTTGTAAGCCTATTATTTTTTAAGTAAATTTACCCCACTATATAAATAAATACTATACAAACTGTAATACTAAAAAACAAACATGTTGCAGCACATTTCTGTGTAAACGTTTTTATTTGACTTTTACACACAATATTAGATAAGTTTTCCAGACATTTTAAATGAATTTACTGTTAGATTCCTGTAGTCTTTACTATTCCATAAATTAAAGGATAGCATGTACAAAGCCCTGCACATGCATGCATTTTTGAAACATTAGACTTTTAGATCCTCTTTCTTAAATCCATTTAAATCCTTTTATAGATAGTAATACCTAAAATCAGAATTATAACTTTTGTTGTAGGAATTTTCACTGAATAGCGTTTCACAATGCCCTTTTATTTGCTTGTAATGTTAAAAGTGTTAAATTTTCCATATGTTATTATGGGGTGTTTCTATCATTTAAATGGATTGGTCATTGTAAAATATAATATTTGAATCACATACATCTATCTGTTTTATGTGAAGTAATTTTTAATTCCAGTTCATTTGTAATAAACAAGATTTTTCATTTTTGAAAGTTGCCAAGACAGTGACAAAAGTTTTAGATTGGAACAAAAAATTGCCACCACTTCAAGTCTTTTTTTTAACTTGTAGTATATAAAATGATAACTGGTGTAAAAGCTTGTGATGTACATTTGTACAGTATTGGTAAAATGTTGTTAAGTTGATTGTGAAAATATATAATGTACAGAGGTTGTTGCCTGTGCCAAACTGTACAACTTTCTATTTATATTTATGATCTATTTGGTTGTAAAAAGGAATATTGGATATACGTATATTTTTATGCAGTAATTTAAGTAAAAATAATTTGAATAATTAAACCTGTGATTATCATTTTAAAATTTGTCTTTTTATTGTTTTTTTGTTATTTACCAGACTGCATGCAGCACTCCTTTCCCATTCACCCTGCATGATCCTCCTCCCTTCCAAGCTTGTTGAAAAAATTATAGACACATACAAAAAAACTAACAGAAAAGCAAATTAACACTGCCCCCCCCAGTTATGTTCTCTGTACATAATAGTGACATTTTATTAATTACACATCAGAATAGCTTAGTTTTTCTTTACTTGGCAATGTAAAGTTTTGGAAAAAGCTAGTGGCGAAGAGGAAATAAATTGTTTTATAGTATGGAAAACTGAGGCGGAGCGCATCATTCTCAAAACTGAGGGCTTCCATTAGACGGTCGAGTGCCAAGCTGATGCAGAAGTTAACAAACAGGTCATTCGATGAAAATCTTGGACAAGGTTACCCTGCTGATCACAGGTAGGCTGTCTCTCTGTCTCACACACTCAATATCTCGTCCCACCTGCAGTATACACACACATTTTTAAAGTGTAGGTGTTCTTTACTGCATTGTCTGTGCATATGTTATTTCGTGGAAACAACTTTTTCAGATATAGCCCATTATGTAAATAACAGGTTATTGGCCCTGTAAGAGAGAGAGAGAGAGAGAGAGAGAGAGAGAGAGAGAGAGAGAGGGAGAGGGAGAGGGAGAGGGAGAGGGAGAGGGAGAGGGAGAGGGAGAGGGAGAGAGAGAGAGAGAGAGAGAGAGAGAGAGTGTGTGTGTGTGTGTGTGTGTGTTACAGTATTTCAGGGAACAAAATACTAGCATTTCCAACCTTCTCGTAGTCAGTAATAGATGGGCTTGGCTTGCAAATGAGACGAAATGTCGTGTCACCTTATTGTATTTTTATTTGTCAGTTAGACCTTTAAAAGTATTTAAAAAACCTGTTCCTTTTAAGGCAGACCATCTGTCAAATAATCACACACAGCTGGTACAAACAAAACTGGAGATTTTAAAATATAATGCTCACAGAACTAAGGAAAATTATTTTAAGTAATCTTTAGGAGTAAAATCTCTTCACTTCACATATGTGAAATCTCTTTGATACTTTTACCAGTTTCATTTTGCAGACTGTCTGATTTTATTAAAAGTATAGTAAACTCTTATACTTGATTCAAAGAATTGTATTTATTATATAAGCAATTAATGTATTTCATATGATTGTACAGACAAAAGAAGGAAAAGTTACTTCCTGATTTTTATAAATTCGAGTTAAATTTATTTTTATATCCCGAGTTATTCACAATAACTTTCAATTGAGTTCTCTTTATTCTCAAAAGACCCCTTTTAAAAATTAAGTATAGAAGAGACTTATTGTTTGAGCCCACACAACTTGTTCTATAAATTATTTTGGATATAATTGTATTAGCATGGAGTTTGAATTATTCAATAGTATGTTTGTGCTTATTTCTTTGTGCACACTTAAAAATATACCATGTAATATTCTGCATGTGTAAGTACTATAACTGAAACCATGGTAGCAGTATTCTGTTGTTGGAAGATACTGTATAGTTATTAGTACAAACGTATAAATGGAATATTTGAGGGTATTTCAGATGTTTGGAGTGTAGTATATCATTTTTCAGCATTATAAAGGAAACAAAAAAGTACATAATGTCTCATTGTATCATACTAAAGGTATACGTCCATGCAGTTTAATAAACAAATTCCTTTATCTTGATTTTACATTTTGGCTCCTTCACCTGTAGGTTAAATCATGGAGTACTGTTTGTTGAGAGGTGTTTTATATTAAAGTTATCTGATACTATGAGGGTTGTCCAGAAAGTAAAGACTGTTTCACCTTTGTGGATAATGCAGAACTGCCACCACCACTGCCACTGTCCCATTGAACTTTCCTTCTACCATACTTAAAACCATGTATGAAAATGAGACCTATTAGCTGTGCAGAGGCAAGAGAAAGCCTCTTGACGTGATCTGTCATGCAATAAGTACTAGTCAATCATTTTGCGTACATAAGTGCTGTTTGTGGTGCTTTTGTTGTACATGTTGCCATAGTGAATCACTCTGTCTGTTTGTCTGTCTGTCTCCCTCACTCTCTGTAGAATGCACTTTTACTTTTTGCCATCGTATGTGCTCCCGAGTATAGCTTGGACTCAGTTTCAGCCAAGCAGTGAGGTGCTGTAGTTATGTGTTTATTTATTTGTATGCCTTTAAAATGTGTGACAAAATAAAAAATCCTATGAAGTGTGATGTTGTGATACACTTTTTGAATACAAAGTTTATCGTATCAAAATTTACAGACAAAGAATGGAAGTGAACGGTGATAATGTCCTGAACAAAGCTTCTGTAAGAAAATTGCACATCCTGTTTGGTAGAGGAAGGTCAGATGTTCATGATGAACATTCTGGTCAGCCCTCTCTTGTCACTGAAGTACTCAAAACAGAATTTGACATAAAAATTCTTGAGGACAGATGATTTACTTTAGTTTGCACATTTCTATTCCTGAAATTTGAATTGGCCTTTTTCAAGAAATTGTTATGTATTGTCTTGCATAAAAAAGTGTGGTGGCAGGATGCCTTAATTCTCTGTAAGGAACACAAGAAAAAAGAATGGAAGCTGCCTTAATTTTCCTCATTCAGACAAATGTTTCTATGACAGAGCAAATGTTGTGTTATGGCAGAGCAAATGTTATGTTATGACAGAGCAAATGTTTGGACTGTGGTAGTTGTTGATGAGATATGGGTGTCGTGTAAAACTCCAGAAACAAGAGGACCAGGTAATGGAATGGTATCATTCTCACTCTTCATCGAACAAAAAAAATCAAACACTCAAACATACAGAAAGTGAGGCAACCATGTTTTGGGACCAAAAGGGTATCCTTTTGGTTGATTTTATGCCAAGACGAAAGACAGTAAACTCAGAAGCCTACTGTCAGATGCTTCACTGAGGCTACCAGAACCCTGTGTATAGCTTCACATGCTATACAGAACAAATGACAATTGAAAAAATGACATGGCTTGTGTAGTGGAATTGTTTGGATTGATAATTCTCTTTCCACTCTCGGCTGCTACAACGCGAAGACTGCCTTAACATTTTGGGCGTGGAGGTTTTCCACCATCTGCCATACAGTCCTGAATTAGTGCCTCCTACTGATAAATAGTCCTGACAGTTCTGTCAGATTTTCGTCTGTTTCTGAAGCTGAAAAACGTTTTAGGTGGCAGCCATTTGAAAATGATGACAGGTTGAAAAGGAGTTGTCACCGATTGATTCAATAACTTGAGGCCAGCAGAGTACAATGAAGGAATAATAAATCTTGTACTATACACTATAATAAGTGTTTGAATGTTTGTAGAATTATGTAGAAAGTAATGTAAGTTTTCCTTCAAGTGTTAAACAGATTTTGTTTAATTAACACTTCCTTTGAATTTTTTATACTAAAACATGCTTTACTTTCTGGATGACCATCCTAGTTCAACACTACATTTATCCAGAAGGACAAAGACCATGGGTGAATCTTTAGAAAATTATTTCTATATTTTTCTAAAGGTAGGTTTGAATATCTACCTAGCTCAGCAGTCACCCTGGCTTTGGTTGACCTTCATAAATAACAGACAAATGGAGAGGCCTTTAAAAGCTCTAGGTTTAAGATCTCAATAAAGAAAAGTGTAAGATTAGGATTTGCATTTTCTTTGCTTTTGACAATGAGCACTCATTTATTACTAACAACTAATTAACTTTGTAAAATACTGTGTCAGCAATGAAGATTATTTGATAAAGGATAAATTATGCTCTGTGTCATAATTGTCAAGTGTCAGCTCAAATATATTTAGACCATCCAGATAAGCAGTTTCCTTCACCTGAAATGTCTTATGGTATACATAAAAAGCCAGATTCTGAAGTTGCCACATATGAGACAATGAACTAAATGTTCTGTGAAGTTCTAATGTCTCAATGAAATTGTTTAGCCTTTACTTTTATCATTGGAACTGCAATTCAGAACTGAATTGTATGTGAAACATGGATACTACTTTAATCTTTATTGATATTCTTCCCCAGATGTTGATATTAAAGAAAGGTCTACATTGGTTTCCATGTCATAAGTGATAGAAAATCCAATATAATAATCTTGCATAGTGTTTCTGTTCTTTAGCCTTTTGTAATTGGTGTATGACATCAGTTTTTGGTATATTGTTTTAGTTCATGTGTTTATGTTTCATTTCATGATACTTCATAAACATTTTAAAGAACTAGTCTCACATTTATGAACAAGCTAGTACAGAACGATATACACTCGGAGGAGTAACCAGAGACTGTCTAGCAGAATGCTTCAAAGTGCTTCTCAATATTACTAAATAATGTTCATACGTAGTGTTATGGTTAGACCTTAGTTTCTGTGAACCACAGACATGCAAAACGTGATGCGTGAAGCATGATTATATCATCACGCTGAAGTCTGCCGTGGGTATCAGCATCAGAGTGGTTTTTAAGAGCCCACTTCAGTGATTCCCGCCAGAAAACACTAGCGCAACATGGATGGATGGCACGCAGCAGTCAACCTCCAGTAGACTCGAGCGTGACACACAGCAGTTTTGTTCCACAACAAATAATGGAATCATGGAATATGTCTTTAATTTTGGATGTATTAATTTTGTTTCAACATTTTCAAAATTCTTGTATCATTAGTCTAATAAAACAGAAATTATTCAATTAAAAAAGAATACTTAATTGTAGAAAGTTTGCATGCATAATTCGCTGATTTTGTCCATACTGAGCTATGTTGAAGTATCTTCAAAAAATATGGCCACAGCCAAAATTTTAGACACCTAGGTGCACTCAGTCCTGAGATAAAGCCCTGTGAAGGCCCAAAAGTGATTGATTTTAGGCTGTTTTAAAAAAATCATTGTCTCCATATCACCATGACCAAAAGATGTATATGTGGGGGCCCTTTTGTTTCCTGTACATTTCAGTAAAATTAAATATAATTGCCAATATGCAAAGGGTTTTTTGAGAGCTGATTGTGGACAGTCACGTTTCACTAAAAAATGGAGATTTAAATATGTTGCCAAAAGTAAAAATTTCATCCAAAATACTTCCAATAAGTATAATTGTTTTTGTCTGTCTTTTCACTTTAATATGAGTCCGTGGAGATTGAAATTGTGAAGAGGAACTAAAGTTATAAAATGTTTAAGAAGTGCGTTTTTCAAAAATTATGATTTTTACCCAAATTTTAACTGCTGTTATTTTTTCTACCATCATAAAATATGGTTTATGCACTTTTAAATATTGTGAAGTTCCCTTAAATTGACATTATAGAATTTATTGCATAAAATTAACCTATTTAATTATTTGGCACATTTCTTTTGAATTTTGTTGCAAATTTATAGTAAATTTTAAAGAATTTTAAGTAAAAGGCAAATTCACTTGCTTGTTGAAAATAAGACTGCGTGATAATTAGTACAATTAAACTTTCTTCTTCTTCACTCCACCAATTAGGCCCTAGTTGACCTGTTCAGGAACCCATTTTCTCTTCATTCTATCAATATCGCTTTCTAATTAGGGTCCATATTTCAAGCCTGCCACTAGTAATCAGTTATTTGGCATGTGTTCCTAGTGTTGGCTCCATATCCTCGTATTGTCTTTAAACTTCTGGCACATTCCAGGTAAGTAAAATTACCACTTTGATTAAAAATCCGATTGTCTGTAACTATTTTTTGTTCTAATTGGATGTTTACCTTTGAATGCCATAGATTGTGTTTTTGGAGCAGATATCTTTAACCCATAATTTTGTAGGATGTTATTAAGTCTAATTGTCACCGTTTGTAATTGGTCTTCTGTTTTCTGTATTATTACGCTATTGTCTGCGTAGAGCAAAGAATTCACATGTATGTTTCATTGAAATGATACTCCTGGGTCAACTTTTGTTTCCATGACCGAAATATATCAACTATGTTTATGTGAAAAGTGTTGGTGAAATGGGGCACTTCTGTCTAACACTAGACATGTTTATAACTTAAATTCTCTCCTCTTCTCAATGATTAATGTAAGGTCTTATCAATGCTTGAGCCATCGACTTCAGTCTCTCATTCGCTGTTCTAGTCAATGCCCTCAGTAATTGTCTCTGCCCAATCTTCTTTTTTAAATAATGACATTATTTTGGCTTTTGACGATTGTATAGGAATTGCGTAGTTGCCTCTTACACATACCGGTACTCAAAAAATGTAATAGCCCCAACTGCATCAGAATACTTCCATACTTCAACAGTTCTGTTTTCCCAAACCTGGTGATTTGCAATTTTTGCAGCCTTTTAGTGCTTGTAGAAATTCTACTAAACTTATAATATCAGTCTCATTTATGAGGTATGATAAAAGAATAAAGAGGATTTCTTAATTTTGCATGCTACACGTTTTCAATTTGCAATATTTTTCCCACGTTGTTACTCTCTGTGATGTAGATGTGAATTATTGGGAATAGTAGATGCTTAGTTTGTGTCTAATAAGTGAATATCGACTACAAGTTATAGCATGCTTGGCAATTTTTGTATTTTTGAAATACCAGAACAAAGAATTTGCATTAAATTTTGTGTTAAAATTAATATCAAGTGCAAATGTTGGAAAAGGGTTTGATAAGAATGCTATGTCCAGACCAAGGGTTTATGAGTGGTACAAACATTTCCAAGAGGACTATGAAGATACTGAAGATAATTAGGTGTCTTAGCACATCAACCACTGAAGAAAATGTGGAAAAAGTTAAGGATAACATGCTCAGTGAAACCAAAGCTGTACAGTGGTAGAGGAAGCCACCCAGCACTGTACCAAAGCTGGGTGTAGTGCTGTCCCAGGCATCTACTTCAATTGTAGCAAAGATGTTGTTTCATTTCCATTCAGCATTTTCAGTATTTAGAAAGGCCTGCCTTGCCTGCTATGGACATCATGTTTGATATTTGAGACAAATCTACCTAGGATTGCCTATTTGTCTGTCTAACAATTCTTTTTGCTTTGCTTCTGGTTTCCTTATATTCTTCTTCATTTGCAGGAGTTGGAGAGTGTAGATATTTAATATATGCTTTTTTGTTTTTGAGCTACTGCTTCTTCCTCTTCTTCTGTTCATATTTTCATACTTTTTCTTTTCTTAAATCTTTGACACTTTTTGCTTTTTGGCTGCTTGTTATATATGTTTTATATTACACGATTCTTATTCTATATGCCTGTGTTTATTCAGCTGGGTGTTTATTCTGTCTTGATAGAATCTTCAGATAGTTTCCTCTTCAAATACTTCATTGTCTTGTTTTATAGATGTCCTAATTTTGGTCCTATTTTTGATACCACTAAGTCATGATCAGAGCCAATATCATATCTTCAGTATACTCTTGTGTCAGTAGTTTCTTTTGCTTATTTCTAACTTATACTTACATACCTTATAATAGATTGAAATCCTCTTGCTGACGAGCTCTGTTCGTGAATATCTTTCTTGGAGAAAAAGGTATTATTATTTTCATTTCATTAAATGTAACAATTTCTCCATTATCATTCATAGTATCTTTACCAAATATTCCTACTATATTTGAAATAGGAACTTTTCCAACTCTGTCAGTCTTAACATCAGTTAACAGGATTTCATGGTTTCTGTTTTTATCAACTAATTTCTGTATTTTATGATAAAACACGTCGCTATCTTCTTTTTTGCCATTTTTAAGAGTGTACACACTTAATACTATCAACAGTGTACAATCATACTGTATTTCCGTATATATTATTCTCTCATGTTCATAGCGATATTGTACCTTTTGTTGCCATTTATTATTGATGAATATTGCTACTCCTTTTGTGCCCCCATATTTCTGATCTGCTCCACTATAAAACATTGCATTTAGTACATTTAAAATAATTTTAAATTTTCTCTAGCTATGATGGAAGCATTAAAATATGCCTGCGGAGTGGCAATGACTACTTCAATTATCTACAGACATGCTCAGTTCTTATTTTTAGTAGATAGGTGAAGTTACTTTTTGCTTAAACTTCTTTAAAATTTTGTATAAATTGCAAAAAATTCAAAAGAAATGTGCTAAATTTCGTAATGTTTAAAACCGCATAGACCACGATAGAATGCTGTGCTAAAACAATCCTGAAAAGAGATTATTGTACACACAATGAGTTATCTTCTCACCAGTTTTAGTGCATTTACTGTGATGATAGAAAAAATTACAGCAGTTCAAATTTGGGTGAAATCGCAAGTTTTGAAGAACTTATTTCCTTTAAAAGCTTGTAACTTTAGTTCCTCTCAACTAATTGAAACCAATACAAAAAGTATTAGATTTAATCACAGATATATGTAAATGTTATGTTATTAAACATTTAAAGTAGTTTTTTGCATCCTAGCTTCCAACCTTCACACTTTGTGTCAAAGTCTTTCACAGGTGGGATGTGGCACCTTCTCCAGTATCAAATTTTCATGGCTTGTAATCTTTTCCTCATATGTTCTGTAGTTTCCCCCACACTTCAGTCCAATGTGTTATTATACTTTTTACTAGTGCATTATATATTTTAATTTTTGTTTTGGGTGTTAATTTTGGGTTTCAGTTTTTCAAGTGTATCTTAAATAAAGTGAGTACTACACACAACCTTGTCACAGTCCCTCAGTTACTGGAAACTCATCAGACAGTCTTAAGCCTGTCTTTATACTGCTAGTACTGTTGGTATATAGCACTTCTACAGCTCTTAACATGTATATTAGCATTGACACCACTTTGTAATAACCACTGGCCGTAGCTGATTCAGTGAAATGCTGTCGTATGCCTTCTTGAGCTCTGTGAATACTAAATGGGGTTCTACAGTTATTGCCATTTTTGTTTTCCAGGAAGTTGTTTCAACATTAAGATATTATCTACACAAGATTGGCCTGCATGAAACCCATTATGTTCCTCTTTATCCTCAAGTTGGCGTTCAATTCTTGCTTTGATAATTTTCCTGTATAACTGTGAGATGGAGTTGGTTACACTTAATCCTCTGTAATTTGATGGCATTTTCTGCTGCCTTTTTTGTGAAGGTTGGAATTATATGCAGTCTTCCATTCAATAAGGGGCCATCTTTTAAAAAGCAATTGAAGACATATGCCAGGAGGTCCAAAAGTGTGTCTGTCCCACTTTAAAAAGCTGTATAGAGAGTCCATTTTTCATGGTTACCACAGCATTCTTAACCTCAGTAACAGAAATTTCGTCTTCCTCAGGTGATACATCAGAGAAATCAATCTTATAATTTTTTGAAGGGAATTTTGGATAATTTTCACAATTTTTGATGGTATTCTTTCCATTGTCCAAAGCATATTGGATTAATGGGAGCTGCCTCTTTTCTGTCCATTCTTGATTATTTTAATGTTTTCCATGCTTACATGGCTCTACTGTACCCAATATTCTTATGAACTGATGTGCTTTATTATCCCATGCTTCAGTTTCTTCTTTTATTATTTTTTTTAGCATCCCTATGGCAGTGCATAGTATTTCCGATCAACTTCATCATTAGTTATGACCATTTCTCATGGACTCTCTTTTTTCCATTACCACATTATCCATTGTTTCTTCATTCCACCACCAATTTCTATATTTGTTATTTTCTAGCAATTTCCATAGTGCTTCTTTTGCAACTTCTTGTAAACATTTAAATATGTTGCAGTGCATGTTTAATCGACTTGAATGTGGTATGTTACCTAATTTCAAATTAAATCTAAGTGTATATAGGAAAACTTTAGAGTGATTGTTTAAAGTCTGTTAATTACATCTTGCAATGTACATCTGTCTAATAGTGACATCACCTGCTCTGTGTCCATGAAGAGTAATCCATGGAAAAAATATCTTTGCTCATAGAAGGTAGTGGTAGGTGCCACATATGCCCCTCTATGAGCTCTAACATCATTGTATTGCAAACGGGTATGTTTTTTGCTAATGACAGAGCTAATTATTGATTTTCTTTGGAGAGGTGGTTCTACCAAGTATATTTATGGAAAACTTTGTGTTCAAAAAATCCTATTCAAATTTTGAGTGAAAGTTGCTGGTATATTTCTATCAATCTGTCTTCATTTTAGTTAAAATTATTATAGTACACTCACTAATCCAGCAGATATCAGACCAGGGTAGTGCCGGATCAGTGGAAATGCCGGATTGATGGAAGGTTATTAGGAAAAAAAACTCATTTAAATGACACAAAGTAGTTTATACTGTATACAATGGTAAGACATGAATAAACTTACACCTGATTAAAACATCGGATTGAAAATATAATAAACTATCTTCTTTTTTTTTAAATTATTCAAATTAGTTTTATGTTTATAATTTAGTCAAATGTATGAAAAAATGTAACTCCCAGATTATTCTGTACAATAACTTGGAAAAAACTGTACAGTACTATTCCATTGGAATGAAAAGCCGAACATTTTTTTCTGTTTCTTAGCTTGAAACGACACTTTTAACGTTTTTTTCTTGCAGTTTTTTCAACACGATAATTTTAAAAGCAGACACGCCATTTTCTTCTGCCCATTTAATAGAAGTTGTGAAGGTGTCCATGCCCATATCATGGCCTACTATATGAACAGGTGTCACTGCTTCTCCCTCTTGCTCCTCCTCCTCCTCCTCTTCTCTGGTCATCACATCGACTATTTCATCGTCAGTCAGAAACTGTTTTTTCATCTTCGTCACCCGCCAGCCATTTGTTTACATCATCCGTTGTCAAATCATCTGTTTTGTCTACTAGTTTCTCAGAGATTGTATCTCGCAACTCTTGCAGTTCAGCATCCTATGTTGCCATTAATCTCGTTTTTCTAAAGTAGTGTTAATGTTTTATGTTTTCTTTTACACTGTGATGACATTTTGTATTCACGATTTTAAATTACATAAACACGGCAAATAATAAGTAGTCCAAGAAGAAAAAAAGACAACGGCAAATAAATTGCCACCACATCTTATCTTCTTAATTTAATATCAGCCTTTATTATTCTTTCATTAGTAATATCTAAATCCTTTTTTTTTACCAATGCTTTTTTTATAAAAAAAGAGACGCCTTCTTTAGCCCTGCAAGCTTTGTCAGTGCCACTGTAAATGTGTATATCATCTTGTATTTGGTCACTACCTTTACCTTTTCTTTTTGGTCTCAGTAATACACAGTTGGCGGTATTTTAAAATAAAGTTGGGCCGTACTATACAGGGCAGGCCCAAAACTTTAGGTCTGACCGGGCCGAGACACAATTTTGCCCCCCCCCCCAAAAAAAAATGTGATGCTTATTTTCTTATCAGTACTAATTTAATAACATTATACTTTAAAAGCTTTATCATGAGTATTTTATACTAGTGGCGGCGGTTAAGCCCTACACATAAAAAAAAACTATTCTGTAGGTCCACATGAAATTATTTAAAAAATTTAAAGTTTATACTATATAACTTTTCAGATGTTAACAAATATTTTTTTTATTTTTCTTGAAACCACTAACTATCATTAAGGCCTGTTTTTAAAATTTAACTTAAAAAGCTGTAACTTGACTCACCTATATAAGTGTTTCACATGGACGCTCAATGCGAGTGGAAAACATCAAATAAAAAGAATCAATTTCAAACAGTTTCCTATAATTTTAATTCAGTCAGTGTACATTTCTTCTTATTATAAAATTTGTGATGTTTTCAATTTGTTTCTTCTGCAAGTAGTATAATTTCGTATATTCTTTTTAACACCTGACGCACATTTCACTGAAAAATATCAGTATCATCAGAGGTTTCTAAGTAAATTAATAACAATCGAAATAATTCTATTAATATAAAATTAACGAATAATCGAATTTGTATCGATTTTAATGTAAAATAACTGATAATCGATTTAGGTCGATTAGTTAACGATTGTTTTAATGTTTATTTTCTTCAGCAGCTGTTTTCTCGGTTATATTTGAAATTTTGTTGTTTATATTTTTTCATTTTTATTTGTTTAGTAAATTTATAATTTTAAATAGATCGTCTTGTTTTGTTTTTATTTGGGTTTGTTCTTTAATTAATAAATTATTGTTATTGTGTTTGTAAATGTTAAGATTTTCCCAAATATTCATTTTTTGACCTTTTTGTATGTTTTTAATTAATTTTATATTTTCAATATTTGGAAACTGGTGGTTATTATTTAGACAATGTGTGGCTAAATTAGATTTATAAATATTTGGTTTTAAATATGCATTGCGGTGTTGAACGAATCTATCTCGTAGTTTTTTCTTCGTCTGGCCCACGTAAAATTTATTGCAATCTAGACATTCTATTTTATATATTCCATTTTTATTGTATTGGATTTAGTTTTAGGTTTTATTTTATTAAAAATTATATTATCTGTATTATAAGATATTTTTAAATTAGTATCTTTAAATAATATTTTATTTAGTTTTTGAGTTATATTTCCGTAATAAGTGAAGGTTGTATATTTTATATTATTATTAATAGGCGATTTTTTAAATGTAGTGTTTTTGGGAATTTTATTAGTGATTTTATGTTTAATTTTATTTTCTAATTTATTAATAGTTTTTATTTTGTATCCATTTTGAACATTCTTATTATAAGTATATGTACAGATATTATAAAAACACAAATGTCTTTTCACATGTAAAGTTTATTTTTGCTAAAAATGTCACATCAAGAGTTATTGCATTAAAGTTTTTCTTTAAAAATAAAAAAAACATATTTTGGTTTTTGAAAATTTATTTCTTCTTGCCTTTGCTTCAGCAAACCATTAATTTGAGCTTACTGAAACTGCGTTCTCCACTAGCAACCATGACAGGAATTGTTAAAAGAACTCTCACTGTAATCCATATATTAGGAAAACAGTCAATGATGTTACTTTTTGAAATAAGTTGCAAAGTTTGAACAGGAGTTTTTATCTCAGAATTCTTCAGAAGTACACCCTGATGTTTAAGCTCCTCAAAAAGGTGGTTGCCATCGATATCACTTTCTTCTAATTTATCTTTATCTTGAAGAACTTTTTGAATATTCAAACATTTTTGTTTCAAGATTTCGGATTCTGAAAGAGTTTGCACGTTGTACAAAAAACCCCAATGCTGGTTATGAGTCTCAAGTTATGTAAAGTACTGTTCGATGGATTTCAGAGCCTGATCTATAAGCGGGTAAAAGACAACTGTTTTAAACAACTGCTCTGGATCTGTTAGGGCTTTGTCTCGGGACTCATAATCAAATTGCCATTTTTACTTCCATATTCCTTAAGGAATGGAAGTATGGTGATGGCAAAAAAAATCGTGTTCGAGATTATTGCAGATTCTGATTCTACTACACTCAAAACATGAAAAAAAGTCGTTTTCCGAAAAGTGTCTGTGTGTGTGTGTCTGTCTGTGTGTCTGTGTGTCTGTAGATTTTTTTTCTATGGCAAACGATAACTGCCGCAAATTCAAACAGAATCAAATAATTTTTTGCATACAGCCCTGATTTGTAGAGTACTCGCGACCTATTGTTTTTGGTGAAGATCGGTTGAGGGAAAGGGGTAGTTTACCTGCAACGGTTTTTTTTTAGCAAGGGTAATTTTGTTTGTTTGGCAAACGATAACAGCCGCAAATTCAAACAGAATCAAATAATGTTTCGCATACAGCCCTGAATTGTAGAGTTCTCAAGATCTTTTGATTTTGGTGAAGATCGGTTAAGGGAAAGGGGTAGTTTACCAGTAACGTTTTATGTTTTAACAAGGGTATTTCCTATGGCAAACGATAACAGCCGCAAATTCAAACAGAATCAAAAGATTATTTGCATACAGCCCTAAATTGTAGAGTTCTCAAGACCTATTGTTTTTGGTGAAGATCGGTTGAGGGAAGGGGGTAGTTTACCTGCAACGTTTTTTTAACAAGGGTATTTTCTATGGCAAACGATAACAGCCGCAAATTCAAACAGAATCAAATAATGTTTTGCATACAGCCCTGATTTGTAGTGTACTCAAGACCTATTGTTTTTGGTGAAGATCGGTTAAGGGGAAGGGGTAGTTTACCTGCAACGTTTTTTTATCAAGCGTATTTTCTATGGCAAACGATAACAGCCGCAAATTCAAACAGAATCAAATAATTTTTTGCATACGTCCCTGAATTGTAGAGGTCTCAATGACTTTCGATTTTGGTGAAGATCGGTTAAGGGGAAGGGGTAGTTTACCTGCAACCTTTTACGTTTTAACAAGAGTAAAGTACTTGAAAATTTATTTAAACTTTTTGAAACAAATGATAACAGCCGCAAATTCAAACAGAATCAAAAGATTATTTGCATACAGCCCTAAATTGTAGAGTTCTCAAGACCTATTGTTTTTGGTGAAGATCGGTTGAGGGAAAGGGGTAGTTTACCTGCAACGTTTTTTTAACAAGGGTATTTTCTATGGCAAACGATAACAGCCGCAAATTCAAACAGAATCAAATAATGTTTTGCATACAGCCCTGATTTGTAGTGTACTCAAGACCTATTGTTTTTGGTGAAGATCGGTTAAGGGGAAGGGGTAGTTTACCAGCAACGATTTTTTTATCAAGCGTATTTCCTATGGCAAACGATAACAGCCGCAAATTCAAACAGAATCAAATAATTTTTTGCATACGTCCCTGAATTGTAGAGGTCTCAATGAGTTTCGATTTTGGTGAAGATCGGTTAAGGGGAAGGGGTAGTTTACCTGCAACCTTTTACGTTTTAACAAGAGTAAAGTACTTGAAAATTTATTTAAACTTTTTGAAACAATGGTAATTGTTAAAAATAAAATAATTTTGTTGCCAGGCAATAAAATTATAATTTTTTCATTTTAATGTAATATAATATTTTTCATTTAATACAGCAATAAAAAGGCAGGTAAGACACAGCCTGGCTGTTTGGCTGAAAATGATTTTAAATATAAATCTTAGAATATGGAAGTCATGTATGGTTCTCCATACCGATATTTTTCTTTCTCTCAAGCTGCTTCTTGTAAACAGCTTCAATTTCCAAGTCTTCAGTTTGAATTTGCAGCAGTTATCATTCGTCATAAAAAATTACTCTTGTTAAAACAAAATGTTGCAGGTAAACTACCCCTTCCTCTTAACCGATCTTTACAAAAATCAATAAGCCTTGAGTCCTCTACAACTCAGGCACATATGCAAAAAATTATTTGATCATGTTTGAATTTACAGCAGTTATCGTTTATCATAGAAAAAATTACTCTTGTTAAAGCATATAAAACGTTGCAGGTAAACTACCCCTTTCTCTTAACCGATATTCACGAAAATCAATAGGCCTTGAGTCCTCTACAATTCAGGGATGTATGCAACAAATTATTTGATTCTGTTTGAATTTGCAGCTGTTATCGTTTGCCATAGAAACAATTCTACACATAGACACATGGACAGACACAAACACACTTTTCGAAAAATGACTTTTCTTATTGTTTTGAGGGTAGTACAATCAGAATCAGCCGTTATCTTGAACACGTTTTTTTTTAGCCATGGCCATACTTCCATTTCCTTATGGAACGTGGAAGTAACAAAAGAAACAACTGAAACAAAAGAAGGATGAAGCATGAAGGGTATGATGTTCACATGGAGGAGGCGGGGGAGCTGCCGAAGATTACCGAACTGTAATCGATACGATCTGTTTCGAGGCGTTGTAAGCTTCAGTGAGCGAAACGCTGTCTTGCCTATCTTGTCGCCGTTTTGTGGCTGAGTGTGAATGTCAAAATACGTCAAATAATACCGCTTTGTGAAGATTTATATTAATTGTTTTATTATGTGGCATAACAGTGGCATTCACTGATAATAGAGTAAACTGTTTAACCTGCTTGAGAGAACAACTTCATTTATTAACAATCATAAAGGATAGGAAAACTTGATTTTTTCCATTATTTTGGCGCTCTCTAAAAATCTGTGCCCGGGCCACGGCCCGGTTGATCCGTCCTTAAGGTTGGCCCTGGTACTTTAGTACTTTAAAAAAATGCGCCTCATACATATTTCCCATCTCTACTTCGGCACTTGTCAAAGCATGGCGCCAATTTTTGAAAATCCATCTTATAGAAAAGTGGATCTGTTTCTACAAGAAATTGACCTCTTGGATAACCTCTTTATCATTCTCGAATGTTTTTCCATCCCAAGTAACTTTGATCTGAGGGGAAAGGTAGACGTCTCTAGGCACAAGGACTGGAGAATAGGGTGAATGTTCTAAAATTTCCCATCCAGATTTGTTAAAAATTCCTGTGTCTAATGTGGAGTATGAGGATGGTCATTTGTGTGCATGAAAAGACTGTTTTTGTTTAATGCCAGGTCTTTTCTGTTTTATTCCAGTTACTAGCTTTAGAAGCATTTGACAGTATCTTTCAGCATTGATGTTATTGCTTTTGGCAGGTATACGATCAGTAGAATTCTTGAATAGTCTCAGTAATGGAATGACAGAACATGGGTCATAATAGTAAATCTTAATACTGTAGCTACATAACTGGGACTGAGAAACTGGCTTCTGGGCATGTGTAAGGCTCCTTGCAATGTTACCACAACAGTCGAATGAAACTTCTAGTAGTGTTACTATTCCCTTGCTACGATACTTTGTGGTATATATTTTACGATATTTATGACAGGGAAACTTACTGGATGACCCTCATAATTGCTATTGAAACAAACAAGCTTACTGCAAACCATTTAATACAGTGGTTTCCAATTAAAAGGACTTGAGGGCCACAATTAAACTCAGGAATCTACTGACAATATATAATTTTAGACAAGTAAGGAGCCTCCAGGTGGTCTAGTGGCTAACGCGGGTGATTGATGCAGTCGTGGTCTCGGGTTCAATTCCAGGCGGAGGCTCCGTACGGCATGCACTCAGCGTCGTGAGGCAGAACTGAGTAGGCGCTGAGATAACAGCGCCGCCTCCTGGCTGTGACTGCCGCAACTAGCGGCTGGTGGCACGTAGTACTAGCCATACACCGTCACACTAACACAAAAGCCACACGGTACGCCTTGGTTCTTAACGGACTGTTGAGCGGAGGTTTATTATAAGGTAAAAACAGAAAAGACAGTATGTAAATAAGTAAAAAAAAATGTAGTTTACACATGTAACACAAGTTTACTACGTATTTTTAACTGTACAACAGTAGAAAAATCAAGTATTTTTTAAGTTTTAAACTGTTCTACTATTTTCTAACATGACCCAATGCATTTTTTTCAAAAGAACATGTAAGGAAATTTATTACAAAATCCATTTACATTTCCTATTAAATCCAGGACTCACTGATTCTTCCCTTGGAGCTTCAAACTGAATTCTAAGAACTTAGTTGACTGGGGGCCCTATCTGCATGTTGATTGTAGTTTGAAAACACTTAAAAGGTAACTTTAAATATCAGATGCAACTGATTACCAATCAAAGACGAAACATCACACAAGGACATCCATTAGTGTCTGTTTCGAGGGATGGAAGGCAATAGCATTATGTCTTGTAACATGATGGAAATAAAAAGGACTAGAGCAAATAATATATTCCATTAAACTAAAAATAAAATCTACTGTACATTTATTACTGAATCAGTGAAACATTTTTACATGGTTACTCCTGTAAAACCATTCTCAATTAAAATAATATTTTATTAACCATTTACTTAATACACTAAATAGAGTAATTATTAAATTGGTTCTCAAACATAAGGTCATAGGCCGCATAAAAAGGTATTGTTGAAAATCAGTTGGCCATCAGTTGGAAATCACTGATTTAATATTTTGACTGCTTACCTCATACACAAACATGAAGGAATAATTACTTATGCTTTGACCAGAAAAACATGGAACTTACTAGAAGGTTTTGCTTATTTATTTAATACATTTTTTCAATTTACATATATTCATTACATTTCTTCAACTGAATGATGCAGTGATGTGAAGAACAAAAGCTTAGTTATTTGTTTTATTCACACTGTTTAAACATAGTTATAATTAACATTGCGTGAAAGGAAATATTTGAGTATTAAAGAGAACTTGATTGTGTAAGATGGCTTTAAAATAAGTATCTGTTCAACATATAGAACATTAATTAATTTTTAATGTAGGCTTGCAAAGTATTGAAAATATGTAGTTGAGTCAAGAATGCAGTATTGAATTAAAGGTTGTTTAGCATAATCCATTTTAAGTGTAAAGAAATTGTTACACAGTGTTTATAATAGATGTAGTAAAAGTAGACTGCATAGGTAGAGATTATTTAAAGTTGCTGTATATGCAGGTGGAACTATCGTTTAAATGTCTTGAATTTCTTAATATTATTGTTTATCGCAGTAAAAATTCAGTACATTGGGCATTCAAATTATAAAGAAAGCAGTATAACAGGAGTTGTGGTGTATATACCAAAAATTAATTTTATGTGTTGTAGTTGTTTACTGCTTTGAGGAAGTTTATAGTTATAACTAAAAACTTAAATCATAACGGCTGTTCATTCTAGTACATATTTTACTTAATTAATATCATAATATTATTAGTTAGACAAGAAATTTTTTAACACTCCCAGTGGCAGCCTATGACAAAAAACTGTACTGGTAGAAATGTACTACAGGCAAGTATTAGTCATTATGGACTGAAAATAGCTGACTTACTGACACTAAGCTCAGAATGTGATTACTTGCAAGTACCACTGTGTGAAACACAGATTTTATATTACTTTTATGTTAGTGTTCTTGAAAAAGTATTAGACATATAGTAT
Source organism: Magicicada septendecula (assembly GCA_034769895.1). Classification (NCBI taxonomy): domain Eukaryota; kingdom Metazoa; phylum Arthropoda; class Insecta; order Hemiptera; family Cicadidae; genus Magicicada; species Magicicada septendecula. Next base: position 229,906,071 of record CM068368.1, on the reverse strand, counting down.
AACACATTGTGCCATAGTATCTGTCCTCATATTTACCACCTTCACATTTGCTGGTTTATTCTGTTTGTGTATCATAGTCTTATGATACATGGAAAATAGTTTATAGAGGATAGTCTTTTAATTGTGTGTGTGTGTTACCATGTTGTTACTGACAGAGGTCCACTTGAGAAATTAATGTTGCCCCAGTGATGTGGTTGAATTGACTTGACCTTGAGCCAAATACACAGCACAGTGAGCTCTCTTTCACTGAGCTATCCCACTGTCTTTGCAAGTATTGTATATTTTTTAAATACCTAATGCATTATAAAATGTCAGTAATTTAAAAAGTATCAAGCAATTTTATGCCAACCAAAATATGAGAGCTACAACCAGTTCTGTTTGAGTCTTAGGCTGATCTCATTTTTGTCAGTTACTTATAACAGATTTTCTGGTTTAATTTCTAATAATATTTCTTATAAAGAAGTATCATAACAGTTTCTACTAATCTATTAATTATATATAACTCTTACTCAGGGTATTTAAATAATTTAATAACACAAATATAGATACAGTATTATAAATAGTTATTTAATAATTCCTGTTCATTCACTTATTACATTAATATAAGCTTTATAAATTCAATAATATTACAATATCAGTTTGCTCAGAACGTTTGAGATTTTCTTTTAGTGGATTCTTTTAGAATGGATTGAGTTGCCAATATGAATATAATAAACTTTAAACATGAATACAATATCATTTGGGTGTTCTATAAGCTTTACTTGTTTGTTGAATTCCCAAATCTGCGCTGAGGATTATCCACTCGAAAGTAGTTAGTCCAGTCGCTCCGTGGTCATCTGCTGATACTGTAGATCCTTGTCATCCGCACTCGCTTGATTATTGACACTTTGCATATACACTGGTATCACTTTCACAATAATATAACGACCACTACTTGTATTAGTTACACTATATATATATATATATATATATATATATATATATATATATATATCGTATTAACCAATATACCTTCTTAACACCTTGGTATATTTTAATTAAGATAAGTGCTTGCAACATGGAAAGTACAGATCGATACCGCTGGATTCTTTATTAACTTGATGAATTACTCTGTGGAATCCCGCCAATTCACTGTTACTGTAAAGACTGATCACTTTAACTGTTTATTAACCGTTCTCCGATACTTGAATTGACAATTACAATTTTAATACTTGTAACTTGTCCACCGCTTTCACTTCCGAATTCACTATTACTTATTTGATTCAATAAAGACTTCGAGCCAATAGTTGTGAATTGTCCGCTGACTTAAGTAACGGTTACGATTCTTAAAGATTACTATTACAAGTTCAATTGTTATAATATCTCCGTTAACTTAAAATAACGGTTACGAGTCCTGTACGTATAATGCTACTCCGATGACTGACTTTACTTTTTCAACTACGCTTTTTTATACACGAACTACTGTTACCCACACTTAATATTTACACTAAACATTTTAATTGGACTTAAGTGCCGCGACATTCAATTCTACCCAATGTGACAAGAGTATTTAACCGCTAAAAAACTGATGCTATTTCTTATTCGCTAACAAACTGCTCGTTCCGAACTCCTCTCGGTGTAGTGGAAACTGACGCATAACACCGTTTCTCTCTCTAATTCTCTCGCTTCAACATAATGGTATTCATTGTTATAAGCACTTAACTTTTACAGCTCCTTACCTATTTTTTGCTTTTTCTTAAATATAATACAATTTTACTACCTTATGTCCCGTACGTGACTTTACTTATTTTCTGCCGTCTAACCGTCGCCAGACGCCAGGGTGCGTTCTTTTGAAAAAAACCCGCTCTGATATTTTCTAATGGTATTTCTTTAACTTTATTTGTACATATTTGTTCTGATATCTGTTTAATATTGATTAATTCTCGTAAAATTGCAAGGTATACAATTTTGACGTTATATTTGTCCCCCAATAGAATCATATTAATTTTAAATTAAAATTGAGAATGTTTCTATTGTTGCCTCCCTTTGAATGGTTCTAATTAAACTTTATTTCAACTCTTTACTATTGTAATATGTTCTAATACATGCTTACGTATTCATTAGTTCAATTTATGTAATTCAAACTTATTCTATACAATATAATACATCTATATAATTTTTTTTTTTTAACCCATTCTATCCCTTTAAACACAAGCAGCTGTTTACAATCCATCAGTCGGGTACCCAGCTGTTGTTTACAAACAAACCCTTGTATTGCCAGCATGCTACCTGCTGTTACACAAACCTAATAACAGTTTACCTACTTTCCCTTGTCCTTCTAACATTGTTATTTACACACAGTTTCTATTACTCTTACTTTAGTACACATCATAATATTTTTGTACAGTCTTGCATATGTAATTTAATTAAAAGACAATCCTATACATTTTTAACTAGAATAATTTTTATTTATTTATCAGTTCTAAATCTTGTTCCCACAAAATTGTTATAAACTACTTATAAACTAATACATATACATGTGAATTTCGTGTTTTTACAATCTGTATTGATAGTATTGTGTTTTTAAACTTGTTGTCTCTGTGTGTTGTGATGTGTCAAGTCTCGTAATAGGGTTTCAATTGTCTTATGTTGAAGTTTCCTCGGATTCGTCCCGGTTGTAGAACATCTTCCAACTGGTACGTAGCCGTTCCCAACTCCTTACATATTTTGTATGGTCCTTCAAACATATTACAAAATTTTCCTATCACTCTTTTATTTAGGTCGGATATCGGATATTTTCGCAACAGCACTTTATCTCCTAGATGAAATTTTGTAATTCTGTTTGCTAAATTTAGCTGGTCTGCTCGTTTCTTACCCTTCTCTTTAATCCGCAGATAGATGTTTTCGTAATCGATTTGCTGATTTTCTTGTATCATTTCCCTGTCGATATATTTAGTCCAGTCACGTTCCGGCTTTCTTCCCCATTGAGCTTCGTATGGTGTGCTTTCGATTGTCTCATGATAAGTTTTTTTTTTAATACATGATTTGATCAGTTTCAGATATTTAGCCCAATTGGAATGTTTTTCAGATGTGAGTGCTCTAAACATGTTTCCCAACTGTCTGTTAAATCGTTCTGCTAAGTTGGTGCAGGGGTTGCGTATAGCAGTAAATTTTGGTTTGATATTCAACTCTTCTAATGCCGTTGTCCATCGCTGACTCGTGAATTGTGTTCCGTTATCAGTTAGTATGGCTACTGGTTTCCCAATTTCTTCACAATAGAGTTTAATTTTGTTTATGGTGACTGTTGTGGTAGCTTTTCTTAACTTATATAATTTTACAAATTTAGTAAAATTATCGATCATAATTAATACATATTTAACTCCACTTTTAGAAGTTGGTAAGGGACCGTAGTAATAAATACTAACTAACTCCCCTTTTGATTTTGGTATGACGGGTTGTGTCTCTTCCCTCATCTGTTGATAGTAATCTTTACATTTTTGGCATGTCGTGCAGGTTCTTTTGATGTTTTGTGTGAGTTTGTTGATGGAATTCCTCGCGAAGTATTCTTTAAATAGTTGGTAGGTCCGTCGGTTTCCCACGTGGCTGTAGGCATTATGCAACTCATAAATCAGAGTTCGGCTCAGGTCCTCTGTCAACATCAGTTTCCAAGCTCCCTTATCCTTTCTGTAAAGTTTATTGTTGTGCCAAGTGTATTTGTCGGTGAGTTTGTGTTTTTTATCTGCTTGAATGGTGTCTACAATCTGTTTTAACTTCTGGTCCGCCAATTGGTAATTTTTGATGTTCTTCAATTTATCTTTTGCTTCCTTGCTGATACGGATGGTTATATGATTGATTTTTAATTCTTCAGTGTTATCTATTAACCTCTCATCGTACATGTCTTCGGGGTGCCTGCTAAGAACATCTGCTACGAAATTATCTCGCCCTTTACAATGAACTATTTCAAAATCAAATTCTTGTATCACGAGAATCCATCTAGTGATACATGAGTTATTTAAATGACACTTTTTGATGAAGATTAGGGCCTTATTATTGGTAATTATAGTTAAGGGTTTCCCAAACACATATGTCCGAAACTTCTGCAGACAGTATACAACGCTTAACAACTCCAACTCTGTTATGAAATAATTCAGCTCTGCGCCTCGTAACACACGACTGGTGAATGCGACTACGCCGATTTCATTATTGTCTTCAAGTTGGTACAGTTGTCCTCCCAGAGCATATTTATTCGCGTCCGTCTGAAGGTAGAATCGCTTGTTTGGGTCTGGGTGTTTAAGAATTACCGTCTCGATAAATAGCTCCTTAACTCTTTCGAAGCGTTGATCCATCTCTTTGATCCATTTGAATGTAGAGTTCTTTTTTAATAGTTTCAGCAGTGGTTGGGTAGCTTCGGCATACTTATTGGTAAATCTATTATAAAAATTTGTTAATCCTAAAAATCCCTTAAGTTGTTTCTGGTTCTTGGGTCTCTGGAATTCTTGGATTGCTCTCACTTTATCTGGTGCAGCGGAAATACCTTGAGTAGTCAGACAATATCCCAGGTAATTTATTTCCTTACGGAATAATTGTGATTTCTTAAAGTTCACAGTAAGGTTAGCTTGCTTCAAGTCATGGAATAATAACTTTAGATGCTGTAAATGTTCTACACTATTTGAAATACATAAACAATCGTCCACATACAAGATAGTAAAGCTCTTCATTTCTTCGGATAGTACACGATCCAATCCGCGGGTCAGGCTGGCGAGACTTGTTTTTAAGCCAAATGTAGTCACAGTATATCGGTAACACTTACCTCATAAAGGAAACCGGTGTAATCCCTACAATCCTGGTGTAGAGGAATTTGCCAAAAGGAACTCCGTAGATCAATGGTCGACATAACCTTGATGTTCCCACATTTTGTCAAAACCTCGTTGATCGGGATTGCACCTTCATAGTCAGGTATCGTTACTGAATTAAGCTTACGAGCGTCCAAACATAATTGAACCGTCTGATCTTTCTTTATTACTGTAACCATCGGGTTGATGTATGGACTTTGTGCTCTTTCTATGATACCGTGCTCCTCCATCTTCTTAATCTCCGCTCTTACCGCATCTTGATATTTCATCGGTACTGGCCAACCCTTTTGACAATACGGTGTGTTGTCAGTTACCTTGAATTTGTGGCAGTATGCTGTAATTCTCCCTGGTGTATCACGAAACACAGTCTTGTTATTTATCAACACTCTCTGCAGCTCCTTCTTTTTGCGATCTGTTATCTTTTCTATTTCGTGAACCTTTTCATCAATTACTTCCTCGATGTCCTCTTCTACTGGTGAAAGTTCTACCTGTAAGATTTCTGCTGTCGTTGCCTCTTCATGGTTGTGATCTCCTTTAATTCTTATCTGTTTGTTACTCAAGTCAATCACACAACCATTTTCCGCTAACATTTCTATTCCTAAAATACACTCCCTTATTAGGTCAGGTACTACTATAAAAACGCTTTCAAACTTTAAATTTTTAACTTGCACTGTCAGCAGTACCTGTTGAGTTATTCTTTTAGATTTATTGCCTGTAGCTCCCTTAACCATTGTATTGGATAACTTTAAAATTTCTATCCTTCCTAAATCCTTTTTATTGTTGTTGAACCAGCGTTCCGAAATAGCGTTGATTTGGCTTCCCGTGTCCACCAATGCATTAATTGGCACACCGTTCAACGTAATTTGGATTTCTGGACATTTATTATTCTTTAAATTTACATTTATATCATCTTCTATTATTAACTCGTCCCTTAAATCTACAAATGTGGTATTCACGTACTTAATACTACCGTCTATATCTAATACATATTTACATGGCTTGCCTAGTTTTTTGACACTATAGCGCCCGCTTTGTGGCTACCTGCTCCACTAGTTGAAGGAACAACATTTGTTTCGGCTTTGAACTGGTTTTGCCGCTTCGGATATCGAGAGTAATATTGCCTTCCGTCGTGCTCTCTCTCCTTGTTTTGCTCGTGACTGACAATTTTCTCTGTCTCTTCTTCAGTTCGCACCTGCTGCTTCTTCTCACGTCTGTGGTCGGACTGTTCCTGGTTCACTGACCTAGTCCCGTTCCGTAAATTCATGAATTCCAACACAACCTGTTCAAATTCAGCTATCGTATTTACGGCACGTGTAATAATGGCAACCTCGATTTCATGCGGATAATGCCTCGTAAGTTTTCTTATTAGTGCCGGTCCGATATGGGAGGAGTCAATTGTCGGTTCGTTCTAAATCAATATTATGATCCAATGATCATACTCATTCCTGCTTCTGGGTGGTATCGCCCAAACTCCAGATAATCTCGCACGCATTCTTGTATGACGTCGTTCCAATATTTATTGACAAACGCTTCAGTTAATCCCATAAAGGTGTGTACATTCTCCTTAATCAATCTCCACCATATAGCGGCCTCTCCCTCGAGATGTCTTGCCGCCCATGTGATATTATTTACATCTTGATAGTATTCCTGGTACAAGTCGGTCAACTCCTTAATAAACTCCATCAGAAAATCGCTCGTCCCATTGAATTTTATATCTTTTATTTGTTCATTATTAACAAGCCGGTTTGTGGGTGACGCGTTTACTAATGCAATTTTTGTTCGGACGTCATTTTGTAGTTGCTGTAACTTGAGGTCGGTCTCGCCTGAATTACTATCTATCTTATGTTCTAATTCCCTTAATTTCTCGGCTTCTAATTTGTGTGCTGCGAAACTCTCGTCACGTTTACTATTTGCTAGCAATTTCTTATTTATTAACTTAAATTTGCTGATATGTTTCTCATTGTTTTCTTTAATTTGTTTTTCCGTGTCATTTAATCTATTATTAAATTCAATGCTAACATTATTGACTTCTTCACTAATAATTACCTTAGGTTCTAACCTAAATTGTTTAAGGGTTTCTTGGGTTTCTCTTTTAAATTCACTGATTCGTGTGTCTAGTTTGTCGTTTCGCTGTTTATTGTTTTGTTCTAGTTCGGCTTTCATTCGCTTTGCAATATTAATTTCTAATTGTTTAATTTTGTAACCCCTCTTTAAGTGTTGTATTGACTCATAAAACAAAAATGGGTTTTTTGAACAAATTTTTTTTTTTTTTTAAAGAGGGGCCACAAGATAATTAAAACTAGGCCAAAGCCTAGAGAAGCCAAAAATGCGCTGGATCCAGTGAGACAGGACTTGCAATTAAAACTCACAAAATTAACAACCAATAAAATTTTTTATTATAAACAAACTTCAAATCTCTTTAACTGAACAAAATCATTATATCTCCTTTAAAAAATGTTACTTGAAAAAAAAATCAAGAAATATAAAATTTATATTCTGTATTCTCCTTAAAAAATGTTTCTGCAAAAAAATTTAAATATAAAATTTAAATTAAATGAATAAAAATGTTCTTTTCCAATCGGTGTTACTTTTCCTCACTTAGCCCTATACCTAACCCCCAAAAATACACATGAATATACAATACACATAATGGACATATAAGGAAATATGTCTACAATATACAACACATACTCACGTTCCACAACACAGGACAATTACAATTTTCAATACTAAAATCTTGCCCCACCTCTTTCACCCCATGAGGTACATAATTTACAATTTATAAATATCCTTGCACGCAACACCTATTGCAAGGTCTTAATACCTAATAACTCAAGATATATGTGTGTAACACCAGTGCCCCCAGGGCATACTAAAATTCAGGAGTTGGCATAATGCCTGATACTATTATAAAGTGCTCCCACATTGAGCACTTAGACTTGGAGTAAATATAATTAGAATTCAGTAAACACACAAGTGATCATAATCAATTAAAAAGAATTTAAACATGATAAATTTTGTTAAATATTGAAAACAGTAATGTGTCATAATGCCTTATAACCTTTTAAAATTAATTTGGCCCAGAGGCCGACATGTTCCTAGGTAAGATCGTGCATAATTAAACCTGTCCCAGAAGCATGTTCAAGTCTGCATGAAAATCCGCCTATACAGGATTAAACTGGGGACCCGACTGAAACTACCAAAAGAAACTCCTCTCCATTATATGACCCAAAATGAATATAAATATATGAAATTAATGCATTAATTGAAAACTAAATTTAACCAGTGAAATTACATGATGAATGATAGAATTACTAGCACTAAGGTAACACTTCTACTGAAAACAAGAAAGAAATTTACATGCCTGAATGGTAATCGGCCACAGATACATGCCAACCTCTGGGCTCACATTTAATATAACAGTGTTACAAAATGTACAAAAGATTACCCCCCCCCCAAGTCCGCGCACTATTCTGTCCAGTTAACCGGGGACCCAATTAAAATGTTTAAAGCTTAAAGTCATTGATGTTGTGTAGGTATATGTCCACGAGTTCTAGTGGGTTATATTCCCTTGTATAAAAGTAATATGGTTTGGTGTCACCTGATTTATTCCGTGGTGTGAAGTTGGTGTTCTGGTCTACATTTTAGTGTGTGGGTGGGCTGTCCTCGCTATTCTCCTCCGGCAGATGAAGTTGAGAGTCTAGATGGTCGTGTTCAGGTTGGGGCTGTTCCTCGACTTGAAGCGAGGGACCCTATGCATACAAAATATTATCAGCGAGAATTTCCAAAACTAATTCCCCCAGAAACCTCACACGCACCAAAATCCATTTATAATATTAAACACAGCTTTAGGCCTACTTAAAATGAAAGTTTGACACACTCTGCAACAGGTTATACGGGCATATGGCCCTATCTTGGAAAACATTTAGTTTAGTTAAATTACATATTATTCTGACTTTACATTATTCTCAATTCTATTAAAGTTTGTCACTTGTTTCCATTAAAACTTTATATTTTTATTATGACTCTCTTTCTTTAACATTCTCAATAAATTTGGGGTGACTTAATTATTCATACTAACTTGATTCACCACTTGGCATGTATACATTTATAAACTTTACCCCTCTGGGTTAACATTATTCAATTACGGTGCCTTAGTTAAGACTTCATTTACTGATATATAATTACTCAGTTTGTTATGCAATTAATACAATTTACACATACTCTAATTTGCCACGTGGTGTGATAGGTTAACCGATTTCATTCATTTCTGTACTTATTAAACAAATTCCTTTTGCATAACTTCAAATTAATATATATATAAGTATATTGCAATTTGTTCCTGCGTTTTTGTGCCTGTTGTGATATCTGTTCCTGTGTTTGTTGTGACAGTTGTGTTATTTGCTTCGACATCTGTTCTTGCATTTGTTTCATTTGTTGTGACTGTTATGACATTTGCGCTGACATTTGTTGTAGTATCGTATATATATCAATTTCTTTGGGTGCCTCTAGTAACGTCTGTTGTGTTGGTCTCACTCTGATTTCTTTCTGTGTTCCTGCTGTTATCTGTTGTGTGTCTGTTTCTTCATCGTCTTGTCCCCGCATACCTGTCTCTTGGTTCTCCATTGTAATTTGGTCGAGTGTGTTAATGTCTCCTAACTGGTTGTTGATGTCAAACTCTACTTTGCTATTGGAATTTTCTGTTGTTACTGTCTCTGTGTTCATTTTGTTGTTTAAACTGTTTGTGTTGTTATGTATGTGTTTTGCTAGCCTACTTCTACTTCGCGTAATCATACAATGTCACTCTTAGAATCTATGTTCCTTATTCTATACACTTTTCTTTCTTATCTTATTTGTTCTATTTGCAACTCAATACTGTCTACCAGGCTTATAAATTAAGCCATGCGATGGGCGCCAAATATATAACAGATTTTCTGGTTTAATTTCTAATAATATTTCTTATAAAGAAGTATCATAACAGTTTCTACTAATCTATTATATATAACTCTTACTCAGGGTATTTAAATAATTTAATAACACAAATATAGATATTATAAATAGTTATTTAATAATTCCTTTTCATTCACTTATTACATTAATATAAGCTTTATAAATTCAATAATATTACAATATCAGTTTGCTCAGAACGTTTGAGATTTTCTTTTAGTGGATTCTTTTAGAACGGATTGAGTTGCCAATATGAATATAATAAACTTTAAACATGAATACAATATCATTTGAGTGTTCTGTAAGCTTTACTTGTTTGTTGAATTCCCAAATCTGTGCTGAGGATTATCCACTCGAAAGTAGTCGGTCCAGTCGCTCCGTGGTCATCTGCTGATACTGTAGATCCTTGTAATCCGCACTCGCTTGATTATTAACACTTTGCATATATCACTGGTACCACTTTCACAATAATATATGCACTACTACTTGTATTAGTTACACTATATATATATATATATATATATATATATATATATATCGTATTAACCAATATACCTTCTTAACACCTTGGTGTATTTTAATTAAGATAAGTGCTTGCAACACGGAAAGTACAGATCGATACTGCTGGATTCTTTATTAACTTGACGAATTACTCTGTGGAATCCTGCCGATTCACTGTTACTGTAAAGACTGATCACTTAACTGTTTATTAACCGCTCTCCGATACTTGAATTGACAATTACAATTTTAATACTTGTAACTTCTCCGGCGCTTTCACTTCTGAATTCACTATTACTTATTTGATTCAATAAAGACTTCAAGTCAATAGTTGTGAATTGTCCGCTGATTTAAGTAACGGTTACGATTCTTTAAGATAACTGTTACAAGTTAAATTGTTATAATATCTCCGCTAACTTAAAATAACAGTTACGAGTCCTGTATGTATAATGCTACTCCGATGACTGACTTCCTTTTTCAACTACACTTTTTTATACACGAACTACTGTTACCAACACTTAATATTTACACTAAACATTCTCATTGGTATTTAAAAGGAATAAATCCGAAATTAGTACCAAGCCACGTGTTGTTTAATCAAATATATTGTAACTTACCGTCTGTGACTTTCTGACTTTCTGACAATCGTTTCAAGAAATCGTCTATCAGTTGTAGCCATCAGTTTGCGTGATAGCTGTTTCGACCAATCAGCGGCCCCAATTTCCGTTAAGATTGGGTCTCCGCCGACGAATATCTAGTTAGTTCCATCCTGCAGCTCGAATATTACAGACGTGCTCTGTGCGAGTTTTTCGAACAGAAACGTGTTTTTGTACGAGTGATCAGGGTCAATTTAGCGACGAGTTACCCGTTGCTGATACCTTGACTGGGTACGAACTCATTATTACAAAAAAAATAAGCTATTTAATATTATTAAACAGTGCTAGTATCGCGTGAGTCAAGATTTCCACATAGGGAAGGTTTATCCATCCGGGATACTCCTATGTGATCGCGAGGACACCTCAAGACGTGGGAAAGTGCACACTTAAAGCACCAAAAATAAGTAAAATTAAATTAATACCCAATTTGTGCCCTGAGATAAGATTAGCCTGATTACCGGTGACGGCGTGCGCGCATGCGCGTGTACAAGAGGAGCTCCAGCGAGGCGGGAGTGTGCAGAAAGGAGGAGACGAGAGAGGAGCAGATTGCGGCGATTCACAGGGCTGGCAGTAAGACGAATCAACCCACGAAAACAACATCCAAGTAACAAATTCATGTTTCTTTTTAAAATCAGATCAATCTGATTTCAGAGACAATTTTGCAATAAAATAAATATTTTGTAAACTACAAACCATATGAAATTTTGTCTTAAAATATACAACCTTGCTCCAGATAACTGACTATATTGTTCCATTATTACTTTGCCTAACATATGTTTTGTCGCATAGTAAATGTCTAACTTTGCAGAAAGCCACAGACGGTAAATTACAATATATTTGATTCTCATTGGACTTAAGTGCCACGATATTCAATTCTATCCAATATGACAAGAGGATTTAACCGCTAAAAAACTGACGCTATTTCTTATTCGCTAACAAACTGCGCATACCGAACTGCTCTTGGTGACGCATAACACCGTTTCTCTCTCTAATTCTCTCGCTTCAACATAACGGTACTCATTGTTATAAGCACTTAACTTCTACAGCTCCATATCTATTTTTTGCTGTTTCTTAAATATAATACAATTTTACTACCTTATGTCCCGTACATGACTTGCTTATTTTCTGCCGTCTAACCATCGCCAGACACCAGGGTGCGTTCTTTTGAAAAAAAAAACCGCTCAGATATTTTCTAATGGTATTTCTTTAACTTTATTTGTACATATTTGTTCTGATATCTGTTTAATATTGATTAATTCTTGTAAAATTGCAAGGTATACAATTTTGACATTATATACTTTATAATAATTCTTACATCTCTTTACACGCTACATCATCATTTGAGCTTCAGACTGTCTTTTTTTCTTGTCCTATCAGAATTCTATTTACAGGGTCAGAGTTTCTTTCTGTACAGCATTACAAGCATATCTGCGCTATTCCAGATTTGCCTCCAAAAAATTTTAAATACTGATGTGAAATTAGAGTGTATTTCATGTCATGTGGCACAAAATATCAAATTTCCTTTAATTGTTTCAGCATTCCTCCTCTTTATAGTTCATGTAGTGAGACAATAAAATTAAATTAAGCATTTTTGAGAATGTTACCATTTGAGATTTGTAGCCAAATTTGTTATTTTAAATGCATTGTTTATAGTCAAAGCATGTTCCTGGTCAGCTAATATGGACTTGGTTGTAAGAACTCAAAATGCAAGTCAGATTTTGTTAATAACTTCTAGATAATTTCTAGACATGAGTTCACAAGCTAAAAAATAAAGAATGACACATTCACACACACATATATGGGTTTCTTAACTTAGTAACTAGAAACTACATTTTAATTGATCTTTAAGTACAAGTATCATTTATGCAGGAATGGGTGATATGTCAGCCATAAAGTATTTTTGATATATTAGAAAAACCAAAACTGGATAAAACATACATTTTGTTTAAACAAAATGTATAAGTGTTATGTGTGATTCAGTTTATAACTTCAGGACAAACTTCAGTATTTTAGCTTCAGTTTTTGTACAGATACTAATAAAGTATATAAATCTTGTTAGTCAGTGAAAATTAATGTGAACAGTCCTGGAAATCTAATAAGTAACATCTTAATTTACTTCCTCGAAGCTGTATACAATAAGTTTTGTATAGAAATACTTATATAAAGAAGTTTCTTTAATAGAATTTATATTGTGATGTTAGCAATTACAATGCAAACCTGCAAATATATGTTTGTTATCTGTGAGTGAGTAACTGCATGATCATTATTAATAACAAACAATTAACCTGTGTCAATTTTTACTGCTTATATGTTTGTGGGACAATATTTTGCATGATATTCTTTCTTTTTTTTATATATACTGTTTTGATTCCTAAATAAAAAAAATGCAGAGTTCTGTATATACCCTTCAAGTGCTGTATTCACTTGAAGTTTCATATCTAAACACTTGATGAGAATTTGGGAAACATATTTACTATGCACTGATTATATTTAAATTCAATCTTTATTCCACAGACAGCATTCTTAGAAATAATTTTTGTTTGATTTCTACTCGTTATGTTATGTTTAATAATTACAGATTATTTTTACATTCAATTTGTAATATTTTTATAAACTGCTTGTAACATGTCAATTAGAAAATTAATAACTTATAAGAGACTTGAGAACTTAGTCCATTACGATTACTGTATTTATTACAAATGTCACTACTGTTGTAATGTTAATTTCATCCCAGAAAGTGTTTAAAATTGTTCTGGTTTTCCTCATCTTTCATTCTTTTCTCTTCAACCAGCGATTTTTTTTGGAGGAATGATAATACACAACTTATAGGAGTCAGTGTCGTAAGAACAGGTAAACATGATCCTTGCTTCATAGAATCTGTTATGTACTTTCCACCTACAATGCATCACACCGAAAAGAGCCCTTCATACTGGAATGTCCACAGTTTCCCAAAATAGCATCTACTTTAAAAGTTTTGTATCTTGGTATATTTTGCTTAATTAGTCCATAGAACACAGGTTATAACGTAGATGGACTAAAGGAATTCTATGATTCACTAACCAGTTAATCATGTGTGGCTTTTTGTTAAATTCATAAAATTTTTAGCATTTGAAAATTTAGATCTTTCAAAACATAACATTTGTGTGCTTGATTTAAGTATTTTTCAGGCTGTGTTAAAAATACTTATAATTTCACAGTATGAAATTAATTCTATTAAAAAAATGTTAAATATGGAGTAGAAATTTGATAAGAAATTAAACATATGGAATATCAGTCATGAGTATAACAGAACTCTGTGTTTATTTTACTGTAAAGCATTCTTGATTGTATTTATAGTTGTACTGAGCTTTTCAATAAATAAGCCGATCAGTTCATGTTAGAAAATATAGTTGTTGATATTTGTCAACACACAAAGCCATGTTATGAACCAAGTCAGAAAGGTGAGTCACTCTTAGTAGTAATAATAGTAGATGTTATAATAGTAGCAAATTGTGTACTGTGTAATACTAACTTTATTTAATAATATTAATTTTCAATAGCTACTTAGATATTTTTAAAATATCTCGTGTTTTCTTATACTTACAAACTAGTGTGTATATCTTTAAATTGATTTTGTAGAATAGGGACAGGTTTTTAAATCTTGTCTACATCAGAATATATTATTTTAGTTGTAGTCTTTTTTTATGAGGTGTTTTTCTGGGAAATTAGGCAGACTATTATTTACTTAAAATTCAAAGTCACAGCTGAGACTTACATGAGTTCTTTTCTGATTGAAACAATTTTGGCAGAATAGTGTGCAGTGTATCATAATGCGCGCGTGCGCGCGCGCGCACACACACACACACACACACACACAGAGATTTGCAGCTACTGATTTTAAACTTGCTGACTATAGTAATTGTCTTAGTATTGATTTAGAGGGAGGAGTGAAAGGTCAGGTTTTAAACACATCTGTACCATGCATAATGGTGTCATATGGAAAATAAATGAATTCTTCACAATCACAAGGCCAATCATTACTTTCATAATAATACTTTATATTCTAAGTCAAGAATATATTTTATTGTTTTTATTTATTTTTTGTTTATACAATGTTTTGACAGTTTTTTAATTCACTGTCGTCAATAAAAGTGATGATATTATATTATCATATCAGAAGTATGTATATCATTCAGATTATATTATATATTATAAATATAATTTATAATAATAATAATTAATAATACTTATTTTTACAAGAATAAATTATATATTTCTTGAATATTTACTATGTTTCAATAGTTTGAACTGTCATTTAAATTTATAATAAATTATATTTGTTATAAATTATACTTCTGATGATGTTAGTAAATTAAAACCTGTTAAAACATTGTAAACAAAAAACAAAATATATTATTCTTTAAAATATAATGTATCATTATTTATTATAAATTAGAAGTTCAAGAATATTGTGAGTAAATATAAATATTTCATAATAACGTATTCCCCACATTTGAGTGAAATCGTCTGGATCATCTGGTTTCACAGTTTGCTTTAATATACTGGCACAGAATGATCTAGGAAGCCATGGAGAAGGGCTGAGCCCACAAACTTTGGAACCCATTCTTAATTAACAGTACAAAATTGAATACTTAATTTTTTTAACATCCAAGAAATGATAATTATTATCACAATTTAAAATTAAACATGTTTTTCCTAACCTCGTGTTATTATTAAAATACAGTTCTATAGTCCATTCAAATGAGTAATAAAAGAGGTACCGGTATCAACTCTGCTTTTACTATAAAAAGCTTAAGTAAACCTAGGACTGACAATATTTTTATAGTCATAACAACATTCTTTGGCTTATTTTAACCTATTTTTAACAAGGTAGGTACCACAGGTCCCTCTGTCAGTTGTAGCCTCTCTGTATCAAACTTCTTATCAAAAGAGGACCCTATACTTCTTTTATTTAGACGATTGTCAGTTCTACAAATGATGAGATTTCATGTTATGCTTTTATTAAACATACATTTGAAAATATGCATTGTCAATACGTATCATCATGGCTCTCTAGCAGTCTCTCATTTTCTCTCTCTTCTGTCTATCTAATGAAAAGATGACGCAGTAAAAATTTTGCACCAGTTGAAACATTGGAATTTGTTTGTCCTAATGCACTGAACATGCATGGTAACACGTGAAATGGTAATCACAAAGTATTTATAAACACAGACTTTTGATAATGAAATCATAATTAAATCTTTCTGTGAACACAGTACATACACATAACACTTATTTTTTTTAATACTGTGGGCTATTGCTGGAGAGTGACTGAAATTTGTTTCTCATATACGCCATCATCACTATTGTGTGATAATGTACAACTTCTTGGATTTCGTTGTCTATGACGTGTCCGTTACTTAAACTAAATATAATTATTTCACTATGACTCGGAACACAAAACTTTTATGGGTAAAAACGTAAAAGTTTTACCTTATAACCTGAACCGGTTTTCACTTTTAAAAAGCTTCTTCAGAGGTTGCCGATGGTACCCCTGTCCGTTTTGTTGTTGGCGACGAAATCGATTTTCAAAAGATCTATGTTGTGTGTGTGTGGGGTGTGATATGTTCGAATAATGCATGTGATTTGAATTGCATCTGTTCGTTTAGGATGTCGTTTTTATTTGTTTTCGTGTGTTTGTATATTTCCAATTGTTCTAGAGTGTCTAGTTTTCGGCCTTTTGTGTGTACATGTAGAATGTTCATGTTATTGTTGATGATTTTGTATGTGTGGTTTGCTTCAATGAGGTGGTTTGCAAAGGTGGATTCTCTAGTGGAATGTAGTGCCTTTGTGTGTTCAATGTATTCCTTCACTGCCGAATACGAACACAACAACAGCATACACTTCTTAGACCTCTCCATCACAAAACTTGAACACAGGCACAAATTCAGTATATACAGAAAACCGACTACAACTAACACACACTAATACACAACTCCTCCAATCACCCAATATAACACAAACTAGCTGCCTTCAGAACCATGATACATAGACATAACAACTTCCCCCTAGATGAAAAAGACTTCAAAGACGAACTAAACACTATAAAATATCTAGCAGAATCCAACGGATATGACAGAACAATAGTCAATAAACTCCTACACAAAACAGACAACAGACAAAGACAGAAAACAACAAATTCATAACACTAACATACATCAACAAACAAACTGAAAAAATAGCCCACAAATTCAAAAAAGCAGGATACAGAATCGCTTACAAAACTACTAACAAAACAGAACACACACTATCAAAACACACACACAAAGCACAAAACAAATTCGATCTACCTGGTGTTTACAAACTAAATTGCTCAGATTGCAACAAATTCTATATAGGCCAGACAGGACGTAGCTTCAAACAAAGATACATTGAACACACAAAGGCACTACATTCCACTACAGAATCCACCTTTGCAAACCACCTCATTGAAGCAAACCACACATACAAAAACATCGACAATAACATGAACATTCTACACGTACACACAAAAGGCCGAAAACTAGACACTCTAGAACAATTGGAAATATACAAACATGAAAACAAATAAAAATGACATGCTAAACGAACAGACGCGATTCAAATCACACGCATTATTCGAACATATCACACCCCACACACACATCGATCTTTCGAAAATCGATTTTGTCGCCAACAACAAGACGGACAGTGGTACCAGCGGCAACCTCTGAAGAAGCTTTTTAAAAGTGAAAACTGGTTCAGGTTATAAGGTAAAACATTTACGTTTTTTTCCATAAAAAGTTTTGTGTTCCGAGTCGTAGTGAAATAATTATATTTAATGTACAACTGTTATCATGTTGCTATTACAACAACATTATGATCGGTTACCACTATTCTGTGAGGTATGCCCTTCCCAACTATGAGAAACAAACTATTAAAAATAAAATATTAGAACCATGTGTATGTATTACATTATTTTGTTTCAGTTTTCCTTCATTTCTCTTTGGAAAAAAATTTGGTTTTGCTTGTTATTCTATTTTAATTAAGTAGAACTAAATGATGTTTCATACCTATCACAACTGCTAATCTTATATTGTTTGGAAAGTTGGGAATCCAGAAACTTCTCGTACTATGGAATTATAATATTATTACAAGATTATAACCACCAAACAATGAGTAAGACATTTATACTCACACTACAATTACTGAAGATAGCTGTTGCTAGTTGTAGAACATTTATCCTCTCATTATGTTTTTTTGGAAGATCTAATTATGTCGAAGGTCTTAGTAATAAGAAATTATGTGCTACTGAAACCAAAAACTTTCTTGTTTAATTCAAGTGAATAACAACACGTCAGCAACCATACAAGTCAATGTTTACTGGTGTCAGCTGTAGTTGAGACTATAATGAAGGGTTCATTTACTGGATACAATTATAGCAGTAAAAATCATTGTCCAATATTTCCGGTTGATTTCATAATAAGCATTAGTTGTTGATACTATGTAAGTGAATGACTTTTTGCCTTTGCCACTTTTTATCAGCACCAAATAACAGGAGAAACAGCATTTATAACCATCATTATTTTAGTAACTGTATAAAACTTGAAAATAATCTTAGAACTTTCCAGCAGTGTGTATTCCTATACACTGAGAGGAAAGGAAACAAGTCTTGAATTATTTCCCTGTGTGGGTCCTTTAATTTTAAGTACATTGAATTTTATGAGGGAATAATAAAGGAAATATATATTTTATAACATACTGGTTTCCTGGCCAGTTCCTACCTTTAGTCAGATGTGTGACTTAAACTCATATTTCTGAAAATTCTAATATGAGTAATTTGAATTTGAATTTGGGGGGGGGTCTGTGTACGATACCTTAAACTGGGACTAGGAATGTATATTGTTGTGTTGAATGGAACCAGAGCAGCCTTTGTTAGAATAAAGAAGTTGGTAATGTATCTATCCATGAAAATGAGAGTTTTGTCTATTTTAAAATGACTATTAAATGAAAGCATAGTGTGTGTGTGTGCTGTAAAATTTGCTTGAATGTGAGTTATGAAAAAGAAAGTTCCCTCATGTGTGGTGAGATCTATATATACTTGAGAAATAAGAAACAAATATTGTTTTCAACATTATGACCCAGAGGGGAAAATTAAAACAAAAGTAAAAACTTTAAGGTGCATTTTTAAATAAGGAAAATTTGAGCTGATCAAGCTCACTTGAATTTTTCTCACGTCTATAATGATAGAACATAACTCCATGGTCATTGTCAATTTGTTATAAGTTACCAGGCTGTTAGGCCATGGTTAAAGGTCTTGTTATAGAAATTCAGACATCTCTAAACTGCCTACAATGGCTGTTGTCATTGATGCTGGAAGTGAGATCCCCTAATGAGGCCCTAGTGAGTCTGATGCCCTAATAAGGCTCACAGTCACTCAAGAATGGTCCATGGTAAGTGTATTGCTTTGGACTTCAGCAGTCATTACGTTTGTATGCCTTGATCAATACACATATACAACAGTCATCTTCAGATAAATAAATGAGAATTATATTAAAACAATCTGTCTATTATAAAAGTAAAGATATCATCATCTGAAATAACAATAACCAAATGAATATTACTTGAGTATAAATAAATTAAAAATTTACTTACTAGCCAAGAAGTTTCACTACACAGTTGAAACTACAACAACCTAGTTGCAGTTTTGAACTATTTAGTTTTCAGATCATCTTTAAAGCTAATACCCAATGGTATGAAATTATTGCTAAGTGTATTGCTTCACATTTCTGCCATCATGCTACTAGTCTTTCAACTCGGTGAGTTGGTCACAGGCTTTAAGCTCTCACTTCCTGCACTCTTCATGTCTATTGTGAGCACAGCCAAAATGTCTGAATTTGAATGTCTGAATTGAACTTTTAAGGTCAGAATTAGACTAGTTATGATAATTATCTTATCTATAACAAATAAGGTACTTAACAAGAATACAGCTTGTACAGCACATTAAATATACACTAAAAACTTGTTTATCCAAATCGCGTTTATCCAAAAACCCGGTTTAACCGAAACAATTTTTAGTAAATTTTAAAAATACACAAAAGCATTTTCCTGTTGCTATAATCTATATTTAATAGCGTTAGGTTAGGTTAGGTGGGTTAAGAAAGATGGGTTACCTCAGAAAGCCATGTTGTTGTTAGACAATGCCCCCACCCATCCAGGAGAGAAAGAGTTAAGAAATGGAGACACTTTTGTAAAGTTTTTCCCTCCAAATGTCACGTCTCATATCCAGCCAATGGACCAGGGCTCAGTTGAGGCTTTAAAACGCAGGTATCGAAGGGCACTGTTAAGTAAAATTGTGGAGGAAAATGACAAAAGTGGCAAAAAAAGACATCATGACAATTTTAAAGGAAATTAACATTAAGGAACTCCTGGAAAAATCTATGGCCATATGCCAGTGGAAAATCAAGACAATCCCATCGAGAATGAAGAACCCATTGAAAATTCAAAATTTATAGAAATATTAAAAGACATTGAAGGGTACACACAGTTACAAGAAAACGTATCAGAGCGGATGAATTCGAAAAAAGACGATTCTGGATATCAGCTGTTATCCGATGGCGAAATTGTTGCACAGTGACTCTTCATGCCTATTGTGAGCACAGCCAAAATGTCTTATTTTGAATGTCTGAATTGAACTTTTAAGGTCAGAATTAGACTAGTTATGATAATTATCTTATCTATAACAAATAAGGTACTTAACAAGAATACAGCTTGTACAGCACATTAAATATACACTAAAAACTTGTTTATCCAAATCGCGTTTATCCAAAAATCCGGTTTAACCGAAACAATTTTTAGTAAATTTTAAAAATACTCAAAAGCATTTTCCTGTTGCTATAATCTATATTTAATAGCGTTAGGTTAGGTTAGGTGGGTTAAGAAAGACGGGTTACCTCAAAAAGCCATGTTGTTGTTAGACAGTGCCCCCACCCATCCAGGAGAGAAAGAGTTAAGAAATGGAGACAGTTTTGTAAAGCTGTTCTCAACAGTCCGGTGAGGACAAAAGCTCTGATGATGATGTGGAAGAAAAAACGAGAGTCAACCATACAGAGGCAACATCGATGTTTGAAGAGCTACTGTCATATTTGGAGCGACAAGACGAAACGTCCCCTGCAGAACTTCTAACAATGAAACAACTTCGAGATCGGGCAGCCAGCAAATGAGCTTCAAAGGTTAGGCAAAAAACTATGATTGATTACTGTACGAACAAGCAGTAGGACTGTTCCAGTACTATAGAAACTATAATTTACAGTGTGGTGGCGTTTTATAGTTTATTGTTTCATATTCACTGTAAGTAACTTTTAAATTATTATTATTAAATAAAGTTACTGTACTTACATATGTATTATCATTTAAATAGAAGTTTCGGTTTATCCTAAATGGGAGTGGTTCCATCAAATTCGGATAAACGAGTTTTTAGTGTAATGTATATTCAAAACCATTTTCTTTAAGTAGTAGCGTGTATAAATAAAACACACAAATGCTCACTCACATGCACACAATTTAGAATTTTCAAGACCTTAATCTGGGCAGTTAATACTTATGGCTGTGATGCCAAGGTCTACTAGAAAGCTCCAAAAGTAACTGCTAAGTAGGATTATTGGGTTAGTATATGTTGATGGGAAATGGTGATAGAAAAAAGAAAATAATATATCAGGATGTAATCTTTTGTTTTAGTGTACAGAAACTGAAATGGCATAATCATCTATTCATAATGGATGATAGAAAGAATTTGAAGAACTGTATAAGGGAAGCTTAGTATCTTGTAGAGAGATAATGTTTTGGGTTAACCGAAGGTTTAGGTCATATAATTACCACCTTTATAATTTATCACACAATGTTTCAACCACTAAACAATCTGTGGTTGTCTTCAGGTATAAAAAAAAAACGCTGCTTACCCTCTAACTGGACAGAACTGGGAAACACTACCACGGTGACTTATATCATGTACCATCGAAAGTTAGGTTTAAAGGTCATATAGTGTTTTGGATGATCTCCTGCAAACAAGACTTGAGTATTGCATGCACAGGTAGCAACAATATTGCAGGCCAAGAACAGTTATGCAACTTGTTGTCTCAGAGAAGGAGGAGACACAAGTATTATTGGGATAGAGTTATGCTATACTGTACTATCCTGAATTATAGCAAACAAAGTGATAGCAATTACATCTAGGGAGACATCTAAACAAGGTCATACAATGTCTCTGCAGTCTTGATACTCTGCCATTATGCGCTAAATGAATAGTTATAATAACCATTAGTCACAAATGGAATTGTTATCATGTCAACTTTTGTTACATTTGTTATTCATCTTGCAGTGACCATTAAGAATGACACTTCCCTTCTGTTTACAAAAAAAAAAAAAAAAAAAAAAAAAATGCTAATACTTTTGAGATTGAAACTGCATAATATCCTGGAAGATGAATAAGCCTTTTGTCATTTGTTAATGCGGTTTCACATAGTATGGGGAAATGCCACGAAACACAAAATTAAGCTAATAGAATATTTGTGTGTTTTTTGTTTATGGGCATGTTTTCGAGTGTTCCTGCTATTTTGTCAGACTTAGTGTTATATCACTGTGTTCATAAATCAACTAATGTGTGGTTTTTGTGGATGCTCAGAGTGACAAGAAACTATGCTTCTCTCACTCTGTAAAACTCAAGTGTATAGCTAAAACTTGCATTACTGACATTGCATTAATTGTAAAATTCTACCCCATTAAAAGTTGAGTAGTTAAAATCCATATTCTTTTCATTTGTACTATGTCACTTTTCCCGAGCTCATTGTTTTTGAAGGAATGGTCCCCCAGTATTTTAGTTTAGCATTAGAAGATTATGTCTGTACTATACTAAACATGTACTTTATTTTTTGTGCTTTTTGTGTGTATGTAATTAATGCTTATATTAATATTGCAGGTATTCGTTATAGTTGATTAATAATAATATTATAAAAAATAAAAGTCACGGTAATGTTAGATATATGCTTACATTGTCAATGTGTATGTGTCTCAGAATGAATAAAATATTGTAAAATGGAATTTAAAAGAAGCATATTTATTTTAATGCACACAGATTATAAAAATGAGGGATTTGTAATAATAGATCGTGTTTGTGATATTTTCCTTTTTGATGAATGCTCAGTATATAATTTTGAGTTATGTTTTTTGTGTTGTTACAGCATGAAGCGCGCAAGGTCTCTCTCAGGTCTTAGTAGCCCACACAGTGATAAGGTCTGTAACACCTTACTGTTCAGTTTTACAGTTGTGATGTAAGAGTTTGATAAGTGAACATGTTTTCAATAAGTGAATACTTAAATGTTCTCCACTTTCCTATAACTTACTGCATTTAATACACGATATGGAGAACATCATTATTTTTTAATTGAAATTTAATCATATTTCAATTGAATCATGCTATTCAGTATATTGTAATATGACTTCATTAGTCTTATTAATGTTACTATAAAAAAATGTTTGTCATGTGTAGTTTACAGTTTGTTCATTATGATGATAATAATGTGATAGACAACTAACCAATGAGGAAAACTGAATTTAGAAATTCATTATATACAAAGTTGTGTAGTTATATCACAATGAGTAGGAAGAAAATTATAAAACCTAAATTTTTATTCTTGGATTTCGTTGTCCATGACGTGTCCGTTACTTAACTAAATATAATTAATTCACTACCGACTCGGAACACAAAGGTTTGGACTATAGCTCGTTTTGCTGTGTTAAATTCTTGGATTTCGTTGTCCATGGCGTGTTCCGAGTTTGTGTTCCAAGTCGGTAGTGAATTAATTCTATAAATTTTTAATGTGAACATGATTCTGCTTCAACATTAGAAAATGATAACTAATATATAGGCCTACATAAGTATTTATACGAGGAGTGCTAAAATTTAAATTGTAATTTATTATTTATTCAAAAATTATAATATAAAAGTATAATATATAAAAGTAATAATTTACATATAGTCATTTTGAGTACAGTATCCCTCCTTTTCAAAGCACTGTCACCATTTTTCTGGTAGCTTACGTATTCCTTGAGAAAGAAATTCTTTTGGTTGAAGATACACCTGCTCTCAAACAGCTTTGATGACTATGTCATCATTGGGTCAAACTTTTTCCCTATTAGGATTCTCTTAAGGGTCTAAACAAATGAAAGTCAGAGGTGAAGTCTGGACTATAGGACGAATGGGCCACTTTAATTTTCAAATTGTAGCCATCGTATGAGTGTCAAAATGAGACTGGACATCATCCTGTAAGAAACAGACAGAATGTTGGCATTGTTATGCTTACTTTGGATAGCTGTTTGGAGTAATACAGCCCACTGTTCTGTATATGACACTTCTTACATCCTAAACAAATGAAGCCAATAATTTGTCCTCCTGGAAAAGTAATTTTTGCTTTGGAGATGAAGGATCCCGTCACTGTATTGATGGTTTTAATTTCTTGGATAAAATGGTGTACTGAGGTTTCATCAGTAGTGACAGATTGAAAAAGGCCTCTTTTCTTTATATTATGCTAACAGTGAATGAGCCACCTGGTGCATGAATGTCTGCTTGTATTTGTTCATCAGCATTCACAGAGGCCAGTGTGTGCATGCTTTTCAATAATGAAGTTGACTCATGAGACAGCTGTCTGCACCACAACTCTGATATTTAAATATCCTGCACCATGATTTGATTGTCATTTTGAGCAAGTGTGTTGATCCTTTCAACCTTCTTGACACGTTTCAGCCATTTTTGTAGCTTTACTCTATTTCTTCACCAAACTCTTTTGTAAGTTTTTCACAAATGTCTGATGGTTTCACATTTTCTTTTGTAAGAAATTTAATAACAGTGTATGTTGATTGATAAGAGAAATTAGTGTTTGTTACCACACATGAGCTGGTGCTTCCAACTTTGGCATTGTATCATATATTTGAAGTTCAAACCAAATTATAATTTAGATTTTAATATTCCTCGTATAACCACCACTCTAAAAAATACAAACCTAAAAAATACAAACATGTTTATCAGAATTAATTGTAAGATATTGGATATACAATTTCTTTATTTATACACATTAGTTATGATTATTGATGTTTGAAATAATTGTAGTGGAAAGATGTTTTCGTGACAATGTTACCAAGATGATCTGTCAAGCTTTGTTAGCCTTCAGCGTGAAAACTACTATAGCTGGGTGTTGACTAAAATGTTTGTATAAGTATACATGTTATCCGTGTATCATACATTTCTGAGTCAACTTGTAACTTTCACTGCGTATGTTGCCAGATCAGTGATTTTCAAAGGCTTGTTTATATGAATTTAATTTTTTGATATGTAAAAGTCCTGCATCATGCAATAGTTATATGAGTAATAGCACTGAAGGATGACATTAACTCCCTCCTTATTCCACTCCAAATGTTCTTGACAGGTTCTTTTCTCCTCGCTGTTTCTGCTAACTTGTTTACATTTTGAGTTATTAAGTTGCAAAGTATGAAATACCAAGTTTTACTTTGTTTTTATTTAATTCAGCATAATTTAAATCCCTTTTTATAATATTTGAAAAATTAAAATTCTTCAAATTAGTAATTATGAATTCATCATAAAGCACAGCAAAAAGGTGACAGCTTCTGTGTAAGACCTGACAGTATTTTTATTTCTGGAGTCATCTGCTTAACGTCTGATGTCTGTATATTCATAATCTGCAAACATCAGAAGATTTTGCGTACTTAGTAGTATGTTAGTGAGATCATCATATAAATATTTGTTTTGCATAATTTTGCCAGTACCTCAGTAACAGCCTACTTATAAGAACTTTTTCAAAAATTTTTGCTGTCATGTAGATGGGATTTAAATTTATTAAGAATTTTTATTTTGTAATGAATTTAAGTAGCACCCAAGTCAAAATGAATTGCATGAGCTTATAATATCTAGCACCATTGTCAATAGTAAAGGGAATACATCTCAAACTACAGTCCACAGTCCACAAGTTACATAATTGTTTATACAAAATGTTTGATCGTGGTGGTTTATATGTAAAAATTTACTATCATCCACATCTGTTTAGTATGTAATTGCTCTAAGTTATAATTACAACTCAGTAGGTCATACAAAAATTATACACTGAAATAAATAAACATGCAATAGAAAATATACAATTAAAAGTAATGTTTAATGTTTGTGAACATACATCAATAATGGCATTGTACATTATATAATTTAAAATTTTCATTGTTCTTGTAAATTTTAACAGAAAGAAAGTGTAAGTGTAAGCATCAAAATCTGAGTTTGTGACTCATTTGTACATATTTATATTTACATTGAAATTAAAAGAACTTTTTGCTACAAGTTAGTTTATTTTTGTTCTCATATGAAATGGTTTTTATGTTGCAGGGTAAAAGTGTGTATGTATTACGTGGCCGCACAGCAAGTTCTGAACATCTCCGACTAAACAAGAGTGGTGCCACGTAGCATTTGTGTACCCTAATTATTATTATGAGTATTAGTTATAAGAGGCAGCATTACTGTAGCCCGCTGAGTAACTGTAGTTGTTTTATGTGGCTTCTCAGAAATCAACTACTATGCCTGTATATTACATAATATGTTTAATTATTTAAACATAAATTCCATTAATTAGTATTGATTATTGCAATTATATGTCAATAATTTAAATTATTTTTTGAATTCACCACAAACTGTAGTATGTGTACATAAGCAGACACCATATCTTTGCTGATTATTATATATTTATATAAGTAATCGCCAAAAGATTATTGTTTTTTTTATTGATATATTTTAACTGAACATTTTGTTTATTATGGTTATGGTGATAATCAAATTTTACATGTTTACAATAGACGAAATTCCAAGTAACTTATAAATTTTTTGATGTAATAAAAGTTTTTAGTTTGACCCTTGTATAACAGTAATTTTATTAGTCTGTGTTGCTAAAACTGCATAATTGGATGTGACATCCATTTGCTTTTTAAATGGGAAGCAGTGATTATAAAAATAAATTCAGATGTGGTTTGCATTAGTATCTTGTTGTTACTGTGATGTTAATACATAAACACATTAATAACTGGTGTATGGTATGCAGTACTTTGCAGAATGTACTGATAGGAGTCAGAACTTTGTTTTCCGAACAGTGACATTATACTTAACATAGGATTTTCATGACCAGTGTCATCAAGTGTAAAACCTTGTGGCCTGTTAAAACACAACTGCTAAACATTTTGGCTGTGCCCATGGCAGCTATCACAGTATCCGTTACCAAAATAGTCTTTGTATATCACTAAAAGACAGAATATTTCATTATTTATGGTGCAGCCCTACCTCATTCTGACTCTTCTTATCATAAAACACAACCTCATATGTATGCATTTTCGAGTCTGCACGCACGCACACGCGCGTGCACACACACACACACACACGTTCCATCACTAACACAACATCATATGTATGTGTTTTGGGGTCTGCGCACGCGCGCGCGTGCGCGCACACACACACACAAATGTTCCATCACTTCACTTGTATACCAGTTGTAACTAATACTGCACAAAATAAAATTACTGGATTGGTCAAGACTTGAAACTTTATTACTCAAGTTTTATACAGTTGTTTTGTAAATTTAGTTCGTTACTTTACTTCAGTGATATCAAAACTGTGTAACTGTTAGGTTTGTGTTTTCACTGTTGTGTTGGAAAGAAACTCTATACAGCTGATAGAGCAATATTGACTGTTTTTAGAGACTTTTCAGGCCTGTATTTTGAGGATTGGCAAACTTTCTGACTATGACTAGTAAGAGGGTTGTTTGTGTATGTGGATGTGTATTAATACTTTGTTAGTATAATCTAAGTTCTATAAATAACACTGCATTGTTTATAGTTAATTAATTTTATTTATCATATTTAATGATAGGTTTTAAGTTTTAATAATAATGACTGTTAATATTTTATAGAAAATTTTGTATTGATGAACAAATATATTTACATAAAATTTTTACACAGTTCATATTATGGTTTCATATATTATTTGATTAACAACGTCTTTCCTTTTTAGTTTAAGGTAGTTGTATTGAATTGTATTATTTTGTAGTACTATTTAATAACTATTCAAAACCAAAAACTTGTGTAATTTATGAAAAAGGTGCTGTACCTTGAATAACTGTATTTCAATTAATATGAGAATTTTCTTTGTGGTGGGTTGGTGTATCACAACTTAAGTGTGTGAAAATTGTATAAAAGGAAGTTGTTATGCTGAACTGTCACACGTAAATGTGTTTGCAGCATACACTTGAAGAGATTAAACGAAGTGTACAGTGCATTTAATTGTAATCTACGTAAGTGAATGAAACATTCATTGTGTGTGTGTGTGCGTGTGTGTGTGCACGTGCGTGAGCGCATGTGTGTGCTAGAAAAATGGGTTAGAAGTAAAGTCTCTGGCATATACAATATAAGTTTCAAATTTTTAATGGATTGAGTCTGTAATTTAAGTTGCAGGCAGACACCAGTCTTTAAACAACTGATAAAGGCTAATATTTGTAGCAGCAAAGGTGTTATGTGGTACTTGTCATTAAAACTGACAAATTGCAAATAGTTTGTGTTCTCTGTACTTAAACATGTCCAAGAGTGGATGTACATTAAAAATTCTTAACAGTGAAATAGGACAGAAGTTTACAATGGTGTTGTTACATGGTATTAACTATGTTTAAATTAAAACATGAATTTTCTAAGTGCCAGAAGTAAATTTGCATGGACTTCAATATTGTGTATAATCATAATCATAATTAATGTTAACTTTGTAAGTTCATTTTATAACTTTGTTTTTAGTATATTTATTTATTTATTTATTGATGTTGTTATTTAAAACTTTATTTTAAATAATTTTTACTATTGTTTGAACTAAAATATATTTTCAACTAAAATATTCAGGATAGATTTGTTATTTGTATTTATTCCATTTGATATAGATATTTGGTTGATAACTGGTTACTTAATAACAAATTTGAATTAATCAAAAGTTAATAATTTAACGTTCTTGAAGGGAAGGGTAATAGATTATTCCTTTAAATGCAAATACTTTTATTAGTGAGATAAAATGAAAATTTCAAAGTTGTTAACATTTTCAGCAAGTACTCTATAGCTGTACATGTGATATGGTTATTTTAAATTATGTATTGAGTTGCTGTAACTTAATGTTAGTGAGCAGTAATAAACGTTAAAAGTGGAAAACCATAATTAGCCAATTAAAATGAGGTATGTTTAAATGCCTATTGAAATGTTACCCTTTCAAATAAATAATTAAATCAGAAGTCACAACATAATAAAGACCCATTCAGGAAAATAGCTTTTAAAGATAATTAAAAGACTGTTTGAAGAAGTTTATTTATGTATTAAATTTTTTAAATGTTGGTTTCAGTTAAATGTGGAATTAATTAAAAAATGATAATAAATTCGTATATAGTGTATGTTTTAAACTTTTGCAGTTATTGTGTAATATTAGGTTAATTAATAACGCACACCATATGAAGTGTGTAGACAAGTAAAATTTTAGTACACACATTTAATAATAAGAATGAAATTATTTTTTAAAATGGATATCATATAATCGTAATAAAAATGTAAGAACTACATTCCCTTGATCCCCCCTACAGGGTGTAAGTAAATATTGTAACTGTAGCTTTATAACGTGTGATATAAAAATAACTAAAAGCTACATTTTCTCTTGTTTAAATTTTTACTACTTTTCTTTATTTGTCTGTAATATTTTTGAAGCAAGTGTGTAATTCAAGTTTTAGAAATGAACACTAGATTATCCCCACACACAAATGTAGAGATGAATCAACAAAAAATTTGCTACTTTTGGATAAAATTTACAGTTGTAAAAAAGCTTGATCTGTTTCTCTCTTTGATTTGTCACATTTTGATGCAAGTACTGTAACAGAAAGTAATATGAATTCTTCAGATTTATTTTCGTAAGTAATAACATATTGCCATGTGAAATTTGAAGAACATGATGAAAGAACATTTGTTACAAATAAAATGTGACACAATCAGATTGTGTATATCCAGTGTATCGTTTGTTACATTATTTAAAAGTACTGTTTTGTGTTATGCAGTGTTTTGGTGTGCTTGTAAAAGGATTATCTATCAGTACTATACACTTCCTGTGCGCGCTATGTTACATTAACAAAAACTTGGATGAGCTAATTTACAAAACTTTATATATCTAGTTACATTCATTTTAGTTGTAATATCTATTGTGTTCTTTCTATTTTCTCTGCTACTGTTATGCTTTCACCCACATAAATGAAAAATAAAACTGTAAACCAATTAATACATAGATTTTATTCTTGTTTACCTAATGTCCTCTCTACTGGAGCTGTAAATTGAATTACATAGACTGTAGATAATGTAATTATTATAAACTGTTCCTTTTTATAAAAGGTCACGTGTTTCTTGTATTTCTTGTCAAGCTGACAATAGGTCAGGTAATACAATACTTCAAACTAAATTTCTTTGGTCGTACATTGTATATTATGTTAAATGTATGGTTTACTTTATGTCTTATTTCTGAAATTCTTTTCATATTCTTTCAGTAAAGGAAAATATTCTGTTATCATCTATAGATCCTCTACGGTATAAAAGCCTACACTCAGTTTAAAAACTTTGAAGGTATTCCAGTGACTACTAGAAACAAATTCAAATACACGTTTGGAATACATGTTTTATTTTAATGTCAGTTAGTAAATAATAATCGTTCACGTCTATTATTGTTGGAGTTTGATTTTTTTTTGCCATGTTTGAAACTGCTAAAGAATTTTAAGGAATTTGATTTTTTACTTTTGTGGGCAATTCTGTATTCTTTTACAGAAAAAAAGTGAAAATATAGTCTCACATTAATGTTCTATTATATTTCCTATCAACACATGCCCAGATTAAAAAAAAGACAACATAATATTTACTTTTACTAGCAAATTATTATGTTAGTTATATTATTCATTAAAAATATCAGGCTATTTGGGTATGGTCTGATGAAAAAATTTGTGTCTGCTTTACTGCCTTACACTTTGACAGCTTTAGAGGTCATCATCAGAGCAGGAACCGGTGGCATGATGATATAAATATATCACCAAAAAGTTCAGTAACAAAGACTGTCAAACACTGGAGATGCACTTTCCTACACAGATTTTGTAAAAGCAAACTCTCATGTGATTGGTTTGTTTCCATTACTACGAGGGTCATTCAATAAGTAACGAGACAAATTGCTCTAGCTTAAAACTCGTTTATTGAATCAATACAAAGTGATGGTTACTTTTCAGCATAATCCCCCCCAACTGTAATACACTTATCCCATCGTTTTTCTAACTTCCGAATGCCCCTGGCATAAAATTCTGTGGGTTGCTGACAGAGCCAGTTTTGCACATGATATTTGACCTCTTCATTGGAACTGAATTTTTTCCCGCGTAGTGCCTCCTTAAGGGGTCCAAACAAAAAAAAGTCTGATGGAGCGAGATGTGGGCTATAAGGTGGATGTGGCAGGACCTCCCAGCCAAGTTTTGTAAGCATTTCTTGGGTCAGTTGAGCCGTGTGTGGGCGAGCGTTGTCTTGAAGGAGAATCACGCCTTTTGTCAAGAGTCCACGACGTTTGGTCCTTATGGCAGGCTTTACCTTGTTTTCCAGCATATCACTGTAATACTGACTGTTGATTGTTCATTGGTCTTCCAGATAATCACAGAAAATAAGGCCTTTAAAGTCCCAAAAGATCGTCAACATGACTTTACCTGCTGATGGCTGCGTCTTAAATTTTTTTCGAGTGGTGTGCTTCCATTCAAGGCTTTGTCTTTTCGATTCTGGCTGAAAATGGTGGATCCAGGTTTCATCGGACGTAAAATTCATTCAAAAAATGATTCTTTTTCAGTTAAACCACGTGCTTTCACCTGTCTACAGATTTGAAGCCTGGTTTCTTTGTGGGCATCCGTAAGTTGTCTTGGCACCAATCTCGCGCAGGTTTTCTTGTATTGCAGCTTATTCTGAGTAATTTTATGGACAGTACCAACACTTACTGAGACTTCTTCAGCAATCATTTCAACAGTTATACGCCTGTTAGCCCCAATAAGCGCGTCAATGCGGGTTTCAAGCGAGGGAGTTGAAACTTCGACCAGTCGGCTATGCCGCTGCTCATCGCTGACATTTGCACGACTACTTTTAAACTGTTCTACCCATTTGTAAATGTTCGAACGGTGCAATCAATGATTTCCGTATACTTTTAACATCCTTTCATGAATTTCAGAAGGTTTGACACCTTCTGCGACTAAAAATCTAATCACTGAACGTTGTTCTTCTGCGGTGCAATTATCAAGCGGACTCGCCATTGTTGACTGAGTAATTAGAGGTTATGTTTACGAAATTTTATTAAACAGCTGATCAGAAGTCATTACAAGGATGCCAACTTGTACTCCTGAAAATATCGTATTTGATTTATCAAGTAGTTTTTGAGCTAGAGCAATTTGTCTCGTTACTTATTGAATGACCCTCGTATATACAAGGTTAGCAAAGCTGTTCTACTATAGGTCTGCTCGTGCAGCATGCAGATCAAGCAACTGGTCTATATTACCTGCCACATTTTCACCTTGGTGCAATGATTCAGGATCTCCAAGTATTCAGGGAACACATGAGGGAAGTAACTTCAAATGGTGGCCAGGATGTCATCTTCATCAAACAAGATGGGATCGTCAAACAAGATTGTCCAATCTCAATATGGAGGGAGTTACTGACTTGGATATGGACAACAAGCAACTCCCTCTCCAATAATCTAGCATTTTCTGCTCTATATTCTCTTGGATTTTTCTGTGTGTGCATAGATGCAGAGTGTTTGGTGAGACTGGAAAACTTTATGAATTCATAGGAACCCTGGGGATTCGTCTTGTATTCTGACATCTATATAGGAAGGCCAGAGAGTACAGAAGGTGCATTTTCTGATTTTCTCAAAGTCTCCAGCTTAACAATGAAATGTTTTCTTCTCCCCATAGAGGCCTTTTGTAGACGTCCATTTTGTGCCTTAAATGTTGTAGACTTTCGCAGCCTGATTCAGTCATATTACTCATTAAAAGTACTGGGTTATTTGGCTATGGTTGGATGTTAAATTATGTTAATGTTTAATTGTTCAGTATGGTTGTGTTAAAGGTATTAGCTGATTTCTGTTATGAGGGCAGTGGGAATAAATTTAATGTTTTGCTAGTACTTTTGTGTTTCTGAAAAGCGTGTAAAATGTACAGATGTAGCTGAAGCCAACATAGCTCTGAAGTACTCTTCTTGTTGTTCTCCTCCTCCTCCTCCTCCTCCTCCTCCTCCTCCTCCTCCTCCTCCTCCTCCTCCTCGAAGAAAATAGATGATCTCCCAGTTGAGTGGGGTGTATTTCCTTTGCACCTACCCCACTAGTAAGAGCATCTCCCTCTCAAGACCCTCTCCAAATCATGACCATATCGCAAAAGTTTGGATTTCAAGTTTATATACTACCAAAAAGGAATGGATATATTCATCCCTATGTAATTTATACCACAATTTAGCTGCTTTATTTGTGCAGTTGAGCATGCAATGAAAAATAATTTAGAGCATTGTTTCATCACCTTGTCACGTTTAGAACAAATAGTACCAGTTTTCACCTTTTGTGAAGAAATCTCATCTGAAAAATATTGTCACAATAAAAGCACACTGCCCAATCATGATAAAATTTTAATTAATGATTGTCTTTGGGTTGTTAAACACACATTTTAAGTTACAACTTTGTAGCTTCAGTAAAAAAAAGTTTTTGTAACAGCTTTCTCTCATCAAGATTAGATCAGATGAAGTCAAGCTTGTCATATATGCACATTTATATCAATTGTAAATGATATATAAAATTCATGTGGAGGTATTCGATATAAATATTTTTTTTTTATGGATAACAAATGTATGTTGACGTTAGAAAAATATACTTGGTTGACACTGTCTCAGATGTAGCCTTCTAAAGTCTTTTACCTGTGTATGCCACATAAGTAATGTAAAATATTTTAATACATTAAAATATTACAGTTACACTTGGTTATGACCAGTGACATAGTTGTAAAGTATGTAATGTGGTGGGGGTCCAGTGTGTAAAGTTATTTACTCTATCAAATAAATTTGTACCTAGTTCGTATGTCAATGTAATATAATTTACTTTATCATCACTTTTTATTACTTACCACTTTTTTTTACCAAGGTTAACCCAGTGTTCGTGTGAGCGATAATTTGGAGAACAGAAATTAGGTTGTCTGAAATAAATACATTGAGTCTACCTGTTTTCAAATAAATTTGGGTTTCTTTATCAAATAATTGATGTCAAATTACAGACATTGATCTACTTTTCTTTTACCCAAAATACTCTTCTCCCTCCTCTCCACGTATTCTTACTTAACGGTAATACAACATATTAAAAAGGAAAACAAACATTGAAAATACATCTTACAATCGGTATACCTTAAATAATTAACGCAACCCAGTGTTTTTGTTCATTACATAATTTTCACACACCACACACACACACACATATATACTGTACTATTTCTTTATATCCCCATTTTCTTTTTTAATTAATAGCTTTCTCAGAATTCAGTAGGTAATAGTCTAAAAGTTTAGTGTATCATTAATAATTATATAAAAATGTTTATGAGCTACTCATCCCTTTTCCTGCTTCTCTTCATCGTTGCGTCACTATTTCATATTCACTTTTTATCCGTTTAACTTCCGAAACTGTTTTTATAAATTGTCACTGCTATCTATAATCTCCACTCACGTGTTAAATACTGATTAATTAAATTTTTTAATAGTCGGCCGACTTAGATTGGTTTGGGAACACTGTTTTTCTGACTGCGCGGTCTGAGGGCTTTTGTCGACTGAAGTTTTTCAAAATGTCCAAGCGTCCCTTTCAGTGTGGCAACTTGGTTTTTGATTGGCTGAGTACATCTCGTGACTTTTCCATAGTCTCGTACCTGGCGAGAAAGAATTCTCAAACATGACTTCAACGCTGGGAACGTCGGCCCACACGTGCGCTCGCACGCGTGAATACGCACCCTTGCTGATAATTTACATTCCCAGACTCTTAATTGCTTTTGTGCCTCGCACGGCTTGGTACTGCACTGACTACAAGGTGTTCAAAAATGTCAAGCGTTTGTGATCAAAACGTTGTTCAGCTTGGGTTACTACAACTTTTTCCAATTTGTAAAGAATAAAATAAATCCCAACAGTTTGTCCCATTACAATACCCCCCCCCCAATGAGAGGTTTTCTGTCGAAACAGAAAAACTCTCATTGCTAAAAACCTAAGAGGACCAGCAAGGATATGGCACCATTGACCCCCCCCCGTAAATCCTTACTAAAATCATGGGTAACTTACCCCCCTAGTTCGGTGACTGCGGCCGCACCTGAATGACATTACTGGACTTCCCTCTCGAGATCCCAACACCGCAAAGTCAGACAGGCACCTGCCACAGTATCACCAAACTCTGTAACATTTTAAATAAAATATCAATTACTGGCTTTTCAACATACCACATCCTCAACTGACTTATTTCCCCTCTTAGCCATACTGGTTTGCGTCAAGAAGTACTGGTTGCATCTATCCGTATATTGTTACCATACACATTTTACACTTGTTTATTCAAATAACACATTCTTATTTTACAAAAACCCTAACCTCAAAATAAGCATTACCATTTAGGTTAACATCTGACTACAATTTATTAGCCTTATATAACTTTTTATTTCAATTTCCATTAATTAAATATTTTAACTGTTCATCTGGCATTATCAATTCAAATCAAAATTTAGATTATTCAATTTCAACCTTTTATCCAAATAAACCTAAATTCATTGCCAAAATTCACATTTAAAATTACTCGGGTCATCTCTTTCATTTAATTGTTTTAATTACATTACTTGAAACCTTTTACATTAATTAAATCCTCTCACATAAATTTTAATTACCTCCTAATTAAACACTATAAGTTACTTCCAAAACAATCTTAATTCATTTAATTTCATCTTATATTTATTTACTTCATAACAAAACTCATTCACCATTTTTTCCATGACCTTTAAATCAAACTTTCAAATTTACTTCCAAAATTTCTATCTTTTAAATGAATTTAATTTTCATTATAAACCTTCATAATTATATACTGACAATTATTAAAAAAGAAACAACTTATTCCTATCATAAAATCGATTACAACTATAAATTGATTACAAAAATATAATATACACAGAACACAGAATCAGCTGCTACCTTAATCAAAGTAGCATAACCTCATATAGAGAGCATGAAAACATAATACAATCTTTAATTCAATTTTTTAATTAAATTTTCCAATTTTTTACCTCTTCTATTTCCATTAAGATTTATAGTTATTATTTACATTATAAGGCATACTACTTCAGTTATTTTTTATATATAAAAGATAAATACCACTGTGTAACGTTAAAAAATACATGCCAAAATATAAAATAAATAAAACCACTACCAGGACTTACCTGTTGCAGAAATTTCATCAGAAGCCCAGAGTCGCCACCTATATCTTTGAAGGACAGATATGGAGACCTTTATACTTCACCTTAATAAAACGGACAATTTAGCAATCTGACCCCACCCAATTAATAATTCAGAAGATTCCGGAATGTTAGACGAATTTTTTCAACACAGAAATAAGAACGTGGTAATGACGAAATAATTTAGTCTAACACATTATTTCAAAGAGAATCATTATTTTTTTTAATGAGCAATTACCAACAAAAAAAATTTGTGCTATTAATCTTTTAATAACTTGACTTTAAAATTTTCGTACACTTTTACACTATGTTTTATCCAATTATATTTACATTCTATTACTTACTACTAGACTGCCCAGCCTGCAATGCACTCACACATTTATACACACTATTTATTAACCCCTCAACATCTTAGAAATTTTCGTTTTAACTCGGGGAACCGCACTATAGCGAGGCCGACCAAACACGTGGCATTGTTCCGCGCTTACAAAATGTCTGTACTGAATTGTTTTACTGTCTACAATGTCACAATTTTTTCACTGTGGTGGATTGATTAACTTCTTGGGTCCCGGTCGGTATTAAAACGTTATTACACTTGCTTTATCCATATTTAAAAGTTCAACCCGACCGGGGCCCGCGAGTCGTAACTACGTGTGTATATGTACTCTGTAGCTCGTGGACTGGGTGGCGTCTCTGACTAAGATCGACTGGCCTAGGCGGTAGGAAGCTGCCGTTCACTGCCACCTGCTTTGGGTCGTCGTGCATGCTTATTATGTTGTACCATATTCAGTTTATACATGGAATATGGGAGTTATATTCAGAATACCAGAGCATGATATTGGCTTCTGCTCTGCTGATGTCATTAATAGTAGGCGGGGCTTTTAACAGTATTTCCGGAAGGTCTTGGAGAAGACGACGAATATTCTTGCTCTCTGGCCATCTTAGTTTTTTACCAGCGCGTGGGTTGGCGCCCATGCTCGAGTAGTGGCGTGTGTGCACTCCCACACATGTACAGAGTTCTGCGAATTTTGAAGGGGGTAAATTCTTCGACAACAACTGCGTCTTACTGCTTTGTTCCAAACTGTTTCTCCACATCGTTCTGTTACAATGGAATGAATTTGGTTGCACAATAATTTTCACAACTTTTAGACAAACCCGCCCAAAAATGAAATAAATAAAAAAATATAATTATCCCATACTGTGGAAAATAAAAAGACCCAAAATTGACCCGCTACAATACCCCCTCGATGAGAATTCTGCTGTTCACGCCAGAAGAAATCTCATCGATAACCCCGAAGAGGACCGGTGAGGAACTGGTGCCCACAACCCCCTGGTTCTTAATCTCATGGGTACACTACCCCCCAGGCTCAGCGACTATGGACTCATCTGAACGAGATCACTGGACTTCTCCGTAAGAGATCCCAACACCGAGAAATCAAACAGACTCGTACCACAGCGCACCTCACCTTCTAGCATGCTACCCCCGAAATCCTCAATCCCTGGCTAAAATTATTCCAGCTCCTCCGCCGATATGTTTCCCCTTTCTTGCAAGCTGGGCTGCCTTTAGCAGGTACTGAGCTCACACACTCACATTACATGTTGACTTGCACATAGTAAAACTGAAAAATTCTCTTTTAAGATTTATAAAAAATTTAAAAAATTCAAAATAATATTTTATCAAAAAATTCTCTTCCTTGTTTTTCTAATTTTTGTTTCAAATGACTTAACCTAGACATTTCTACTAATCTAAACACATCCTTACTCTAACATGAGAACCACTTATAGTCTACCAATACAATGCAATACAATAAAATAAACATGGTTAATGCACACATAATAAAAGAATCATTATCTAAAATATTCCTTCGCTGGCAGGCGAAAAATCAAGTTTTTTTTTTCAAAAAAATTAAAATTTTTCAAAAAATTTTAAAATTCAAAAAAATTTAAATTTATTTAAATGTTTTCTTCATATTTAAAATTATTTAAATATTGGTTTGAATTAATTAAACAAACAAATTAAAATTGGCTTCCTACTATATAAGCTTAGTAGGTGTATGACCTCATCAGCTGATCGAAACTAGGTCAAGTTCCAGACCCTTGACCTACATATGTTATGTATGCTTTCTGAAAATACACTGAACATCTGTAATATCCTAATTTGAAATACAAACGTAATAAAACAAAATATTTACAATAAACAAAATATTAATATAAATAATCATCAACTTGACATTTAAATTATTTAAAATAAACAATTCTTAACTTTACATTATTTTCAACTCTATCAAGATTCTGTCACTGGTTTGAAAAATGAAATTTTTTTTTTATATCTTTTATCATAAATCTCTCTCTTTATTTAACAATCTCGCTATACTTTACTGTGGGTGATGTAAATTATTTATTCTCATTTAATGTATTAGATCTGTATGCATATATAATCTTTCTCCCCTTGGCTCTAATTCACTAACAACTTTTAGTAACATGACACCCATCTCTACCAAAACATCTATCCCAAAACACTCTAAACCCCAACTTATCATTTAACTCAATTCGCCACCTTCTACATATAAAAAATATAAAAAATACTCTCTAACCCTTTGTACATAGGATATGTGTTTCCCCTACCCAAAACTCAATTCCCTTATTTGGCGGCCTGGATTCTACCTAAGACGGCCCCTTCCCCACTAAAATCTATCCCTATCCCGTCCCAACCCTTGTTGTGGACTCCTACATGACACTACCCCAATACAAAATCGCCATCCCCAAAAAATCTCAATCTCATTACATTACTACAAATACAACAAAATAACATCATTAACTATCAACATAAATATATCATTCAGAACTCTACAATTATTCTCCATTACTACTGTGTCACATCAATACTACTCAAAATTCTACCATATACCTTACTTCAAAAACAACATTACATTATCTTCACCTCTACTATTTCAAATTCAACTTTCAATTCAATTGGGACAGATCTATATGCCCCAAAAAATTTTTATCACCCAAAAACTATCTCTTATTAGATTTCACAAATCGTTACTTTATTTCTCATGGTAGCAAATTATTTTTATCATTACTTTAAAATATCTGTAATACATCAAACATTACATTAAACATCAATTGCTTAAAACATTTATAACTAATATACCAGTGACGTGTTATTGCTGATCAGCTGATCCTACTAACACAATGAAAATACATCTCACAATTGAACAAATTATATGAAATATACATTTATCAATACTCACTTCTACCCTCATTGTTTCCCCTTTTTCTGATTCTGGTCATTTATGTTAACCTGCCAGACTATTTAATTATTGGCTTAGAAAAAAAAAAATACACACACATAATGAAAATACCTATTCTTATCAATGCTTATCTAACAGACAACAATAAAATAATACACTTAAAATTATAGCATGAACACCTTATTTTTAAATATCTAAGCAGCTAGTTACCTGAACAGAG
The DNA here is from genome assembly GCA_034769895.1 of Magicicada septendecula. NCBI lineage: Eukaryota > Metazoa > Arthropoda > Insecta > Hemiptera > Cicadidae > Magicicada > Magicicada septendecula. The sequence continues at coordinate 229,866,051 of CM068368.1, read as the reverse complement.
CACAAGCAGTTTTATTTGATCAAACTTTGAATAAAAAAAATGTTATGTTATAAAATTTACATTCGCGACTCCTTTGCGTCACCTCCCAGCCACACACACTATTTCAAATTATGTAAGACTGTGGCGCCTTTTCGCTTCCACAAAGACTGTATATTTTGGAGCAGGTTTTACCTCTCCGTGTCTCTGCTTCCGCTATTATGTTTCAAACGTGGCGAACATCATCATGTTCTTGTTATAATCATACACCCTTAATACGGTTCTACCACCTGTCTTGTTACCCCAAAGCGGGCAGAGTGGCAGGCGCTGTTTCATAGTTCCGGAGATTTCCCCTAAGTTCTCCCCCCATTGAATTTCAAATCTGCACCAATTTCAAGTCAGCTATGGTCAAGGGACTTGATATGACCATAGCTGGCCGCTAGCCAAAACCACGGTTAGTGCTGGTAAGACAGTAACCGCCCGAAAAGTCGGGGAAATCTAAACTTGCATTTCACTGCCTGTTACATTCATTATTCTTACTATGTGCGACACGGTCATTTAGCAGGGTGTAAACTTTAATTTACACGGATAAGGTGTGCCGCACATTTATCGCCATTTTGGCCTCCGATGGAGGTAACACTCCCTGTTACCCCCAACCCATTTCGCTACTTGCGAGAGCACAGGCCACCCCCGCAATAGCCACTTAATAGCTAATTAAAATTTTATATACATATAATATAGTATTTCCATCCATAATCATTTCTCTCATTCATAATTTTCTACCATTTAACTTTCTTAAAATTTTCAGAATTTATTATTAATAATCATTATATATCATTTTTCATTTATTATTAAAATTTGTAATCATCATTTTTATTAAACACAATGATTGCATTAAAATCTCACTATTGCATTAACACCTCAATCACACCTGTAAACATTTTTATTACACATGATTATAAAATTTTCATACTTACACTCCATTTAACACGATATACACACAAAACATAATCACTACCATCTCTGAAACATTTTACACAAAATTAGTTTAAATCCAACAACTCCTCATTCATTACCAAATTTCTAATTAATTTCTAATACTTGTAATTTTCTAATTAATTTCTATCTCGAAAAAATTAATTAATTAACATTTAAGTAAGCAATCAAAATATTTAAACATATCAAATTGGTTTAATTTAATTCATTATTAAAATATAAATTACATTATTATTATTTGCTATTATACAAATTAGCCAATTACTGTTTCCAAAATGAATGTTATTATTTCTTTAATTTGCAAAATATTATTACAACAATTAATTACCTACATACACTGTTCACTTAACCCTTTACAACACACAATTGGCTTTCCTACGTGTTTATTTACAAATCTGATTCATTATTTATTTAGTTATCACATCTCAATATTCAAATCAGCTAAGTCAAAACCCATAAAACAAAATATTTAACTGTCTTTTACTGTTTTATATTTTAGCCTCCATCGTCAAAAAGATACCTCACATATTTATAGACTAAATGATTTTTATTTATCTTGAATTTATGATTATTATCTTCATGAACCATTATTTCTAAATCCTTCATCCTACCATTTATTATTTTATACAACTTGTCGCTATCAGTTAATTTTGTCCTGTCTCCGTCAGTAAATTGTCTCAATCCCCAGTCAACTATTTTATCATTATTTATAACAGTGTTATTCAGATATTCCTCTCTCTCTCTTTCATCATCTCTCTCCATATCTAACACCTGCACCAACATTTCATACCCTCTATTAACCTCAAAAATTTTTATTTCTCTCTCTCTTTCGTTACAACTCTCATAACCACACTGAACTCTCCCATTCCATGCAGAGGGCAATACCATAAAATCATTTAAATACCATCTGGCCCTACCAGATAAACACAAAAAACTTATTTTACCTTTTGAAGAACTCTCGTCTTCTACAAAAATGATTGAGGAACTCTTGTCCTCCATCAACACTTGTGAAGTCTCTGCTTCACATTTAATCCCATAAAAATTTGCCCCCTGTTCAACTTCTACACAACTACTACTATACTCCCTTTCTAAATCATAAGCACTAACTAACAATCCATGATTAACCTCAACTCTTACTCTACTCTCATTTTCAATATCGTCTACTGTATCACTTTTTGATACCCCATTTTCAGTTATACAATCATTATTCTTATTTGCATAAATTATTTCATCGTTAGAACTAATTATATCAACATCACCACTTACCTCTGAATTGTACTCACCATCATTATTTTCACTAGTTAACCCTACTTCTCCCATTATTTTGTCACTGTTATTTACGAATTCATTATCACTGTCACTCACCTGGTTAATGATTTCTTCACTATCATTAACAACATTATTCTCACTTACCTGTTTTGATACAACTTCTGTACTCTCTTTTAATTTATCTGCCTCTCCTTCCCACTTTTCGTCTTGTTTATTCATCTTTGTGTGTAGTTCGTCAAAATGTTTATCAAACTTCGCCTGCAACTTAGCAAACTCTTGAACTAGCAGACTCATAAAGTCTTTTACAAATTGGCTATTACGTCGAACTCCACCTATGACAACTGACTCGCTCAATTCAATCTCATCGTTACTTGGGCCTACCTTATTATCTGCTCCCAAATCGTCTTTATTTTCTTGAAATTGGTTTGTCTCTTTACCTTTATTTACCACCACCACACTCTCATCATTATCACTAGGCCTATTTTCTATCTTATTCTCTACCAGTTTTACTTCAGCTATCTTACCTTCATCATTGGTCATCTCCCTATGTTTATTAATTTCCGCAAATATTCCTTCTTCCTGTTCTTCCATTCGTGTTAATCTATTGTCTAAATTACCCCATTCCTCGTCTGTCATCTCCCCCACAACACCTCGAAATTCTTTCTCCCACTCATCCCACGCAAAATCACTATCATTATTTTGTATTATAGACATTTTTAAAGTTCGTTTGTATAACACTTTTATATATGAAACTACTATTTTTCTATACTTAAACACCTACCACATTGTGAATCACAATAACATAAACCTAACCTACTTAATTATGTACGATAAAATTTTTATACATTCGTCATTACCACATCCTATTTTCTGTGCCTTAAAATAGGTCTATCTCGTATAACATTACAATTAAACGAAAATCCTGGCAGCGAGAGCCAAATGTAACGTTAAAAAATACATGCCAAAATATAAAATAAATAAAACCACTACCAGGACTTACCTGTTGCAGAAATTTCATCAGAAGCCCAGAGTCGCCACCTATATCTTTGAAGGACAGATATGGAGACCTTTATACTTCACCTTAATAAAACGGACAATTTAGCAATCTGACCCCACCCAATTAATAATTCAGAAGATTCCGGAACGTTAGACAAATTTTTTCAACACAGAAATAAGAACGTGGTAATGACGAAATAATTTAGTCTAACACATTATTTAAAAGAGAATCATTATTTTTTTTAATGAGCAATTACCAACAAAAAAAATTTGTGCTATTAATCTTTTAATAACTTGACTTTAAAATTTTCGTACACTTTTACACTATGTTTTATCCAATTATATTTACATTCTATTACTTACTACTAGACTGCCCAGCCTGCAATGCACTCACACATTTATACACACTATTTATTAACCCCTCAACATCTTAGAAATTTTCGTTTTAACTCGGGGAACCGCACTATAGCGAGGCCGACCAAACACGTGGCATTGTTCCGCGCTTACAAAATGTCTGTACTGAATTGTTTTACTGTCTACAATGTCACAATTTTTTCACTGTGGTGGATTGATTAACTTCTTGGGTCCCGGTCGGTATTAAAACGTTATTACACTTGCTTTATCCATATTTAAAAGTTCGACCCGACCGGGGCCCGCGAGTCGTAACTACGTGTGTATATGTACTCTGTAGCTCGTGGACTGGGTGGCGTCTCTGACTAAGATCGACTGGCCTAGGCGGTAGGAAGCTGCCGTTCACTGCCACCTGCTTTGCGTCGTCGTGCATGCTTATTATGTTGTACCATATTCAGTTTATACATGGAATATGGGAGTTATATTCAGAATACCAGAGCATGATATTGGCTTCTGCTCTGCTGATGTCATTAATAGTAGGCGGGGCTTTTAACAGTATTTCCGGAAGGTCTTGGAGAAGACGACGAATATTCTTGCTCTCTGGCCATCTTAGTTTTTTACCAGCGCGTGGGTTGGCGCCCATGCTCGAGTAGTGGCGTGTGTGCACTCCCACACATGTACAGAGTTCTGCGAATTTTGAAGGGGGTAAATTCTTCGACAACAACTGCGTCTTACTGCTTTGTTCCAAACTGTTTCTCCACATCGTTCTGTTACAATGGAATGAATTTGGTTGCACAATAATTTTCACAACTTTTAGACAAACCCGCCCAAAAATAAAATAAATAAAAAAATATAATTATCCCATACTGTGGAAAATAAAAAGACCCAAAATTGACCCGCTACAACTGACTCACTCACTGACTCATCACGAAATCTCCGAAACTATAACACCTAGAAACTTGAAATTTGGCATGTAGGTTCCTTATGTGATGTAGGTATCCGCTAAGAAGGGATTTTTGGAAATTCGACCTTTAAAGGGGGAAAAAGGGGGGAAAGGTTGCCTGACTGACTGACATAGACTCAACATAGAGCAAAACTACTGAATGGATATCAATGAAACTTTGAACATAGCTTCATCATAGGTCTTAGGTGCTCACTAAGAAACGGTTTTAAAAACTTTCACTCCTAAGGGGCAAACCCCCCCCCCATTGTATCTATGTATGTATGTTCCACATCTCCTCCTAAACCACTGGACCGATTTCAACCAAACTTGGCACAAATATTTTACGCGACGGGAGAACCAACATAGGATAGGTGTTTTTTTCGATGGGGTTCTTTGGGGTTTTTCACATCTCCTCCTAAACCACTGGACCTATTTCAACCAAACTTGGCACAAATATTTTACGCAACGGGAGAACCAACATAGGACAAGTGTTTTTTTGATACAATCCTTTGGGGGGTCCTTTGGGGTCTTCCACATCTCCTCCTAAACCAGTGGACCGATTTCAACCAAACTTGGCACAAATATTTTACGCAACGGGAGAACCAACATAGGACAGGTGTTTTTTTTTTTCGATACGATCCTCTGGGGGGTCCTTTGGGTCTTAAACAACTATTAGATCTGGTTACTATAGCAACCCAATAGAATAGATTCTTGTTACCATAGCATCGGTGGCAGTCTCCCACGTAGGAAATAGCGCGGGAGTCGTCCGACGGGCCTTCCCCGGAGTTCATCCACGGAACCCGGGGAGTCTTAGGTCGGATCCCGCGAAAGACGGCGGGGCCAGAGTCCACGGTTCTTATAAATAAAGATATAGGTTATGATATCAAAGGTGGTGTATGCATCTTAAGAAACGTCTTAATAGTGTGTGAATTCAGAGTTGTTTCAGTTTGAATTTAAAAGTGTTAAAAAGTGTGTAAAGTGTTTAAGAGTTAAGATCGAAGTAAGTTATAAGCGAGTACAAAAAACAAAGTTTTGATAGCGAATGTATTCAGACCATAGAGCTCAGACAATATAAATCCACTTGCTTCAGTTTGAATTTAAAAATTGATAAGCTGAAATCTATAGAGGTATTGTATTGTTAGAATAAGTTTAGGAGACGCTAATTTAACAAATGCCTTATTTCAACATTAACACAATGAATTATAAAACGACAGTTAAATACGCAGCGCGTGCAAGTACTGTAGACATTTTATTGAAAACTAATTTAGCTGTTCGCCCTCTCCCAGGGTTAGAAATCGAGCAGGAGCATCACGAACAACAGAATTCTTCTCCAGATATAAGAATACAGTTTATGACATGTTCTTAAACAGGTGCGCTACAGAGTATTCCTCCAGTGAGAATGCGAACGTAACAATATAAGGAAGATTATACAATATACAAGTAATATAACGTTAGAACAAGAATAGGTGCCTATGAATAAATTATGAACCCGAGCAACGCTGGGTAAATCGGCTAGATATAGATATCTATATAACCCAAATACCACTGACTGACTCACTGATCACGATATCTCTGAAACCACTGAATGGATATCAATGAAACTTTTAACATAGCTTCATCATAGGTCTTAGGTGCTCACTAAGGAACGGTTTTAAAAACTTTCACTCCTAAGGGGCAAGAAACCAAATACTGAAATTTATCGCGGGAATTGCATACTTTGTAAATGAAATGGCTGACAACTCAGTTTACTGGAAACCCCGAATACATTTAGTCTTGAGTTTTTAATCATTGTTTTAAATTGAAAAAAACTTCGTTGTTTGCAGGTTCTTATAGTCGAGAAAATTTCGAAGTTCAATTAATTAATAAATGTATGTCCTTTTTTTCTCGGAAACAGCTCTAACGATTTTCTCGAAATAAATAATAAATAGCTGTTGCTATGAATGTAAATAAACAAACTAAGAGTTGAGAATTTGTACAATCTATCTAATCCTATACTATTGAGCGAGCAATAATTGTACAATTACGTACAACGTGAAACTCCGTAGCGAAGCACGGGTATTTTGCTAGTTTTTTATACAATACAAAATGTAATTATATACTACACAGAAAATTATTCAATACAAGAAATACATAAATCCTCACAACAACCTCCTCCAATACTTCTTTACTATCGGCACAGTTACAATAATCATCAACTCTATCTTCTCTTTATTCAATCAGAGCTTATTTGTTAACAATTTAAAAACCTTCCACACACACTATTGCTCCCCCCTGGACTGTAGCGCCCAGTTGCCTCCACAAGAACTGAAGTTTTTTAGGGTGTAGACGCTGCCTACCCCGTTCTTGCTTCGGCGTTACAAAACATTCGGCATTACTGGTGTCCGAGGACACCAGTAATCCTACTAAAACTTAGGTATATGCCCTTAAACGGTCTACCATCCCATTCGATGGATAGCCGCTGTTCCAGAGTTTGGTGATTCCCCTGATTTTACCCCCCCTGTTAATTTCTAAATTCACCTCTTACAACGATAACAAGCTATGGCCAGACTTAGGCAGAACGAGACATAATGTGCCCTGACCATAGCCAGTCAAAGCTGAGCCAATTCCACGGTCAGGGTTCGGTGAGGCCGTGACCGCCCGAAAAATGGGGAATCACTTTAGTTTAAAATATATTACGTTTACATTACCACTAAAAGTCACAAAAAGTAAAAGAATCATTATTTATTACAACAAATTTCATTATTTGTAAATTACGCATTACATTATTTGAATTTCACTGTCTTTTTATCAGTTCTATATTACCACCATAGATTCACTATGTTCTTTGAATTACTCCACTTCCATTATAGATTACACACAACATTCGATTTATTCACAATTTACATAATTTTACTTTTCATTACTACCAGACACTGGTCTGCTATTTTTAATTTTTTAAGCTACTATTTACCATGGAGTTAAACTAGGTACACACGTAAATATTCTAACTTATTTTCTAACAATAGGCTCTAACAAGTGCAACAAGTATACTCGACTGCTAATTTGTCACCTTAACATGCCTACTTTAAATCTAAATTACAACTACTAAATTACAACTACTTCTTTAAGCATAGCTAAAATCTGTCATAGGTTCGACCGCCATTTAAAATTATTTGTATGTCATTACCTAGTAGCATGGTTACTTGTTACTGACCATCCTACTAGGTAATGAAATAGCTCCTAACGAGTCGCACTTGTTATTTAAATGAATTTTGGATGTTCTATGTAATAAAATAAAACCATTGTTTGTTCGTGGATATTTGCCATTAAATAGTTTTATTTATTTATTTTTTTTTATCCACGAACTTAGGGGTCCCCCTCCCCATTCAATAATACAATTAAATTTCTACTTGCACCAATTTGTGGAGTAGGACCATCGTTGCTTTCACCACCAGATGGAAGTTACCTCCAACCATGGTCCAAACAGCCAAAATCCATGGTCAGGGATGGTGAAGCCGTGACCGCCCGAAAGTGGGGAAGAGTCCCTTCTGAAAACAAATAAAATAGATTAAAATTCATGGACTTACTGTGACCAATATAACTTTAAATTTGTCGCGTTCTGTGTACCTACTATCTCTTGTGTGGCTTGGTTTCGCAACACATATGCATTGTTCATCTTTACCTCTATAATTTCATATGGTCCCTCGTATAACAAGAAAAACTTCTTTATCTCTTTATCTTGCGCACTAGACAAATCGTGTCTCCTTACCAATACTGATTGTCCCACCTCATATTTAGTCCACTTACCTTTTTCATCATGTTTCCACTTTCTCCTTTTCGCTTTGGTGAGTAAGCTTTCATTTGCTAGTTGGATTTTCACATTCATGTCTATGGTCTGATTTTCTGGTGGATACTCAAAAAGTTGTTCCAGTATTCTAGGTGGCCTTGTTCCCTTGATTAATTCATACGGCGTAAACCCCGTGGATTCGTGGGTGGTACTGTTCAACCATTCTTCTACCTTTTTAACGTATAATGGCCATTCACTATGCTTGGCGTGACAATACGCTCGAAATATCCTACCAGTCTCTCTCATCACCCGCTCTGCTTGGTTGGACTGTGGATGATATACTGCTGTATGCTTGGGTATGATGCCTTCCCATCCAAGAATCTGTCTCCACCTACCGCTGATGAATTGGGGTCCGTGATCGTATAAAATTATCTTCGGTTTCCCTATCTTTACCATGTAGTCCCTCATTATCTTTTCGCTCAGCACCCTGCTTGCCGCTCTATTCACACTATATAACTTAACAAACTTAGAAAAAGTGTCCAAAACAACAAAAACATACATTACTCCACCCCTACCCTTGGGCAATGGCCCATATAAGTCTACAGCAACTAAATCAAACGGTCTCTCCACCTTAATATAATTCAACTCCCCTTCTACCCTATAATTCACTAACTTAGACCTCTGACACAAATCATATACCCGTAACAACCTTCGTACTCGCCTCTCCATATTCTTAAAAACACAACTCTTTTAAGACATTTGTACACTTTTTCGCCCCAAAATGCCCATAACTTATATGACAATCCCAAATAATTCTATCTATCAACCCTTCTGGTACAACCAACTTCCACTTCTATTTTTTTGAATGTGTATTATATTCAGACCCATCTACATCCGCTTCTAAACTAGCAATTATTTTACCCGATTTATTATCTGATCTCTGCATGTTCTTAATATCTCAACTCCTCACCAAAAATTCTATCTTCCCTTGTTAAACGAAAAATTTCTATCTCCTTAAGATCCCCCCCTGTTTTATTTTCTGTGACATCTACCCTGGAAAGAGTGTCTGGTACTTTATTGTCTGTCCCTTTAATATACTCCCATGAGAAATTATACTCTTGTAATGTTAGTACCCACCTGGTTAGCCGGCTATGTGTTAACCTGCACGTGTTCAGAAACGACAGCGCTTTGTGGTCCGTTCTGATGACTGTCCTGTTCCCCAAGATGTATGTGCGGAACTTTCCCACCGCGAACACAATACTGAGCAACTTCTTTTCCGTAGTTGTGTAATTCTGCTCGGCCGCCAAAAGGGATTGCTGGTGAAGGCTATTGTTTGATGTTCCCTGTTGCTACCCTCCTGGTATAATTCTGTGCCCAGGACGATGTTACTGGCGTCAGTCTGTAAAAAGTTTTCAAAAAATCAGGGTGATTCATCATTATCATACTATAAAATTTCCTTTTAATCTCCTCGAATGCATCCCTTTCCTTCTCTCCCCATTTCCACTGTTTATTCTTTTGTAAAACGGCACTTAACCTTGACGTCGTCTGTGCGTAGTTTTTCTGAAATTTTCTATAAAAGTTACACAGACCCAAAAAACTTTGTAGCTGTTTAATATTCTTCGGTTCTGGAAAGCGCATTATAGCTTCTAGTTTATCAGGGTTAGCTAGAATTCCCTCTGGAGTAATAATAAAACCTAAAAAGTGTATTTCAGTTTGTAGAAACTTAGACTTCTCCCAATTAACCGTTAGACCCCCATTCTGTAATTTGTCTAACACATACTCAAGATGTTCTAAATGTTCCGAAAATGTTTTTGACACTATCAATATGTCATCAACGTATACTGTTAGAAAATCTAAGTCCTTAGGTTGCAATATCATATCTAAACATTTTATGAAACTTGCTACACTAGTGTTAAGTCCAAATGGCAAACGCTTAAACTGATAGTTCTTACCATTGAAGAGAAATGTAGTATACTTTCGACTCTCTGCTGCTAATGGAACTTGCCAGTATCCTGCTGTCAAATCTAAAGATGTAATGTACTTGACTCCGCTGAACTTCTGAAAAATCTCATTTATGGGTTCCGGTGACTCCCGGTCAGGTATTATAATTTGATTTATTTTCCTAGCATCTAAACATAATCGTACCCTTCCATCTTTCTTTATTACCACTACCAATGGATTCGAGTAAGGCGATATCAATCTCTCAATAATGTCTCCCTCCATCATCCTATACAACTCCTCTTGCACTGCTCTCCTCTTTGAAAACAGCACTGGATAACTCCTCTGCATGTAGGGTGAGTGTTCCCGAACCTTCAACTCGCATACATAGTTCCTGGCGTTTCCAGGCAACTCTTCAAACACCTCTCTAAAACATTCCACAACTCCTCACGTTGGGGACTCCCTACAACTTAACCCTCATTAAAAAATTTATCCGCCCTATTTTCCCATATTCTCTCATCACTCACAAGAATCTCTTCCTCTTCACTCTCCACAATCTCTCTCTCTCTCGACATATATTCACTCTTGTCTCTATGTCCCCATCGTCTACCCACTTAGATATCATTTTTACTCCCGTAACTCTAATCTTATCTAACACCCATTTACAATTAACCCTGACTGGTTCACTCCCACTGTTAATTCTACTACTCGTTTATTAAAATCTATTACTGCTTTATTTCTCTCCAAAAAATCATTTCCTAAGATTACATCTAAGCTGAGTCCCTTAACTACTAGGAATGTATTTTCAAACTCAGTTTCATTAATGAATAAATTTAATTGTACTTGTTTAGTCACCCTTTTACTTCGTACTCCTGTTACTCCCACTACTGTTACCCCCGCAACTGGTAATGATGGAATCTTTTTATTTATTTCTTTTAATTCCCCCAGTACATTTTCTGAAATTACTGATATTTCGCTCCCTGTATCTATTAATATCTTAAAACTCTTACCTTCCATTGTGATGATTACCTCCGTCAATCCGGGTTTTGTGTATAATTTCCGTGTCATCCTCCTCCAACAACTACTTCGTCATGTCGATCTGTATTACATTGCTATGATATTCGTCTGTTTCATGGACCCTGTCGTTCTCTGTGGACAATGGTGTGGTCCTTGCTTCCATTGTCGGCCTCAGTTTTCCGTTCTGGCGGTGGTACTGCCCTGCATATTTCCCCTCTCGTTCCGGTTGTTATTTCCCCAACTCCTTGATGCTCCCCCACGGTCATCTCCTGCCCGCTGTGGTATATTGTTCTGCGACGATGTAGTTCCGCTCCGCTGTTCCTGCCTTGGTTTCCTGCACCTGAAACAAAATTGCTTGATGGCGTAGTTCTCTCCCAAGCATCCCATACATTTCCACCTCCCGTCTCGACTATGATTTTCTTGTTTACTGTACGCACGTCCCTGTTGTGACCCCCTCTGTGGCTTATAATTCCCGCTATTATTCGTACGTGGTTGGTTAGGACGCCTACCTAATTCACGGTCCCTAATGTTTTGAAATACGTCTAATATATTTTCCAATTCATTTATATCCGCTACCTCTCTCGTCATCAGCGTAATTTTGTAGAGTTACTCCTACCGTGACTCATTATTTATTTTTTACCAAGTACATAATCATTGTACTTACCACATAATTATGGTATACTGCTCCGGTACTCATGGTTCACTTGCTCTTATTACTTTATTTATTGGGTCCAGGTTCGTTATAGGCGAGATTGCGGAAACAGTGGAGTGTGAAATAAAAACTCTGTTAGCGTTTTTAGACATGAACATTACTTTTACTCAAGCCAATTTGCATATTTTTAATACAGATTACAATGACGTCATTGCCTACAAAACAAGATGGCGTCTACAAATTACTCTTACATCGATATTTAATATTCAGTGTTTCATTCTTATTTACTTATTCATTTTGGCTTAATATCTTTTTGTCAGTCGTTATTGCAAATTTACTGATGGTAATAAAAGTACATTCCACAAACCAATGTCTACCTTCTAGGCCAGCCTTTCACTCTACCATGCATTCACGCACACACACCCATTACATATTATTTCATTTCTATTTCTGAGCTCATATATATTAAAAGGTTGGATAAATTTTGGAATTTTAACTTTCCTGCTTGTAGATTCGAAGTTCTTGTAGTCCGGTTTACTTCTGCTGTTAATAATTTTGGGCCGAGGTCTCACTGTTCAACTGTTCTGTTCTCCTTTTAAGCACTGAATTTAGAATTTACATTTTTTCTTTGTAATTAACTGATTTGAAAGTACTGTATTGTTGACTAATATTTAATTATTCACATTTTAGCTGATTTTTACACTTTTAATGGCCATGACGGCCAGCGGAATTGTACAACTTGTTGCCACTTGGGCTGATGTCTTCAGAGTGGGCCTCACCCTGTTCATGTTTAAAAGGAATAAATCCCAAATGTTTAGTACCAAGCCACGTGTTGTTCAATCAAATATATTGGAACTTACCGTCTGCGGCTTTCCAGAAACAGCGTCTTTATAAATTTACATGTTTCGGGACCCTTGTCCCATCATTAGAATTTAAAAGTAATTGTGTATCATTTAAATATGATACACTTGTCAAACACTTAAAATATTAAAATCCAATATAAAATACTTAATATAACATAATAATATTTATATTTATGTCGCTCGAGACATAAATTAGTGCGCAGTCGGTTTTCATACGATGTACATCGGTAACCTTCGTACTCGCTGTAAATATTATATTATTATGTTATATTAAGTATTTTATATTGGATTTTAATATTTTAAGTGTTTGACAAGTGTATCATATTTAAATGATACACAATTACTTTTAAATTCTGATGATGGGACAAGGGTCCCGAAACATGTAAATTTATAAAGACGCTGTTTTTGGAAAGCCGCAGACGGTAAGTTCCATTATATTTGACTCACCCTGTTGTAAAAATCGACAGGTGGAGGGGATCAACCAATATTATTTCTTTGTCTGATGCGGATGACGGCATTGTTTTCCGTCATCATTATGACGTGTGTCGATTTATGTTATGACACTCCAGCATTGTCGATCAGTGCAACCATTAACTACGTACGAATTTTCACGTACACCCTCGGCCTTGAGGTCGAATCATACGGTGACAACTGCGTCGTGTTTTATGTTTCTCAGGGAACCAACCTTAAAATCCTTAATTAATTCAAATTACAATACAAATTTCTATTTAGGTCAAATAAATCCTAAGACGGGCTTTTGTCCCGTTACAATTTGTACCTCCCTGGGCAGGTGTTTACTGACATGCCTAACAAACGACCGAAACGGCAATGGCGGTTCTAAGTATTTCGCCTCGTTAAATATCCTCATTATGTACATGGTTATGTTGTTGTTGTGTCCCCCAAAGTTCCCTGTTCCCATGATTCTACTGCGTAGTATTTCCTGGTCCTCTTCAGACCAATACTTATTTCGGAACACTGCCTCAAAATTCTCATAACTACCCCACTCTGTTCTATGTACTTCAGCCCATATCTCAGAACTGCCCTTAAAACATTTTAAAATCTTTAATAATTTCACCTCCCAACTACTGTTATTAAACCGGTTAAATTCCCTTACCCTACTCAGGAACTGCATTGGGAGTACCCTCCGGTTATCACAACAAAACTGTTCAAGTTCAATATCTTTTGCATCGCAAGTATACAATATTCACTCCACAACATTATTTAAAATTTGGCTCACTGCCACACGTAATTCATCTTTAATTTCTGTTATATCTTGTTCAATAACTCTAAATTTATTATCATATTTATTTTCGTATGTGAGGTTATATTTATTCATAACCCCCACATTCTGTTGTATGGATTGTTTACATACATTTTCTACCTCCATTATTTTATTTTTTATGTCATCATTATTTTCGTTAATCTTATTAATACACTTACTTTCTATCTCTACACGTTGTTCTTTAACTTGTATTTTAATTTGATCTGTCATTTGTTCGTTTACATTGTTTATTTTACTTTCTAGATTTTCTGTTATTTCACTGATTTGTTCATCGAACTTATGGTTTACTGATTCTAATATTTGTTCTTTAATACTATCACAACGTGTATTAATTTCATTAATGTGCTTATTAAAATCAAAACTCTGTTGTTTAATTTTGTCTCTAATCTCGTTCAATTTTTCATTGAAATTACTCTTTATTTCATTATTTTGTTCATTTAATTTCTCATTAAAGTTACTCTTTATTTCATTATTTTGTTCATTTAATTTCTCATTCATTTTAGTGTTTACTTCATCAAAACGACTATTTATTTTATCGTATCTAACATCAGGATCACCTTTTTGTTCATCAAACTTTGCATCAAACTTATTATTTTGTTCTTTCAATTCATTTAGATTACTATTCTGTGCCTCAAATTTTACGTTAAGTTCATTAAACTTGCTACACATCATACTATACAAAAGTTTTAACATATCATCGTCATCAGATTTTTTACTTTGGACTGGCGTTGATTGGTGTTCAACATTTTCCATTATTTTTGACTCGGTTTCGCTTAGTTCAATATTTACTTGACTTTCTTTATCGCCGTCAGTGAAGCTGACTTCCTCATTATTATCTTCGCTAGTATTAGTTTTTTTTAAGTCTTAACTCTTATTTATAATACACACAAACACACTATGTGATAACATAACTTGCATCTATTAAGAGTAACATAAAGTTTTCGTTCATTTACCCTAAACAACCCTTCCGTTCTCCAAAACTGGCCCACGTTTACATAAATATTTATGCAGACGTCATCTGTTAGAGCGCCAATGTAAAGTTATTTACTCTATCAAATAAATTTGTACCTAGTTCGTACGTCAATGTAATATAATTTACTTTATCATCACTTTTTATTACTTACCACTTTTTTTTACCAAAGTTAACCCAGTGTTCGTGTGAGCGATTATTTGGAGAACAGAAATTAGGTTGTCTGAAATAAATACTTTGAGTCTACCTTTTTCAAATAAATTTGGGTTTTTTTATCAAATAATTGATGTCAAATTACAGACATTGGTCTACTTTTCTTTTACCCAAAATACTCTTCTCCCTCCTCTCCACGTATTCTTACTTAACGGTAATACAACATATTAAAAAGGAAAACAAACATTGAAAATACATCTTACAATCGGTATACCTTAAATAATTAACGCAACCCAGTGTTTTTGTTCATTACATAATTTTCACACACCCACACACACATATATACTGTACTATTTCTTTAAATCCCCATTTTCTTTTTTAATTAATAGCTTTCTCAGAATTCAGTAGGTAACAGTCTAAAAGTTTAGTGTATCATTAATAATTATATAAAAATATTTATGAGCTACTCATCCCTTTTCCTGCTTCTCCTCGTCATTGCGTCACTATTTCATATTCACTTTTTATCCGTTTAACTTCCGAAACTGTTTTTATAAATTGTCACTGCTATCTATAATCTCCACTCACGTGTTAAATACTGATTAATTAAATTTTTTAATAGTCGGCCGACTTAGATTGGTTTGGAAATACGTTTTTCTAACCGCGCGGTCTGAGGGCTTTTGTCGACTGAAGTTTTTCAAAATGTCCAAGCGTCCCTTTCAGTGTGGCAACTTGGTTTTTGATTGGCTGAGTACATCTCGCGACTTTTCCATAGTCTCGTACCTGGCGAGAAAGAATTCTCAAACGTGACTTCAACGCTGGGAACGTCGGCCCACATGTGCGCTCGCACGCGTGAATACGCACCCTTGCTGATAATTTACATTCCCAGACTCTTAATTGCTTTTGTGCCTCGCACGGCTTGATACTGCACTGACTACAAGGTGTTCAAAAATGTCAAGCGTTTGTGATCAAAACGTTGTTCATCTTGGGTTACTACGACTTTTTCCAATTTGTAAAGAATAAAATAAATCTCAACAGTTTGTCCCGTTACAAGTGTATTCAATGCAAGAAATTGGTATGGAGAACCATATATGACTTCCATGTTCTAGTTAATTATAAATTTATTTTTAATATGTACACTCCGAATGAAACTAAATATATCAGCATGCTTTTGGTAAAAACACGAGAAAAGTAAAGTACGAATTGTACCTAGTTGTTAATATTTTAAAAATAAAGAATTAATTTGATTAAATTATCCTTTATTTAAACAACGCAAAAGAAAGCGAATACCGCCCAGCGTTATTCACAGAAAATCTGTGAATTTCTGAAAATGAACAATTATTTTGTTTACGTATCTGTGGTTGCATAGCATGGAACGATATCAATTGTTAATATTTTATTGAAATTTCTTGAAGTTTTTTTGTCGAATAAATTTATAACATCAATACAAAAAATTACCCCCTCTCCTTTCAACTACCCTTTTCATTTATAGATATTTCATTTCATTTCTACAGTGGATTATTATGACCACTTTCAGGATACTTTATTTATCAAAATTAAGTACTTTACTCTTGATAAAACATAAAATGCTGCAGGTAAACTACCCCTTCTCCTTAACTGATCTTCACCAAAATCAGTAGGTCTTGAGTCCTCTACAACTTGGGCATATATGCAAAAAAAATTTGATTCTGTTTGAATTTGCAGCAGTAATCGTTCGCCATAGAAAAAAATTGTACGCACAGACATTTTCCAGAAAATGACTTTTCTTCATGTTTTGAGGGTAGTACAATCAGAATCTGCCCATATCTCAAACACAGTTTTTTTCATTATTACCATACTTCCATTTCCTTACGGAACTTGGAAGAAATAATAAAAATAATTAAATATTGTAAAGTAATATTCAGTTACATATAATAATAAGCAGCACATACTATGCAATTTGTTATGAATACACGTAAGTTTCTAGGGGCATTCTCCTTTGGCCACAACCACCCACCACTGGTTATGATTAACCCTTTCTTAGTGATCCAACATCCTAACATTTCATATTACTATTTGAAGTGAATCTGTTATGTAACATCTTTTATCCTTGCCATGCCTAATCTGTTTCCTCTGGCAGATTTTGGCTTTACCTTGCGAAACAGTCAAGTACATTAATATGTCCCCTAAAGATGTTATCAGCATCTTGTAAAGGTTGCCGCCTTAAAGCTTCCAGATATGCCAGAGCTTCCAGTTTCCATTCAGAGACCCACCTCCTTGGTTCTTCTACCACCGGGACTGTTGACTGGTTGTCATATGTACTATTCTCCCAAGGCTGGGTTATATATATACTGGGTACTATTGTCCAAAACCAAATGATGAACCCAAGTTTCTTAACAAGGTATTACCCCACACCCTCCTCCTTTCTCATCTTTTTTCAGAGTGAGACCCTAGGTTTGGGACCAGGATGAAGAATTGTTTTGTTTTTAATTTATGCAATGTTTAAAAAAACTATGGCCATGGCTATTTTGGATCAGTTTTGATAAACATTTATAATTAAAGAAACAAACATTAAAAGATTAAGCTATATTGTAAACAATATCATTTGATTTTATCCACTTTAGCTATGATGGGAAAAAATTGTTCAAAACTAATAAACGTTTTTGTAATGAGTCTGAGAAGCTATAACTTCAGATGTGTGTTCCAAATTTACTGTGCACTGTTTTGTAACAGTCAGAAAGTATGTGTTTATTTGAAAGAATTTGTAAATTGAGGTTTCTCCAAGAAGGACAAGAAACAATCACTGTTTTGTTCTATTCAAGGTAATATGATGAAAAAAATTATATAAAATTGTTTTATTTGAATGGCTAAATGTGCAAAAGATAAATTTTGGTATAATGTACATTGGAATTGATCTTTTATGGGTGTCTAACAATGGCACAACAGGCAGGCCCACAATGCAGGGGGCCTGTAGACCAGGGGGAGTGGGGGACACGCAAACATTTCTCATAATTTTTTAAGAATGGGTATAAACCACTGAACTTAAGTAAAGCCAAATTTGCCAGTATATATTTAAATCAAAAAACTTATTATTCTTCACCTCAAGTATTAGGTTATATATACCTGTTCCGGCACCCATCTCATCCTCGGACGACCCATGTCTCTTCTACCGATGGCTTATAGTTCAGCTTATAGTTATCTTATAGTTCAGTGCTGCTTTCGGCAATCGATCCTCTGTCATCCTTTGTAGATGATCCCACCATTGCTTCTATAATTTATAATTTCAGTTATGTCCTCTACTTCAATTTCTGCTCTGGTATCCTCTTTCCTTATTCTATCTTCCAATGTATACTTTACAGTACTTCGAAGAAACTGCATTCATCGCTCTGAATCTTGCCGCTTTCCTTTTTTGTCATGACCCACGCCTCACTCACATATGTCAATGTGGGATTGCAATTGTCTTATAACATTTAATCATTGTACTGTGTCTGGTTTTATTTCTAAGATTTCTATGAATCATACCACAAATATTCCTAAATTTATTTATCTTCTCTTTTATATCATATTGAGACTCATACTTACTGCACATCTGAGATATGTAAAATGGCTCATTTGTTCTAAAGTGCCGTTGTTTATAACTATCTTAGTCCTCACTGGATATTTAGCTTACCTTTATAGGCCATGGTTTTGATCTTTTTCACTGAAATTGTCAGTGAGTACTCTCTCGCTACTTCTTGTAACTGAAACACAGCTCCTTGTAAATCATTCTCATTTTTTAAATAAGAACTATCATCTGCATATAGCAGGGAACCCATACAAATTGATTTGTTAAGCTGTATTTCCGAAGTCACTCTGGATTCCCATGCTCTCAGCATGCCGTCAATGTGTGTGTGTGTGTGTGGGGGGGGGGGAAGATTTGAAGTCACATGGCTGCAAATGCATTGTTCCTGGCAGCCACTGTCAAACGTTTACGGCCGCCAGATAGTCAAACCCATATTCCCATGATCCTTAGAATGTGATCTGTTTAAATTTAAAGTTTCAGCTGGCTGCCAGAATGGGTGTAACTTTGTAAATTTCGTATATTTTTAGTTTACAAAAATTCCACCATGAGCGCTATGTCACCAGTGTATATTTTGACTGTATACACTTTGGAAATTTGTGCTGTACATGGCGGCCGAGACGTGGCAAAACTATAAGTTGCCATATACAACCATTTAAAATATACAAGGTCACTAACATTCACACAGATGTAAATCCACATCTGACGTAACTAGACATAACAATACACTGAACACCTGGGTACTTACTGTATGTTTACAAGATTTTATAAATAACACATACAACAATTTTCTGATGAACTGCTGTGGTGATTGACGTTGTTAGTATGTCATTATCACCTACCACCTGGACTTGTAAGCTGGTTTTCACTTGTTTCCTAACCTAACCTGCTTCTCTGCTTGCATCGTGTACAAAGCCCTCCAATTCAATATTAAAAATCTGTTTGTTGTGTAGTTTTAAGGCCTCTTAGGTACTGAAAATAAATATTATGGTCAACTAAAGAGCTCATTATGAACGACATCAACGGAATAGTTCAACAATAAATAAATAAATAATTTTTAAAATTCTGCGTAACTTATAACTCTCAACAATAACATGCAAATAGCTCCTGGTAGGCCTATTAATGAAAAATTCATATTCATTTCTAAGTAACAAATTATTTCACTCACAAACCTCAAATAAATTACTGTATTACTGTTAGCATTAACAAGTTGTTTAGCTGGTAAATAAAATAAAATAAATTGCTGTTATAATTTGGAAGACAGGTAAATTTCATATGAAATATAAATAAGGACGGAAAGTATAACCTGACAAATTGTTATTGATGTCGCTGGTGTACATTTTGCCACTTGTGTGGCATCTTCATGGCGCTTGATTGCTCTATTTACATTACATTAATGTATTACTAAAATAAGAGCAGCGACCTAGCAAGGTTGATTGTCTCCCCCCCCCCATAGACATACCACTTTCCTCGACCTTCCTCAACTGAGACCCTTCTCCTACGTCTTTTGTCGCCGGGCGCGGTGCAACTATATCTTTGTGTATAGCAAATTGAAAGTTAAGGTCATGAAAATGCGCGAAACGCTTATGGTCAGAGGGGAAAGGCGATGTGGAGGGAGTCGCTGTGAGATGTGAGAAGAGAATTGTTGTTACCAGCGACGGTGTTGCCAATCTATGAATATCTTTTCTAATAGTAACAAAAACTCACGACTGTTAAGGTTTGTTTGTAAATGTGTCACCACGAATCTCTATCTCTGTGTGTGTGTGTGTGCCTACAGTCACAGCTGGCTTTAAAAAAAACATTTATACGTTTACTGTTTCCGACGTAAATCAAATAATAATAATTTGTAATTTATTACTATACAAATCAAGAAAATGATATGTATACTACTGTTCACACGTATAGGAATTTGTTGCTGTTACATATCAGAATGTGTTATGAATATATCTGAGTGTTGTTTGGTTGTCATTGTGTACTACTGAGACGTAAAAACTACAGCCTTTCTGACTGTTCTTATCGCAATGGGATTTGCAAACTGTACACTTTCACTCCTTAATTACATGCGACTATCTCTACTGTTTATCATTACATAAAGGAACGCGTGCTTTGTATTTATTTAATTGCAAGAATCTTTTTAATCCTGGACAACAAAAAACTGTGTATTATTACTTCCTGTGCTTGACTATGAATAACTTTCCTGTCTTTGCTAGTTGAAGAATTATCCATTTTAACAAGTCTCGTTACTGGATGATAACACAAATAATTACGATAATACGTAATTACAGAATAAAAACAACCAATAGAAGTTAACTAAAAAAATTAATAACTAATAAAAATGAGTGACTGTAAAACAACGATATAATTAATAATAAATTGAAATAATAATAACAAATGCAAGACAGATAGTACATCACACAGTAACTAACAATGTACGGGTAACTAAAAAATCACATGCAAAGTTGGCAACACCTTCACTTGCATACCAGATGATTCTCCGTTACCCTCCCGCCATTCACAATTTCAAAGTGGACTCGTCCATCCATAAATTGGTTTCTGCGCATATGCCCTTAACTTTCAATTTTACTATATATCCCTAGTCATGTCACCGCACAAAGCTGAATGTGTCAAATCACAAATGTAACCGTATCATAATTCTAGTAAACGTTACTGTGGTATGTTTGCTATCAAGTCGCGAAAGTTCTTCCGACTCAGCACATTCGGCAATTGTGCCTGGCAGCAGGTATAAGAAAGCGTTAATGTGTATGTCAACATCTGCTGTTCAGAAAAGTCAGATAATATTTGATGATTTTTGGTCCAACATTACAATCGTTGTATAAATTGCGCTATGACATGTGACAGTCATTCTGAAAAGTGTTTAGCTGCATACAGCTCTACTGAATCGAAATTGCTTCTGACTGAAATTGCAGAAGGGAGAAAGTTAAGTATGCGACAGAGATATCCAATGTTTACGTACAAACTCGGCACTTGGTCTATTATGTACACCATTTCATGTTAAAATATGCACTTTTAATGAATCTTATACAAACACTGTGTCCAAGGCTGTGTGCATATTTGATGTATGAAAGCAGTACTTCTGGCGGATAAACAAAGAATGCAGACAACAGAAATGATGCAAAGAGTACTGACAGTAGTACAGTCTGATACCTGAGGAGGGTAGGTAGGCTGTGATTTCACAAACTTTTGACATGCGAAGAGTGCGGACTTCACCTCGGACTTAGGGAGGGGGGGTCGAGTATAGACACTGCATGTTTTTCGTTTAGGCCATACATTGTATTTAAGCACCTGTATGTTTTTGCAAATCGATTCCCATCACCCTTTTCCAGGCTTTGAACTGACAAAATGACAGTAAGACTGACAATTATTTTGGCGTGTTTGAAATGAGCTTTGAGTGTCTTACTTTTTTTGTTACATTTTTGCACTTATATATTTTTTAATCTTTTAATATCTTATCTGTTATATTTTTAACTATAAACATATATACACATCCATAAATTCAACATCGACCTACTCTAGTTTTTGAATGAAAGAAATAGCTTGTAGGCTAAGCATGATTTGATGTCACCCATTTCTTCATACCTTTGAACAGTTCTTTCTATCCTCTCGTCCATCCTCACGTACCTTGTTTTTCTCTTATTTCCTTTCATGCTTAATTATATTCTCATACGTATACTGTTGGTGACCTCCACTTCTGTTTTCAAACATCGTGTGACACCTTTGGCGTTGCGCTTGGGGTTCAGAAAAATGCTGTTGATTTTATGATGCCATCCCTCAACAGCGTTGGTTGTCCTGTGTTGTCTTTTACAGCACAGTAGTGCAGTGGTGGATTTTTTATTCTCTAGAAACTGATCAACAAAATAATCAAAAAGAAAGAATCTTGACAAATCCATCTTCCACATGTTATGGCTGAAGAAAGGCGAGTGCTGCGCACACTCTTAAATGTAGTCTTATTTCTTGGTTTTCTCGTTTCTTGGTAGTCATTGGTAAGACTGCACTCTCCTCCACAAACTCTTCTTTGTTTGAAAAAACAAACATTTGCCTCTGCCAAAGGGAAAACTTTGGAAAGCCTCGATATTGCCACTGACTCGAAGTGATTCTTTGTAGTTTCCATTCGGGAATAGCTTTGAAGATAAGTCGAAATATACGGACCTAGGTTTCTCTTTTCTTGTTCGGAAGAACAGCAAATGCCAAAGTAAAAACGTTTGTTTCGTTACTTTTACTTTCAAAGTCTGCGTGAATAGTATAAATTGGTACAAAGCGCTTACTGCAACTCTTGACGTCTCATCCATGAAAAATATCTTGAGGTGCTTTAGTCTTTCTCTGACTTTCTCGCCATTGAACAATACGAGACTTTCTTTTAAATAGTCCTCGCTTAAAATAAAACTGCTTCCGTCATTCATTTTTCAAACACTCGTCAAGAACAATTTCATTGTGCGTTTTCGGCTCTTTTTGGTTTCCTCTAGTGACACTTCAATGTGCTTGCATTGTGCTCTTCTGAGTGCTAGACTACGGGGTTTCTGTTACAAGATCGTAACCTCAGTTATGTAGATCACCCATCTCTTCTGTATATATTTGGGATATGGGGATGGATTCCTCTTGGGCTCTGTGCCTATAAAAAATACTAACATCATGATTGTTTATATAAAAATGAACACCTGCTCTTTCATTGTCCAGAGTATTCACTTACCTTAATAAAAAGATAAATTATTTAATTGGTAGCAGTAAAGAAAACATTGCCTAATGGGCAGAAGGACTAAGATAAATATTTGTAACTACATAATTAAATGAATCGTAATTACTTATAGAGTTTTAGTCTAAGTGTTGCATTAAGTTTTTGTCTTCTGTTCTGAATGAGAAGCCTATTTCTGCGTGCGCTCTCTCTCTCTCTCTCTCTCTCTCTCTCTCTCTCTCTCTCTCTCTCTCTCTCTCTCATGCACGCACGCGTGCACACACACACACACACACACACACTCACAGTCGTTTCACATCCGAGATTGTTATTGTTTTACTTATTCATCAAATTTAAATGCGATCCTGTAGTAATAACTATGTGTTACTATGTTTTCCTAAATCGTAATGTATACACAAAGCATTACATAGTACAGAACACGCAACGTTAGTTGATGTTTGATTTCAGATTAGTAAGAACATATTACGTATATGTTATTACGTATATACTGTATATGCTAACCTACAAAACAATAGCTGTACTAAACCTAAACATTATATAAAGCGGTGAATGTTCATATTGTTCCCTTCCTGCTGTCTAATGCTTATTTCGCCTTATAAAACTATGTGGAGTGTATTTGGTATTATATGTAACTACAGCTATTGTATAAAATTTAGATTGTGTACAGGTAGGTAAAACGTTTTAGTCTTATATGTTTTAATAAAAATTGCCCACGATTAACTTGTTTTTATGTTACGCAGTTATAGCGTGCAAGTTCTGGTGTTGTCCGCACTCTTCGCATGTCAAATGTTTGTGAGTTCACGGTCTGGGCTCCTCAGGTATCAGACTGTAAGACTGTCCACACTCTCCACAACATTCCTGTTGTCACAGACTCTTCGCTGTCCGCACTGTTAGTGCCACCATTTTGCATGTAACTATACAATGAGACTAAACAAAAGAAACCCGTTATGGTTATTTAAAAATGGCGGCATTAAGGTAACATCTCAAATGGAACTGTTATTTGCTGTTTTAATACAATGGCTGTTGTAATCATTTAGACTAAACACATTGGTCCAGACGTCTTTGTTTTACCAGCTCCAGGCATAGGTACCTTAAAGTATAAATATCATTTCGTAGCAAATTATATTGGTATTAAATTTTACCAAATGTTTATTATGGTTGCTTTCAACATCTCTTCTGCTGTAAGGTCAACCAAGACTTTTATGATAACTCGTCAACAATATACGATTAATGTGTCTCAAAGCATTTGTCACTAACTCCCTCTTTTTCAATACTTTTTACTGTTCGTAGGGACATTCTGGTTACCTGTGCAGAATTTTGTAGTGTTTTTCTAATGGACAGTGTAACACTTTCTTCCTCCGCTTTCCTTAAATTGTATTACTTTGGTATAAATGTTACCATTGCATTAAAAGATTGTTGCAAAATTGCCCTACCTGACCCAATTAAAAAGAAACACATAAGCGAATGTGAGATGTACTCAAAAAAAGAAGCAGAACTGAATACCACTATTCTGCTTATAAAATCTCAATGGAGAACCGAGGTTGCACATCAAGCTGCAAAGCATTTTGAGACCAAAAGTATGAATAAGGTATCCCTAGTCCCACTTGCCAGTGACTTAAAGATTTTAAACGATTTTTTACTAATGAAGGAACTAAACTAGCAACAAAATTAGGGGCTACACCTTCCAAACACTCATTTATAAACCTTGTTGAAATAGTGTAGGCCTACAGCAGAGAATTAGTGCTTTGCAGAAAAAGACCTGGTGAGCTACAGCGACTCAAGATTGACCTATACAAAAAATCTGGATCTGACGAAAATCTTATCAAGAATTTTTCCCACTCTGTGACTCTGACTGAAACAATCTTATTGAAAAGGTTTAAAAGAGTCGTTATAAAGGGGAAAGTAAGAACACACCAGTGTTATTTCCAGCAGATGTACAACCGCAAATCAATATCATTTTAGCTAAGAGAAAACCTTTGTCGAACCTAGTAACCCATTCTTCTTTGCCCACAGAGGAACGGGTCCAATTGTAGGGTATAAATCACTACGACGGTTGACAACACAGACTGATGATTCATAACAACAAAATATATCTTCAAGATCACTTAGGAAACACTTGGCCACTAACGAAGATGTCGAACCACTGGCTAC
Source organism: Magicicada septendecula (assembly GCA_034769895.1). Classification (NCBI taxonomy): domain Eukaryota; kingdom Metazoa; phylum Arthropoda; class Insecta; order Hemiptera; family Cicadidae; genus Magicicada; species Magicicada septendecula. The sequence continues at coordinate 229,840,485 of CM068368.1, read as the reverse complement.
ATTCATAGGCCATACTATCCTTATTCATAGACAAAATTACTGTTTACCCGACCATGTTTTTCAAACAGCCAAAGTAGCAAAACTTCTACTTCTGTTGGAGAAGGGGCAAGGTGATGAGTTCGAAGGTAAATCACTAGAGGATACAGACCTTGATCTGGACAATGACTGTGAACCATGTAAAGAAGAATATGATGATGATAATGTATTCCCATTACCATTAAAGGATGTGATTGATGCAGATATTAACATTCCATCAACATCAATGCCTAAACAAAGAATACCGGTAGTAAATAACAAGAAAAAGAGAGCGTTCTATTTGGATTAATAAACAAAAACAAGATGTAGCTGAATATTTCAAGGAGGAAATTAAAAAAAATAACCCTCCCCTCTAGAAATTACATGTAGGTAGAGTACCTTATATAATCTGAACCCACACTGAACACATTACAAGAAAATGGGTTAAGATGAAGGTGTACTTACAAACATTTACACCGAGTCCTGTATGAGAAAACCAAAATAACCATCGGCTGAAAAGAAATTCTTTAAAAAACTCTAATTCAAAAATACCTCATTTTTCAATTTTTCCAAACATAAAGAAAATATTTTTTCATGTGAGTGATTGGTATATTGTTTCTTATTCGAATTAGAACAATTTGTATTTATGCAGGTAATGGCAAGAGAAGATTTTTCATATGATTTATTTCAGTATGCTGTAATGTGGTTTTTATTCTGTTCTTAGTATTTTGTATAATGTAGTGTCTTTTCTAATAAAACTTTAATAGCCTATATTCTATTTGTCTTCATTTTTTCATTACCCTGAATTTTTACTTTCTCCTATTTATATGAGGTGTATATAAAATGGCACTGTAATCAGTCAGAAAAAGATATTAATTTTATCCCATATAACCTTCCATATGATCCTCCCAAATCATCCGTCGCCAAAAGCCGAGGTTCGCAAACAAGTGGAGTAGTCCTACTCTAGGGATCTGACTTGAATGCTAGTATAGGGAAAGCATACAATGTTGGTTGCAAGTATAAACAAAATCAGACGATAATAACGCAGTTTACCATACACATGCTTTCTTCAAGTGAGAAAATGTTGGCTGGATGGCAGTGAGAACAGATGTTTCCGTATTTAAAACTTACAACAGACGTGACTAATCACCCCACACACACACACACACACATTTTTCTCAGTCATAACACTCCTTCCAAGAAACTCAAATGTGGTCTTGTGTAATTCTATATAGTAGAATAATCTTGAGATATGGTGTAGGCCTACTGATTTACTAATACTTGTGAGTATAGCGCCGTGTTTTGAGATGACATTTTAAGTCTACCGTTTATTGAATACATTTCTTTTCTGTTTTATTCACCGGTTCTAGTTGCGCACGTTTTTCTGTAGTTTTTCAGTATTGAAAATTCTTCATTAATGTTTTTAAACTACACAAAAATAAGTGTGTAATACACAGCGTTTTAGAAGAGATTATTAAATTAGTTGGGATATAGGATGATTTTATAAAAATTACATGGCATGTAATTTATAAAATTTATAAAAATTTCCAACAGGCTTAATAAGTAAAGTAAAATTTAATTAAAAGTTGCCAATAACTCACTTTTTTTGGAAACGTAACGCGTTTCGGATTCTTTCACTCATATGATTTTTGTCATATCATCTCGTGAAAACTCCAACGTAGAATGACAAAATTAAAAGTACACATTACCACATACGTTGTCACATACTATTAACATAGTCTATTATTGGCAAAATGTGTTTTACAGAATGTAACATCTTTTTAAGAACATAACTGTTTCATTACACAAGTCTATGAATATTAACACTGAAGGTACTTTCTTCAGACACTTTGTTGTTCATTAAATTCATTACTCGCAATCATCGCTGTTGAAAAAAGGTTGATCAAGTTCTGAATCTGATGAACTACCACTGGCTACATCATCCTTGTCACTGAATTCTACACCACTCAGTTCAATAACAAACTTGTCAATGACACCTTCAATTAATCCGTCCTTTTGCCAGAAATCATTTTCTATCTTAACAGTGCAATTGTTAAACCCCTACAAATAATTTTTAGTCACAGACAGAACAGCAATTGTTATAACTTCCTCAAGTTTCTTAAGAGATAAGTCTCCTCCTATGTTAGTTTCTCTCATAGTCCTTTCGATTTTTGCACACACTAGTTCGATGGTATTTAAGTCGCACATGTACGGTGGCAGACGAAGAACTGTGTGGTGTCCGTTACTCTTTAAGACTTTGTCTATTCGATACACTTTCTAAGGGTTCTTGTGTCTTTCAATTAAGTCCAACAATTTAAATTTCTTCATGTCTTCTGAGCAGGCAATTTTGTTTTTAATAAGTAAGCCAGTCCAACATCTTTTTTACATCGTATTTTGTTGGCGGTTTTTTGTATCTTGTAGATAGTGATATGCGACGTTGTTGAGAACAATTACCCTGTGTTAAGGAAGATTTGGTAAAAAATGTTTACTGACCCACTTCTCAAAATTTATGCCTTTCATTGGCGATGATAATTTCCAGTGACCTTTCGAGAAAACCTATCTTTTTAACTAGCGTATCCGAGTATTAACCTGTTCGTCGAACAAGTGTTGCCAACATACTTGGAGTAGTATCACTGTACCATCATTTCCCAAACGTAAGATTATTGTCGACCCAGGATTCATCAGTGTAACAGATATTTCTGTTTTGGTGTCTGTATTGTTTTATTGTTCTCAAATACCGAGCGGGCCAATTCACTATGTCTGGCCGTTCAATCAATATTTTTGTTATTTTCCCACACTTTTCCATTTGAAACCCATGTCATGAACAAGTATCTTAATGTGTGGACCTTCCATGGGAAGTGCATCTTTTTACTGCCTTTACAGGTTAGGTGGTGTCGGTACTTTTTTGTACTAAATAAAAGTCTTGAATGATATCTGTTATCACTCCCTTACCGAAATCGTCACAATGAAATTTTTTTCTCTTCTGACCATGGCCTTTTCTTTTCTGGAGTGGTCCAGAGTGATTCACCACCTTCAACTCCTTCTTTTCGTATTTTCGTCACTGTTTGGGCCGAAATCCCTGTGTAATATGAAATACGCAAGTTACTTTGTTTAAGTTAGTTTGTTTGTTACTTACACTTGCTTCTTCATAACACCATTTACTAAAATTTCTGGTAACTTCTCGACATAAATTGTTCGTTCTATTTTTCTCATTGATGCCTTTTCAAACACAAAGGCAATCACTCACGAGAGTAACGATGACAAAAAACTGAATTAAAACATTAGTAATGACAGATAAAGGAGGCAGACGGAAGGATAGGCCTACATGTCGATAAGTAGTGTGGTAGCTTGGTTGCCACGGAAACGCTGGTGTGAATCGCAGTAGTGGGGAAGGCAGGTGGGTATTCACTGGCATTCAAGTCAAGCTCGCAAAAGTAAGTCTGCCAGTGAAGCGATGCAGTCTCAAGATCCTAGGCCGAAGACCAAGGAATGAAAGGAGTTTATCAACTGCAAGCGGGACTATGAAGTCTCAGTATCCTAGGTCGAAGACCGAGGTTTGCAAATGAGCGAAGAAAGTTTTGCCAGTTCTGAGCGAAGTTCCAGGGCCAAAAGATGATGATCAAACTTAGGAGTCCGAAATCCGTATTTTCCAAGGAATCGAAGATGAAGGCATATTTTCTTACTTAAAAGATGAAGGCTTATAACCCTATACTTTTATGAAACAGAAAACTGGTTCCATTAGCTTAAAGGATCCTCTATGAAAGCGAACACTTAAACATAATGTAAGCTTAAATTTTCTATATAACAGCATCCTGGTTTTGACAATTCCTTGATATTTGTTGTGTATTTAGTATACGTAGAAAACTCAAACTGTCACGCGTAATAATAATTTGAACTTCATCGAATTGAACACCATTTAATTGAACTACAAATATTGTAACTATTATAAAAAAGAAGCAAAAGTGATCATTTGAAACAGTATTGAAAATACAATGAGCTGACTGTTAAAGATGTCACACTACGCTTTTATGTTGTAGAATGTTTACAAACAGGTGAGGTCATGAACTGTTTATTTTATTTTCAAAGCTTTTGTATGTAAACAGTAATGCTTAGTTGCGTTTATACGGGCTTCTTCACACTTCAAACTTTGAAAACATGCCTTTTAAGGATAACTTTTAAGCATGCAGTCAAAACTGGACTTTATATAAGATTTTCATTGTGAAACATAAAAAAAATAAATAGAAAAAACTTGTAATAATTTTTTATATGAACACTTTTAGCATGTAACAATACCATATTTCAATAAAAAACGAAAGAAAGATTGAACCTTTAGGTGAACATTACGTACAGCTATACAAACGTTTTCCCATATTATGTACAGCACAAACGTTCTCCCATATGGTTCAATTCAACAATCTCGCAATGTGCATGCTAAACCCATTGTTCGTTCAGAAGCCGATCATTGTGTGTTGTAGAGGCTCTGTAAATTTCAAACAGAAACTGTCGTTCAAATCAAACGAACTGTATGATACTGCTATACGCATGCTGAAACAGCACGACAAATAGGTACAGGCCGAATAGATTTGTCAGTCGCTCGCGGGGTCGGTTGCGATGCGCATCGTGAGATAACGCGAGTGGGGAAATCGACTGAGTGGCAAGATGTGCGTGAACTTTTTATATATTTTTTATCTAGTGACGTGCTCTACATGAGTGAAAAGTTTGTCCACCTAATGATGGGACTTTAAGTCCCGAAACGCGTAGTGTATATTGAGAACACAAAGAAGTTGCAAAGAAGGGAACCAAAGGTAATTCTAATATTTAATTATATAGGGAACTTGGAGACCACAACAATTATGTATATTTACTCTATTATCTGTCATAATACAAGTAATACAAACAGTGCATCCACAGTCAACCTACCCTTTCTAAAACCCATTTGCTCTTCAAGAAGTAATGCATCTGTAATGACTCTTAATCTCTGATTGAGAATTCTTGTATATATTTTGTACGTTGAGTACAGCAAGTTTATTCCTCTGTAATTATTTGCATCTGTTCAATCTCCTTTTTCATATAATGAAATCACTTTTGCTGCCCACCTCCATTGTTTCGGAATTTTCCATCCATATGTTATTTAGAAAATGGAGAATTCATAAATGCAATAATGTGTCACCATATTTTATTAACTCATTATTTATTTCATTTAAATCCTGGTGTCTTTCTACTTTTCATTCCATTCGTTGCTTGTTGAAGTGCTTCTGTTGTAACTTATTTAGCTAGACCTTTTCCACTGGGCTTACTTATATGAGATCTGATCAATAAATACGTGGAATTTTTGAATTTCGCGGGCTGTATAAGTTCAATTGCCATAATTTTTCATTTTGTATTGGTACCCTTGTTCCTAACATATCTTTGCATTGGTAGCCATATTGGATGCTTAGTTCATTGTTGGATGTCGAAAAGATTACACGTGTTTTGGTGTGCTCAGCGATTTTTTACTTGTGGAAAAAATGGAACAAAGAATTTCCATTAAATTTTGCTTTAAGAATGGAATAAAGTGCAGCACCATATTGGAAATGTTGAATGTTGCTTTTGGCGAGTCTTCTATCAATAAAACAAGTGTTTACTAGCTGTACAAACATTTCCAAGAGGGCCGTGAAGACGTTGAAGATGACGAGCGCCCTGGACATCCCAGCAAATCAACAATTGATGAGAATGTCGAAAAAGTGAAAAAAATGATTATGGACAATCGCCGAATCACTGTAAGAGAGGTTGCCGATGATGTTGGCATATCATTTGGCTCATGCCAAGCATTTTTGTTGTTGTTGATATTTTGGGCATGAGACCTTGGCAGCAAAATTTGTCCCGAAATTGTTCAATTTCAACCAAAAGCAGTACCGAATGGACATTGCTCAGTAGTTGCTGAATGAAGTCAATGACGATCCAGAAATGCTCAAACGGGTCATAACTGGTGATGAAACTGGGTGTATGGAAATGACAGTGAAAAACTAAGGCCCAATCATCCCAATGGATGCTTCCTGAAGAGCCAAGACCGAAAAAAACTCGTCAAGTTCGATCAAATGTGAAGGTTCTGCTCACTGTTTTCTTTTATTTAAATGGTATAGTGTACCAGAACCTAATGATATACTTTGAGAGTATATCAGTAGACCAGCGATTCCAGTTAAGAATGCATCGAAGCCATCTGCAAGCCCTGCATATTCTTCATGCTATAAAAGTAAACTACTAAATGGAGTTGTGGATCATGTTATAAATGTTACTCTGACATTGGCAGCTTCAAATTTAACCTTTAGAGGCTATAAAGAGAAGTTAGCCCAGTCCAGTACCAGAAACGTTTTGACAACTGTTGATGTTTTGAGTAAATACAACCTTTGTTGCAAGAGGTCTGAAGTGGTCTGAAGAACAGGGAAAAGTATAATTATAGAAGGTGAAGTCCTAAAATTTGAAACAAACTCATTCAGTTTGTATCTAAAAAAGATGAAAATATTATTTTGAAACACATTGAATCTGCTTAGATTAATAGAAAAGATCAAATAAGTCAAATAATCAGGTACGTCTCAGTGTCTGAAGATGAAGCAGGAAGGCACACCAACTTAAAAATTAATGAAAGCTTTTAGGATTTGTAGAAATAACCGATGAAACTGGCCTAGGATTAGAAGAAGAGATTTGAAAGTCTTGAGGATAACGTATTCTCTTTATGTTATATATAATTTTATCAATTGCCGAGCTATAAAGAGGGGTTAGTATTTAAGAGGTGAAGTCATACTCATTATTTGTTTGTTAATTTAATATTATTGTTTATTTGTAAGGTATAATCCAGAAATTTGTTTAGTGTACTTTGGCAGAGAACGGTGGGCAAATACAAATAACAATGCGCAAATCAAGTAATATCTAACATTATTTATTTTTCTTTGAGAACATAAAAACATCATGGACACACTTATTCCGTCTTAAGGCGTGAAACTGATTATCAACAAACTACGACATCAAAATACTACTACGTATATCAAAATTACGCAACTCAACACTTCTTGTTAGGCCTATATTTTTTCATTCACTCAATCACGCACACTTTCACACTTCTACATTTCTTTTTTATTGAGCTCAATGTAAAAATGCCAGTATTTTAAATAATTTTGAAATGTCTACTTCCCTGTTGATGCGTAGAAATTCGACACCTGGGGCGTCAACTCGTGGTTTGCACTGTTTGCTGTTTTATAGTTCTCACTTCCACATTTTACGGCCGAACTGTCAATTTACTGCAATTAATCACTATTATGGATGAATGTTTAGCCAAGAACTGTTTGTATTTTGAAATATATATAAATTCACATTTTCTGTTGTATGCGGGCGCCCGCGATTGCTGCTGCAGACAGCGAAAGATGAAAGTCGACTGGCGTTCAGTGTTACAAATTTTCCGTTTGGTGCGTCTCAAAACTGCTTCACCCCGCTCCCCGCCGTACGTCTCGTCATCAATATTATAACTTTCCGTTGGGTTGAGTTTCACCTCTTTAAACTCGTTGCAAATTGTTTTTCATCAACAAATACTTGATGTGTTGGTCACTGGCTATAAATAGATTTTCGTTATAACCACATAACCATATAAGGCCATGGAAATTATTTACTGACTATCGTGTCACCTCAAAGGGGCCTCATCTTTACATGTTATAGAATATAGAATTTATGAAATTACACAATAATATTTAGGTAAATTTAGACCCATTACAGAGGGTACAATGGGATGAATTAATAAGAGTAGTAGGAGGGCCCACAAAGGATTTATGTGGGGGTAACAGGAAAAAGAGTTACACCATTGGTGTCTAATCTAATAAGACAGATAGTAGATCTGTCTTGATGATGTCTGATTCAGTTATAATTGAATAATTCAGATATGCAGAATTAAAAAAATTATTTTTTAAAAAAGGAACACAAATTGTAGTTCACTGTAGAGGGAAACGACTGTTGATGATATCATCCACTAAGTATACAGGTGAACATTGTAACGTAACAAAATTGTAGTTACATATAAATAATATCCAATACGTTGAATAAGAATATACCATGAACATGTCTGAGCCAAAATGAGAAAAAATACCTAAAGTATTAAAGCCAAGTGTGTATCCACATACAAGTAATGTCGAAGCAAACCAACGCAGGAGAAGGAAGAACTATAATGATAGCAGCATCAGTGTGATAAGAAGAGGAGAGTATATAAAAAAACCAAACAAATACGTTAGCAACAAAGACCCAATAGATAATACAAGTGAGGGAACAACACATAATATGAATACGACGAATAGATCATACAAGTGAGGGAACAACACATAATATGAATACGACAAATAGTTCATACAAGTGAGGAAACAACAAATACCCTATAAGTGAAAAACCATATATATATATGAAGAAGAAGAAACCTGAACACTAGAAGAGGAGATGTGCATATTGTGAAGAAGAAGAGAAATGTATAATAAGTAATGAAGAATATTTAACAAGGACAAGACATTAACATTCCCAATGTAAGGAATGCAATACGACCAGGAAGATAATAAAGCATATGCAAGGAATGCCAGACTAGTGAATTATAATACCCTCCAACAAGGAAGAATATAATAAAGAAGAGATAACCAAGAATCAAGTGTTGACAACTTAATAAGTAGCCACAAACAATGATAGTGAATATCTTATATGAGTGCATCAATTTATAGTAAAATAACACAACCCCAAGTAAACACCACAGACAATAAAAGTGTAATGTTTATGTAAAAGGAAGATAAAAAGTGTTAACAAGTAAAAATAGTGAACCCCAAATAAACAACACAAACATTTAGTGTATGATTTATGAACCAAGATTATGACAAAATACAAACATAGTAAGACCACAAATATACTGAGATTAAAGGGAGAAATAATTGCTCAATAACAACTGAAACTGAATATAAAATCCTTAATATTATATGTGTTTAAGTATCAAAAGAATAGAGAGTAAAAAACCAATATGTAATGTAATAATTAATGTATCAAAAATAAGACAATCTGCTATAGAGAGACAAGACAAGTTACCCAAGCCAAAATATAAGCACATAACATGTACAATTATAACAAGTAAGAATTATGTAATAATGTATGAACAAATAGTATAAAATGTGTATAAATTAGTGAGAATATTGTAATATACAATAGTAATAACATTTCATAACAAAGTTATAATAATTAAGCAGAATGATGAACAGATTAGGATGTGTATTGTTGGCAAATCAGTAAGAGACACATAACCTCAACTGAGCAGGATCTACAACATAAAACCACATGTAATAATTAGAAAATCGCAACCATAAGTAACTGTTCAAATCAACAACCAAAATAGGATAAATGAGTAACCTAATGAACCCAGTATGAGTAGAGAAATATATCTATATAATCTATATTATTTAAACAAACAATAGCCAGATTAACAAATCACAAGATGACCATCAAAGTTAAATAAATTACTCACTTAAACTTGATAAAAGAAATGAAAGTAGGTTGACAGTAGCAACTAGAGTATTCAATACCTCTATGAGAACCTCTAGCAAACACTAAATACACAAGTATATATGTAAACAATAATAAACAAGTATACATGACCCATGAGGCTAGATGTAAAAAGCCATCTTACTGTAATTTAATGAATGTTGGACACAACAAAAAGGTGTTATACACTATAGACAAACTATGTACAAGGTCTAGGTACACATTAATGGATTAAAACACATCCATTAAGTACAATCAATGATAAACTATGTATATAAAAATAACAAAATGATGACATGGTGTGTTAAAGCCATCTAATATAAGCATATGAAAAGCAATAAGTGGAAACAAAGCTGCACTAAAGGTGTAAAAATAGTTGAGGTACAAACTAAACACCTAAGAAATGTGTTAATATGAAAAAATGTACTAGAAATAAGAAATACAAATGCAAGGACATGTGGGGTTTATACGCCCAAAGAGCATTTGACAAAACTGTAAATATTTGAATATCTAGAAGTAATTATAAAGAGAAATGGACTCTAAACAGTTTAGAATAAGCATTAGAATTATAATATAGCATAATAATGTGGAAAAGACTTAATTGTGATTAAGGACCACGAAAAGTGAATTATCAAAAGTGCCATAGGTTAATTTTGAATGGATTTATAGCTTGTTTGAACTCTAAATAATGAGCCAAGCGTCTGCAAGACAATGATACCATTCACGTCTTAACTCGTAAAATATTAAGAAAGATATGAACGATTGAAGATTTTCTGTCAATTCCAGAAAGAGTGGGACGAGTCATAGCATACTCTCGAACCCAAAGACTGATGCTAAGAAATTAAATTTTTAACTTTATTAAGGCATATGGTGTTGAGATTATCAATTTTTCAACCAATAGGAAGAGCTGATTTCGGGAGACGCCGACAGCAGCTTCGGAAGAAAGAATTAATTGTTCTTGGACCATCAGAGCGGACGGAACGTATGTTAGTCGGTGACCAGATTTTAAATTAGTGTGCGTTCCCCCCAGTATAAACAAGTATTCTAACCTAACCAGAGTGCATAACCATTACGTGTGAAAGTGCAACGAGTGATGTGATAAAATAATAACCATCGCCAGTGTATAATAAAGGCGATGATGAGTGGGAAACTATGGGAGTACTTATTATTATTAACAATTTTTCTAATGCAAATTTAATGTTTACCAACAAAGTTTTCTCATTGGTACTACTTTAACCAAGTAAAACCATACATGGTTAAACTAGTTTATAAAAAATTAATTAACCAGTATTGAAATAAAAGTTCTCAATCGTTTTAATTTAAATAAGATATTATTAATTTTTAAAAGGAAATGATGAATAAAGATAACATTACAATGAATACCAATGTAAACAATATAAAATATAGATGCTAACTTGACTACTATTAATACGAAAACAGATCATTTATTGAAAATTAACAGAGAACAGTCAGTACAGTTAATGAACAAAATACTTGTCAGTAATAAATATTATGTATAGTTTTAAGAGTTTAAATGCAATTAAATGCATATTTTATTAAATCACTTTGAATAATAGGTAGTCTAACCTATATGGTACAAAGGTTGACTAACCATACTTAATCATGTTTTAACTCTATAATCGCTTGAATGTACTCAGTAATAAGAATTCATGAATTAATTATAATGCTTTTCATTATTAATACTTATCCAAATAATATTATTTTTACACACAAAATTTGTAACCGTGTCAGACACATAACTATCTAACTGATAATTTGATACCAGTGGTACCATAATACAATAGTTTCCAATATCATAATTAAACTTGTTTTCTTGAATTTTGAATACTCTCTATTAAGTAATATTGTTATATTTCAGCATTTTTGTACCTTGTATCATGTTCACTAAAAGAACACACGAATTTTGGTAATTGTAAACAAAACTAGATTAACAGTTATACGATATACGATAATCAGTATTACTAGCCCTGAGCAGTAAGATTCTCAGTACCTATTTCAATCGTTTTTGATGATCATTAATTGTTTAAAAGGATAATAATTTCAAATTAACTTATTGTCAATAAAATAATAATTTTCTTACCTTGAATCAGTTTCTTTATTTCAAAGTAGGCGAAAGAAAAATTTATTTACAGAGCAATTATTTTCAAAGTGGCAGCCCGGCAATAGAGCGGCCAATATTCGAATTTTAAAGCAGTATCGAATATACAGAATCAGATTATTTACTGCACATACACAATTACACCTGTGACCTATTATAAACTGTGTTGTGACATTTTAGTGTATTACAGGGCCTATTTTGGAAGACTGACAACAATCACCAGTGGTAAGTGAAACGGTAAATATACCCAGTGCTTCAAGAGAGTTTTAACAGTCCTTTTTAAACAAACATTTTGAATTTTATTTTTGAACAAACCCTAAACATAATTAAAAACAAATTAAACATTTTTAAGATCACTACAAGGTTATATTACAACATGATGAACCCAGCGCGGGCTAGAAGAATTTGAACATAACTAATAAACAATAAATACTAATAGTCGTTGTATAACAACATACTTCTGAAAAATTGTTGCAACTTGTCCAGATGTTAGCAGAATGATATTAAGAGATTAAAAAGAAACATTTTAAAACTGTATAAGTTGCATAGCTATTGCATCAGCTCTACATGACTATCACTAAAGTGGCTTTAAAGCTTCTGATAACAATATTTCAGTTGCTGTAATACTAGATCAGTTAGCTTACTAAAACTTTTGTTATTGTAATGCCTTCAGTCTCTTTTTCCAAATTATTTAAATAATTGTCATCTGTTTTATTTTCTATTTTTGCTAGATAAGTTTTCATTTTATCAATAAACTTGAGTTCACACATGATAAAATTATAGCTTGAAAAGAGTGTGAGCATTAACTTCAAATGTTTAAACATAAATAAATTACAAACCAAAATGACCATAACATAAAAAAACAATCATTATGGTAATAGCAATATATAGATATTATGATATGTAACTGGCAGAAAATGAAAACACAATTGTGCTTACAACTTATAAAACTAGATACAAACAAATTAAATGCTACTGATGGGATCCATAAATAATTTAGGGCAAATATTAAATAGCCTACTGACTGATGCAGTATAAAACTGATATTTATGAGGTAAATAAGTTAACTCTCTGATTGGAGCAATATAGTAACATTTGTCCATGTGAAGATGTAGCAGAAGTAGCTTTTCAGCTTTAAAAAGAATTAAGAATAGATTAACCATGGAACCTTAATTATGTTCTTAAACATAAGGAAAAACATTAAAATGATTGTGTTTTTCAAAGATTTAATTAACGAATTTGCTTTCTTTGAAGGCAAGAAAAGTCAGTTTTTTAAAGGGAGGAAAATATATTTTAAATGAAAATTTAAATTTCACTTCCATGTAAATATATTTTAAAATTTTTTGGGAGGGGCATGTCAAGTGTGCACGTTTTTCAGTACCATGCAGACATCAAATTTGGGACAATTTTCATTTGTGATTTATCACTTCATAATTTGGTTGCTGCCATCTTCTGGTTCACAGTCACTATTGTATCTGTTTCTCTGTAGACCTAGTTCTCTTTCTTCCAACTGCTTGTTGATTCCATTTCTCCACTCCACTTTAGTCTTCCCTGTCTGCACCTTCCATGAGATGTTCATTACATTATTTGCTTCAGAATTTGTGATTTGTTCATATATTAATAAAATTGACTCATGGCATGTGACAAAGGTAAGAACACTACACAGTAGAACCTCACTAATTCATCACCCACTCACGCTTTTTTTCTTTTTCTTTTTCATTAATAGCCAGGAAAACAGGTTGCAGAAGGTACTGGTTCCAAGCATGGGTATTTTATACTTGTGTACATGGCACAATAAGTGTTGTGTTGTGTTGTTACAGCGTAATATGTTTTCAAAAATTCAGTCTCACCAAGGCCTTGTACTGATCCCAAGAATTTGTTGTGTATGTTTCTGATCAGTTTTCGAATAAGCTGCTCATGGTCAATCATGTCTACCAAACGTACTCATTATAAAAATCTTGATTTACCAAAAAAATATGAAATTTTCGAGCGTCTTCAGAAAGGCGAAAGTGCGACTAGACTGTCAGAAATTTATGGTGTTCCACATACCACAATAAGTGACATCAAGAATTGTGATCAAATTGAAGTGTTTATATGCAAAACTGAAGCTGCAGAAGGGAATGTGTTGAAATGAAAAAGATTAACAACAGCCACTCTAGAAAAATTGGATGAAGCCATTTTCATATGGTTCTATCAGTAGAACTCCAAAGGAATTCTATTCCAAGGAAGCTCAGAACAGTCAAATAGTGTCGCGATATGCAGTGGTGTAGCTAGGCTTTTTGGTGCCCGGGGCAAGGAGATCGTCGGCCGCCTCGCCTTCACAATTAAAAGGGGGACAAAAGAGCAAAAATGAAGGCCCATCCACTGAACAAAGTACTTAATAAATGTTAATGTGTAGATTTCTGTATAAAGCGCGTCCAGCAAACGTCTTATGTTAAGTCAAAATTAAGAAATTACATATTATAATATAATCAGTATTCAGTTTGTATACATTTATTAGAAACAAATGTAGACTATAAAAATGAATTAATATCATAAATTTTTACAAAAAATGTTCTAATAAACATGCAAATTCCTTGTAGGTCTAAAGCGCATCGTCAAAACAATATCCTAAAGCAACATAAAGTTAAACAAAGAACTACATTAAAAATATTAAATTTAATAACTTACCATTACAGTAAGGTTCCGTCTTCTATTAATAAACACTTAAACATTTGTTTTTAATTTTTAATAAATATTTAAAACGAGACATTTTAAAATGTAACTTTGCTGGTCTTAATTGCTGAAAGTCGGTTATTAAATCACTATAATCTAAAGACGAAGCAATGTCGTTTTCAATTGAAAGTATCGCTAGATTTGATACCCTGTCTTGAGATATTGTTGATCGTAGGTACGATTTAATCAATTTAAGTTTACTAAATGGTCTTTCACAAGAAGCCAGACACTGATAAAGTAAGAAATTTTAAGCTGTTGCTAGTGTTTTGTATGCTTGCAGAAAAGCCATTAAAGAAATCTATTGTAGCAGGCCCTGAAGTGTGAAGTCCATTTGTTCTCTGTTAACTTTTACCCTTTTTAATAAAAATATGACGTCTTTCAAGTCACTGAACAATTTTACACTATTTAGGTCATGTGTATACAGTTTTGCAAGTACTGTGCACTTAATGTTGATTTGGGAAAGCTGTTCCTTAATATGTATATTTCCATCATTTATGTATGCCTCAAATTTACAGAGGAACTCAAAGCGTTTTCCTAACTCTTTTATGTTAGAGAAACGGTTTGAAAATTCAACTGACAGTTTATCAAAAATTTCTATTAGAGAACGTTGCATTTCTTGCCGAACGGTTAATGCAGAATCATCTGCATACTTCCCTGGCATCGTATGCTTCCTTCTTATCCTTTTTGTGATACTGACACCTCATTCATTACATACCTGCTCTGCCAAGTAATGACATGGTCACAAAGCTCATGTTCCTTCAAACGTTTAATTTGTCCGTTAGCGTCTCCAGAAGTGTGAACGTTTGAATAAAGCTTATTACTTTGGTCTCCAAGATTTTCTGGATTTTGTCCATAAAAGAAAGAATATCTGTCCAGGAAAAGAGCAAGGTTACAAAATTAAATTTTTCTATTGCATTAATTATTAATGTTGCATCTTCCCTCGTATCAATTGTTTCAGTCAGTGTATCCCTCAGTTTCTCCAGTGCAACGATCACTTCATCCAGCTGAGTGGATATTGCTTTCACCGCTTCTGCTTTTGGACGCCACCTGGTATCACAATGTCCTTTTAGAGTAATATTTACGAAGTCTTTAAGAACACTCCATCTATGAGTGGAACAGGAGAAGAAGGTGGATAGACATTCTACTGTCCCAAAAACTGTCACTGCCTGAATATTTACATGAACTCCAACCAAGTTAAGTGAATGGTTGTCACAGGGAACAAACACAGCTAGTGGATTAAAATCTAATATTCTCTTCTGAACTCCTAAATGGATACCAGCCATTGTACCAGTCATAGTTCATACAACTAACCTCTCCAATCGTTAAGATTCAATCCATCTCTCTCAAGCATACTTGTAATAGCTTCTGTGATACCCTCCGCTAAAGGAATAAAATATTTGAAGGTTTCATTGATATCAACAGAATTGTGTTTAATTTCAACAAATCTTATATTATGAGACATTTTGTCTACATGTGCAGCATCTGGTGTTGTGTCAAATATAATACTAAAGTATTTCGCCTTCTTACATGGAGTAATAATATATTTGCGAACTCTTTCTCCTAACAGGCTTATTATTTAATTTTGAATGGTTGGCAAAAGATACGATATACACGCAGATTTACGAGAGACTGAATCCAAATGCGATCTCATGACAGAGTCAAATTTAGCCAAGTATTTTAGCAAAGCCAGAAAGTTTCCGAGATTTGGATCGTTAGTAATTGACTCTGGATGTCCTTGATGCCAGATTTTGTTACACAAGAGTTTGTACTGTGGCAATGACCCGTTCAAGGATTTCTTTCCATGACTTAGCTGCTTTACTCATTTGTTCCTAAAGTAGATCATCACTAAGTTCCCCTTTGTTTAAAGAACGTTCGAATTCCTTCCATTCCAAAAACGCAGAGCAATGGGCAGGACAATTTTCATGATCCTGAATACGGGGATTTTTATAGTCATAATAAAGGACTAAGTTGTTTGTAGTTTTATAAACTGAAAACAATTTTTTCAAATCTATAACTCACTTTGCGCCCTCCTGGCTATGCCGCCCGGGGCGGCTGCCCCCTTGGCCCTCCCCTAGCTACGCCTCTGGCGATATGGGGAAAAACTAAGTGCTCACATCACCATGGGTTTGTGCATGGACCAAGTGTATAATTGTGATGAGACGGGATGGTACTGGAAAGCTTTCCCACAAAAATCTGCCTGGAATAAGGTACGGCCATCTGAAATACAACCAGGATCTACATAACCAGAAGGTCTTAACCCCACATGGTCTTAACTCCCACATTGGAATTGTTAGATATCTGCCAACCCCTACCAGCATTTACCGCACTGACTACACCAATCAAGTGGTACGAAGACCAAGATGAAGCAGAACTGCCTAAAATAATTTCACTGTGCCAGATACATAATCTGGGTCTTGAAAAGTATGGTCAACAGAAAAAAACATAAGAAAATTAGAGATTTTTTTCACAATAATTAAATAATTTTTGTTTGCAATTACAGTACATTGCTTAACTTGTTTGAGTTTGAAAATTTCCAGCAGTAAATATGTTCAACCATAAAACTAGAACTGTACACTGCTATAGTACTTCTAGTGTACTATAAACATTTTATAGTATCTTTAACAGGTTTGTTTCTTACTCCCCACTAATTCATCTATTCCACTAATTTGTCACCCCTTCAGTCCCATAGATGATGAATTAGTGAGGTTTTACTATACTACTATTCATTCCTGGTATACTTGTAGGCCAGGATACAGAAGATACTATCAGCTTGTTTGGTTCAGGACCAACAAGTTCTTGGCCTCATAAGAAAAAAGCAAGTTTTTTAAATAGTAATAAATTTTATTTTTAGCATAGTCTCCTGTAATGTCAATACACTTGTTCCAGTGGTCCTCCAGTATCATAACCCTAAAGTAGCTTTCAGGAAGATCTGCAAAATACCCTTCTACAACTGCTACCACCTCCTCATTTAAAGTGAAACACTTTCCTCTTATGAATTTTTTATACTTGGAAATAGATAAAAACCTGAGGCAGTTAATTCTGGTGAATAGGCTAGATGTCCACCAAATCATACTTCAAATCCTTGATTTTCCCCAATACCAAAACAAATTTCTGTGCTGGTGCATCGATGGAATTATATAAGAATTTTTCCCTTTCATAAACCGGGTCGTTTTCGTAAATCTTTTCATCGAATGTATCTAGGAAGCATGTATGATATTCACCATTAATGTTCTGTCTGTTTCAAGATAATTAATTAATAAAATTCCTTTAGCATCCCAAAAAACTTTCTCATAACTATGCTCACCAATGAAACAGTCTTTGCTTTCATTGGAGGAGAGGCAGCCTCTATTCATCGTTCTGACTGCGCCTTTGTTCCAGATGTGTAATTATGAACTGAAGTTTCATTCATAGTTACAAATCAGTTTTGTTTCACTTAATATGATTCAACTGTCTTGACAGATTTTTCATTTGTATACTTTTCTGTTCACGTTAACAAGTGTGGCTGTCCTAAAAAATTTGTGGATTTCGTTGTCCATGACGTGTCCGTTACTTAACTAAATATCACTGTAGTATTGACGACTCGGAACACTAAGTTACTTATAAAAAACTTAGTGTTCCGAGTCGTCAATACTATAGTGATATTTACCTAAAATTTGAGTTAACATGAAACATATCCAGAGGCGTAGCTAAGGGGGGCCAAGGGGGCAGCCGCCCCGGGCGGCGTAGCCAGAAGGGCGGCAAAATGAGCATTGACTTGAAAAAATTGTTTTCAGTTTATAAAACTACGAACAACTTGTTTCTTTGATATGTCTATTCCTTAACAACTACAGGAATATAAGATTTTCTTAATATAAGATTAAGGACCACAACAAGTTTCAAAGAGTTTATGAAGTCTTTTATTCAAGGAAAATCTAACCCTGAGTGTCAAAATATTACATTTAACAAGGAATCAACTTGGGATCATGAAATGCATGTTATTAGCGATGAGGCTGTTTATAAATACAGTAAAGTTAACGACGTGAATAATTCAAACCGTGAAAGTGTCAACGTACAGTTACAAGATTCAGTTGGTTCTAGTACCATGGAGATGACACATCGTGCAGTCTTGAAATTACAGGCGATGAAGGACAGAACATTACTAACAGCAATGTAGACCGTGTTCCCGGTACTTCTCTACAAGATATGGGAGCTTGGCCAAGCGAGAAATCTCGATCCTTCCGAGATATAATGGTGAATAGAGGAACACGTCAGTTGCAGAACAGTATTGGTTTGATAAATCCTTGCAAAAAGGCGAAAAGGTAACACTTGGATGGTTTTTTCTCCAACTAAAAAGTCTCTGTTTTGCTTTTGTTGCACTTTATTTTCACAAAAAACTATCAAAGAAGCCATTTAAATAGTAAAAATTAGTTTTCGTCGTGCGAAAGTTAAATCCCCGTATTCAGGATCATGAAAAAATCCTGCTCATTGCTCTGCGTTTTTTGAATGGAAGGAATTGGAACGTTCTTTAAACAAAGGGGGACTTATTGATGATCTACTTCAGTAACAAATGAGTAAAGCAGTTACGACATGGAAAGAAATCCTCGAACGCGTCATTGCCACAGTACAAACTCTGCAGAACAAAATCTGACACTGATAGGGCTGATAGGAGTCAATTACTAACGATCCAAATCCTGGAAACTTTCTGCCTTTGTTAAAATAGTTGGTTAATTTTTAACGTATAAAAATATACTTTGTGCATAACATGTTAAAATACTTTATTGTGCTTTGGATAAATAAAGCATTGACACTTCTGGAGACGCTAATGGACAAATTAAAAGTCAGGAGGAATGAGCTGTGTGACAATGTCGTTACTAAGGCAGAGCAGGTGTGTAATGAATGGAGTATAACAAAAAGGATAAGAAGGAAGCGGACGATGACAGGGGAGTATGCAGATGATTCTGCATTAACCGTTCGGCAAGAAATGCGAACGTTCTCTAACAGAAATCTGGACAAACTGTCAGTTGAAATTTTAAGCCGTTTCTTTAACATAAAAGAGTTAGAAAAACGTTTTGGGTTCCTCTGTAAATTTGAGGCATACGTAAATGATGGGGATATACATTTTAAGAAACAGCTTTCTCAGATCAATATTAAGTGCACAGTGCTTGCAAAACTGTATTCACATGACCTAAACAGTGAAGAATTGTTCAGTGATTTGAAAGACATCATACTTTTATTTAAAAGGGAAAAAGTTAACGGAAAACAAAAAGACTTTACATCTCCGGGACTACTACAATACATTTCTTCAATGAGATTAGAAACCCACTAAACACTAGCAACAGCTTTAAACATTTTTCGTACTTTACCAATGTCTGTGTCTTCTTGTGAAAGATCGTTTAGAAACTTAAATTGATTAAATCGTACGTACGATCATAAATATCTTAAGACAGGGTATCAAATCTAGCGATACTTTCAACTGAAAACGACGTTGCTTCGTCTTTAGATTATAGTGATTTAATAACCGACTTTGCAGCAATTAAGACCAGCAAAGTTACATTTTAAAATGTCTCGTTTTAAATATTTATTAAATATTAAAAATAAATATTAAGCGTTTATTAATAGAAGACGGCACCATTAACCTGTAATGGTAAATGATTTATTTTATTAATTTTAATGTAATTCTTTTGTTTTGACGATGCGCTTTAGAGCTACAAGGAATTTGCATGTTTATTAGAACATTTTTTTTGTTATAAATTTTTTATAGGCGTATTACTGCATTTTTGTATAGTCTACATTTGTTAATAATAAATGTATATAAACTGAATACCGATAATATTATAATATGTAATTTCTTAATTTTGACTTAACAAATATTGTTAAGACTTTTACTGGACGTGGTTTCATACAAAAATCTACACATCTGCATTTATTAAGTACTTTGTTCACTGGATGGGCCTTCATTTTTGCTCTTTTCTCCCCCTTTAATTGTGAAGGTGAGGCGGCCGACGATCTCCTTGTACCGGGCACCAAAAAGCTTAGCTACGCCACTGAACGTATCGATGGCTCTTTTGACATCTTTGTTCTCCGCTATTTCAGTCTCTTTCCTTCATCTATCATTCAAAACCATGTCATAGACATAAGCCATCACTTACTGAACAGTTTCTTCTAAGAATGAAATTTAGACTGCCTTAATGTGAGTTATCTTAAAGTCTACTATGGCCATGTGTAAATTCACATTTATCAACATGAGATAAAATTCTGAAGCTGATAAGTCATCTTTTATAAAAAAAATTAAAAAATGTTTATATACGATACTTTTTTCCAGTTTCAAAAATACGCAAAACTCATATAAACAATATACAGAGAAAACTGTTTGGCAGAATAACTTAAATTTCTTAATATTTACTTACAATATAAGTATGTTGAACTAGAATACAAAACATTATTGTCATCTGCAAGGCCATGTAGGGCAGTTCTGAGAATTTATTGGGCATCCCTTGTTTATTCCTTGATAATAGAGAAATACTTGTACTAGGAGTGTCACTGACACAAATGGGAGGAGCATTTGATACTCATAATAATTTATTTATCAATATTTTTAATCAACCGTCTTTGATCCGTTAGATAAATAGATTCGTAATAATTTATTTATCAATATTCTTACAATCAACAAAATATATACACTTTTATGATACACACTTTTTATTGAATACACTACATTATAGTACAATATACATTAATTGTCATTAGACAAGTTCCACAACCTTTGCAACTCATCTCTACGATCAAATAGAGTCATGTCTGAATTCGCGTCCCTTGTTCGCCATTTCAAATGACTCTGGGGATCCCGAGCCTTTGACTCCAGCACATTTCTTAGTTGGTTCTCCACTTACTTCGCTCCCGGAACCCGACTATTCGGATATAAAAATGGGTCGCTTGGGGAGGTGGCAGCTTCTGCAGAGATTCACCGACTCTGTATGGTATAGATGGTCAAGAGATTATTTGCATCAGTTGCAACAACGAAATAAATGGCGCAAACATTCAAAAAATTTGTCTCCAGGACAACTCGTCCTCATTTTAGAAGACAATACTCCACCCCTGCAGTGGAAACGTGGTATTGTCACCCAAATCTATGTAGGTCAGGATTCATTAGTACGCGTAGCGGATGTCCGCACCACAAACGGCATCCTACGTAGGCCTATCCACAAACTGTGCCCACTTCCCGTGGCAACAGACTAATTTGTTTTTCAGTGCTTCATGCCCGGGACATTTCCGGATGAGCACATGCTCTACATACTAGTGTAAGTACAATGTTAAATGTACTTATTTTTAAATTTATATTTATATTTATACCAAGTTAATGTACGCTATTCATATGTGCATTAGTAAATATTTTAAATGTTTTTTCGTCAGTGTGATGCCAAGAGTGTGATTTTTTGGGTATATTTCTATTGGGCTATGATTATCATGAATTTTTTGTATATATTGCTATTGTATTATTATGTAATATTGCTTATTATGCACTTATTGTCATGCTATTATTACTGAATTCTTTGGATTTCTATTAGTTATTGTGAATGCTACTTACTATGTGTTATTCATTGCCATGTATGATTGTTATTGATTTTGGGTATATTGTCATTATTATTATTATGTGTCATCAGACGTTCTAAGCATTTGTATTTTATTATTATATATTATTCGATGAGTATTGATCAATATTGTATTTATGCTATCTAATGGGCCATCTATCGATGCGCCAATATTCATTATACTATGTATTATCATACATTTCAGGTTCGTATACTTGCATTTTTCAAGCAACTTTTCATACTGTAACCTATTTCAAAATCGCCCGATTTTGGGCGGGCAGTATGTTAAATCTCTGTATTTGTTCATTATACCCGTGCGCAATCAGCCCGCGCAATTACGTCACCCGCTTAAAGTGCAGTTCGCTAACTGCGAGCTACGACAGAGTTGTTAGTTAACCCTCAGCCTTCACTCGCTCAATATTCTTTTCTATTTGCTAGCCGCGGCGATGTGAAATTTGATTATTTGCTTAACTTCTTTATATAATTTTCAATTTTCAATCGTTATTTATCTTGACAATGTACGCCATACGTAATTGCATGGGCCATGCGCTTTATTGAGTAATTGTCAATTAACGCTTTATTATATAATTTGTCAATAAACGCTAGTTATTTCAAAATTTATACAGTCCACTACGTCTTTTAAAACATATATCCGATTCCTTAAACCAGCAGCACTTCGCATGAGAAATACCAACTCAAGAAATACTCGAGAGCGTTGATCATGCAACAATAGCAATTTCATTATTATTTTATTATTATTATTGAAGTTTTTTTAAGTTTATTTACAATTATTATTATTTATTATTTTTTTAAATTTCAGTTCATGTGGTGGTAGATCAGCCATTTCAACGGAATTCAGGAATTCAGAAGTAAATTCGAGACCTCCTTCTGGTTGACCTTTGACAGTATCATAACTTTTGTAAATCTTGTACTCTCCAGGAAGCTTTTCAATAATTTCTGCATTAATTTTATTAACATTTTTATTTAATGGTGCTAGTATAGCCCTGTCCTTCATATCTTCATATCTGTTATTAGCCAGACAGTCTCCGAATACTTCTTCAATAAGATTGCCGTTGGAAAGAATATCTTCTGGTAGTTCAGTCTCATCCATAGCATTTACTGGCAGATCTCCATTGCCAACTTTTAATCAATATTCAGCAAAGTCTCTTTGCTCTGGATCCACACGCTTATTTTCTGTGAGTGAAAAGAAGTTGAAATGACGCCAAAGATTGCTTTTCTTAATCGAAAGGTTTACCAACTCACTGCGGTTAGCACGAGGTTGAACGGGTAAAAATTGCCGGAAATCTCTTCCAAAGACAACAATCTTTATGAACGAAGTAGTTGATCCATATTGTGTAATCCATATTTAGGTAACATGGATGCTACATACATCAGGAATACATTAATTTTGGCTAGCTCTTTTGCCTTAGAAGATCCAGGTTAAATATTTGATATTGTATCAGAATGTAATGGCACCTACAACAAAAAATAAAATTTTATTGATTTATTATTTAAATAATTTAAAAGAAAAATTCGATATAATTCAGTAAAAATACAACCTTAAGTCCAAAAGTCTTGTGAGAAGTTCGCCCATTAGGAAGAAGAATAGACGCTATCCCAATAAACGCCATCCACTTGACATTATACTTTCGTCCAGCTAATATGTAATACAGGCATTTATAATCAAACGTTTTGCCGGTACCACCAGGACCATAAATAAACATCTGGGACCAGCAGTTCGTTAGTACATGAGTTTAGGACTGCTTCGACAATTTCTATTTGTCTTCCTCTAAGAAGTTGGTACATCTCTTCTCCGATAGCAGCATTTTCGTTGATGTTTAAAAGATCTTGGTTTTGTTGGTTTTCATAGCCCTCAATATCATCCATGTTGTATCGTTGCACCCAGAAACGAAAATTCCTACCTTCTGTGGCTTCAGTATTTAATTTAGCCTATAAGCAATTATGCGATAAGCTCGTTAAACTTCCATTCTGCCTTGCTTCTCATATAAAGTCTTCGGCTAAGTCCATTTTAAATGTATCCCATAAAGCCTTGGGATTTTCTGGTGACCCAAAAATAAAAATTAAAAGATAGGCCTACATACGCAATACATACCCGACGCACCAACCCGAGCCTTTTTCTCTATAATAAAACGTACCTTTCTGTTCTAAATCACAAAGAAGCAAAAGCAACAGTTTCAAAAAACTCATAAATTATTATTAACTTTAGCTTACTAAAAACCTTTTTCGAACGTTTCAATACAATCCTTTAATTTTTTGTCCATGACGTGTCCATGTATAAATACTATAAAGTGTTTATATCCTGTCCTATCTTCTTTAGTAAGGTATCGATTGTAGTTGGAATTATTAGTTATTAATAAGGTTTGTTATTATTAGGTTTTTCGTTTAGTGATTTATTCAATCCAATTCAACTTTTTTGTATTGAATCCAATATAAATAAATCTGTTCACTTACTCTTGAAGTTGTTTAATAATTATGTTTAGATTTTTATGAGTAAATATTTAATTGTAGATCCGTTGATGAATGTACACAATGTCGTAGATCTCTGGTTGATAGTTCACTCTCCTGTTTAAAAGTGTCGTCTGTGTATGTCAGTGTATTGTCTTGACAAGATTATTATACATAAATTAAACTTTCACGTACCTGTGATGAAGTACTGGACGTTCAGTTGTTCACAGGTGGTTAATAAACTGTCAAGCTTTTGATTGAACAGTCTATTAATGCTGTAAAAGCTTTTATAAACACTTTTAATTTTTATTTGGGCGCCATATGGGTTTGCGATAGAAATGTCCCATAAAAAGAATTCTTCGGAATAAATTGATAGTTAATTCTGATATTTAATTACTCAATATATGATCAAATAGTTAGATTGAGATCATGCCTTAAACTTCTGCTGGTTTACTTACTATCAAATGCACCTCAGTGGTTAATAATACAGATTACCAATTATTAGTTGAAATAATTATTGACAAATGTTGTTGCTGAACAATACTGGTATTTATTATTCGTTATTGAATAATTTCAATTAAATACATTCATTAGATAACAATTAACGGATCATAAATCGTCCGGTTTCTTTACTTTGCCTAGCTCAGTTTAGTTAACAATGAAAACTCTAATTATGATTGATAAATTAGTTATTATAGTTATTTATCTCAAGGGTGGCTTCGTTTAAACTACAGAATAGAACGCCACTTTATTTCAAAATACTATTATTATATCATATGGTTAGGTTAGACACCTTTAATAATTAAAAGTTAATGAACGAAAAGTTCGTTTGTTCAGGCTAAAATTGAGTTCAGTTATAAAAAAGTTAACATATATAATCTTAAGTCGGAATATGTTGATCCCTCTAAATAACTTTGATACAGTGTTAGTTACTTATAGACTTATTGTTTTTTGCGTCAGTACAATCGTGTATTATGTTATATTGTTATTTGCTAAAATGTAAACAAGTAATTATGAGCACTGTACTACCTGTTGATTAATAGTAATGATTAATTTATGAACACTTTAACGATCTGATTATATGATCGTTTTTTCACTTCACTAATATTCGAACTGGAACGAGTTAATTTACTTCTTGAATAAGCTACTTCTTTTTTGGTTATGTTGATAGTTAACCTAGTTCATACACACGCACTACTGGTTAAAGTTCACTACTGTTTTCGATGCACACATTGAATTACACTTCTTCTGTATCGTTGGTTTATAAAATTATGATGATTATTTGTTCTGGATTTGTTGTTGCTGGTTGAGTGAATTTTGACAAAATGCTTCTGTGTTTACAATGATCCTCGTTTATATAGTTTTCTCATCAGGCCGCTTTGAGCGCCGTAGGTCTTACTAAACTCGTTCGCGATTGGTCCGAAATTATGTCATGATGACGTAATTCTATTAATAGGCATTACATATCTGTATTTTGGCGTCTAATTTCAATGTTGATAGTATTCTTCGTATTCAATCGTAATTCACCAATTTTATGATGCTAACGTTAATATCTCGACTATTACAACTCCATTTCGGATTCTATTACTATCATTTTACAGCTTATTAATTTATCTTTATTTTGATATGGCTTGATGCCAGTTTAAACACAGTTTTCATTAATATTTCATTGATTTAAACTTACTAGGACATTGGTTACAAGCGTCGTCTGCTAGCAATGGCAAATCCGACTATTAACATATTTCTAATATTTGTTTAATTATTCTTACTTTCTATTTTGAACATGGTTAAATTATTAAAAGGAATACCTTATTATATATAATTGCTGCATTCAGCTGAACAATATTAATTATCTGTCTAATTATGTTGATTCACTAACATTATCTTTCATAATTTACTATTTATATTTTAACATGTCCTTCTCATTTCTCATTTGTATAATATCACCCATGTGGTGGTATCTTACATTCTATTCATTATAGTCATGATTCTACTGCATTATGCTTAATAGGGTTTCTATTTAACTCTCATTTTATTGATTTAAATTGGTCATTCAGGATCTGTTTTCATTATATTACAATGTTTGTTCCCTGAATATTATTATCCTTTGTACACATATTAATCACTTATGAAGTTACCTAAACACATATAGTGCTTACATTTATAGTTATTCTTAATTTATAATAACACATGTTTGGTTTTCATTTTATCTTTTCCAGTTCTGTGGCTACCTCTAGCATAGTACATTGTATCATTGTTCTACTTATATCAGCTAATATGCTGTTATCTATTCATAATATATAGCTCAATACTATTCAAGTCAGTTGTTATTTTGTTTATACTGTTTGATTTTATTTATCAAATGTTTTTATTGGGCTCACTTGACAGTTTATGTGGGAAACTTGACTTGTCATTTTGTCTTTGTCATTCAGTTTACTTAAGTTGTAGTGTCATTTAGTGCATGTAGTGGATTCATCACTGTTTACTCGAATTCCTTCTCTTCTTTTCTTCCTTGTTGGTTTATTATTTTCACTGTTACTTTCTTTCTGTTTACTCATTTATAGTTCTTTTTGTATCATTCGCCCTTCTGGTTTTCATTATTGTTATGGAACATTTTGTAATGTTACAATACTTACCTCAGAGAACACAGAAAACATAACAGCGTACAGGGAACACGTTATAAATTAAATAGGCCTACGTTATTGCTCGCTTAATATTATTAGATAGGGTATACAATTAGGCCTATTGCTCGTCTCAACTCTTATTTTGTTTATTTACATTGATTGCAACACCTATTTATTCTTCTTCATATATAAACATATCGATACTGCGTCGTTTGCATTTATCGACAGTTTATGTAATTTAGTTGTCTGTACGGTAAGAAAGCTGGTTAGAAATTACAGTTGCCTAGCAATAATTAATTGTCACGCGGTATCGGTCCCGCGATATTTTAAAATAAAGGCCCTCAGATGTGGCCCTTAGACGAATTTTGCGGAAAATGAGACCGAGTCCAATCAATTCCTGGTGTCAAAATACCCTTAAGTACCAACTTCCGAGAAAATCGTTAGAATCGTTTTCGAGAAAAAAAAAACATAGATACATACAATTATTGCTCGCTTAATATTATAGGATTAATTAAATTAAATAAAAAATATTAATGTAAATTAGCATTGCTAATTGAACACTTTAACGACCATGGCGAGCGTATATGGCAGGTTCTTTTACGCAATAACAATTTTTTTAATGTTTACGGCTCACGTCTTTTATTCTTTGTTTCCCCTATTTTTAATCTTTATTCATTTGGCTTCAACATTAAATGTTTATAAATAAGTATTTACGAACGCAACAGAACTTATCGATTAACTGAAATAATGTGTCAGAATACTGAAATCTTACAGTGAAACAAATGTGTTTATTTTGGAAAAGAACTTATTAAAAACCTCCCACTTTGGAGTCATTAATTAATGCTAAAATATTAAAAACCTCCCACTTTGGAGTCATTAATTAATGTTAAAATATGACATAGCTATACCATTTAACGCAAAATATGCTCCGCTAAAGCAATAACAGGTGTAACAAAGCAGAAAGTCAGACTTTGTACAGGTACAGTGTATAGCGTACGCAGTATTCTTGCCCTCCATTGGTGCAGCGGTTGGACTGAATTCAGTGAATGCAGCACACGATCCATATAGTATACATCGATGATTGCGTATGTCGGTAGGCACTGTGAACAGGCCCTGAGATAAGAGCGGGTTACAGGCATGACTTCATGAATGTAACGTACTCATACAGTCACACAATCACGCGCTCTCAAACCCTTCCCACCTCTCTCTACACACCATAGAGACAAAGAGATGACTCAAATATAGTAACTTCTCAGGTAATGATAAGAAATAATAGACGGCGGTATTACTTCGCGCAACGGAGCGGTGCCCTGGTTTAGTGGAGCTAACAAAGAGAAAGAAGACCCATCTTGCTTTTACTTTTTAAATGTAATCTTAAAAACATGCCATGAGTTTTACCGCGGAGGAAACCAACCAAGCACACGCATAATGTTATATAACATAATATATTATGTTAATAATGTATTAATATATTACAGGTCTAACTACTATAATATATTATATTAAGACT
Source organism: Magicicada septendecula (assembly GCA_034769895.1). NCBI lineage: Eukaryota > Metazoa > Arthropoda > Insecta > Hemiptera > Cicadidae > Magicicada > Magicicada septendecula. The sequence continues at coordinate 229,811,940 of CM068368.1, read as the reverse complement.
ACGAAAAAGTTGCCTAAAGATTTTCTGTTATGAGCTTACCATCTTGGGCCATAAATAAATATACCTATGTTACATTCATCACAAAAAGACATTAGGAAAAGATCAGCTAAGATAATCAATTTCTTATAAGAAGAATGAGCATTATGCATAATTGTCAAATTATGTCGTTTTTATTTAAAAATTCCTCTTTTATTTTTATGTGAATGGGGTTACTTTAAACCTGGGCCCCCCCCAGAAATCGTGGCCCCCCACTGTGCGGGGTCTGCAGGGGCCTTATCGTCACCGTAGGGAAGCAACGTACCTTATTGGTAGACCTATGACATGCTCGTTTCTGTAAGCTGAAGTAACGTTAATCTGCGGGTCTGTGTGATTTGTGTTTGTCATCGTGATAAGATACGTAGCACACCTGTTTTTGAAATTAATCAGTTTCAGTGTTCAGTTTTTGGTAGTGCATAGTATAATAATTGCACTTTTATAAGTGTAAACAAATCATTATCAGTGACTAAAAGAGGATCAGTGATGGTAGTGCATAACTTTCCATTTTGTGCAATAGCCACTAACCGTTAGCTGGCATACCGATAGGCCTATTTTGCGAAAAAATTGAATATAAAGAACTGCCTTTTATTTTAAAGTAATACGGAAGACGACCAAATAGCACAGACAGTACACTATAACCGCATATTCGTATTTTTCACATATAGATTAGCACTATTGACACACATAAACGTAATACTTTAAGCAAATAAACTGTTTACTATTCAGTAGTACCGTTTATTTTGCACACTTTTTCGTATTCAGATATTTTTTGGCAAACAGATTCGTTTGCGACACAAATGCTTGAGCACTTATCCCTTGGTCAATGGGATGAAACAGGCCTATCGCAGTGTAACCGATTTTCCCCCACGACCGGAACAATTTTTCAGAACAAAAAAAATTTGTATCAACAAATACTATTATTCTTTCCTCTCTTAATTTTCCGCCACGAGACTTTCGCTTTACAAATGTGCAACTGTTTTGGCTAGCAAAACCTTAAAAGTCACGCTCCTGACGTTATGACGTCCCACGAGCAAGCATGTAGTAACACATTGCCATAGTAGTCCTATTTGTTTCAAACGTTAATAAAAATGAATCGACAATTTTAAACAAAAAGGAGAATTTGATTGCGCGATATTACGCAACAAAGGTTCCGCATATGAGATGTAGAGGGGTCGGAAAATAGCACATATTATATGGAATTTTCATCTACAAGCAAGAATGTAGTTATAGCCTAAAAATGTTTTATTCATTTCCAAAAATTCGTTTACAAAAAGTGTGTACATAAACGAGAAAGATTAAATAAGAAGACCTAATTATTCGGAATTCTAGCCGATTTTAAAAGAAAAACTAGTTTACAAAAATCAAATATCTACAAAACCGGAAGGATAAATTTATTGTAGCTAGTTTTGTTTCAGTTGATTCGTTTTACAGAAAAAAAATAGTGTGCAAAAAATCATTGAGCACAAGAAACATAATATATAGGCCTATTATGAAAATATATGAACTCTTTTGTAAGTGCAACATGCAAATTTGTTGAGTAAATTGCAAATAGAAAGTAATTTTCTGGATTTTTTCTCTTTGTCAGGGCAGGAAGCTTACATGAGTGGTTCTTAAAGTCTTGGCTTCATAACTATCCTAGAATATTTTCAAGGTCTACGAATATCCGCGCGCGCACACACACACATGTATGGTTTAATAAAACCGTAATCATTAAGATGTATTTTAAGACGATGGTTTTATTTATTGATTACACATATTCCACATAATTCTACTGATTACACAAAATTCACATATTCCTTCTGTGTAGAGTTGGTTATTTTCCCAGAATGAACCTTGGTCTTACACTAGGAAATTCACATTAGCCTGCAGGGCGATGTAGTATTTAATGACTTAATAGAACAGACAATAATTAGGCTACTTTTATAATCGACAAGTTGATGTAAAAAAATAATTGGGAGCTGGAGATACAACTGAGGCGGATTTGACACTGTGCAGGCAAAGACGTTCTAATATTTTAGATTATCTAACAGAAAATAGAATTTTAGAACCTAAATCTGATGAATTTTAGATAAAATAAATTTTACCTCTTGTTTTCTTCAAAATGAGAGTATTTAACACGAATTTTTGACTTTTACTATTAAATTTTAATTGTTGTAATTGCTAACAATAAATTGTCTGTTTCTAAGCAATTGAACGAAATTAATGAATTTATTTATTTTAATTCAAGTTGTCAACGATTACAGACGTATTTTGTTGGTGTCTCTGCAAATAAATCCATCTCGTGGAATGTTTACCCATTGTGAAATACTCGAGGTATACGGGGTTTTTTGCTGTTTTGATTGCTAGGATTAGGGCACGGGCATCACACTCACACACACCCGTTTGGGGGACACACGGCCTGCATTGCAGTCTGCATGTTGGGGGTCAGTACGAGCGCGCGCGGCTTGCATTGACTCCAACACGTACTTTGGTACGCGCAAGCATGTGTCGCCCACGCGTGCAGACTCACACCCCGCCGCTTGAGCCGACATGTCCCGCGTTGCAGTCTGCGTGTTGTGGTTCAGTGCGAGCGCGCGCGGCTTGCATTGACTCCAGCACTCGCGAGCGCATGTTGCGCTCGCGGTGCACACACATGCTTTGTTGTTTTGATCGTGGCACTCAGAGCAGAAAATCTTTCCAACCTTAGTATTTTCACATTGGGCAAATACAACCAGGGTTGAATTTATTGCAGAGACACTAAACATCAAAACGCATTACTATGCAGTCACATATCCTCAAACGAATGTATGAATGAGTAGCTGAGTTTTAACTGTGAAGTACAGAATGAGTGCCTAGGGCTGCTATAAAGTAAAAATTAATGTAGACGTAGATGACATGAAAAGTAGAATAGTTTGTGCTAAACACTTTTGGGCGTTTTTACACTAAATCTACACATTTTGATCACCTTTCATTAAACTGGCTATGTAATAATGATTATACTCAATGGGTGAAGTGAATAAAACTGAATAAATGCTCGTTTAAAGTAATTTTTAAGTAAATACTCGTTTTTAAGTGAATAAAATAGTATCAACTCAGGCGAGGATAATCTCAGTTTTCCCGGCAGATTGAGTTTATTCTTACTTTTAGTGAGAATAATGACGAGTAACAAGTACAAGCTTGAGTAACAACCTAGAATTGTTTGAGTGTGGTACAAACCATGCTCACTTTTATGAAAGTGGGTCTGCACTATGGCGATGTAGATGAACGTTCGTAGCGTGAAGGTTTACCTGGTAAGAAAGGAAATGGACAACCACAAACATCTTTTACGGTTTTCTGATGACAGTGTAAATTTTTGAACAAATGAGTTCCTGCTAGAAAATTATGAAATTCGTAGTGGCGCTCTTTCACCGCGAAAAAAGATTGACATCTCCACTGACACTTTATCATCGCTTGATGAAATTTTTAAATTAACGCACAAAAAAAAATTAAAAGTTTTATAATTATTAGTAGTAGTTTGATAATACAGCGCAGTTTAATAGTGAATACCGTAACGAGACAAACAAAGGAATGAAGAAGTGATCAGTGCATGAACAGAACACAGGCAGCTGGGTAGGCGGGGGATTTACATGTTTCAACAGCAATATGAGTGAATTCTCAACACTTGCAAACGAATAACAACTCGCTGATAAAATACTGAAGATTTTCCGGATTGTACTCTAATGTATTGAGCACTTACTTAACGCCTTGAGAACATTTTTATTCACTCCGATTTGTGAATTTCCTCAAACTACCGAGTAAATTCTCAGAGTATACTAGAATTTTTGCAGGAGAGAGATTCACGTTTGCAATGATGTCCTCGCCATGTTACCACATCGTAACCACGTGTTTTTGTTGCTGTTGAATGTCGCCCAAGCGTAAGTTTCGTTACTGGATTCACTCAAAACATACTTCGCGCAGACAAAACAAATCCAGTTTGCGCAGACTAAATATGTATTCACCTACTTAAAAACGAATATTTATCCAGTTGTAACTACAGATAATTCATAAACTAAAAATGTGAAATCTTACGAGAATAATAGACTAGAACTAACTTCAGTGTTTTTTTAATTAACTTCAAACGTTCAGTATCTGTAATTTTTTGATTTAACAATAAATGTGACAATGTGCAGTCATCAACTTAGTGTATAAATATGTGTAAATAAAGTAAAAATTAACACACATAAAAAACGTGCGTTAAAACTTTTGTTAAAGTAATAATAACAAACATAAGGCAGAAAAATAAGAGTCAGCGTTTTGTTTTTGTTAATTTTACTACAAAAACAAAACTGAAAATAAAATTAATATTACATGTCTGTAGTTTTCCGCCTGTGCTGTTAATCTAAAGGTGTTACACCACTTATGTCTCTACCAGAGTCACTCGAGCCACTGTATTCTGTGCCCACATTTATTACCAGTTGTTCCACGGCGTCTTCTAATATTCCTTCATTGCTCCATGCTTCGTCAGTCACTTTCTTTGTATGCATCACTGCTTTTCCCCAGTCGTCTGCAGTAACATTCATAATACCCTCGCGTATCAATTTTTCTACTTCAGTTCCTGTAAAAATCTTATTATTTCTTGCTACGTATCCCTTTACTTGTGTCCAATTAACTCAATGGGTTTAAAATGACAGTGATGCAGTGGTAATCTTATTACTTTATGGCCATGTTCTTCCGCTACTTTGTCAATTACATATTCCGGAAATCAGGGTTTACAACCTGTCACCAGCTCCAACAGCTCTGCTTTGTTTATGCTAACAGTGGGTAGAAATGTTATGTTCATGAAGCCAGTGAATAATTTCTTCTTTACGTGTAGCTAATGTCGGCGCTTTGTCGTATATAACCGAGTGATAAGGGGCGTTATCCATTACAATAACTGACGGCACTGTGAGGGTTTTTAATAACGAGTCTGTAAACCACTTGGTAAAGTTTTAAGAGTTCATTTCTTCATGGAAGTCACTCGTTTTCTTTGACTTAAAGGCATAAAAACAGTTAGGTATGAAACCTTTGGATGTCCCAGCATGTACAATAAATTATCTACCTCCTCTCTTAAAGGTACTTTCATTGTTCCTTCCACAGTATCACCTGTCCAGCCTTTTCGTAAACTGTGACCTATATTGTAATGTTACATAAGATCACGACCACCAGGGTCCCAAACAACCAATAATCCAACAATAACAAACCATCAAGAAGGCTACATTCAAACTTTAATGTTTATAACCAAGACAAGTAGAAGGTGATTTTAGATAAATAAAGAATACATCTTTAACACACTGATGAAGATGATCAAAGAAATAATTACAATGACCTAGACGAAATGTAATTAACTGACAATTAACCCAATAGATTAGGTGAAAATATGAAAACCAAGGACGGAGAGAAGAAACTATAAACGGAGTAAAGAAGAACACTACAAAGCCCAACTGGATACCAAAACAGAATGAAGAATAAGATATACTCTACTCAAAACCAAAGAAGAGTTAAGACAAGATGAGTGGATCATGACAAGAAAGTCCAGAGTAAAGGACAGAGTAATAATGATGCCTGATGAACGAATGTAAATAACTATGCCGACAAAGGAAGCTTTAAAGTAATTAAATGAGACAATGAACAAAGGTCAGGAGAGTGAAATAAAATTAGTAAAGGTATAAATTAATTGTGTATCTGGAAGAATAACAATCATGAATCATATAGACCAGCCTTGTAACTAGAGAAAATATAGGGATATTAGGCCTACTTATTGAATGATGTGTATAAATACTGTTTAAAATGGGTAATAGAGACAAAAGGGTGTATAATAAACCTAAACTCATAAATAACATTAGTAATCATATAATAATGTGAAATGAAAAGACACTGAAATCATATAAAACAAACACATTGTTGCCAAACCATGATAGGACCCTTAACCTCACTATACGTGAATTATGCACCTAAAACAGGAGAGTTAAGTAACTAAATGCCTAATAATCCAATTTCTGTTGGAGGGTAATGAACCTAAATGTTAAAGGGGTGGTACCAACACAGAATTAATGTGTAGAAACAGTAGAATTGTATTGTAATTAGCATACGTACAAACAATAAGTTAGACATTTTGATGTTACCTAACAAATCTTACTAAAACTGTAACAATATGAGATAAAGGAGAGGAGAAATTAGTGTCAATAGAACCAGCAAGGTTCTATTTCACTTATATAAGGTAAAAGGTAAAACATAATTAGATTAAATTTATCACAAGATAATAGAAAATAGACATACTGGTATCTTGACACCAGATGGAAGATGTTTTATTGTATTAACAAAGCAAGGTGATATACTATTACCAATCAAATGATGGTAACACCTTTATAATTACTATCACTATTTTGTAAAGGAGAATGATCACTCAATTTAAAAAATAAATAAGAGTTAAGAGAACAATTGTAAAACCATATAGTGTTTTAACTATAGGTGTACCAAAGGAATATAATTCAGAGAATAATTATGTCAAAACCACCCAAGGTAACAACTAAAAGTTGTTACAGTTAATCTAAATAAACCAATAGCAATATTCAAATGTAATCAAACAGTAATGAACAGACCACTGTTAAAACTAACTTGTGTGGCAATAGGCCTAAAGGAGCTTAGAGTCTGATACTAAATGTTGAAGTTATACAGGGTATCAGACTAAACCAATAATAGTAAAATAATAAATTAGACAAAGACACCAACAAATGACTGAAGTGTAACCAGTTTTAAACAATGTATTATAAGATTAGAACAGGATAAATTTTAAGGCCTAGGTGCCAAACACTGAATATGTCATTAACCAAAATACACAAGAAGGGGTATTGATTAAGTCAGCCCATGATAACCAGAAGTTGGAGGGGACCTTTAAGAATAGAAGTGAAGTGTAACTGATTCTTAAAATACCTTCAATAAATAATATAAGGTAAATCCAAACCATAATGCTACCTGTACAGCAGGGTTTATGCTCGATTTTAGAGTTGTTATCATAGATAACTGGTTTATAGTATGATTAAAGGACAGAAAGAGACTGAATAATCATCAATAAACCTAATTGTGAAATTGAATTGTAAATAATAGAAAGTAAGATAGTTTTAATTGAAAAATGTAATAGGCCTAAGTGGTGAAATTAAAAAAGTGTCAAACATTAACAGAATTATGGCTTGAGGGGTATCTAATTGACCTAGAGAACAATTGAAAACGATTGAGATGAGTCAATTAGAACTCCCAAGTACCATAAGAAAGTTAAATGCCTTTTTAAATATTTGTGTAAATTGATGGAACTATTTTCGTACTCTCAAAACCAAAGACCCACGCCGAAGGAAGCTGTCAATGAGGTGTCATCGAAATTAGAACCAATCAAATTACCTGTAGCGAGGCTTGACGAAAAAAGAGACGCCAAGTTAAGCGTCTTTCTTATTGTATGATCAACTGAAGAAACACGACGAGAGTTCTCGACGAAATAAAAGTAATTTTTACCTAACCTGTGCGGATAGTAAACGTCTGATTCAGTACCAATACGAATCAAATGTCTAAAAGACATTTATAAAGTGAATTAAATGAAATAAGAAAGAAAAAGTGCAGTGCGTATACGATTGCCAGTGTACAATCCCAGGCAATCGCGGTATTATATAAATAAAAGGGAGTATGGTGATATAATATCATTATTGTAGACTATAAGAAGTGAACATAACTTGACACTAAATAGAATTAAGAATAAATAAAGGAACTTTCAAGAGGCGTTGAACCTCGTAAAGTCAAATAAGTATTAACGAAATTTATTCGACCTAAGTATAAATGAATGTTATTTAATATTATAAAGACAGTAGGTTCTACTGAACCAAATAAGTTAAGTCGATGTACCACCATTTCATAAATCGTGGACATGCCAGTAGAAATAAGTAAATTACCTGATAAAGGGTATCCATATTATTATCCTAATGATAGTTGGATCTACTGAAGAGATCATAACTTTAGTAAACTGAATTTATTTGTCAATTGACCACTTAAATGTTTAACGAACGTAACTGGCATTATATTAGACACGCCAGGTCTAACCTATAAGTTGACGCAAGACGTCTGTTTACATTTTTATAAAAGTAATGAATTGAGATTACAGTGATCCGAGGTGACCACTCTCCTATTAAATAATAATAATTGTTTTGTTGTGTTAACGTTTTCGTATATTGTATGCTCCAAGAACCCCATGTTGATTATTTTAATAGTAAATAAACATTGTAGAGTATGGAATACACATACGCAGAGTGACCACACTGAGGTATTTTAAAAAGAGTCTAATAACCAATGAAAGGTAATTGTAAAGGTTTAACCTTATATTGTTAAAGGTTCATGAGATAAATGATCAGATATCAACAATAAATAAATTATGTTTAAATGAATAATTAGAGTTGGCCCGATTATTTCAAGTAGATAGGTATTTACAGGCTTGGCAGACGACGTGCGACGGTTGGCAACGCAAACGGCGTCACGAATTATTTGAATTGATATTGTTTTTTAGGGAAGCTGACACACTTTACCTGCTCCTGAGAACATCACATCAAGTAAGTAACTTTATAAAAAAAAAATGTCTTATTTACAGTTGGAACCAACGCCACCAAAAATATCTACTAGAGAAGAGGAAACCATATAGGGGGAAAATGGGGGTTCAAACGCAACACAATGTCAACTAATAGAGTCCCGCACCAATCACTTTCACTTTCTACTGGACCACAGCATCCGCGACTTTTTCGCGTATATGCCGTCTTTCGTGAGCCTAGATCACTTTCACTTTCTACTGGACCGCGAATTTCCGCGAATAAATTTATTTATTTATTTTTTTTAATTTGATATTTTTATTTTTTTAATTAAATTGATTTGCATATCCGTGAATATATGCAGCCTTTCGCGAGCCTAGATCACTTTCACTTTCTACTGGACCACAGCATCCGCGACTTTTTCGCTGATCTGTGTCAAGATCCGCGACTTTTTCGCGTATCTGGACCACAGCATCCGCAATGTATATTAAATCTATATGATCAGGTTTACCAACCTATGTATGGGTTCAAACTTGATATGTGTGTGTATTATAGTGTATATTAAAATATATGATCAGGGTTACCAATCCTGCATTATTGTGTGTGTGTGTATAGAACAGATCTGTCAACATTTTTCTTCGGTGGGAAATTCAAACTATATTATAGTAAATTGTTGATGACGACTTCGATATCAACTCTCTCTCCCCCTCCTCTCTCTTTGTCTCTAGACACAGTTGTCATCAGTTTTACATAAGCGTCGTGCTACTTATGGATTATTGTAATTAGCGATACTAAAATGTAATCACCAGGAAATATATATTTATCACCTATCTCGTGGCGTCCTTTTTTGACACATGACAGTCATTGACTACGATTTAGAAATTAATATACTGCCAAGTCTGTGTGTGTGTGTGGTAAAGTGTTACGCATAAAAAAATCTCCTTGAAATAAGGTATTTTCAAAAGTTTTGTGTACACACACATTGTATAATAATTTTCGTAATTGTAAGATACAACCTGCAAATTATTAAAATGTCTCTCTCACACATTTCTGATTACTATACAAATAATTGCATGCATATTCGGAGTACGTTGACAGTGAAACAAGTCTATGCACACACACACACACACACACACATACACACAACGATACTGAATTAGATATAGTTATTATTCGCTAAATTAAACCAGAGGTCATTAACCTTGTGTACAACGTCCCACATTCTAATTTCACACCTGCTAGTCATTAGCAGTGATTAGGATTATAAAGTATTTACTCTAAAAACGGACAACTCTACTTTCTAATTTGACACCTGTCAAGCATTAACACCGCTTACAGTAATTACTCTAAAAACGGACACACACACACACACACACACGTGCTTTCCCCACTACAGAGTACACTATATATACGCTAAGTAAGTTAGCGGCAATTTCTTATTTGTCGACTTGTACTGCACGTATTACGTGTCTTTCAGTATACACATCTTCTTTTGAAAGACTGTTTGTACGTCTTCAGTGTAGACAACGCACATACTAGTTTGGCTGATACTGTCTTCCAGTATACACATCTTCTTTTGGTAAGTGTATAGATTTTATTTAAACGTAAAAATTATCAAGTGCATTATTTATTGAATTTAATACATTTGTGTGTGTGTACGCGTGTGTGTATGATCAAATTACAATTTCTGAAAATATATTCTTACTGTATTTTTATAGTGGCAATTTCTCACCAACGTGTGCTGATACATCGTGAAATCTCTACATCTGTTTTTTAATAGTTGAAAGACTGTTTGTACGCCTGTAGACAACTAGACTCTAGACTGTAGACAACGCACATACTAGTTTTTTGGTAAGATGTACAGATTTTATTTAATTTTAATGTATGTGCAGATTTTTATTTAAACGTAAAAATTATTTGCATTATCAAGCGTGTTATTGAATTTAATACATGTGTGTGTGTGTGTGTGTGTGTATGATCAAATTATTATGTCTGTTACAAATTTTCTGAAAATTGCTTTAAACAAACGTTTTTAATGTAAAAAATTTAGAAAGTAGGTCACAGCGTATGATGACATTTATATCTCTCTCTAATTCTGTTGTGGACATACATAGCTTTAAGCAGTGACTATCTCCTTATGAATGCGGAATGTAGACTTTCCTAAAATTATTTGCATTAAAACATTATCAAACGCATTATTGAATTTAATACATGTGTGTGTGCGCGTGTATGTGTATGATCAAATTATTATGGAGTGGGTTATACAAATAATAATAAAGTGTGTGTAATATATATACATTTATTAAAATACATACACACAGCTCCAAGATTATATTAAACAGTTTTACAATTAAAAATACATACACAGCTCCAAGATTATATTGTTACAAGTATGAAAATATATCTAAACTAATATTTACAATTTAAAAAAAAAAAACATACACAGTTCCAAGATTATACTGTTACAAGTATTAAAATATATCTAAACTAGTTTTACAATTAAAAATACATACACACACATAGCTCCAATATTATAATGTTACAAATATGATGAAAATATATATATATTTAAAACTAGTATTTACAAAATATGTATAAAATAAGACTTAAACACGTCTATGTACTGTGTTGGACAATGGTGTATATTCTACAAGCGAATCATGTAGTATCATACAGTAGGCGGTTGTCTGTCTAGGAAAATTCATTGACGATTCAAATTCTAAACGTACATCAACTACTGAAGACTTAAGTGTTTCGTCTTGCTTGCTACAATCGAAAACAACCAGCGGGGCTTTTGATTTGAATAATTCCGGTGTCAGTACTGGGCTACCGTCTAAACGGTGGTAATACGAACTTTGAAAACTGCTGTACATATTGTACAATAATGCAAAACGGTCTTTCCCAATATCCAAGTTTAAATTATCGTAAGGATAATACTTGTCGTTTAGAAACAGTCTCGCATTGATCACGTTACAGTGATCAAATTCATCAGCGTGTGCTGTCAGTACATTTTTTCTTGCTGTCTGAAAAGCTAACACAACAAAGCGTGGTTTTTCTAGCTGATTTCTTTCTATAATCAGAAAGAATATCGGTATTACCACACCTACGTTTTAACATTAAATTTCGAGTTTCATTATTTAATTTGTCGTCAGCAGGTAATTTGTAATATTCTTGAAATATAAGGAGGGCATTGGAAACATCTGAATCATTTACTAATTGCAATGACGTTTTATCTTTCGTATAAAGATATCCATATTCATATAAGTAACGTTTAACTTGATCCAATTGAAACTGTGTTGTGTTATCCGTTAAACATTTTGTCCATAATGTTAAAAAAAAAATATTACCGATTTAAGTGGCGTCATGGTTTCCGATTGTACTTTACAATGACAAATACCAAACAACGTTGTTAATAATTATAAAAGAATATGTTATTATCCCTTCTCCTCAATATTTATAAAAAAGATTTTTAACAAAATATGAATTAACAGGAATCGAACCTACATACTTACCTTCTTACCTTCACATTTACCATTACTAGTCTACCATTTAATCGATTAAGCTAATTCATATCTTATTAACGAACGATTACTCACGAAAGGAAAAACAGTTTACGTGTCAACGAACTCGGAATGTTTATGTTTACATTTTAAGTGTGCAATGTTTACGTGTCAACAAACACCGTCTGTTTATGTTTACATTTTTATGTTTGAGAGTCATTACATCGGCGGAGATGTCAACTAGAGAGAGCTCCCCCCTTTCAAATAGTATTCATCAAAACTTTGTAAATTAGAATCTGCACTACAGTCAAACATACGCACACACAAATAAATTAAAAATAGAAATTAATTTCATCATATGTCTGTTGGTTGCTAGTAGTATGGGCCTGTATTTCCTCATATCGTTCTTATTGTATTTTTTCGATAGTTTCATAAACAAAAGTTCATACAGACCAGGTGTACCCTCATAAATTTTTCCTACACACACATCAACGCATGCACTATATATTGTCACCGGACAATATAGATAGAATGTGTCCACACCGCTATGTCTCCCCATAGCAAAATACTTTCGAATATTGTTTTGTCTTTCACACGATACATCATCGAATACGATAACAGAGTCGAGACCAGTGATTTCACTCGGTAGCGGGACTTCTTCGTTCTCGCTGTATGCATGCACGTATCCTGCATTGCAACATCCAGTGAGCGTTACGTGTCGTTCTCTCTGGGTCCCTTGCGTTTCGTAGACTCTTTTCAATTTCTTAATCGCTCTCTGGACACACTCGTTACGTCCGTCCGTCCGACTGTCTATATCTGTCTGTCTGTCTGTCTATCTGTCTCTCTCTCTCTCTCTCTCTCGTTGTCAAACGTTATGTTCAAACCGTTTCTCCTCTCTATGATCATTACCGTGCATGTATATGATTTTAGAAAGTTTATATATATTCGACAAATATTAACTGTGTACGTACTTACAACGCCCGCTCTCTCTCTCTCATCGTCAAAACGTTGACTTCATTTTTCATTGTATTAAATAATTAACAAATATTAACTATGTGTGCGTTGTCAACTACTTACATGCGCGTTCTCTCTCTTAACATAACGCTTCGTGTGAAGCGTTTTGTAGAGCAGGTTTCAACTGTGGAAGGTTTCATCGGACAAAAGGCTTGCCGCATGACAACTGGCACCAATCGTACACTCTAGTGTTTTTGGTGGTCCTAAAAAGGACCGAGTTGTGAGAACGGCGATGTTGGTAGTGCCGCGCTGAGATGTTCGGCGGCTGCGCCTGCTGTTCACGGCGTACTGCAGTCCTCCTCTTCTTCCGACACTGGTTGTAGAGTCAGCTGCCGACCCAGCGAAATCCATCGCTGACGCGGAACTTTCAAAATTTTCTGTCGGCTCAGGTTTTATTAACTAACTGGCATCGCTGATTGGCTAGCTCCGAACACGAAGTTGGTTACGTCTCGGTGACTGCTGATGTCTGATTGGCTCGCTGTGTCCACCGCTGGTACCGGAGAGCAGATGTTCGCATACCGCTGCCATCACAATATATAACCGGTGAACTTCACAATCGTTCGTGTCGACCGAGGCGGAACCGATCGTCCTCAACCTCTTCCTCGGCGTCCGCCATGGAAGTTGTCCCCGCCGATGGCGAATCCGGCCCGGGGCCGACTGCGTCCGGCGGTGCCCAAGCACCGTCGGTCGCTGTTCGCATCCCGCCCGTTTACGTTCATGGCGTGAACAACGTCACCGGTTTTTACCGGCGATTGATAGTGGCTCCCGGACTTTCCCCGGCCAACGTTGACCTGAAGCTCCTTGGGGGCGATACAGTCAAGATCGTTGTCCGCGGAATGGACGTGTACCGCAGTGTCGTGGCGTACGTGGAATCCCAGCAATTCCAGTACCATACCTTCTCGACCAAACACGTGAAGCCTCTGTCGCTTGTCCTCAGAGGCTTGGACGTGGAATCCCCTCTGGAGGAAATACTCGATGAGCTGCGCGAGCTGGGCTATCCTGTTCGCGCGGTCCATCGGGTGTTTACTCCTGCCGGACCAAGGCGTCCAATTCCTCTGGTCCGCATCCTGGTGGAGAATAGCGAGGCAGGCACTAGCCTACTCTCACTTACGCGGCTTTTTGGTTTCCGCGTAAAAGTGGAAAGAAGCCGCGCTCCCGGGGCTCTGCCTCAGTGTCACAGGTGCCAACGCTTCGGGCACCACTCAGACTCTTGCTCAAACGCTCCGGCGTGCGTGAGATGTTCTCTCCCTCACGCCTCCAAACTTTGCGATGCACCTGCATTCAAAAGATGCATCAACTGCGGCGGGAGTCACCCCGCCAACTACCGGGCATGTCCGGTGTTTCAGCAGGAGCTCGAGCGGCGAAAGCCAAAAGGGCGCCTGCCACCACCGAGGCATCCGGTAGCTGGTTCAAGACCTGCAACCGAGCAGCCAGGCCCTGCGCCTCCTGCTACGGCTGCCGTGTCTTCCGCCCCAGTCACTAACAGGCAACAAAAACGCTCAAAAGGCCCGAAGCAATCACCTGCAGCACAGGCAACCCCAACTCAGGCTCCTTCACAGGCCCCTGTCCCGCCTCAGGCGAAAAAGCGCCGTAACCTCGTGGCATCTAAAAGTGAGACCACCCAGCCAACAGAAAACATCTCGGTTGTGGAGCCTGAGCCTTCTCAATCCCCCCCAGCAACGGAGAATCCTGCCCCTGCTTTAGAAGCAGCCTCGCCTGACCTCCCGCCCCCGCGGTTTCCCAACGCAGGCAAAAAGAAGCGGCATAGAAAGCCCCGTGGCGCTAGATCCCGGGCTCCTGCCAACCCGGCCGCACAGTCCAGACAGCCTGCACAGCGCGCGAAGTCCGACGCAACCGCATCTGTCCCTCTTCCTAGCACCTCCGCTCGAGGTGCTACACCTGGCCCCAAGAAACCCCTGGCTTCCACCAATCCCCCGATTGATAAGCCTCGGCGCTCTTATGCGCACGCAGTCTCCGGGCAATCTGCCTCAAGAACCGTTCCTGACGACTACCAGGTCGTCAAAGACTTCCTTGCTGAGTTCGACCTCAGCAAAGTCGCCCAGACCTTCAGGTCCATCCGCTCCCGCTTGGAGACTGCTGACATAACTGAGAGATTCATGCTCTTGGTGGAAGCCGCCACTTGTGTAGGTCTTCTATGAGTCGGGTCCTCAAACGAGATCTCTCGATTCTTTCCTGGAACGCCAACGGGTTGTCCAACAAGATCCAGGAACTCCAAGAATTACTGGCCCGACTCAAACCCGATGTAGTACTTCTCAATGAGACCCACTTGACTCCTGCGAGTCGGTTACGACTGGCCAACTATGTGTGCTATCGAAACGACAGACCGGGCACTGCTGGTGGCGGTACTGCCGTCGCGGTAAGGCTCACTCTCGAGCATCACCGAGTCGTCTTGCCTGCAATGACTCACCTCGAAGGCACCGCTGTGGAGTTGTTAAACACTCTAGGCGGTGTACAGATGGTAGCGGCGTATAAACCGCCGCAAAAAGAGCTCCTTCACCCCGATCTAGCTGTCGCGTTCGATGCACACAGGAG
Source organism: Magicicada septendecula (assembly GCA_034769895.1). Taxonomy (NCBI): domain Eukaryota; kingdom Metazoa; phylum Arthropoda; class Insecta; order Hemiptera; family Cicadidae; genus Magicicada; species Magicicada septendecula. Next base: position 229,796,282 of record CM068368.1, on the reverse strand, counting down.
GGTCATCATGGCCGGCGATCTGAACTGTAAACATCGCGATTGGAACAGTCGCTTGACTGCCCCAAACGGGAAACGTTTACGCAGGTTTGCCGATTCTCGCAGGATACAAGTGATTGGGCCTACCCAACCTACGTTCTACCCCTCACAACGCAACGCGGCTCCCGATGTCTTGGACATAGCGGTGATTCAAGGAATTGACTGTCCGGTCCATGTGTCCGCGCTAACGGAACTATCGTCCGATCATCTCCCCATCCTGATACACGTCGCTACCCAGCACGTCGTACGCAGAGATGTCCGGAAGGTGGTAGAATGGGATCGCTATGGCCCGGCGTTAAGTCGCCGATTGCCAGACGCGGGACCACTCGAAACCTTCCGCCAAGTCGACGAGGCAGTTGCCGCGTTTGACGAGGCAGTCGTATCTGCGATCGACGCGTCTTCCAGAATGAAGCCTGGCGTCACGCCCCACTGGCAGCGGATCCCAGAGGAGACGAGTGCTCTCGCTTGCGAGAGAAATCGCCTCCGGAGACGCTGGCAGCGGACCCGTGATCCGGCCGACAAGGCAGCGTACAACCGTGCGACCGGCATTTTACGTCGTGAAATGCAGGCCTACCGGAGACGCTGTTGGGAACTCGCCGTGGCCCAGGCAGGGGACGGATCGGACGAAAGTAGCCCTTACCGGATACCTTCGGCGTTGGTAGGGAAGAGGCGCCGGCCTCGCATCCCGGCCATTGCTGGACCTTTCGGTCAAATCCTGGCTCGCCCGGAGGCGAAGGCCGAGTACTTGGGCGCGTGTTTTGAGCGACAGTTCGCACCTAACCCGCCCATGGACTGGGACTTCGACGAAGAAGTCGAGAACGAAGTGGAAGACTTTCTGTCTCTTCCGATCACTGCGGAGCCCGAACCCATTACTAGGGAAGAGGTCACAGATCGGCTCGTTGAACTCGTGCCAAGAAAAGCTCCTGGCCCGGACGGCGTCTCGAACGCCGCTCTTACTCGACTCCCGGAGCGAGGAGTACTTTTCTTGGTCGCGCTGTTCAACGCGTGTCTTAGACTGGCCTATTTTCCCCAGAAATGGCGTAAGGCGACGGTTATAGTGATCCCGAAGCAGGGAAAGGACGCTTCCCGTCCCGGCAACCTCCGGCCAATTAGTCTACTGTCAGCCACGTCAAAGGTCCTCGAACGTCTCGTACAACGGAGAGTACTAGATCATCTACGAAATTTCGATGTACTGGTCCCCGAACAGTTCGGCTTCCGTGTGGGGCATTCCACCACTCATCAACTGATGAGACTGGTGGAATACATCACGGACGCCGGGTGTCGGAAAGAGCAGACTGTCGCCTGTTTCCTAGATGTGGAAAAGGCCTTTGATAGTGTCTGGCACGACGGGCTCTTGTTCAAGCTCCGGGAAATCCAGCTCCCAGATTGCTACCTTCGCTTGATTGCTAGCTTTCTGACGGAGAGGACTTTCTGCGTGCGAATAGACGACCACGTCTCTTCCGAGAGACGTATCACAGCCGGGGTACCTCAAGGTAGCGTGCTAGGGCCTCTCCTGTTCTCCGTGTATGTCAACGACGCACCCAGAGAGCCTGGAGTCCAGATGGCTTTGTTTGCCGACGACACGGCGGTCTATACCGCCGATCGGAACGCAGACTTTGCTATCCCACGACTTCAGCGCGCACTCGATGCGTATTCGACGTGGACGGAAAGCTGGAAAGTTGCCGTCAACGAAACCAAGAGCTCCGCGGTGCTATTCACAAAGCGCCGGAAAGAACCGCGAGGCCGAGTGAGACTCGGTAGAACGTACCTGCCCTGGTCGAGGGAAGTTAAGTACCTCGGTGTCCACCTTGATCGTCGGCTCACCTGGCGTACCCACGCTGAGACGATGCGAAAGAAAGCGTCCGCTCGTCTCGGTCAACTGTTTCCGATACTTGCCAACAAGGCTATGACCCGCAAGCTGGGTAAGTTGATTGTCAACGCGTATCTGTTGCCGATCATTACCTACGCTCTTCCCGTCTGGGGTTACCTCGCAACCGTTCATAAAAGAAGGTTGCAAAGCGTTCTCGATAGAGGGCTTCGGCTAGCGGCCAAAGTCCCCTATCGGTTTTCTTCTCGTCTCCTGAGAAGAGGACTCGGTGTCCGCTCCTTGGATGACACCGCAAGGCGACTTGCACGTAAATTTTACGTCCGAGCTGCGAGGACCCAGACAAACCCACTCATAGCTGGCCTTGGCAGGTACCGAATACGTCCAGGTGAATCTTGGAAACGGCCTCGACAAATACTGTACTAGTCGACCTAGTACGAGCATGTCGTTGTAACGACCAATAAAATTTAATTAATCAATATTCCGTCTGGACAGGACCACTAGGCAGGAGCCCCTCATAGGAGGCTCGGTACTAGGATACCATTGGGTCGTCTCACGACGCACAACCCAACAGCTCTGACCACTCGTTCGTGTCGATCGAGACAGACGAGACAGAGACGACGGACAGAATCGACACTTCTGCTCCAGCTTCTGATCTGAACAGGACGCTCTCCTTGGACTGCTCTTCTCAGCTCTCTTCGCTGGACCTTCTACGGCTTTGCTGCCTTCGGCCACCTCGCCTTTCGACGAGGAATAACTCTTCTCTTCGTGGGAACCAAGCCAGCTGCTGCCGGTGAACTTAGTAGCTGGTAGAAGAAGCAGCTGGCCGAAGTTTGCCCTTGTAAGGACCACCTGCGCCGGAACAACATCTTGCCGGACAGGAAAGAAGTGGATTGCTCTGGGCTCACCTGGTGAGTGCCGCATTTCCAGTGTGTAATTCCTAACTTGTTCACGACTGTTAGGTAGCGCTGCCCCGGACGATCCTTGCAAGCCCCCACCAGTGGTAAGCGAGCTAGGATATCGCCGGGGTAAAGGGGCCAGTGGACACCAGTCTTGGTAAGGACTGGTATTCAACGAAGCTGGTCGTTAGCCCAGCTCCTCCCGCATCGTCGTGAACAAGGAAGACGCGCGGGTAATCCGGCTTCGGCCGGACCCGAGATCCCTGGCGTCTGGCAGTGACTGCCTAGCAGTCTCTGCCCGGCAGCCGTCGCACCTGGCCAGCATGCCTTCCACAGGCAACGGCCCAAGTGCCGAGTCGCTCGGCCCCGCCTTGCTACCCCATCTGGGCGACTCGCCCGATTCGCCTCGGGCGATGGAGACGGACGATCCTCTCCCCAACCCGATTCCTCCTCTTCCGGCTGACGAGTCGGGCGAGTTCGCGACCGTTGGTCGGCGAAATCGCCCGGCTAAGAAGCCCAAGAGGACCCACGCACCTGGATCCACTTCCTCACAGACCTCGGCCATGGACATTGGACCTTCTCAGGGCCCACAGGTCGCGGTTCCGACTGCTTCGACAGCAGCTCCGGCTGCTGCCGCTGTTGGTCGTGCGCCGCCCCTGTACGTCCATAGCGTATCCAATGTCGCCGCCTTATACAGACGGCTGATCGCGGCCCACGGCCTGTCGGCCGACAAGCTTGACCTGAAGCTGCTTGGCGGTGATACGGTCAGGATTGTCGTCCGCCAGCTCGAGGACCATCGCTTGGTCGAGGCCTTCCTCCAAGCACACAACCTCCAATATCACACCTTCACTCCTAAGCGAGTCAAGCCCTTGTCTGTCATTTTGCGAGGGCTTGTCGCGCACACGGATCCACAGGAGATCCTTATGGAACTCCGCGACCTCGGGTACCCGGTGCAGGCAATTTTCCGCCTGTTCACTCACTCAGAGACCCGAGTCCCTCTCCCGCTCGTCCGTCTCCAGCTCGAGAAGGGCGAGGCTGCAGACAAAATTTTCCACCTGACGCGGCTGTTTGGCTTCCGCGTCAGGGTGGAAACCAGTCGTCCCCAGGGCAAGCTCGCGCAGTGCCACCGGTGCCAGAGGTTCGGCCACCACACCGACGTCTGCCGCAATGCCCCGGCCTGTCTCCGATGTTCTCTGGGACATTCAACACAGGCCTGCACTGTGGCAGACAAAACCAAATTTCGCTGCATAAATTGTGGTCAAGGCCACGCAGCGTCTAACGTAAACTGCCCGGTCTATAAGGCGGAGCTCCTGCGGAAGCAAAAGCCGCAGGGGCCCCTCCCGAAGCCACGGCAGCCAGTTATGCAGCCCCAACCTAGACAGCCTAAAATGCAGGCTAGGCCTAAACCTCAGGCACAACCGGCACGGCGCGCGCCCTCTCCGGCTCCACCTCCAGCCCCTACAAAGGCAACTAAACGTACCGCGTCTCCTTCCACAGGAGAGACACGACCAGTAGCTGTTATCTCGGTTTTGGAGCCGGAGAATGAACCCTCCACCTCCGCGGAACCTCCTACTCCCGCCTCTGAACCAGAGGTAGCCTCGCCGCCCCTGCCACCTCCGCGATTTCCGCGAGCAGGCATCAAACCCAGGAACAAAGGGATACCCACACCGGATGCTCGGCCCCGAGCTCCTGCCTGCCCACAGCCCAAGAAAAGTCCTGCTTCCCGGTATAAGTCCGACGAAGCGCAACAGCGTACTTTTCCTGCCGCTGATCCAAAACCGTCTGGCCCTGGTCCTATGGCTTCCACCATGACCCGATCTGCCGTAACACCTGGTCGCTCTTATGCGGCCTCAGTTTCCAGGCAAACCACCCAGTCCGTCAGTTCCAATGACGCACAGTTCGTCCGCGGCTTTCTGTCTAGCTACGACCTCCCGAAAGTCGCATCTCTCTTCAGGTCCATCCGAGCCCGCCTGGAAACTGCTGACCCAACTGAGAGATTCATGCTCTTGGTGGAAGCCTGCGAAGTCATAGGTCTTCTATGAACCGAGCCCTTAGACGAGATCTCTCGCTCGTAGCCTGGAATGCTAACAACATCGGTACCAAGCATTCCGACCTTCTTGAATTCCTGGCTCGGTTCAAACCCGACGTACTTCTCCTCGGGGAAACCCACCTGACCCCGGCGAACCGGTTTCGATTACCAAATTACGTGGTTTATCGGGATGACCGAGTTGGCCGACGAGGAGGCGGCACGGCGATCGCGGTGAGGACCTCCATAGGTCATCATCGTGTCGCTTTGCCGCAGCTTACCAACCTAGAGGCCACCGCCATTGAGGTCCACGGAGCTCTTGGCGGCGTCCTCGTGGTCTCAGCTTACAAGCCCCCACAAGCTGAACTCCTTGTCAGCGACCTGGACGTCATCTTCGATTCCCATCGAAGGGTAATTTTGGCCGGCGATCTGAATTGCAGGCATCGCGTTTGGAATAGTCGCCTGACTACTCCGAACGGGAGGCGCTTGCTCAGTTTTGTTGAATCGCGCCGGGCGATGGTGTTTGGTCCAGCGCAACCCACGTTCTTTCCGTCACTGCCTAACGCGGCTCCCGATGTTCTGGACATCGCGGTGACCCAAGGAATTGTCTGTCCGGTCGAGGTATTCTCACTTACGGAGCTGACATCCGACCACAACCCTATCTTGGTCCACGTCGCTACCCAGCACGCCTATGCACGTTCTGACAAGCAGAAGGTCATCGATTGGGATCGCTACGGCCCGGCCTTGTGCCGTAGATTGCCGCCAGCGGCCCCACTCGATTCCGTTCGCCTCCTAGACGAAGCAGTTGCGGGAATCGAAGAGGCAATCATCTCGGCTATAGGCGTGTCTTCACGTACGCGAGCTGGCTTCACGCCTGACTACCAACGCATCCCTGAGGAAGTCTCTCTTCTCGCTCGCGAGAGGAATTACTTCTGGAAACGTTGGCAGAGGACCCGTGATCCGGCCGATAAGGCAGCATACAATCGGCTCACCGGACGACTGCGTGGCAGTCTGAAGGCGTTCCGACGTAGCTGTTGGGAACTCGACGTGGCCCGAACGGGGGATGCGGACCCGCAATCTCACCTGTACAGAATACCTACCGCATTGACGGGACGGAGGCGCCGACCTCCACTTCCCGCCATTGTTGGACCGTTCGGTCGACTCCTGGGTCGCCCGGAGGAGAAGGCCGAGTACTTGGGCTTGTGTTTCGAGCGTCAGTTCGCTCCCAACCCGCCCATGGACTGGGACTTCGACGAACAAGTCGAGATGGCTGTGGAAGACTTTCTGTCTCTTCCGATCACGGCGGAGCCCGAACCCATCTCTTTGGAAGAGGTCTCAGATCGGCTCGCTGAACTTCAGCCAAGAAAGGCTCCAGGCCCGGACGGTGTTACCAACACCGCTCTACGACTTCTTCCCGAGCCTGGAGTTCAATTCTTGACTGATTTGTTCAACGCGTGTCTTAGACTGGCCTACTTTCCCAAGAAATGGAGAAAGGCGACGGTTATCGTGATCCCGAAGCAGGGAAAGGATACCACCCGCTCGGAAAACCTCCGGCCTATCAGCCTACTTTCCGCTACGTCCAAGGTTTTTGAGCGCCTCGTGCAGCGTCGTGTACGAGAGCATCTAACCAACTTTGACGTGCTGGTCCCCGAACAGTTCGGCTTTCGTGTGGGGCATTCGACCACTCATCAACTGATGAGACTGGTGGAAAGCATCACGGAAGCCGGGTGTCGGAGAGAACGGACCGTTGGCTGTTTCTTAGATGTTGAGAAAGCCTTCGACAGCGTATGGCATGATGGCCTTTTATTCAAACTTAGGGAAGTCCAGCTCCCGGACTGCTACCTCCATCTGGTTGCTAGCTTTCTGACGGAGAGGACCTTCTGCGTGAGAGTTGGCGATTCTGTCTCTTCCGAGAGACGAATCACAGCCGGCGTCCCTCAAGGTAGTGTTCTAGGCCCCCTTCTGTTCTCGATCTACGTCAACGACGTGCCGAGACAGCCTGGAGTCCAGATGGCCCTCTTCGCTGACGACACGGCCGTATTTACGGCCGATCGTCATGAGGAAAGGGCCGTCCTACGACTGCAGCGCCAGCTCGACACGCTCGTGGACTGGACTGAGAATTGGAGAGTGCAACTCAACGCCACCAAGAGCGTAGCCGTCGAATTCTCCAAGCGACGGAAGAACCCCGTTAGGCAACTACGTATCGGCAGAACGTACTTGCGCTGGTCCAACGAGGTCAAGTACCTCGGCTTACACCTCGACCGTCGGCTCACCTGGCGTACCCACGCACAGACAGTTCTAAAGCGAGCATCCACTCGCCTGTGCGCACTGTTTCCACTCCTGATCAGCTCAGCCATGACCAGGAAATTGGGTAGTATGATCGTCGGCGCGTATCTGCTGCCGGTCATTACCTACGCCTGCCCGGTCTGGGGTTACCTCGCCGCAATGCATAAAAAGAAGTTGCAGAGCGTCCTCGACAGGGGGCTTCGGCTAGCGGCCAAAGTCCCCCGTCGCTTCTCATCTCGCCTTCTAAGGAGAGGACTTGGCGTCCGCTCCTTAGACGACACTTTCAGGCGGCTTGCACGCAAATTTTATGCACGTGCGGCGAGGTTCCCAGGCAATCCTCTAGTGACTGGGCTGGGAAGGTACCGTATACGCCCAGGTGATTCGTGGAAACGCCCTCGGTGCATACTGCGCTAGCGTAGGCTAGCACAACAGCCGAGAATCGGCCTGCTATAGAGCACGCGCCCTACTTGGGCAGGGCCACGAGGCAGGAGCTCCAGAAGGTAGCTCGGAACTCAGTTCCCGTGCGGCTCGTCTCTGCGACGCACAACCGCAAAGCCCAGAGCGAAAAAAAAAAAATCGTTCGTGTTGCTGAACACTACTGTGCTACAAATTGTATGTTACAAATTGATATTCTAATTTACTTTGTGAGATATAAAGCGTTTAAGATACACTAACATAATACCAGCGTTACAACAGTTTCTTTGTTTTTCAGTATTCACTCTCACGTCTGAATATTACCATGTCTGACCTTCAGCAGAATCCAGAACATCAGCAGGAACAGGGACATCCTCAACAAGGTAAAAATTTTTTTAAATACCAATTGTCTCTCTCTATAATTATGCAGCAAACCAAATTTGTTTGATATGAATTAACATGTATAAGATAGTCTCTTGACGTTGTTTAGAAATTGACATGACGGAGAAAATTTTTCATGTTCCACCATAGGTATGTCACCTTCTCTCCAATGAACTAATTCAATTCCGCAACAAAAGCATTTAACTCTGTCGTCTATGAATGACATACTATGTCCACAAACATCATAATTTAGCGGATAGTAGTAAAACCCGGCAAACGCTAACTCGTCGGGACTGACAAACGTCACTTCCCAATACTTAAACGATTTTCTTCTTTCACTTTCAATGCTAAAATCAGGAGTAGCTGCCATCTTCACAGTTTGCAATAAACTAGCCTATTACTAACGTGTACTATCTATTTACCTCAAACATGAATTTGTGTGTGTGTGTGTGTGTGTGTTATTCATCATTCCTATTAGCTAATACATGTGTTTCTATTGTTTCAGATATGACACGATTTTATATCGTGCGAAACAGTAGTATTAGAGGATGTCTCACAACTTTTAATTATCTGCCTGTGTACACAGAAGAAGAAGAAGATCAAGATATAGTACCGATAATGACCGAGGTGCGACCTTTATTGTGCAAGGATATTCTGGCAGAACAAGCACGTTTACGCAGTATCAAATGGCATATTGCGTGCAGGATACGTTTCACTAAAACTGCGTTAGATGGTGACAGCGGCGAAGAAAAAGAGGTAACCAAAGACGCCGTCTTCCACGGACGTTGTCGTACGTTGCTCACGGACGACAACGACGAGTTGAACTGTCTACTCGATGAATCCTACGATAAAATCATGAATAGCATATCCAATTTTACCCGTGACGGGAGCGGATGGTCGGTGGATGCTGTACTGAAGCTGGAACTGGTTGTTGGACGGTACCGGCCTCTAGCAGCGTCCTCCTACCTTCCAACCCCGCGAAAACTTGCATTCACCAGGGCAGTAGTCAACATCAAGAACCCCCAAGATGAAATGTGTTTTCTATGGTCCGTACTAGCTCACATACACCCTCAAGTAAGAGATAAAGAACGTGCTTCAAAATACGCTCCCTTCAAAAACACCTTAAATATGTCCGGTATCGAGTACCCTGTTTCTATAAACTCACTTTCTAAATTTGAAACACAGAATCCTAACATTTCTATAAACGTTTTCGGCTATGATATAGACGACAATATCAGAAACGAATCAAAAAATGAGGTTTATCCGTTAAGAATTACCCCCAATAAGGACAGATTACATCACGTTAATCTTTTACTTCTGTCCGATACAAATAGCCGAAAACATTACTGTCTTATCAGTAACATGAGTAGATTATTATCATCCCTTACAAAACACAAAGAAAAATCATTTTACTGCGACTACTGCCTGCATCGTTTCTCCACAGAACATGGTCTGTCCGATCATCTCCCCTACTGCACACCTCACGGCGAGCAGAAAACCAAAATGCCCACAGAGGAGGAGAAGTTTATGTCATTTAAAAATTACGCGCACTGTCTTAAAGTACCCTTTACCGTCTACGCCGACTTCGAGTCCCTCATCACTCCGCTTCAATCGTGTTCACCTGGTAACAACGTCCCGACGACAGTGCACGAGTTAGGTGAATTCTACTCAGTTGATAGCAACGGTACCCGTCAGAAAATAACTTCTCCTCCTGTATCGTCCACATCATACGAAGCGATGCATATTCCGTCAGGTTTCTCCTATGCTATCGTGGATCATACACACAGACTCTGGAGAGAGGCAAAAGTTTATCGAGGTGAAAACGTCGTAGACACTTTCTTCTCGTGGTTGATGAAAGACGCCGAGGATATGATGAAGGTAGTACGACATAACGTGCAAATAATTATGTCCGATGATGACAATGTTGCATTCACTAACGCCACCGTTTGTCATTTGTGTGAGCGCCCTTTGACAGACGATGACAAGGTACGCAATCATTGTCATCTTACGGGGAAATTCTTGGGAGCAGCCCACAATAGCTGTAATCTAAGCTACAAGATGCCTCGTCATATCCCCGTCTTCTTTCACAACCTTCGTGGCTACGACTGTCACCATTTAATGCAGGGTTTAGGAAAATATAAGGACCAACACGTATCCTGCATTGCAACATCCAGTGAGCGTTACGTGTCGTTCTCCCTGGGTCCCTTGCGTTTCGTAGACTCCTTTCAATTTCTTAATCGCTCTCTGGACACACTCGTTACCAATCTGTCCACGTCCGGGAGCCAATTTTCTTTGCTCAGAGAGGAAATGCTTAGACGGGGTTTCGACGAACAGACCAATCTGCTCGTACGCAAGGGGGTATACCCTTACGAGTACGTTGACAGCATTGATCGGTTCAACGAAACAAGTCTACCCGCTCGTGAACACTTTGATAACCGGTTGTTGGAATCGTCTATTTCGAACGCAGATTACGAGCACGCACAAAACGTGTGGAGTGCATTCAATCTGCGTACGTTTGGAGATTACCACGATTTGTATTTGTTGACAGACGTAATGCTGCTGGCCGATGTCTTTGAAAGTTTCCGAGACATGGCCTTACGCGATTACTGCTTGGACCCGTGTCATTTTTACTCGCTTCCCGGACTCGCTTGGAACGCGATGCTAAAAATGACAGGGGTCGAATTAGAGCTGTTAACAGAGATAAATCTGCATCTGTTCCTTGAGTCTGGGGTCCGCGGAGGCTGCGCGATGATATCCAACCGTCACGCAGTCGCTAACAATCCTCTGATTCCAGATCAGTACGATGTACCGAAACCGACCTCCTTCATTCTGTATACAGACTGTAATAATTTATACGGTGCAGCCATGTCGCAACCGCTCCCTTACGCAGACTTCCGATGGCTCGATCGTAACGAAATCGAGTCCTTGGACGTACGTAATGTGAGTGATGATTCCGACATCGGGTACATCCTCGAAGTCGACCTACACTATCCCGATACCTTACACGACCTGCATTCCGACTACCCGCTTGCACCTGTGCGCCAGCGCGTAACACCCGATATCCTTTCTCCCTTTTCCAAACGTTTACACGAGAGTATATACAGACCATCGTATAACGAATCAGGGTCATCCGTAGAGAAGTTGTTAACAACTTTGGAGGACAAACAAAATTACGTTCTCCATTATCGAAATTTGAAATTGTATTTAAGTCTTGGCTTAGAGCTGAAAGCGACTCATAGGGTGTTGTGTTTTAAGCAAAGCGCTTGGTTGAAACCGTTTATCGATTTCAACACCCGCAAGAGGCAAACAGCCGTCAACAGCTTTGAAAAAGACCTTTTCAAACTGATGAACAACGCCGTATACGGTAAGTCGCTGGAGAATGTACGGAAACATATAGACTTTGAACTAGTCTCGAATGAACGACGGCTTCAAAAACTAGTTTCCACACCTAGGCTAAAACGTATGATTCGTTATACGAACGATCTGGTGGGGCTCTCACTCCGTAAAAAATCCATTGTTCTTTCCCGTCCCGTGTATGTCGGCTTCACGGTGCTTGACGTTAGCAAAACGATAATGTACGACTTTCATTATCGTTATGCTGTCGCCAAGTACGGCCGCAACGTTAAATTATTAATGACAGATACAGACAGTCTGATGTATAGCATTCAAACATCAGACTTGTATGCAGACATGAAGAAGGACCTACACGTTTTTGACACATCCGATTACCCTACGTCTCATCCTTGTTATAGCCTTAAGAACAAAAAGGTTGTCGGCCTGTTCAAGGATGAAACGTGTGGTCGTCCTATTAGAGAATTCGTGGGTCTCCGTGCGAAATGTTATTCGTTCCTTGTGGCCCACGAAGATCCCACCCAAGAGTGTCAAAAACGTGTATGTAAAGGTGTGCCTCGAGTTGCAATTAAGAGGAGTCTGCGACACGATATGTATCGCAAGTGTCTCACTGATCATTGTCAGTTTTCTACCAGTGCGCTTTGTTTACGTAGCGATCATCATACGCTGTACACGATGCGTGTAAATAAGCAAGCGTTGTCACCGTATGATGATAAGCGTTATATATTAGACAATGGTCATGATACGCTTGCATACGGTCATTATCGGATACGACAACGCATCAACATGGAGAACGACGACACCTCCCCACCTACTAAAAAAATTCGTCTCCATGTATAGTAACCCTCCTCAACACTTGTTTCTTTCGTCAGTTGACGTCTCTCGGTGCTTCAGTCCAGACGTCTGTAAACGTAAGTTCACATATTAATATCGCAACGATATTTGTATGTTTAAACATAATATATATATAGAGTTTGTAATGTGTGTGGTTTCTTTGTCTTACAGTATTATGGATAACACTGCAGTTATAATCGACTTCCAGTGCTTTTTCGACGACAACGGAAAATATATTGTGAAGGAACTGTCAATCATGGACGTTCTGCGATTTGCTGGTAGACATTGGATTTTGACACCGCCTGCTACATCCGTTACGAATCCCAAATACGTTAGGACAAACCACTGGTTAACAACAAATTATCATAGACTTAGATGGAGCGAAGGAGAGACACCATACGACAATCTTGTTTCATTGTTAACATCACATACACGTATATATAAATATGTGTTTGTGAAGGGTTTTGAGAAAAAACGTTTTTTGCAATCAAAGATAATACACAATAATATCATCAATCTCGATGACTTTGGTTGTCCTAAAAACATACCGTATATAATTCATGGAACAGAATGTCTTAGACATTTCAATTCTTCTGACCGTTGTGCCAACTATAAGGTGCATGCTATTCGGGAATGGATGATTCATGATTTTTGCTTAAAAAAATTTTTTTAATGTAACAAATTTAGAAAGTAGGTCACAGCGAATGATGACATTTATATCTCTCTCTCTCATTCTGTTGTGGACATGTACATACATGCATAGCTGTAAGCAGTGACTATTTTCTTATGAAAATGGACTTTCCTAATGACATTGTTATATTTTTGGTGTCTCTAATTTCGTCTGTGGGACATGTTCATACATGCAAAGTGGGACACCGACGTTACCACCACCACTATCACATTCTACTGTCCTTTTGTGACGAATATTCTGTCATTGTTTGGTTCTCTCTGGTTTGATACAGACGTGTTCACTAGTGTCTTCTAATAATGTCGTTTCTTGTAAAGTTTAATGCTGTAAGTGCTATCGAGTACAAACGATGTTCAGAATTGACAGTGAATAAAAAATATCCCATCATGGTCTTAACAAATGTGGACACAAAATATGGGAACTCTGTGCTTGCTACGTTGGAGGATGGCGACCGTCAGTATCGTGTCTATCTTCCCAAGAGGTATGCAGGTGTCTTCACGAATGAGGAGCTCAGACATATCAAACCTAAAGAACTACATTTAGTGTATCGAGGGACGAGAAATCAAACAACACAAGTAGAGATTGAGTCCTAACGTCGTAAGTAGCAATCGTGTTAACAAACAATTTATTGATGTGTGTGTGTGTGTGTGTGTGTGTGTGTGTAGTTTCAACTCACTGTACTTAACACTTTAATAATTGAATTTGTATGTACATGATAAATGTATCATTGATTCTACAAGTTTCGTTGAATAATAGTTGGTTCGATTAGAAATTATTTGAAAGTACATTACCTTTATGCGATAAATGTATCATTGATTCTAAGTAGTATTTACAAATTTCCAGTGAATAATATTTGGTTTGGTTTGATTAGAAATTATTTGAAAGTACATTAACTTATGAAAAATGACATATACTTGAAAAAGTTTACTTACTTAACACATTTGATTCTTTCCACTAACTGTGTGTGTGTGTGTGCATGTGATAATTGAATATTATCGTATCAGTGATTCTAATATCGACTGTATTGTTATGTTACAGATAAACTTCCTTGTGAACTGTATCTACAACCGTGAAATTATTATTTTAAAATCTTACAATGTCAAAAAATTATTATTAATATTTATTTTATATAACAATGTTTGTTTGTGATATATGTATATTTAATCAATGTAAAATGTATTTTGAATAATTGTATTATAACGGTTTGTAAACTATATTTTAAGTTTGTGTACAGTGCTGTAAATATATATTTAATCATTTAAAACAATATTATTATTAATATTTTATATATAACAATGTTTGTGATATATATATATATATTTAATCAATAATTGTATTATAGCGGTTTGTAAACTATATATTTTATGTTTGTGTACAGTGTTGTAAATATATATATTTAATTATTTAAAACAAATTATGGTTTATTTTAATTTATTTCGTTATAAACCTTCGAATATGCATCCAATTATTTGTATAGTAATCAGAAATGTGTGAGAGAGACATTTTAATAATTTGCAGGTTGTATCTTACAATTACGAAAATTATTATACAATGTGTGTGTACACAAAACTTTTGAAAATACCTTATTTCAAGGAGATTTTTTTATGCGTAACACTTTACCACACACACAGACTTGGCAGTATATTAATTTCTAAATCGTAGTAATCAGAAATGTGTGTGAGAGAGACATTTTAATAATTTGTAGGTTGTATCTTACAATCATGAAAATTATTATTTAAACTGATAATTGTTTTATTAAAATCTTACAATGACGAAATATTATTATTTCATTGTTTACGATATATATTTAATGCAAAAAATGAATTTTTAAAATTACAATCGTCTGTATTTAAGTTCGTGTACACACATACAAATCGTTTGAATAAGGGAAATCTTCGAATATGCATCCAATTATTTGTATAGTAATCAGAAATGTGTGAGAGAGACATTTTAATAATTTGCAGGTTGTATCTTACAATTACGAAAATTATTATACAATGTGTGTGTACACAAAACTTTTGAAAATACCTTATTTCAAGGAGATTTTTTTATGCGTAACACTTTACCACACACACACACAGACTTGGCAGTATATTAATTTCTAAATCGTAGTCAATGACTGTCATGTGTCAAAAAAGGACGCCACGAGATAGGTGATAAATATATATTTCCTGGTGATTACATTTTAGTATCGCTAATTACAATAATCCATAAGTAGCACGACGCTTATGTAAAACTGATGACAACTGTGTCTAGAGACAAAGAGAGAGGAGGGGAGAGAGAGTTGATATCGAAGTCGTCGTCAACAATTTACTATAATATAGTTTGAATTTCCGCATGACGCTTATGTAAAACTGATGACAACTGTGTCTAGAGACAAAGAGAGAGGAGGGGAGAGAGAGTTGATATCGAAGTCGTCGTCAACAATTTACTATAATATAGTTTGAATTTCCCACCGAAGAAAAATGTTGGCAGATCTGTTCTATACACACACAATAATGCAGGATTGGTAACCCTGATCATATATTTTAATATACACTATAATACACACACATATCAAGTTTGAACCCATACATAGGTTGGTAAACCTGATCATATAGATTTAATATACATTATAACACACAACAAGTTTGAACTCATGCAAGGTTGGTAACCCTAATCATATATTTAATATATACATTATAATCCATCAAGTCGGAACCCTCCACCATAGGTTGGTAAACCTGATCATATAGATTTAATATACATTACAACAAATTTGAACTCATGCAAGGTTGGTAACCCTGATCATATATTTTAATATACACTATAATACACACACATATCAAGTTTGAACCCATACATAGGTTGGTAAACCTGATCATATAGATTTAATATACATTATAACTAATTTGAACTCATGCAAGGTTGGTAACCCTGTTCATATATTTAATATATACACTATAATGATAGAAAGTGAAAGTGATCTAAGCTCGCGAAAGGCGGCATATAAAAAAATAAAAAATTATATTCGCGGATGCTGTGGTCCAGATACGCGAAAAAGTCGCGGATCTTGACACAGATCAGCGAAAAAGTCGCGGATGCTGTGGTCCAGTAGAAAGTGAAAGTGATCTAGGCTCGCGAAAGGCTGCATATATTCACGGATATGCAAATCAATTTAATTAAAAAAATAAAAATATCAAATTAAAAAAAATAAATAAAAAAATTTATTCGCGGAAATTCGCGGTCCAGTAGAAAGTGAAAGTGATCTAGGCTCACGAAAGACGGCATATACGCGAAAAAGTCGCGGATGCTGTGGTCCAGTAGAAAGTGAAAGTGATTGGTGCGGGACTCTATTAGTTGACATTGTGTTGCGTTTGAACCCCCATTTTCCCCCTACTGCAGTCAAAAATTAAAAATTTAATTTTCACACTTGACCAGTTATTCTCACACTATGGTGGCAGTGACTCTAAGAACAGAGCCATAAAACAAAGTAATTGGGGTAGGTGACAACTAACGCCCTATCATACAATAGACGCGCGTTCAGTACGAGGCAACAATAAGAAGTGACACTTAAGTTGACAGGAGCGTGCCAACGGATAATTATGACACCGTAACTATTTAAACAATGTACTTGGCTCGACCGGACGTTTACGCAGAATTGAAGCGAGCGTGTGTCGAGGGTGCAGCTAAGGAACGAGGTCACTTTACAAAAAACGAGCGAGAGACAAAGGGTTCAGGACATACTGCAGTCTTTAGAAAAGATCCAAACAACAAACTATGAAGAGAACAAGCGCCAAGTCACAGCGGGGTATTCGCTTAAGTGACAAGCTAAAATTTACGACGAGAAAGCGTGGAGGTTACAACCGTCGACACTTGATAGAAAACTGTTAATTGCCATGACACAGAGTTTCAGTAACGAACAATAACCGAGACATTTAGAGTAAACCCTTGCAGGAGACTCGCACAATGGGTTGATTGACACGGGGGGAATAGCTTGCATTTCCTAGAACGAGAGTGACGCCTGGACAAGACGACTCAAAGGACATCTCTAGCTACCTATCAGGACGAAGTATTTCACGAGAGAGAGCGGAAAAGAGGCCCGTTTCCATAGCAACTAACAGAAGAGCGAATCAGAGGGTAGAAGACTGGAAGACTTCGACATGGTGGGAAACGACATCGAGAGAGGGTAGAGTTTCAGCCTATCATGGTAATCTTAGGCGTGGACAAGCCAGAGACAAATTTTCGAGTAGGGAGATGTTAATAAAAAGTACTTGTCGAACGCGGGACGAGGCAGTCTTAATATAATTTTAGTCAGTCTCATTCTAAAATTCGTCAGTCTTATTATAAATTTCAGCAGTCGTATAATAAATTTCGGAAGTCACGTTGAAAGTCTTATAATAACTCTCGAACAGTTCGCGAGGAGCCTTATATTCAACCGGACTAATGATGTCATAAACAATCACGCAAGTTTACTCAGTGCCGTATTTCTACTAAGAACATTCACGCGAATTTCGAAGTGCATCGGCGTATCAAACTACCGTGTATTCTCAAAGTACGCGAATGGAACTGAACTTTCTTTAACCAAGAATATATAATTGTTTACATATTAGAAAACAGTGTAGCGAACAGTAATTCACGATGTGCGTTAACGTTATAATCATACCTATCAATCACTATAACCAAGACACTAATATTTAAAGGAAATATTAACTATCCACACAATAATACCTTTGCGTAGTCATACGAAGAACATACAGAACATTTAACCAAACATGCATATGCGCGGAGACAATTTAGAGCGTGTGAACACAGAATAACACAAAACACTATTCTGTTAGCGACGCGAGTGAGTGTGACAAGTGAAAGTGATCATCACCATCGCATTCAATGGAGCAACATCACCAACGATCATCATCACCAGGAGATAGCGCCGATGGATTAACGGATTAGCTAAATCAAGTAACTCTTTATGATCTTGTTAACATAATTGACTACTGTCCTGTCTCTTTCCAAGAATCTGACCCTGAGAAAATATGAGAAAAGTTAGTAAAAGAAGGTTGCATTCAGTATATATATTTATGTTCTATTAAAGCCATCCATCTGGGTGAATGAACGCATTAGGTAGAATAATAATATTTGATTTATTGTATGCATTTTATATGTTGTATGTATTTACAGGAAACAATTAAGGAAGAATTTATGTTTTGATATATGCTGTATGTATTTACAGGTACCAAGAAGATATTTATGTGTTTGTTATTGAATACAAATGTTTAACATATAATAAATTAGTACCTAAGCACCCAATCAATAATGCGTTCATCATTCTCAATAAACCCTGTGTTATTCACGAGTCACATTACTATTATAATTTAATACTAAAGAAGCAACCTAAGTAAATTAGTAGATTTGTACCCTAATTACGTGGTGGTAATTAACTGATGAAGGGCCTACTCATTAACCCTTACATCATTAACAATTAAAGCAATTACAAATATTAATTTATGATAATAATTTGCATATTATCACCCAAACCTACCGTATATTAATTGCCGCCCAAAGAACGTGGGACGTTACAAATATCAATTACATCCAAATTAATATTATAACCAACTCTATTCGATACTCAACGTTCGACAGACGATGAGCCGGCTAACCAGAAAAATTAATCTTGAACGTTTTAACAACGACCTTTAATAATAAATAAAATACAAACTGAAGGAACCCAATCAATAATAAATTTATAAATTAAATAATTTAAATAAACCAATTTAAAACCCGTACGACTCAGTAATGTTACAATATTTACCCATGTTTCATCTAACCAGACTATGTCTTCAATAGATTTAGTTTGAATTTCTCGTAGAAATCTACAACGTAAAGCAACTACACTTTCACTTTCCATAAGAACTTTTCTGCCCGAAATGTTTGTAAAATTAAAACCGATATTTTGCATTACTTTCCTAAACAGGTGATTTACCACCGGCAAAAATATCTGCTAACGACTTATGAAGTTTATTTATTGTTGGGTGCTCTCTTCTACAATAGTAACTATAAATGTGCTGTCGAATTGCATTTTCTTGGAAAGAATCTAATTTTA
The DNA here is from genome assembly GCA_034769895.1 of Magicicada septendecula. Lineage (NCBI taxonomy): Eukaryota > Metazoa > Arthropoda > Insecta > Hemiptera > Cicadidae > Magicicada > Magicicada septendecula. Next base: position 229,777,460 of record CM068368.1, on the reverse strand, counting down.
TAACTCTTTTGTCTATATTTCTTTTTTTATTAGGGGTTTGAAACTTGGGCTCTGTATCACTAAGATCAGTAAGATGTTTCCTATACGTACTATAAGGTTCTTATCTACTTCACATGCGCCAGCTGTACGCTCTAAAACTTTATTCACGGAAATTAATGGCCCCCGTTTGGTTTTCTTTTTTAAAATATTCACGTACTGAACAGATGAGTTGTCTTGCCTGTCCATTAAATACTTTCCTTTTTCTTGTCTTGCGTATGGCTGAAGCACTCGTACTGGCGTTGGACATAGCTGAATGGATAATATTAACTATCACTATCACTATCACTATCACTTGATACACTAAATACTTAAATTTTATCACAAAATCACTTCTGTATATTAAACTAATAATCACTAAATTTAAAAAATATCACTAAGTCATGCAAAACGCACTAAAATATGACAATATTGTAAATTTTAAAACTATTAAATTTAACTCACATCAAACAGAAGTAAACACACTAGGCCTACTATTTAATTTACTTCGCGCACGTGGCATAACAGCGGAACAAGTACGAATTGGCAAAACTGTGCTGTATAGTTTCGGCCAATCAGACCACTCTAAACACCACTTCCCCACTCACTTACAGACAAACGTCAATCCCTCTCCAGTAAAAATTTAACTGCTAAAATGTTTACAGGAGAGGTATTGACAGTTGCGATGACTTTAACACCATGTTGCCGCTTCGTAACCACGTGTTTCTGTTGAATGTTGTTCACCCAAGCGTACGTTTTGTTACTGCATTCGCCCAAAACACACTTCATGCCCAAAACATACTTCGCGCAGACTAAATGTGTATTGGCCTACATAAAAATGAATATTTATCCATGTAACTAAAAATCATTCTTAAACTAAAAATTCGAATTTTTACGAGACTAATAAACTAGAACTTAACTAACTTCAGTGTTTTTTAATTAACTTCAAATGTTCAGTATTGTTACGCAATACGGAACGGTCTCGAACAATGGAGTTTGACGTTCTATGCGTTTCTCGGCTATCCCAGCAGATGCGTGTTTCTGCCTAGGCCGCACTGAGGTATCTAGGAGCAGCAGTCAGCAACCCTGCGCCCGTCGATAAGGTTTGACGCGCCCGCAAACCAATTTGTAATTTTCTTTTCTTTTGAACGAACGAACGCACCCGCATTGTACCTGCTTAGAAGTAGGCATATTGTATTATAAAATAGTACAAGCCGTTTCAGATTTTACTTTTCTCTAATACAATAATTACTGTAAGTTAGTGTTTTCAAGAAAAGGAACTGAAACCTTCATTCATGTTTTAAATGTAATTTTTTCCAGTGTTACATTTCTGTGCACTTTATAAAAAGAAATATTTTTTATTACGGTAAGTTCTTTAATTTGTTTTTATTAAAATGTGTTCCTGTTTAACCATTTTTTCGTTTAAAGTTTTGTTAGTTTTAACGTGCGTGTGCATGATGACAGATTGTAGATGACCTACTCCTAATGTGAAAAATTTTCACAAATTTATAGGAAAAACTACTGCAAAGCTTTTTCTGATTTGGTGTTCCACGTCGTTAAGTATAAGCGGAAGGCTATTATAAAGCGACAGTTAATGTTTGTGATGTCCAGCTATTGATCATTGATGTCCAACGTCCTGCTTTGCACCTTTATATTTTCCATTTATGGCGTGGGGAGGGGTGCGCCTATCGAACTGGTCCTCAGTTATATATGCGCCCCCATAAATACAAAGGTTTCTTATGATTGCTCTAGAGTTTCTGACTGCTTGTTAAGGACGCGTATTATGGAACCCTGCAGGCTATAAATAGACAACAGCTGTCGCTTAGTTTTAGTTGACGTCGGGCGATTTACTCAGTGCGTCTCAAATGGCTATGAGTGAAAAGTGATTGTTGTGCGGGACTTTATTAGTTGACATTATTATTGCGTATGGTCTAATTTAATTTCTATTATTGTGCGAGTATAATCTTGTTGAATAACTTGTTGATTACAAACTGTTATTTGTGATTAATTGAAGCTGGAGGTTAGTGACTTCATTGGTGTCTCTATTTTGTTTTCCACTGTACCATACGATGATCAGTGAGACCGTCGTAACACTATCTTTAATTTTTTTATATAAAGATAAAAGAGATAACTTGCAGTCATCAACTTAGTGTAAAGAAAATAAAAGTTAACAGTAATAAAAAAATATAAGACGACGATATATGAGTCGTTTTGTTTTCGTTTATTTTTACCTCAAAACCAAAAATAAAAATAAAATTGTTATTACCTGACTATAGTTTTCCGCCTGTGCCGTTAATCTAAAGTCGTTACGCCACTTATGTCACTTCCAGAGTCACTCAACTCATTGGATTCTAGGCCCAAATTTACTACAAGTTGTTCTACGCCGTCTTCTAATAATCCTTCGTTGCTCCATGGTTCATCAATCACTTTCTTTGTGAGCATTTCTGCTTTTTCCCAGTCGTCTGCAGGAACATTCGTAGTACCTTGACATATCAAACATTCTACTTCTGTTCCTGTAAAAGTCTTATTATTTCTTACTTGTTCCCAAATTAAGTCAATGGGGTTAAAATGACAGTGATACGGTGGCAATCTTACTACTCTAAGGCCATGTGCTTCCGCTAATTTCTCATTTACGTACTCCGGAAATAGGGATTTACAACCTCATACCAGCTCGAACAGCTATGTTTTTTTTCATGCTGACACTGGTAGAATGTTATACTGGTGAAACCAGTGAACAATTTCTCCTTTACGTCGGCGCTTTAGTTTAGCCAGTGTCGGGGCTTTGTCGTATATAACCGAGAACGGGGCATGGAAAAAAAGCCTCACATCCGTTACAATAGTTGACGCCACTGTGAGGTTTTTCAATAACGAATCTTTAAACCACTTGATAAAGTTTTTCGGAGTGCATTTCTTCTTGGAAGTCACCCGCTTTCTTTGATTTAAAGGCATAAAAACAGTTAGGTATGAAGCCTTCGGATGTCCCAGCATGTACTATACAGTACACTAATACGTCTACCCATTCGGCCTGAAGGTACTTCCATTGTTCCTTCCGCAGTAGACCTATCATTCTGTCCAGCCTTTTCGTAACCTGTGGCCTATATTTAACCATGTTTCGTCTAACCAGACTATATGTTCAGTAGATTTAGTTTGAATTTGTCTTAGAAATCAACAACGTGAAGCAACTACAATTTCACTTTCTATTAGAACTTCTCTTCCCGAAATGTTTGTGAATCTAAAACCGACATTTTGCATTACCATTCTAACAGACGATTGACTACTGTCAAAAAGATTAACTGCTGCCAAAGATTTATGAAGTTTATTTATTGTTGGGTGATCTTTTCTATAATAGTAGCTATAAATGTGCTGTCGAATTACATTTTCTAGGAAAGAATCTAACTTTGTAACTCTTTTGTGTATTTTTCTTTTTTTATTAGTGGTTTGAAACTTTGGCTCTGTATCATTAAACTCAATGAGAAGATCGTCTTTCTCTTTTCCTGTACGTACTATCAGGTACATAGGTAGTCATGAGTACGCAGTTATCAGGTGTCAGGTACCGTACGTATACGCTGTCCAGGCAGTGAAGGCGGCTGGAGGGTTAGGAGACCCTCACACACACACACACACACACACTGACAGGCCGCCTAACAATAGACAGGGACAGGCCTTTGACCTGCGCTGCTGTCTTTTTAGTTACAGTCCACTACAATAAATTAAATTTTATTGTCGTGCTTAAACTTTTAATTTTGATTGTTCCATTGAATTCAGACTGTAATTTCATTTAAAATAAGTCCAAACACGAAGTTTTTATGGCGATATTCAAATGTTTTACATTTATTTGTTTATTTTAAACTATTGTTAATTATTGTTAAACTTTAGAACACCATCTAAGCGACTATTATTAAAAATGATGATTATTAAAAACTAAGTTACTGATCATCTTATTTATTTTTCAACTATTTTTCTGTGACACTCCCTTTAATTTTTTTTCCGATTCACCAATTGTGATACTCGATAAAGAGCAGATTGACGACCCACCTCTTTATTGTTATAATACTGAAAAAATTAATCAACATATGTAACAGATTTTAATATATAGATATAAAGATTATTTTCAAACCTCATATTTTTATTTCAAATAAACAATATATGAAATACTAGTTGTTATACGTTATCGAAATAATTTTTTGTCTTTTTACTAGCACGAACTTTTAAAAATGTTATTTATTATAAAAATATTATATATTATTGTTTTACAGACACACAAAATGAAATGTGATATGTATCTATGTAAATATATTAAAAATTTACTGTCCATGTTATTAAACTTTAACTATAACTTGAGAGGACGAGGTAGCGCGTCAGGAATTAAATGTGTATTATTGTATCACGTAATTTGGAAAATAATTACCGGTATTACAGATTTCAGTAACATGCAAGAGAGACGTCCCTTCCTTACTTGGTTTACACTTGGTCGCTATAGTCATTTTTCCAGGTAGAGAGGGTGATTCACCCTCAAACCAACAAACAGTAGAGGTCATTGCTCGTGTACCGGGTACCCCGAGTGAGTCACTGATTACCCGCCGACTTTTTTTAGTCGTTAAATAGCTTGCACGGGGTAGTGAGACCAGCCAGTCTTGTCAGAGAGCCGATCTGTCGCGTATATTGTGAGTGAATCAGTTCATTTGTGGTTAGTGTATAGTTGATTTGTGATTATGAGTTCTTGTAAAAAACGCCACGTTTTACATACTCAATGCAGAACAATGATTGCTTCTGTTCTGTTCTATTTTGAGAAAGAGAAGTATAACGGAGGTCCTTTACTTGATACTAATAAAGTAATGCAGAGAACAGCAGATGCTTGTGGCATTTCGTTGAGAACAATACAACGTATCAACGCAGAGATTAAAAAAGTTTGGAAAATCAAGAAGATCCCTGTGTAGTTGAAGATATTGATTTAATCACAGCTGAGGACGATCAACAAGATAACACCTTAAACAGCACCAAAAGGGAAAATATTATTATACATACTTCTCGGAAGAAAAGTTTGAAGAGAAAGCGGCCAGTAACAGACATGGATGACTTCGACAAAGGAGCTATTCGACGTCACATATTGAGCTACTATGCTCGAAAAGAAGCGCCTACCCTTAGACAACTTTGTGTGTCACTTCAAGAAGCTGGACTGTATATGGGAGGAAAATCTTCACTGAGCTCGCTATTATCAGACATGGGATTTCAGTACAAGAAATTTAACAGCAGAAAAATCCTCATGGAAAAGCCGTCAGTGGCCCTGTTAAGGTGTCGTTTCTTAAGAAAAATGCTTGAAGTAAATATTAAAAACACTATATTTTTGGACGAGACCTGGATCAATGAAAACACGAGAAAGGACACTGGCTGGACTGATGGCACTATCCAAGGAACTCTCGGCGGCCCTTTGGGTAAAGGCAAACGATTGATCATCTGTCATGCTGGTGGCTCCAACGGATGGATTAGCGCTCCCCCTTTTGTGTTCCAATCTAAGAAGACAGGAGATTACCATGAAGACATGAATGCGACTGTTTTTGAATCATGGTTCTTCGATACATTACTGCCATCCATTCCTCAAGGAGCAACTATTGTTATGGACAATGCTCCGTATCATTCCAGGATTCTAAACAAACCACCGACATCGTCATCAACAAAAGCGGAAATGATCAGCTGGTTGAAAGCTCGAGGTGTCCCTTTCCCAGATAACCTTCTTAAGGTGGAACTATATGCGTTAGTTCGATTACATAAGCCACCAACGCCTACCTATGTGATCGATAAAAAAGCATCTGAGTTGGGTTTCAAAGTAATTCGTCTACCGCCCTATCACTGTCATTACAACCCTATTGAAATGGTTTGGGCGAATCTAAACAATTACGTAAAGGTTAGGAATACAACCTTTAAACTGGCAGATATTGAAAACCTATTTAGAGAATCTGTTGTCAACTTTACTTCCGACATGTGGACTAAATACGTCGACCATGTACGGAAGTTGATTGATGAAGACTGGAGTAACGAGGGGTTAAATGAAGCAAGTGTTCAGGAACTGATTGTAAACTTAGCACCTGATGACTCCGATGAGGATGAATATGACGACACCATTGATGAAGACGATTTTGATTGTGCACCTATAGTATAAAGTTGCACTCAACCCAAGCTACATTTAGCAAAACAACAAAATTGCTACATTTTGTAAATATTTTATTAGAATTTTGATTTTTAATTGTTGTAAATTTGTAAATATTGATAAACTTGTATATAACTTTTAATGCGGCCATCGGCAGTCTCAAGCCTGCAAAATAAGCATCAGAGTTTTGAACGCAGAGAGAAAGTTAATTTTAAAATTCCGAGTATATACTTAGTTGAATTTTGAGCTCGAGTTTAAAGCCTTGTATAAAAAAAGTAAAGTAGCCTAACTATTTAGAATTAATTTGACGTGTAGTATAAAAATATACTAAAAGTAATGCATCCGCTACGATGAATATACAAAAAGCCAGCGAGATCGGCCGCTGGCAGTTCTCAGTGTCATTTGACGGGCCGATTTAATCGGTCGCTAGCAGTTCCAACAATGAACCATAGGGCCATTTTCCGGCTTCTGGCATCCAAAGGGAGTGTATCAGAAAAATAGTTGAAAAGTAAATTAAATGATCAGAATCTTAGTTTTTAATAATAACATTTTTTTAATAACAGTCGCGTAAATAATTCTCAGAAGTTTAGCAATCACAATATTTCAAAATAAACAAATAAGAGTAAAACATTTGAAAATCGTCGTACAAACTTCGTGTTTGGACTTATTTTAAATGAAATCACAGTCTGAATTAAATGGAACGACCAAAACTATAAGATTAAGCAGAATAACAAAATTTAATTTATTATAGTAAACTGTATTTAAAAAGACAGAAGCACAGGTCAAGTGCCGTCCCCCGTCTATTGTTAGGCGGCCTGCCAGTGTGCGTGCGTGAGCCAAGGGTCTCCTAACCCTCCAGCCCAGGGCCGCTGAATAGGGAAGGGCTGCTCACGGCGCGCGGGAAGTTGTACCCACTGCTGCTCGGCTGTGACGTCACTGCTCAGACACTGCCGCGCCACAGCTCTGCGCTAGATACACATTTAATACTTTCACGGCTACTCATCTTAAAATAAGCCTAATGAGTTAACAATAAATGTCTATACTTTCATTGCATGTATATACTCTTCTATAAATAGCAATTATCCATAACATTATTTGTAAAACAATAGCTAGCAATAACGTGTAAATAATATAAGACATTCTAAAAACAATATGTGACATAATAACATTCTGGGTACTAAGGGCTGCGTAGAATAGTCAATCATATTACATTACGGATATGAAATAACACAAACAACAATTTTACTGTTGTCTTGATTATTCATCTCTTCTTTCACAGCACTAACACTTATCTAAAAATGAACTTTTTCTTGTGAAACTTACTTTTTTTCAACCAATTTTACAACCAACAATTTTATTTTTTGGAACGTATCCATTTCTTAGCTTTGTTCATACAGCTTCTATCGTTTGATTTGTTCTCATTAAAACGCCTGATCCTAATAAATGTCCTTAATCTAGCGTAGGCATTAATAGCGTGTGGACACACATTTGGAAATTTATCCGTAAGTCTTCTTCGGAGTTCTTTAATAACTCCTCTCCGGACACTGTAGAAATCATTTTCGCCATGGAGTGATTTAAAAACAATTTCAAAATCGTCCACTGTTTTTTTCCACGATTCACTTGGCACAGTCAAACCCCCGTGGGAAAGAGCTTCAATCCATTTGTCACTGTTATTAGAAGGGACATTTTTCGAGTAGGCACCTAGTGTTGGATCCTTGTCCCGTACTTTGTACGCTATATACCCTGCAACGTAAGAGAGGGCTTCTCTCTCAGCCCAGCATCTTTCTTTTTGACGATCAGGGTCATAAGGGAAGATACAAAATTGTCAACTTCGTTTTCTGAAATAGAAACAACGCAATCCATATTTATAGAAATAAAAAAAAAACAAAGAAATAAATATAATGTAAATACAATACCTATGGTTAAATTGTAATCGATTTTATTCATAGGAGATACAAAAAGTATTGTTTACATGTGATTTTAAGAATGCAAGGCTTACCTTCCACAGGGAGGCTGCAGATTTCCTCCACTTCGGCTGGGTGAAATGCAGTTTGTAGGTACTCTGCTGTCAAGTAAACTGGTATGCTACTACTGTCTTTCTCGACCTCAGTGACATTTGTTTTGTTAGATGGTTTCGGCATCTTGTTAGCCAGCATTATTTTCTTAATTCGAGATATGAATTCCGTTGGGCTAGGGTGGTCATAGAACTGTCCAGTTCCTCGGATAAGGCTGAATAAGCTCTCCAGAGCATCCTGCGTTAGCCGTGTAGTTAATATGTATTTAATGTCATACATTTCACGGACATCTTCAAATAGTCCAAAAAGGGATGTTATAGATATAATTATACCTTTCTGAAATGGCAACAAACTTCTTTTGCTTTTAACTCGCATTGTAGACGTAACATTTCTCATTTTATTCAGCACTTCTGCTTGCTTGTCAAAATGAGGCGTAAAGCCAAAACCAGCTCTCATAGGGTGTGAGTTAGAAGAGTGCGGTATACTGCTGTTCATAACGTCGGTAAAGGAATCTACCAATTCAAAAAATTCTGCTACTTCTTTATTACCGTTTAGCATCTGTATTGCTTTAGCGGTAGTTCTGGAGAATACTGCTTTAGCTGGCCCAACTCGTTGTCTTTCGTTTCCTTTCAAAGCTAAAAAAGATGGCTCAAATTTATGGCACAGTTTAATCTCTCCTGTGTCCTTTTTTAGTACATCGACTAAAATGTCAACATTTACTTCCGTGCCGTTTTCCAAGACTAGTCCCTCATCAAGAAAATGGTTTCTCAACAGCTTCAGGTAATGTGGCATGTCAGCGAAAACCCATACTTTTCTTTTACTGTCTGATGGATTGGTAAAGAACGTGCTCGTGGTGGATACGCCAAGTTCCTTCCACAGTGTACCACAACCTCCCAAATCGGATACAATAGAGCAAACTTTGATTCCTTTAGATTCAATAGCATTAATAATTATGAACATTAACGACTTGTCCATTGTAACATCAAAGTTAAAAAACACAGGCTGTTTCCACCTAGAAACTAAACCTCTAACAAGAGCTACTTGGGCTTTTGAATGTGGCCCGAGAATTTGGTCCAAGCCAACATCGTAGACAACTTTGCTGTCGATGTGCATCTCGTCAAAACTTAACACACACAGCTTTTCGGCTACTGATAAGTTTTCGCAGCACTTGGAGACTAACGTCAGTACATTATTCAGAACTCCTGGCAAACAAGTAAATTTTGCACACCATCGACTCAATGTGGCGGCAGATGGCAAAGGAAAACCAACAGTTTCTCTCCAAAAATCATATGATTTACGAGACAATGCCCTGATCATTATAGCACGTGACACGTCTTCACTTGTCCATCGAACGTTTCCTTTTACAGCTAACGCTTTTTGCTGAGTCGGTGTAAGGATTTTGTTAACTGAGGTGATCATATTTGAGTTTTGTATATTTTCACGTTTCAATTGTACTATTTTTTGTTTTAATTCTTTAATTCCGCCAGTTCTTTTTTTACTTAACATACAATGGTTGTTTGTTTTCCGTGAGATTTTCCTCAAAAGCATTCGCCTCTCTTTTCTTAACAAATCTATTTGTTTTTTTAAATCAACAACAGTTTTTTTTAAACATTCGTTCTCTTCTACCACGAGGTTGTAGATCTCACAATTACAGTTATCATTGCCTGGACCGGTCTCAATTAGTGCAGGACTAATGTCACTAGATTCTGGACGCGGCTTTTTAGGGCTTAAATGTTCAATTCTTTCCAAAGCGTCCAACCGAGTCCGTCTATTATTAAATCGCTCTTCTCTTAAAACAGTCGATGCGGTTTCATTTTGGTCAGTTTTACAGGGCAAATTTAAAGAAGGGACTGCGGTTACTTTCAATATCTTCCTTTGTGGCAACCCTAATAATCGGGTTTTCATGTCATCACAATAATCTGTTGGCGCAAAATGGCTGCTACAAATATGAGCGTACTTACAGTTTATTGAGTCCAACCGTTTACACTTTAACACCCATAACTTTGCAGTTTCAGGATCTTTAGGGAAACAGTGGTATACAACGTCAATTCCCAGTTTCTTTGTCTTACGGGAATAATTATGGCACGTTGCGACCGCACAACAACTCATTTCGTAATTTAATCACTTGCAAATCACAACACAAATATTTCTCTACACCACTCATAACACAACAATAACTGTACAACATAAACAGCTTCGATTCACAACAACACAGCTGACAGATGTCACAACGCTACTGACTGAACACGCGCAAGACTCGAGTTGTCTGAGTGGTGACGTCAAGGCACTGTCCCCCCTCCACGCCACCGAGTACCGTGGCGGCAATGGAAACATCAAAGTAGTGAGACAGCCCTTCCCTATTCAGCGGCCCTGCTCCAGCCGCCTTCACTGCCTGGACAGCGTATAGGTTGCCCTACTTCGCATGCGGCAGCTATATGCTCTAAAACTTTATTCACAGAAATTAACGGTCGCCTCCCCGTTTACTTTTTCTTTTTCAAAATACTCACGCACTGAACAGGTAAGTTGTCATGCTTGTCCAATAAATACATTTCTTTTTCTTGTCTTGCTTATAACTGAAGCACACGTACTGGCGTCGGACATTGCTGAATGGATAAACTAATATTAACTAATACTATCACTTACTTAATACCAACACTTAATTTAAATTTTACCACAAAATCACTTCTGAATATCAGACTAACGCAATGGCGTGCCGACACAGTGTGCGGCGCACACAGGAGCCAGGATAGTAAAGCGCCAAAAATTTCAGGCAAGGAGGAAATATTTGAAAAAAATATTATTTATTAAGTTAACTGTATTAACCATTTCGGTGCTTTGGACGGGTATTCTCTCCAAATTTTTATGACTATGGTGCTCCTGACGTGATAACTCGCACGTCATTTTTAAATTGATAAAGTGCTCAGAACGGTTTCGTACGCCTATGACTGTAACTAACGGGACTAGCATTGTGCATACAAAGTCAATTGTTTATCGTTAGTTATGAGTCAGCAGTTCAAACAAATACAGTTTCATTCAGTGCGTATGTGATACGTAAACGCTGCGATATTGACAGTTGAGTGTGGTTGAGATCTTGTAATTGTTGCGAACAGGAAACGTTGTAAAAAGTGAGCAGGAATATTCATTTTTTATTTTATTTTAGTCAACAGGGGAGTTTATTTTTTATTTGCTAATTAAAAGGCGAGTGTGCTTGAGGTTTTATAATATATCCTATAAGTGATACGTATAATTGTTGTGGCGTGTTTATTTATTCTTTAGACTTGTTACGGCTAAAAGGTATTTATCTAAAGCTAAAGTGGCAGAAATTCTTGCTCGGAGTGACAGTGAAGAAGACTTTTCTGATGAAAGTGGTTAGTCATCTTTGGAAAAAAAGAAAAAGGCGCGCCAGTAGTTTCCTGTTTGCAGGAGGACGCGAGTTTGAATTTGTTTAATCTGGTTCAAACTTACATTTGCTCAAAACATATATAAGAAAATCGGCTGAGTTTGTAACTTAATTCTACATTCTGCTATTAAAGTGTATGTACTATATTGGAGCCCTAATCAAAGGTATCAGTTTTAACTTTTTGTAATTAGACATAGAACAGTAAAGTGCAGTGCATCAGTAATAACAAGATGAGTAGAAGTAAATTTAATTTGAACTAAGGTTTAAGGTAAGTTATTCATTCTTTTCTCGTATGGTACATTAGCGTAATACATTTCTTATTTTTACTTTCATGAAAATGGAAGTATGGTAATCGGCTTGAAGTGGGGGGTTCTAGAAAACATGGAAGGAAGTGTCTTAAGGCGAAACGGACGTAATACTGTATCTTTACGAATCATAGAAATGTCTGTGGTACGTACCGTACTGTAGGGAGGCCTATATGGCGCGCGAGTGTGTGTTTGTGAATGCGGGCTTTTTAAACGCTAATAACTTTTTAACGAAAAGTTCTGTTACAATTAATTTTTTTACACTCGTAGATATTGGCTTGCACTACAAACTGCAAAAAGTAAAGTTTCGATACGGTGCATAGTTTTGGAGATATTTGCGTTTTTACCAAAATTGTATGTCACAACATAACTTTAGTAAAAATCAAAATTTTTCAAATTTCGAAAAACCAACTGGTATGGTTTTATTAGTAGATGGCGTGAAGTGAAAAGTGGCCAATCGAAAGGGCACTAAATTTCCTACAAAATGGCTTTCTTCCAGTTTTCGAAAAACTAATATCCATAAAAACGGGTACGAATAACGCGAGTTCATATATAAATGATTATTAACACACACACACACGCGCGCGCGCAATATTATTATTAATAATAACAAAATTTTTTACAAAATATAGTCTATATATTTTATATTCTTTGCGAATTTACAAAATTTATATCTGATGATGATAGTTGAATACATCAAAACATTGTAAATTCACAAAATAAAAAAAAATATTCTTGTAAAAAATTGTGTTATTAATAATAATATAAAATGTACATACAAGAGAAATATGAGCATTTATAAATATAAATATATATATTGCAACAGAACACAGGATGTAAGTTCCATATAATTGGGATACTAATGCTGTAACACATTTTCTGACGGCCATAGACATGTTAAAAATTGATTTTGTTCTTTTCTTTGTAAAGTAGTCATAAGTTTTGAACCAAGCTATGTTTAAAAAAGCATCAAAATGTTCATAATTTTGTACTCTTTTATGTCATGTGAAATATTTGTGTGTAAGTGTGTGGGTGCGCGTGTGATTCACATTTTACTTAAAAACTTCGTTGAAAATTGACATTTCGTTCTGAAACTTGGACAGGGTATTCTCATGGTTATAAGCTACATTTTCCATATACGCAATTCTCCACAACTATAATTTGTATATGTTTTTTTAAATTAAATCAGTTCTTCATGTATTTCGTTATCTCCTAGAAAGTAATAAAATTTGTAGATGAAATCTAGACAGGCCTTTGCAGAATCGGACAGAGTTTTAACCTGATGTCTGGCTATCACTAAGGATGTCTATGACGTTGCTAGATTTTCCACCAATCAGAAGGTCTAAAAATTATTTGAGACGGTCGCTTACAGCGTACGGATTGTTCAGTCGATTCCGAAGTCTTGCCATTGAAAGACGTACTCGCTGTCACGAGATTTTCGTGACAAGACAAGCCGATTTTCATAAGACTTTGTAGTGGGTTAACGGTACGAGTTATTCGTAACCATTGCCACATTATGGAACTCAAATAATTAAATAGATTATATTCTAGCGCTTTTTCGCGAAGAGTGGAAGAGTTCCGTTAGGGGCAGAAAACCTATAGTGGTATTCTGAGTATTAACGCGAGAACACTTCAAGAAGCCGGAATTGTGTAAGCCTAATACACGATCTATGTATACCCCGTTTTGATCCCTGAGATTAAGATTATTTAAGTTATAAACAATAACAGTTTCATATCGCAGTGCGTGTGTGCCGAGACGTAGATATTCAACGGGGTGATCTTCGGTCGACGTGCAGAGTAGCAGCGAGCGGAGCGCCTGGTGTCTACGTAACATTTGGAATTCTACGCACAAGTAACTTACAAGTAAAACAAGCCCATAAACTCATTTGTGGAAAGACAATTAATTATTAAACAATTTTATATTATAAAGCCGCAAGATAATAGTAAATTTTAATGTATCAATGAATACAATTTTCCTACCTCCAGATATAGACTCTATTGTAGTAATTTCAACTTAACCTATCTATGCAGTAATAATTGGTATCGTTGCACTATATTGCGACAATACAAGCATATGCTGTAATGTGCATGTATGAAATAAAATAATACTATAATATTTATGACTAAATTTACCTCAAGATATACTTTTTTCCTTTAGGAACATGTTTCGGGAGATCTTGTTCTCCCAACTTCCTTTGTGTGTTGGCTTCTGGATGTTATTGAGGTAGTTTGTTGGTCTTTGGTCCTTTAAAGTTGCATTATTGTGTGTGGTTGTGGTATCTGTTTTTGTATTTTGTGTATTTTCGATGTTGAGTGCTTTGAATATTGTGTCATGTTTTGTGTTGATTTGTATTTGTTCTGGTATTAATTTGTTTTGTGTTTTATGTTTGTAAATCTGTAAATTTTCCCAAATGTTCATTATGGTGCCTTTGTTTGGTATATGTTTTATTAGTGTTACATTGGTTATGTCTGGGAATTCATGTCCTGTGTTTATTGCATGTGTGGCTAAATTGGATTTATATATATTTGGTTTTTTGTATGCATTTAGGTGTTCAAAATAACGTTTTTTCAGCTGTTTTTTTGTTTGTCCTATATAACATTTATTGCAATCTTGGCATTCAATTTTGTATATACCGTTGGTTGTTGTATTATCTTTGTTGTGTGAGCTATTTAGATTTTGTAATTTATTTTTATTAGTTTTGTAAGCTATTTTTATATCTGTGTTTTTAAATAGTTTTGTTAGTTTTGTCATTTTATTATTTATATATGTGAATGTGGCCCATTTTTTGTTGTTGTTATTATTTATGTGTTGTTCAGTTTGATTAATTCTTAATTGTTCAGTTTTTATTTTATATTTGATTTTATTTTCTATTTTGATCATAGTATTTTTATTGTATCCATTTGCATAACCAATTTGGTATATTATATTTCTTTCTTTGTCAGTTTCTTGTTTGTTTAGGGGTATTTTGTACATTCTGTTAAATAACGAATAAAATGCTGCCATTTTATGTTGTGGTGGGTGGTCAGAATGGTTAGGTATAATGATGTTAGTGGAAGTTGGTTTTCTATATATTGCATATTGTATGTGTTTGTTGTGTCTTGTGATGGTTATGTCTAAATAGTTGATTTTGTTATGTTTTTCTTTTTCTTCTGTGAATTGTATTTTGGGATGTATGTTATTGATTTGTTTCAGTATGTTCTCTGCATTTGTGTTTTTGTTATTTGATACATATAGTCCATCATCTACATATCTTATCCATATGCCATCTGGATCATGTGTTTTTATGATATTTTGTATTTTGGTGTCTATGTGTTGTAGGAATATTTCTGCTATTATGCTTGATAATGGTGATCCCATTGCTAAACCTTCTTTCTGTTGATAAATTTTGCTATTAAATTCAAAGTAATTTTGTTTTAGTATTAGTTGGAGACTATTTTTTATTTCGGTTATATATTGTTTGTTTTCATTTTGTTCTATAAGTTTGTTTATTATTATGTCAATTGTTTCTTCTACTGGGATATTAGTGTACATGTTTGTTATGTCATATGATGTGAAAAATGTATTTTCATTTACATTTATTATTTTTAGTTTGTCTATTAATTCGTATGTATTTTTTATGTTATGATGGTTATTTGTTAGATGGTTACTTTTTAGTTTTTGTGCTATTATTCTTGCTATTTTGTATGTAGGAGCTTTTTGAAATTGATTAATGGACGTATTGGGTTGTTTAATTTGTGTATTTTTATTAGGCTGTTCATTTTAGGTGGTTCTGGATTATTGTTTATATATATGTCTATGTTTTTATTGTTAAAAATGTTTTTATTTGTTTTTATTAGTTTTATTGTTTGTTTAAGATAGTTTTCTGTTGGGTTTTTATCTAGTTGTACGCATTTATTATTGTTGATGAAGTCTTCGGTTTTTTTGATGTAGTCTGTTTTATCAATGATTACTGTTGCTTGACTTTTGTCTGCTTTAGTTATTATTAAATTATTGTTCTTTACTTTATTTTTAATTTCTTTTATTGTTTTATTGTTTTTCTTTTGTTTATCTTTGTTTTTCATTTCGCTAGTGATTATTTTTTTAATTATATGTGTTGCTTCTGTTCTTTTTTCTTCTTGTATATTGTCTTTTATTAGGTTAATAGCAAATTCTGTTTCTACTATTAAATTTTCTAGATTTTTGTTTGCATTTTGGGTTATGTTAGTTTTTGACATATTGTTTAAATATTCTGTTTCTTTTTTGTTAAATTCTGTATTGCTGAGGTTAATGGTTCGAGGGTAAAATGTGTGTTTATTTTTGTTTTTTTGTTCTTGATTTTTGTTTTGTTGTTTTAATGTGTTAAGTTTTTTGTTGATTGTATAAGTCTTTTTGTTTTTTTCAAATCTTATTTTATTTTCTATGTTATTGTATTTATTATTCCAAGTGATTGGATGTAATAAACTTGTTAGCTCTAAGTGTAGTTTGTATATGTCTAGTGTTATGCTATTTTTCTTACTGTATAATTGATTAATTTCGTTTTGTATCCATAGCCTTTGTGCTTGTTTTATAGTTTTTTGTGCAGTCATATTTTTGTTGTTTGTGTTTATGTTGATGTATTTAGGTGTTAATTTATGTTTTTGGCATTGTCTATTGAAGTATATGTTTATGTTTGTGTTCATTAGTTGTTTTTTTCGTGTTTGAAATTTGTTTAACAATTTGGTAATGTGGTTATATGGAATTGTGATTATGTTGTTTGTGTACATGTTAATGTATATTTATGTGAGAAATGATTTGTTATCCGTTATTTGGTAGTTGATTTCACTTATTTGATATTCACTTCACTATTTTTTTTTCTCACTATACACTTTTGTTTTTGTTTTGTTTTATAACCTCACTTTTCGTTTTTTCACTGTAGGCTTATTTACCTTGTATGGTTATATTATTTCAATCACTTTCTGCTACAGTCCGTTTCTTGATGTATATAATACTATAATATTTATGACTAAATTTACCTCAAGATATACTTTTTTCCTTTAGGAACATGTTTCGGGAGATCTTGTTCTCCCATCTTCCTTTGTGTGTTGGCTTCTGGATGTTATTGAGGTAGTTTGTTGGTCTTTGGTCCTTTAAAGTTGCATTATTGTGTGTGGTTGTGGTATCTGTTTTTGTATTTTGTGTATTTTCGATGTTGAGTGCTTTGAATATTGTGTCATGTTTTGTGTTGATTTGTATTTGTTCTGGTATTAATTTGTTTTGTGTTTTATGTTTGTAAATCTGTAAATTTTCCCAAATGTTCATTATGGTGCCTTTGTTTGGTATATGTTTTATTAGTGTTACATTGGTTATGTCTGGGAATTCATGTCCTGTGTTTATTGCATGTGTGGCTAAATTGGATTTATATATATTTGGTTTTTTGTATGCATTTAGGTGTTCAAAATAACGTTTTTTCAGCTGTTTTTTTGTTTGTCCTATATAACATTTATTGCAATCTTGGCATTCAATTTTGTATATACCGTTGGTTGTTGTATTATCTTTGTTGTGTGAGCTATTTAGATTTTGTAATTTATTTTTATTAGTTTTGTAAGCTATTTTTATATCTGTGTTTTTAAATAGTTTTGTTAGTTTTGTCATTTTATTATTTATATATGTGAATGTGGCCCATTTTTTGTTGTTGTTATTATTTATGTGTTGTTCAGTTTGATTAATTCTTAATTGTTCAGTTTTTATTTTATATTTGATTTTATTTTCTATTTTGATCATAGTATTTTTATTGTATCCATTTGCATAACCAATTTGGTATATTATATTTCTTTCTTTGTCAGTTTCTTGTTTGTTTAGGGGTATTTTGTACATTCTGTTAAATAACGAATAAAATGCTGCCATTTTATGTTGTGGTGGGTGGTCAGAATGCTTAGGTATAATGATGTTAGTGGAAGTTGGTTTTCTATATATTGCATATTGTATGTGTTTGTTGTGTCTTGTGATGGTTATGTCTAAATAGTTGATTTTGTTATGTTTTTCTTTTTCTTCTGTGAATTGTATTTTGGGATGTATGTTATTGATTTGTTTCAGTATGTTCTCTGCATTTGTGTTTTTGTTATTTGATACATATAGTCCATCATCTACATATCTTATCCATATGCCATCTGGATCATGTGTTTTTATGATATTTTGTATTTTGGTGTCTATGTGTTGTAGGAATATTTCTGCTATTATGCTTGATAATGGTGATCCCATTGCTAAACCTTCTTTCTGTTGATAAATTTTGCTATTAAATTCAAAGTAATTTTGTTTTAGTATTAGTTGGAGACTATTTTTTATTTCGGTTATATATTGTTTGTTTTCATTTTGTTCTATAAGTTTGTTTATTATTATGTCAATTGTTTCTTCTACTGGGATATTAGTGTACATGTTTGTTATGTCATATGATGTGAAAAATGTATTTTCATTTATATTTATTATTTTTAGTTTGTCTATTAATTCGTATGTATTTTTTATGTTATGATGGTTATTTGTTAGATGGTTACTTTTTAGTTTTTGTGCTATTATTCTTGCTATTTTGTATGTAGGAGCTTTTTTGAAATTGATTAATGGACGTATTGGGTTGTTTTTTTATTAGGCTGTTCATTTTAGGTGGTTCTGGATTATTGTTTATATATATGTCTATGTTTTTATTGTTAAAAATGTTTTTATTTGTTTTTATTAGTTTTATTGTTTGTTTAAGATAGTTTTCTGTTGGGTTTTTATCTAGTTGTACGCATTTATTATTGTTGATGAAGTCTTCGGTTTTTTTGATGTAGTCTGTTTAACAATGATTACTGTTGCTTGACTTTTGTCTGCTTTAGTTATTATTAAATTATTGTTCTTTAGGGAAGATGGGAGAACAAGATCTCCCGAAACATGTTCCTAAAGGAAAAAAGTATATCTTGAGGTAAATTTAGTCATAAATATTATAGTATTATATACATCAAGAAACGGACTGTAGCAGAAAGTGATTGAAATAAAATAAATATTTAAATTAATTTTAGTAATACGTAATAGACGAGCAGGTGTGAAATTGGAAGCTGACTTATAAACAGGAATCAACAGGAACATCACGCGATTGCCGCTGAGCGCGTGTACACAAGTAAATAGTGTGTGTGCGTGAAGCCTGTTCAAGCCTGAAAGTTTGCAATCTCACCTCAAATAGATGCTAAATTAAAGTTTTATTTAATTATAAGAAAACCGTAAATATTAGAAAGAGTGTAAAGACTTCTAAAAATGCATAAAAATTAGACACGTGTGCAGTGCGAATTCTATGTAATTATGACGTTCAGTGCGAATTCTGTGCGATTTTTAGAGCATAATAATTACACTAATGATGCGATCATTGTGATAATTACGTATAATATGTGTAATTAAATTAGACTATGTTAGATCACCTTGAAATCCGCACTAGACATTGCAATTGGCAAAAATGTGCGAATATGTGAAATTGGACGAGAGTGGGGGACAGACGCCGTGGACAGCTTCTGACCTGCAGAATTCTGTGACGACAGGTGTGGTTTTTTTAGTGAATATAAATACGAGCCCAGGAGAGCCAAATTTACTCTTCAATCAGTCTTCAGTCGTAGCGGTACGCTATGTCCGTCAGCGACGGGAATTTTTAATACTCTTCAATCAGTTTTCAATTGCAGCTGTACGCTATGTCCGTCAGAGACGCGAAATTTTAATTGCTTCAGACATAGTTAGACGCTATGTCCAATATCGACAAGATCTTTTGTTTATAAGTTGTAAAGTATTACGGACAATATGTTATTTCAAGTAATAAAAAAAATAACAGTAACTACAATTATCGGACGTCTACAAACAGTCTACAACTACAAACGTCAACACTCTAGACAGATGGCGAGAGAACATCAAGCAGAGGAACGATACGCAGAGCAATAGAGGCGGTTTATATAACAACAGCAGCAGATCCAGAGCAAAAGAGCATTCCATTCTACAGCCAGCCGATGGGACCATGAAGGACGAGAGACGGGAGGACGACCAGTGGAACCGGAAAACGCAAGAGGACATCCAGTAGGAGAGGACCGACAGATCACTGGAGGACATGGGACAATCTGCAGAATTGAGGTGACGAAAAACCAATTTATAATTATAAAAGAATAAAGACATTGAAAGACATTAATAAAAAAATTTTAAATTAAAGAAAAATTATGTAGATAGAGATAAGAGAATGTAATTTAACTGTAATAAGAATTTTGTTTAATAATATTTTCTTTAATGATGACCAGTTAATTTAAAGATAATTTAAATCCTTGCTTGGAGAATTAACAATTGATTTAATAATTTAAAATTTTCATTGAAAGCATATAAAGTAAAGTAATTGGAAATATTCAATTAGTTTCTTTAAAATGATTATAAAGCCGTAAGATGTATGTCAAGTATAGAATAATAATGTAAATAAGAACAAATTTATAAAGCACACATTCAGACTGAGTAGTCGAGAATTTATAGTATAACGAAGAAATGTTTTACATAGAATTGCTAATATAAGACATAAGATATAAAATCTATTTTATGATGAGTGTACGTCAACAAAGAAACATTGAAACAATAGATAATGAATATTTTATGGCGAAGTAAATATTATTATTATATTATTATTTTTTTATTTTTGTTTGTTTGAATAAAGAAATGAAAACATATTACGATTCCTAAAAGGACTACTCTTATTATGATTACACCTGAAATCCAATTTACTCATACACGGTATCAGTAATGTTGTATGAATGTAAACACAGCACAAAAGGTACTGTTGTAAAAATATTGGCGTCCCAAAGAACGTGGGGCTCCACAAATTTAAAATACATTAAATTTGCAACCTATGTATCGTTGTATAAATTTTGGCGCTCCAAAATCGTGGGCCTCCACAAAATAAATTATATTAAATAATTTGTACACAATTTGTATTGTTATAATATATATGCTCGTGCGAAGGTTTTCACCATGAATATCTGTTCTAGCAGGTTTTTGGGTACATCCGTGAGTGTGATGTTTATAATGCCGACGTTACGTTCTGTAATCCCGGAACATGTTCAAGGCGTACTAATGTTCAATACTGATGAACAATCAGTACGCCTTGAAAATGTTCCGGGATTACGGAACGAAACATCGGCATTATAAACATCACACGCACGGATGTACCCAAAAACCTACTACAACATATATATATATATATATATTGCAACAGTACAACCATTAACGGTACTGTGCATTGCCAAAACAAATGAAATAAATAATAAAAATAAATAAATATGAATTAATAAACATGATTCAGATTGCATAAGTTGGATCGTAGTTAAAAATAGGGAGCGCAGAATTCATACATGGACATGCACTTTCGACACACCTGTCGCTAGCGTTGTGTACACGCGTATTTTGTTTGTGTGTGTGAAGCCTGTCCGTTCCTGAAATGTAACCAAACCTTTTCAAGTAGAATAGTTGTATGTTTTATTTTAATTATAAGAAAAATATGTACGATAGGGTAAAACAAAAGAAAGCAAAGTGTATAGAAATTAAAGGTGAATAAAGTGTTAAAAGACCGTACCGATGTGACGAAAGGTGCAATTACTATACGTAAAAAATGAATAGCTCTTTTTGTGATTAACATAAAGAAGTGTAATTTACGTATAGTAAACATATAAAAATTAGTGATCGATTGAGCATCGAGTGATGTGAAACAAACTTCGTAATTCCCGAAGATAGGCGAAAATTGTGAATTGAACCAGAGTGGGAGAAGTGACGCT
Source organism: Magicicada septendecula (assembly GCA_034769895.1). Lineage (NCBI taxonomy): Eukaryota > Metazoa > Arthropoda > Insecta > Hemiptera > Cicadidae > Magicicada > Magicicada septendecula. Next base: position 229,755,809 of record CM068368.1, on the reverse strand, counting down.
TCGACAGAATCTGACAGGTTAAATATTGTTCAGACATGAGTTTTTGCACGACCTGACTGTAAATACCAGGTCGCGCTAATAAAGTTTTTCCTTCTCGATTCAACCGTTGCCACAGGAGGCTATGTCAGTCGACGACGCTAATTCACATCTATAGTAAGAGTCACAGGACAAACTAGATGTCCAACCAGAGCAGCAGAGTACATACGATGAAGCTATGGACACACCGGCAGCATATGATGTGAGGCGAGACGACTATTAAACAATACATGCAGTGGAACACGACCAGAGGACTAGAAGGACACGGAGGACACGACCAGAGGACCAGAAGGACACGGAGAACACGACCAGGGGACCAGAAAGACACGGAGAATACGACCAGAGGACCAGAAGGATACGGAGAACACGACTAGAGGACCAGAAGGACACGACCAGAGGACCAAAGGAGGACGTACGGATGATTAACCACGTCAAACGAGGTGATAAAAAACATTGTAATTACAGACATTTGAAAGACACTAATTAAAGTTGGAATGAAAGACATTCAACTAGTATTAAAATAAATAAATTGTACATAAATGTAAAAGCAGAATAAAAGTTAGAATAATATTTCTTGTATAAAAGTTAGTAATTGAGAGTAACGTAAATGATAAGAGAAATATTTAATTTTTGAATTAACGTAATTAGTAAAGTCTTGTTGATAAAGGAGAATGCATATGCAGTAGAAAGTTGAAACAAATTAATATAAAAGAAATTTGAATACAAGTAAAATCATTATTGAAGCAAATTAATCAGCAATTAAAAAAAGATGAGCACGCAATGAGTAAGCCGAGAGCAAAATAAATATTTAATTAATTAAAATTAGATAATAAGATTTATGTATAACTTGTGTATGTAATTTGTTAGCAATAAGTTGTGTACGAAAGATGCGTACAAACGATATAATAATGAGTCAATATTTAATATGCGAAATGAAAGATTTTGTTTAGTAAATAAATAATGGAACAATTTTAAACTTAAATAACGTATCATCTTTTTTTTACTATTTGCAATCAGTATAACATAAAAATAACATACTATAAGCAAATTGTTTGTATGTAGATTATTACGATTTCACCCTTCTTATTACGATTACACCCATGAATTCAATACATTATATAAATGCAAATTGTGTTGTTGTTATATATATATATATATATATATATATATATATATATTGCGAAGATACAAATAAATATTTTCGCATAGGAAAATTATGTGTGTTTAAATTATGCAGAAGTCTATATTGGAGGTGTAGAAAAATTATTTATTTATAACACAAGTAAATAATTGTTTATATGATATATTTAAATTAAACAAAAGGTCACGTATAGTATTTTACTTGTTATTAAAGAGTTTATATAGTTCAATTTGGTAGGTTTTACTTGAAACGTAGAATTCCTTTACACTCTGCGTGACGTCACTCGCTCCGTCGCTGTTACGCTCCTCTCTGCAAAGATCGCCAGTCTGTTCTCTCACTCTCTTTCCCTCCTCTGGGGTTCGCCGAACAGCTGATAACACTAATGCAGATTTTACACACGAATTGTCACTTTCCGAATCGTTTGTTTACTCGCTCGCAATTGGTTATTATTAATTATTGTTACTCAGGGTGATAATGAATAATATAATTTAAAAGCAGTGTATATTGTTTACACCATCCGGCTATTCTTGAAGTGTTCCGCGTTAATAAGGATTTATCACGGTAGATAAATCTCCCTAAGTGGAAAATCTTCCACTAAAACGTAATAACACTTGAATATTTTATAACTGGTAGCTAACCCGCTTGGTTCTAATCGACAAACTTGAAAGAGTCCCAAGACTTATAGTTGCTCTAGATTAAACCAGTTCGAACAAGTAAAACTCTTGACGAAGAGCACACGTTTACTAGGCAACGGCTTCCGATGAACTGCCTGAAGTACACCTAACAACCGACGGATATGACTGAATTTAGGGGCTTCTGATGGTTCAATCGACTGTCTACGTGGTAGATTGGACAAAAGATAGACGCGTTGCAGGCGAATCTTTGTATAAATCTGCGAGAGCCTGCTTAGATTTTATCTAGAATTTTTATTACTCTTCAATAGATAAGCGTGAAAAATTGAGTTTTCATTTACTAAAAAACCACATTTAAAAAATAGCTGAGAACAACAGGGTATATAGAAAATGTTGCCATTTTCATAAATAATTCACTGTCCAAGTCCCATACCGATCGGATAACAAACGCGGAAGATATAACACGAAGGTTCACCACACGCGAACGCGCGCGCATATTCACAAACAAAGTACATGACATTATAGAGCAAACATTTACAAAGAATTTTGTATAACACAATCCTTATCCATCACTAAATACAAAACTTATAGCTAATTGACAAAAATTGCATAAATCAATCTAAAACATGCTAATTACCGTCATCCATGTGCTCTGATATTCTTATTATAGATCATCATCCTGTGTTTTGTTGCAGGATTAACCCCACCACATATAAAAAAAATTTGTTTACATAAAAATAGAAATTTTTTTTCTTCATATCCGGAATAAATAAAACATCATTCTTCCAATAATAATCATAATAATAACTTAATAAATCCAAATCAAAATAAATAAATAGACTTCTTTGAAACAAAACATTCCTCCATTGTCACTTTGACAGTAATAATACAAACAAATACACGTGGTTGAATCTGATCTATAATCTCAAACACAGATAAGCGTATCAACACTTCTGACGTCATTTTCATAACTGAACGTATACTCCGTTCATTCAAATCATTTATTCTGACATCTCATCTAATATTCTTAATTTACACTCATATTTCACATTAAAACATTCATACCACATATACCCTGGTATATTAGGAACAATCTCTGACATAATACTTTCTTAGGGATGATGCGTGGAATTTCCCTATCACACGGTTAGTACTAAGGTTGGTTACAATACAGGTGTTTTTACCAACCTACTCGGATAAAATATATGGGCCATTGTACAACCTAAAGAATTTGGCTGCCGTGTTATCTTCCCTGTGACCGACATTCAAAGCCCTCAGGAGTATGCTCTCGCCAACTTTAAATTTTACCAGCTTGTGGTCTGCATTAAATCTTTCAGTCCGTTCTTCGGCACATTTCTTAATGCGTCTCCTGGCTTCTATCCGTTTCACCTCACTCGGAATAGGCAAATTTTGCGTTGCAATCTTCCTCCCATCCTAGACGCGCTTGGGCATTTCTCCAGTTTGCAATTCGTTAGGCGTAAATCCTGTCGTGTCATTGTAATTCCCGTTGATGAACGCCTCGAAAAACTCGAGATAATCCGGCCATCTACTTTGGTTGGTATTACAATAAGTATGGAACAGTCGACCTAACTCTCTGTTGACCCTTTCAGCGAGGTTGCCCTGCGGTCTCCGGATCGCTGTTAACACAGTCTGGATATTGTGCTTTTCCAATTCGGATTGCCAATTCCTATTGGTGAACTGTTTACCCTGGTCAGATAAAATTTTCTTAATGTAACCATATTTATGGAAGTATTTATTTAAGACGACATTTAATACGGCCGCCGTGGTGGGTCGTCCTATTGCATATAGACTTACATGTTTAGAGAACGCATCCTTGCACACCACCAGATTCCTCATACCCTCGATGCACGCAGTAATGGACCTAAAAAATCAATACATAATAATTCATTTTTGTTTTTAGTAATAATATTGCCCATTTATACATAAGTGTGTTGATTCGGGTACTTTGCAGTTTGGCATATGTGGCAGGTATGCAGAATAGATTTAACTTTTCTAGCCATATTTAACCACACAAAGTCTTCTCGCATTGTTAAATAGGATTTATATGCTACCGCGTGCGCCAGACTCTCGTGGCACGCCCAAGTTAAATCCTCGACTAGTTCATCCGGTACCATTATCTTCCACTGCCCGTCTTTGATCTTGTATAACACATCATTGTCTATTTTATACTTTGGGTTGTCCTGTACTCTTATATCATCGCTGATTTTCTTTAATTTAGCATCCCGCTGTTGCTCGATGTTTATGTTTTTTAACCTAGTTTTTAATGTGTCTGGTAATACATACTTAATTGTCAAGATCTGCACCTCATTCCTTGTTGAGGAGTATTGTTCGTTTTTAAAAACCGATTCGTATTTGTTTACGATATTATTTAACCATTTCTCTTGATCGGCTGTAAGTTTATTGCCGGTGAACTGGCCGCTACTCGTTATCTTATCTACGAGATTAAAAATTGGCTTTTGTATGTTAGTACACTGCTCGGATTGCTTCAAGTCACTGTCAACATATCCCAATTTAACTGTGTATAATTTATTTCGAATCGTGCATGTAAGTTTTTTGTTACTGAAATCGATTGTGGTGTGTATTTTCCTTAAAGTGTCAGTGCCTAATATAACATCATATACTAGATTTTTAACTATAATACTAGATTTATAACTACTAGATGGCGGTCACTTCAATTTCTATGCCTTGTGTAATTATTGATATAAGTGCTTGTTTACAAATAATTTGTGTATGTTCGGTCGCCGTAATAACCATAGTATTATTTACAGGTAAGATAGGTGTTTTCTTAAATTGGTGCTTATGTTTGTTAATAAATTTGTTATTAATTAATGACACTTGCGCACCACTATCGAGCAAAACATTACCAACACAACCATTGATTCTCGCTATCACAACAATGTCATTATTGTCCTTAACCCTAGTATTTTCCACACATTCATCAACACAATTATTATTGTAACGGACCTAATAAAATTCGTGTGTGTTTCGTTTACAAAAATAAAAAATAATTGTTGTTATTTAAAATTGGAAAAAAAAATTTTAATTTGTTTTAATGTTTAATAATTTAGTAAATAATTCTTGTAATGGTGTAATGTTAAAATTTTAAGTTCCTCTGAGTTAATTTTGTCAATAATATCGCTTATGGTTTACTGGAATTAAATTTAGCGTTAACAGGATTGTCTCATTCACTGATCGATTAGCGGTATTTTTTCTTTTTCGTATGTATTACTTCCACTTGAGTAATGGCCGCCTTTCTTGTAGTCCTGTTGTTCACTAAAACTCTATTTATTAAATTTATAAATAAATTTTAAACCAAATTGTTGAATTACTAAATTTTATTGACAATTGTTTAAAAGTATCGATTTAAAATCGATTATTATATAATGCTCGACTCGTTCACAGGGCGATCGATTGTTGGTACATATGTTATTTAATATTAACTTTTTCAGGTTCTTTGAACGGTTATAGTTAATAGTCAGAGAAGGGGTAAGATTAGAAAGTATAACATTTACAATTAAAAAAGCTTAATATTTAAAAATTACAAAGTTAGTTGATAATATATAATGTTTATAAAATGAAATTTTGAACCAATGAAGTGTAGACGAATACTAGTAATCGTGTGCGCTTTGAATGCCGGGAGTCAAAATGGCCGCTTCGTAGCTGCTGATGTAAAACTGAACTCGGCTGGTTGAAATTTTCTTCCAATAAAGCTGCCTTCTCAATGCTTCCTCGTCTCCGCAGTAATGATTAATATTTCTGGTGTGATTGTAGTATCTCTCGTTCAATGTTCTGTTGTTCACTCGAGTAAAATGTGTGTGATAATGTTAAGTTACTGGTGTCGTAAAGTTAGTTTTTTGTTATTCGGAATTATTAGTGTTAGGGGTTCAAATTGTTAATTCACTAGTTTAGGTTGTGTATTCACTTGATTAAATGTTTGTAGTGGTTAATTTTCACTGAATTTAAAGTTTGAAATTGTTCTGTCTAAATTCTCAAAATTTTACTGTATGCTAGGTTCAACTTTTATACGCCATTAATGGTTCCGATATAGGTTGTTATGTAGCGAGAGCTTACTCAACCGTACACTACGAACGTTAATAAAGAACTGTCTTACTTCCTTCGTTTTCTGAAATATCTTAGCCAATTTAATATTAGAAAAGTATTGTTTCAATTTTTAATCGCTTCCGATACATGTAAAAAAAGTACATATATCACAGAATATATTTTGGTTATTAATTAATTTCATGAAATAATAAATACATAATTGGTTTCTTTAATTCCTTCTGCTTAATTTGATACCCAATAGTCTATCTTTACAAAGTTTTTTATCAAAAATGCTATATTTCTTTCATTTTGGAAAACTAGGCTCAACATTTTATTTCCTGTTCTTCTCCAAATATTAGCCATTTTATATGTTATAATTATGACTATAATAAATCTCAGATTGACATAAATGTTTATCTTTCCTTAATTTCTTGCAATTTTATCAATTATTATCTTTTTAAATATAATTCATGAATCTATGACTCCCCACTCTGAAATTTTAGTTATTACATTTGCAATTTTTTCAATAATTTTATATATCTTTGAAACCCCTCTTTCCTTTTATGCCTTTTATATATATAAAACAAACTTCTTTTTTTATTTCTTTTTATATTTCTTTTTATTTAGTTTTTTTTTTGAAAGAGAAGCCACAAGTTATTTAAAACTAGGCCGGAGCCTAGAGAAGCCAAAAATGCGCTGGGTCCAGTATGACGGGACTTGCAATGAAACTCGGCTGTAATTTAACAATAACAACTTTTATTTTGCCCCCATAATTCGTTCATATAATATCCTGCAAATCACATAATTATCACATGGCCAGGGCAATAACCCTCAAATACATAATAAATAAATAATTCACATATCCTTAATCGTGTAAAAGACAATATCTATCTATCCCTATTTACATATATATATATATATATATATATATATATATATATATATCAGGCAACATTCCGTAATTATATAATTTCCCCCTCCTTTTGTTACTAACACTTAACATTGACAACACGTACGGAAACATAAAGACACATACACTCATAATTATATACACATACTACCGCCACCTAATACCCTTGGAATACCCATGCTCAACAGGCAGTGTTTCTACAAAGCCCCAAGACCGGCAATCATAAATGTTCGACTTTCAGTCACCATGATTCATTAATTCCCATTAATTTAAATAATTAAGAAAAACCCCCAAAAGGATGATAATCACTCACAAAGCCTAAAGAGAGACCGGACTGCCCATATGTATAGATAGCATCTGATAATTGGCCCATTATGAGCATATGAAAATCTTTAAGTTCCTTAGACACCATATAAATGGGAAAAACCCTCATCACCTGATTTTAAGCAATTGGTATGAGTTTCTACAATGTTAATTTCGTTTTACAAATCCAGATGGATACATGAATCAGTCTATGCTTTTACAAGGTCAAAAATTAATCGGTATATGCTTTTACAAGGTCAAAAATTAATCAGTATATGCCCACAAAAATATAAAATTTCTTTTCTGTTAAAGCCAGATGGCTGTGTATAAATGATTTTATAATAACCGACTGTTGTATCCTAGCAGATGTGGGAGCGCGCCAGCATGTACTCGACCATATGTGACAGGAACCAAACCTGCCTTAAACTGAATGAACATGTGCCTGACAAAAACTATGTCCCCTTTTACCCCCTCCCCCCCAGAAAACAGCCTGAAAAGAAACCCCACCAGCCCTTACATGTTAAACCAAAATGAAATTAAAATATAAACCCGTTCTGAACCAGCCGGAACAGAACCCCTAACGTGACTTAAATTTTGTAGTGAATAGTGTAACGACTCTTGTCTATATATAAAAAATAGTTAAGTGTAAAAAAATAACTCTAGCGCGCTCCCCCAGTGCAGCACACAATTACAAACATAGTACTTAAATTTTATGGAGTTAAATTATAAAAGTCACATGATGTTCATAATGAGTGTTCAGCTGACACACCCCAGATCAGACTGTCTAGCCGCGTGGGCACATGGTTTCAAAAGAAATTTAAATTGCACATCAGGAGAACGGCAGGCCCGGCCAACGAAAATAAAAAGGGTTCATATCACCTTTATTATGAGCATGTGATGCATCTCGTGTTTGTTTACCAGACTCCCTCTTCCGAACAGGTGTGTGTGTGATGGCTCATGGCTGATGAAGGTGTAGTACCATCAGCATCGACCAGAATCTCCGGCTTAGACGAGAACCCGGGAAGTCTCGTAAATTTAGCCTGCTATTAGTGCAGAAGAAACAACTACGTAATACTGTCTGTTCGGTTCTGGGAGTCTGTCGCTTCGATGCGTGCCGGTATGGAACTGAATTAAGCAGTTACGATGCAACAAACAGTGCCCATAGAGTGCGCGCGCCGTTTTAACGGTGCCGTCCAAATATCGTCGCTCTAACCGACATTTGTGTTCGCGTTATATTAAAACCAATTTTATAAAACCTTCGACCGCCGGGTTAGGCAAACACCGGCACATCTTTTTACACTATCCTTTTAAAGTATAGCTTTAGTCATAGTATTTGGTGACTGATTCACCTTATATAAATTCCATCAGTTTAACTGGTTTATTTAACTTAATTAACAATTATAATGTTGTTAAAGTTTCCTATTTGGCCTAGATTTTTTCTGGTTTTGCATATAATGTTTTTGAATAATACTGTGTCTATACCCCTTCTGACTTTCTTATTTTAATACAATATTAATTAAAATCTCCTTAGTTAACTAATAGAACATGTAGTATCGTATTCATACTCATAATACCTAAACAATATTTGACATTAACAATATGGTCTTCAAATACAGACATTTTAGTTGTAACTACTACTAGTAACATATAATAAACATTTTATAAAAAGAGTATGGTATCCATATTTAGACATTTTAGGTTGGATCAATACTGTTAGACATATTAAACATTTTTATAATAATAAAAAAATCTTATATTCTACTCACCACATTGAATTGTGGAGTTCATGGGCTTTAACATAAACATAACAAGCCCTTTATTTTTTTTATTTATTTCTTAAACTTATTTTGGTTGTAGTCTTATCTGTTTTTATTTTGGTATTTAAAGATTTATACCCTGTCACTTTATTTATTCACCACCATTTATTACACTTTATCCTTTACATTTTAATGAATGTTTTTTGATAAAAAGTGGCACCTTCTTAGAAACATTAGTAATTGTTTTCATAAGAATATTTTATAAAATCTTATTGCTGTAGTTATTGAAAACTTTAAAGTTGTTTTATGGTACACATGTACTTAGTTGAAGTATTAGTCACACTTCTACTTGAAGTTTACATAATACACTGAAATAACTTGCACCTGTTCACTTATTTTTGGATCTTATCTCTAATTGAGTTTTACAATATTCCAAGACCAAAATCTTAGTTATAAGGGATTATGAAGATTTGTTTATTCCGTTATACAATAACTTTAGTGGGTGTACTTCTACTTACAACACTAAACACTTTTGTTTACAACTATTTTACATTAATATCAGGTTTTGGGTGTTATACTTTCTTTTGTGACATTTAATCTCTTTCGGGGTTTGTTATATTCTTCTTAATAGGTTTCCCTTGGGTATATCTTGTAGTCCTCCCATCCTACAATTTTGCTTCTTCAAAATTCTTCTTTCTTGGTTTCTTCAAGGTAACATTGTTTTCTCATGTCCGTTGGTTTGTTCGGGGTATCTTCCTTACCTACTCCTATCCTACCTGGGTATTATCCTTATTTTATTTTAGTTTTTTGGGGTTTATTTTTCTTTATACATTTTTGTTGCATTGTGGTTCTTTACTTTTACTTTTTCCCTTTTATGGTGGTATTTTATTTTGATATTTATTTGTTTTCATTTGAATTTTTCTTGATATTTAATGTAATTGATATTTAATTATGATCATATTGTAATCTTTGTTAAGTGGATTATCTGTCATGCTACATTATATATTAATTCATTCCTAACATCAACAGGGTATAAGCCAGAAGCAATGTATACATTACTATCACTATTATTGCTAACATATGATTTCTGATACTACCGTTTGTTATTGTATGTTTTAATTGTATTTTTACTCTTATTTCTATTTATATTATTAATTTTATTGCACGGACCCACGCCGCGCGACCTTACACGTTTTTTTTGCTGCTATTCATTTGCATTGGTCTCGGTAATTGCCGATACTTTGCTCTGATTGAATCTTTGAAATCTTGGTTTATTTTTAAACTGTTGTTGTTGTGGCTGAAATTGGTTTCGTGATTGATCATTATTATTATTATGTTGCAGTGGTCCGGGATATCTACCAAACACAACAGCCAGTTAATTCCGATTTAAATAAAATAAGTTAAATAGTCGCGCTACGGAATCGTATTCGTACATTGGTCGACGTCTTACGACGTCACACCCCTCCCCGTCCCTTTCCTAGTAAAGTTTTTTGCTAGACAAGTTGGGTCAGTCGACTAGCAGAGTCCCCCGTCGTCTCCTTCTCCGACACTTTAGTTTGGAGCCTCTTTTACCAAGTGTAAAACTTGGTTCCACGAACGGGGCCAGCAACTCCAGAGATTTGGTCCAGTACATTTCTTCACTTCACTTATGGCGACACATCCTGCGGACAGCGCAGAAACATGAGCCCATAACTTACGTACGCATGGGGTGAGCAGCGACAAACTGGACGCTAGTAAACGCATCGTACACCTTCAAGTAACAATATAGTTCATTAATTACATCCAGTGATAGTTCCAAGCCTCAGACAACTATTAAAAAAGGGAACTTGAAGTAAATTGCTCGCTTTGAGCGACATGAACATATATATATTTTACAGAAACTTTATAGTATAAGGAAGTGTTAGAAATACATTAACAGATCATAACATGCGTGTTGCGCACAATTAAAACTGTAAACTGGTATTGATTTGTGTGGCTGATTTAATTTCATTAAATTGAATCCGTATTTAATTTACTCAGTAAATCAACATTTAGTAACCGATTTATTTAGAATTTAACTTATTCAGTATTTATGTGATTCAGTATTTAACTTATTCAATACTTAACTTATTCAGTACTTAGTTATTCAGTAACTAATTTTTATTTGCTGGCTGACCCATAATTACGCAAAATTAAGTGGCTGATTTTGTTCCGGAAGTAAATAAACTCATCTTAACTCTGCTCACCAGCTAGTTGTACAAACTTTTTCACGCACCGTTTTCCTTTATATTTAAGTTAATTATTATGAGTATTTTAGATGTACCTCATGTTCGTAACGTGTTATAGGTGGTAGCGGATATTACGATATTGTGGTATATTGTGTGTCACGTTTTCTTTTGGGGCTCAGCATAAAAACGTGGTACAATTATTACTTGGGTTATCCACATTATCTCATTTAGTCAATAACAAGAGTAGTTCTTCTAAGATTTAACCCCTTGTGTAATAACCACGATTTGAATTCCGCGTCCAAAATTTTGAGCTAACTTACTTACCATTTCTCCTTCTGTCACTTCCGGTTCCAGATATTTGGCTCGAGATATCAGATGGATTAAATAGTTTTCTTTTGAAACTTTCATATTTGAATATTTTCCAAATTCCAGCTGTACACGGATCTTTCTTTGTATCTCACTGTTCCAGTACCTAGCCCTAAAATGCCGCACCAGATCTTCATACACACATACTTTGTCCTGTATGACGGTGAACCATTCAGCCGCGGTACCTTTTAACCTTCTCATCACCCAGTTTATTTTGTCCATTCCGCGTAGGTTGTCTTTTATCGCGTCCATATCTTTCTCTCGCAGTTTTTGAGAAAGTGGAGGGGATTTTCAGTCTCTCTACCATAGAATTTTAATTGCGAATTGGGTTCATCACAAGTTTTATAAATATATGTGGTCTGGTTCGCTGGTGTCGAGGTACTCTGGAATCGGGTCAGCTGTTGTTTTAACTTCTGTATCAGCTGTTCCTGCTCCGCTACCAATTCATTCACCGTCGATGTATGATTTACCATTCTTTCTTCCATGACATTGATCTTAGCTTCACAGTCACTAAAACGTGAATTATTAGCTTCTAGTGCTAGCTCAATGTTAGTACGAATTAACTCGACTTTCTCTCCGACACGCTTTTCTGTCGATTCTAAAAGTTGTTTATTTTGTTTAGCTTGTTCATGCACAGCGGTAAAAATTTTCTTATTCTCGTCGTGTAGTGATCTATTTTGTTTTATTGCTTCCTCTTTATTAGCTCTATTTTCTTCTGAAATTTTCTGCACATTGGCTAATACTGCAGCTAACGTATTTTGTAATTCAAGTGATTCAGCCATATTTATAGTTATCTTATATATTCAGACAAATATTATAGTCCTTATTTAACGTAAACGGCACTATTATTAACTCTTATTATTATAGTATTAATGTTCAATTTAAATGTTGTATCGCAGTCTAGTATCGCAATCAAATGTTCACAATACTTAATCTAATATATATACAAATAATACTTCAAACCTCCAAATAAACTAAATTAATAATCATGTTCAAATATCTGCTTACAGAGAATATTCAACAAATTATATACACTCCCTGCTTACAAATAGAACACACACAAAATAGGCCAAATGAATCTAGTCTTTACACAATTAAATATATATAATATTAATAAATTATAATAAAATCGTGCCACACGTTGTCAGCGCCAAATATCTCTATGCGACGATACAAATAAATATTTTCGCATAGGATAATTATGTGTGTTTAAATTATGCACAAGTCTATATTGGAGGTGTAGAAAAATTATTTATTTATAACACAAGTAAATAATTGTTTATATGATACATTTAAATTAAACAAAATGTCATGTATAGTATTTTATTTGTTATCAAAGAGCTTATATAGTTGAGTTTTGGTAGGCTTTATTTGAAACGTAGAATTCCTTTACACTCTGCGTGACGTCACTCGCTCCGTAGCTGTTACGCTCCTCTCTGCAAAGATCTCCAGTCTCTTCTCTCACTCTCTCTCTCTCACCGCTGGGGTTCGCCGAACAGCTGATAACACTAATGCAGATTTTACACACGAATTGTCACTTTCCGAATCGTTTGTTTACTAGCTCGCAATTGGTTATTATTAATTGTTACTCAGGGTGATAATGAATGATATAATTTAAAAGCGGTGTATATTGCTTACACCATCCGGCTATTCTTGAAGTGTTCCGCGTTAATAAGGATTTATCACTGTAGATAAATCTCCCTAAGCGGAAAATCTTCCACTAACACGTAATAACACTTGAATATTTTATAACTAGTAGTTCACCTGCTTGGTTCTAACCGACAAACTCGAAAAGAGTCCCAAGACTTATAGTTGCTATAGATTAAACCAGTTCGAACAAGAAAAACTCTTGACGAAGAGCACACGTTCACTAGGCAACGGCTTCCGATGAACTGCCCCGAAGTACACCTGACAACCGACGGATATGACTGAATTTAGGGGTTCTGATTGGTCAATCGATTGTCTACGTGGTAGATTGGACAAAAGATAGACGCGTTGCAGGCGAATCTTTGTATAAATCTGCGAGAGCCTGCTTAGATTTTATCTAGAATTTTTATTACTCTTCAATAGATAAGCGTAAAAAGTTGAGTTTTCAATTACTAAAAAACCACATTTAAAAAATAGCTGAGAACATCAGAGTATAAAGACAATGTTGCTATATTCATAAATAATTCACTGTCCAAGTCCCATGCCGATCGGATAACAAACGCGGAAGATATAACACGAAGGTACCACACGCGAACGCGCGCACATATTCACAAACAAAGTACATGACATTATAGAACAAAAATTTACAAAGAATTTGTTATAATACAAGTCCTTATCCATTACTAAATACAGACTTATAGCTAATTGACAAAAATTGCATAAATCAATTTAAAACATGTTAATGTCCATTATCCATGCTCTGATATTCTTATTCATAGATCATCATCCTGTGTTTTGTTGCAATAAAAAATTATAAGAAGTTTAAGCTATAAGAAATTTAAATAGTTAAATGGTCGTGTCTGGCCCCACGTTCAGGGCGACAAATTATATAACAACACAAATTTAATGTAATTTAATTTGTGGAGCCCCACGCTTTTGGAGCGCCAAATTATATAACAACACAAATTGAATTCATGGGTGTAATCGTAATAAGAAGATGATGCGTTGTATAAGTTTTTTTTAATTTTTACATTATTTATTTTTTATTAAACAAAATTCTTTCATTTCGAACAACAAAATAATACTCATTATTATTCGTTTGTATGAACCATTTGCTCATGACGTATGGCTAACAAATTATATATAACATGCTATGCATAAACCTTATCATCTAATCTTAATTAATTAAATATTTTGCTCTCGGCTTACTCATTGTGTGGTTATCTTTGCGATTTCATATTATTTTCTGTAATTCTGAATTTACTGTTATTTTAATTTATTTAATCTTATTTGACTTTTATTCTTTACTACTGCATATGCATTTTACTTTATCAAACAAAGACTTTATCAATAATTTAATTTAAACTCAAATATTTCTCTCTTAGCATTTATGTTTGATTCAACTACTAATTCGTATACATGAGTTATTATTCTACATTACAATCTGCTTTTGCATTTATGTACATTTCTTTATGATTGATTAACTGTTCGAATGTTTTTCATTCTATGTTAATTAGAGTCTTTCAATTGTCTGTAATTAACAAAAATGGTTTTTCATCACCTCATTTGATGCGATACTATCAGTGTGTCCTCCTCGAGTCCTCGGTCTGTGTCCTTCTCGTTCTTCTAGTCCTCTGGTCCTCTTCCAGGTTCCACTGCTAGTGCTGTTTACTAGTTGTCTCGTATCATCTCATGGACCGTACGTGAGTCCATCGAACCTCTTCGTAGGTGCTCTGCTGTTCTGGTTGGACTTCCAGTTCGTCCCGTGACTCTCACTGTAGATTTAAAATAGCATCGTCGACTGACATAGCCTCCTACGGCAACGGTTTAAAATAGAAGAAGGAACTTTATTAGCGCGCCTGGTATTTATAGCCAGGTCGTGCAAAAGCTCAGGTCTGAACAATTTTCATCTTGTCAGAGTTTGTTGAAGCGTCTTTATCCCCACTTTGGTTCAATTCACTAATTTCGCCTATCTTCGCGAATTACGAAGTCTGTTTCACGCTACTCGATGCTCAATCGATCGCTAATTTTTATATGTTTACTATACGTAAATTACACTTCTTTATTGTAATTACAAAAAGAGCTATTCACTTTTTACTTATAGTAATTGCACTTTCTGTCACTTTGTCACTGTTTTTTAACCCTTTTATAACGTCTCAGCTACGTTATAACATCGGGAACCTGTGCATACTTACCTCTGATCAATTGCACGGGCTGCCATACTCGTAATCAACTTTTAATTACTAGATAAACCAGCAGTAGTTATAACTAAAGGAACTTTTACATGGGGGTCTGATGATTTATTCACTCACTGTTTTAGTGTAAAGTAACGACATCTCTTTATTAAATCATTACTACAACAGCTCTACATAAATATACCCATATAAGGTTTTCTGAATAAGAGATTACAATTTATAACAGATTTTGGTAAAGAACTGGGGCCAAAACATATGGATTTATCAGTGCTAGCATTATCCACGGATCCGGGACCTTAAACTTGTTTATGAGTTACGCTCGCTTATTTATATTCTATAATACTATTTGGGGGCCATTTAAAGAATGGACAATCTAAAATTTGTATCAGTGAAGCTATACATATACATCAACATTATTCGGTACTACAAATATTTTGAATTCTAAAACATACTACATCTTATAAAGTGGTTATCATTACAGTCTTTCTATTTTTTTTTTATTTCAACTGTCTTTAACGATTCATTGGTTAGAATTTTAATTAATCACGGAGAACAAGTCTTCGTGTCACCTGCCATATCCATCAGTTTACTCGTAGTCAGGGTCCTTGGTCCTTATGGTGTTCGTCAGCGGTTGATCTTAAGTGGAGTTAACTTTCCTGTTGAAGTTCCTGAAGTGGTTAGTTCATAATCAAGTAGCGTGGAGGTTCTCAGAAGTCTCGTAGGTAAACATCGTTAGTGGTATAAGTACCGTAAATGTTCTTGTTTGTTGCAGAATCGCACGTCACATTATTGTTTATAAAAGTTCTCACTTTTGGTAGCTCGTACCATATTATTTAAAACAACATAGACATCTTACAAATTAAACAAATGAGATGTCATCCCTTACACAGTTACTTATGCATTTCTTTTTTTAACATTTACACTACTACCACACTAATTTGGCAATAATTTTGCTACACATTGTTGTGTCTGTCTTCTAAATACAAACATTCTGTCTTTCTCTGAGACATGGTTCAAACGCGTGTTTTCTACGCGAGCGCTTCATCTCGACTCTCCACTATGTAGGAAGGGTCAGTTAATCGCGCGGAGTTTACGCGTCGCAACAAAATAGTTCCAAATTTATCTTCTATTTAAGGGGTTAAAGTTTGACTTTTTAATTATCCAAAGATATTCTTAATTACAGACTTCATTATAGTACACTACTGTGGTCTTTATTATTTATTTATTTAATATTAATTCACAAGAATTATTAGTTTGTTTAGGGGTCGGTATTCAAGTTCATTCCAGTTAGCGCATGTCTATGCAGGGTTAATTAACAAGGGTTTCCCTATCTGTACACTCGTATTCCTTTCATTTTATTATTAAAACTCTTTATTAAATATTATTATGATTTATGATAGCGATAAAAATTAGTTTAAATGTGCGATTTATTAAAATTTAAAATTTCTCAGCTTTTACATTCCCTATTTATTAATTATTTTATTTTTAATTAATGAAATCGTCACATACTCCGCATCTTAAAACAGACTCCAGGTTGGGGAAAAAATATATGTTATTTGGTCAGCAGCGTACTGGGAGTATGCTTGGGGATTACCGTGTGAAATTTCTCTCACTCGTTTCTCTGTATAAAATTATGAGCTGCATAAGTCACTCTCGACTTGCTTATTCTTATTATCAATATATATATATATATGCAATACCTTACAGACTAATTCTTATACTACATAAAATTCACACATTATAAAATATATCGTAAACATACTAAATTCTTCTTAAATCTACTACTTACAACTACTACCGGATTTTTCTTTAGTTTGTGAGTTACTCTTGCTATAGAATTACTCTTTAAGTAAGTTATTACTTAATTATTACTTATATTCGATGTCAGCTGACTTCTCACTTTGCTCTGCTTTCGATGAATAGGACTCAAGGTTGATCAGGCGTCGTACCTATTTATACGATTAGGTAGCCAATTGTTACTCAAGTACTCTTTAGCAGTTGAGTACAAAACATATACCTTTTTACTACATTTATTTTGCTTGCACTCTACCATTTCCTTTTTCGTGACAACGCTTTATCTGCGAAATATGTGTTCTTCGTACATATTTTTGAGTAGAGGGTTCGTACATGGCTACAGTTACTGGAGTTAAGTATTTGTGAATTTGATAAGGACCGCACCATCGGTATGATAGCTTGGAGGTTGTCTTATCGATTGCACTACTCGTAGGGTGTGTTTTATACATTACTGGGTAGTATCCGGTCCGCGTGGACCAAAAAATGTTAAGTGTGAAGTTTTCTATTTACTGTAGGATGATTCGCCAGGATGCAGAAATGATGAAGCGAGTGGACTGTAATTAATACATTTATTTAATTGTTCACATTTACACCAGAAATTGTTAGGTTTCACCTTTGACTAATAGATTGGCTAATAAGCATATCGTGAATACAATTCGTATTACATTAAAATTAATTTGATGAAAGGGCCGAAAGGGCCATATATGAAGTGTTGGCCTAAGGCCTACATTAATTGTCGCGACAAGAAGAAAAATGTGACAGTAAGGCTGCGGGCGCGACCCGACCGCTGCTTGCGAGCGTCTATGACGAACTGTGCGGAAGCACGGACATGAATTGATCAGATTAAAGTGCAAATTAAAGCGCAGATTAGCCAACCTATAATGTAAAAATTACCGTGCTACTGTACATAAACTGCCCGTCAAAAAATCAGTAGATTTTTTACTACATTTTAGTAACTTATTATACATTTTGGTAACTTATTATATAACATACAGAGTTCTTATTAATGAAAGTTAATCTCATAGGCTGCATTGAACCTTGAGTTGTAATCTTAGATAACAGCTGTACGTTAATGGTTTAGCGATAAGCATGAATAAAGATAAGCTTTAAAGATAAGCGTTTGGTAGGCCAAGGTTGGCGAGCAAACTGATTTCATGCATGAATAAAAATGTAAGCGTTGGCAATGTATTGCCCACATATATTGTATGTATACAATATTGAACGTTATAAAACATGAAAAATACATAATTTGACAATGTTTAATAATGTATGATCGGAAGCTCATCACATGATGGCCCGATAAATTGTAACCCTATGCAAGTCATAGATGGTTACCGTGAAATAGTTGAGGCCAGTAGACCTGTACAGAGTATTGCTTACATGAACAAAAATTGTCACAAATTATACATGTTTAGACGTAAATCTAGCATGGCGTCATATATTTGAACGAGTCATGCTATACCTGAAGTTTCAGGAATTTACAATATGTTGTTGTGTGAGAACAAGCTATAGATAGCTGACTGATTGCAAGCACATGTGTGATGACATGTATGTCATAATTTAAGCAGGAATAATAATTGTGCAATGCATAATCACAAAATACAAAATACCATATAAAAATACAATATAAAATAAATCTAGGCGTGGCATGGTTACATACAGTAGACGCAAAAAACAATATGTTTTACATAAATGCAAGTTATATAATAAATATAATAAACACCAATTTAGTTAATTACAAATATGAATAAGCGCAATGGCATAAGTAACAAATACGACACGTGATTACAAATGTAATACATGAGTTGAACAATTGAGAAAGACATTCATAGAACAATAAATCACACATATTAACAACTGTGCAAGAAATGCATGCATGGTTGTATAACTGCAAAACATGCGAATATTATGTAACAAATTTTTATAAAACAATACCACCGAAAACATGACACATACCCAATACATCAAAATGTAAATGTGTAGGACATAGTATGCCACACAAAATATTAACATATAAATACAAAATAGCAAATATACCACCATAAAACTATGACGAGTATAGAAATACGCAATGGCGCAAATTGTCATGAAAATGTTGTGATAATACATATCACAATTAAGTTGACCAAATGGTCATATAATAAAGTAATAAGCCAATGGCTGAGTAAAATAGCATTGCGCTAAATGATCATGATAATCTTGTGTCAAATCTCGTCCCGCGCTGGCAACAGACATAACTTATGTACTGGTCTCCGCAAAACACCAGTAGGCGTGCGAATGTCTACGACTCTAATTAAGTTATCTGGGCCGGGAAATGTGGCGGTAATTACACCAAATTTCCAGGCTAATGGAGGTAGGTTATCCTCAATAAGTAAAACTAGGTCCCCAATGGAAACATTATCCTTAGCGAATTTCCATTTGTGACGCTGTTGTAACTGGTGTAAATAGTCGCGAGACCAAGCCTTCCAAATGACTTGGACAAACTTCTGGAGAAGTTGCCAACGTCCAAGACGAGAGATAGGAATATGAGATAGGTCTGGGTCCGGTATCGCCGTTAATGGTGCGCAAATCAAAAAATGGCCAGGTGTAAGTGGCACCGGATCATTTACATCCGAAGAGATGGCAAATAAAGGGCGAGAGTTTAGACATGCCTCTATCTGATACAAAACTGTCGTAAACTCCTCGAAGGTGAGTCTTGCCTACCACGCGGCGAAAATGAAACTTCAAACTCTTTATGCCGCTCTCCCAAAGGCCACCAAAATGAGGTGACGAGGGCGGAATAAATGACCATGAGATACCCTGAGAGGACGTGAATAATTTGAGTGATGAGGTGGCATCCTTATTATGGCATCCAAAGATTGTAGAGGTCATGTAAAATATTGCGGGCCTTCCTAAAGTTTGTGCCATTATCAGAGTATAACTGACTGGGTATGCCCCTGCGGGCCATAGAACGACGTAAGGCAGCTATAAACGCACTGGCTGTAAGGTCGGAAACCAATTCCAAGGGAATGGCCCTGGTTGCTAAGCAAATGAACAAAGACACGTATGCCTTAGAGAGAGTTCTGGATTTCTGCCCGCCATGACGAATCATGAAGGGACCACCATAATCAACCGCGCAGAATAGAAACGGCCGTGATGGAGTGACTCCAGGAGACGGTAAAATACCAAGCCTCTGAACTTGCTGTTTGGCACTAAACCTGAGACACTTGACACACTTACGAATGATGGAGCGAATGACTAACCTGGCATTAACAATCCACCAACGTTGACGAAGTGAGTGATGCACGAGTTGAGCACCAGCGTGAAGTAGACGAATGTGTTCACGTTCAATGATGAGGCGAGTAATATGAGCCGATGGATGTAAGACAATAGGATGTTTAGCGTCGTAAGGTAATTGCGACTGCTGTAATCGCTCGCCTACGCGTATTACTCCAGAATCATCAAGAAACGGGTCGAGAGAAGCCAACTTACTCCTAATAGAGACAGAAGACCCATTACGAAGACAATTAATTTCGGCTGCAAAGTGGATCGCCTGAGATTGTTTTATGAAGAAATTAAGAGCATGATGAATTTCGACAGGGGTAAGATCGCCCGTTATTTTGTCAGCACTGGAGAGTCTAATATTTTTGATGAACCGAAAACAGTAAGCGTATACGCGTGTCAGACGATGCAACGAAGAAAATCCTTAGAAAGTCGATAGCCAGGGTAGACACTAGAGAAAGGTTATGGGTTTGTTTCTCTTCCGCAGTGACTTCAGAAGACGACGGATTAGAAGGTAAAAAGGGTGGAAAAGATTGGACTCGGAAGATTGAGACAAACAAGTGGGACCGTGCCACCAAAGCGAACAATCGCGCAAAACGTCAGGGAGACACCCCCTAGAGATAATATCAGCAGGATTGTGTCTAGAATTGATGTGATGCCATGTATAGGCTTGCGTAAGGCGCTGAATTTCAGGAACACGATTAGCGACGAAGGTTTTCCACCTCGTGGACTGGGCATGAATCCAGTAAAGAGACACCATAGAGTCAGAATATAAATGAACACTATTAACAAACGAATAAAGCGCAGGAACGACCTTAAATACGAGTCGCGATAACAACAAGCAAGCGCAGAGTTCGATGCGAGGTAATGACACCTGTCGTAGGGGAGCCACGCGAGATTTAGAACACAGGAGATGACAAGAGGCCGATGAATCTTGATAAATGTGATAAATGACTCTAATATAAATACAGCACCCAAACCCCTTTTCAGAGGCATCCGAAAAACCATGTAATTCAACTGTACTTGCCTCAAACTTGCAACGAATAGAACGTGGGACAAAAATTTTGCTAATCAGACACAATTTGTCGCACAATGAATGCCAATCCAAACGTGATTGCCCGGAGATCGGTTCATCCCAACCAAGATTGCAAAGCCAGAGTTGCTGCATAAACTGTTTGTACAAGAAAACAACGGGACCGATCAGTCCAAGTGAATCGTATATGCCTGCGATAATCGAAAGAATTCTCCTCTTGGAGATGCTTGATTCAACGGGGAATGATTTAATGTCAAACAGAAATGAATCGGCAGTGTTATTCCAGAGAATGCCCAGGGTACGCACATTGTCCTGTTTGTTTAAGGGGATTGATAAATTGTCATGACTTGCGACCACTCTGGGTTCATTAGATACCCATTTATGCAACGTGAGACCGTATTGACTCAATAACGCACCTAAGTCAGATTTCAACTTGGTCAGATCAGAGATGGTGTCAGTACCGGTAAGCAAATCGTCGACATAGAAATCATTTGTTATAGCTAACGCCGCATCAGGAAAAGAAGCTTGATGGTCCCTACCAATTTGAATAAGACAACGGGTGGCCAAAAACGAAGCACTAGCCGTGCCGTAGGTTACCGTTCGCAATGCAAAGTGTTTAAATTGTTCGAGGGGAGAGTCACGCCACAGAATACGTTGATAGTGACAATCCTTTTCAGCTACGCGAATTTGTCGATACATCTTCTCGATGTCGGCGATGAGAACATATTTATGCATGCGGAAACGTAAAAGAATAGAAAAAAGGTCTTGTTGAACATTCGGGCCTACCAACAATATGTCGTTGAGAGAAAGGCCATTGGTAGTTTTGTGGTCAAGCTAGACTGCTTAAACACCGCATGGTGAGGCAGATAGTGAGTATTTGACACTCCTGAATTGATAGAGCAATTATCGATAAGCGTCATATGGCCAAGATCCTTATATTCATTAATAAAGTCTGCGTAATCGCGCGCGAGCTTAGCATCACGCCTGAATCGACGTTCTAAATTCAAAAATCTTGCTTCAGCATTGATGTAAGATTCCCCCAACTGGAGATGATCGGACTTAAATGGCAGTGAAACCACGAACCTACCCTCATGGTTGCGATGAGTAGAACGCACGAAATGCTCCTCACAAGCTGACTCGTTATCAGGTGTGTTGTCAGGGATAGTTTCTGCTTCCCAAAATTTTTCGAGAGACTGCAAAATTTGACTGTCGTTGTTCCTAGCTAGGAACGAAACAGCAGGACCCTTGTAGCGGCAGTGTTTTTGGGTAGATTGCCAGCCAAAATGTTTGCCCAGATTGAAAAATTTGTTTCCTGAATGATGGGAAAATGAGGGCCGCGTACGTATTTGTTGGCTAAAATTAAATCCAGGTAAAATTGCGCCCCTAAGAGTATGTCGATTTCGGATGATATGTTGAAATGTGGGTCAGCAAGAAAAATGTTGTCTGGAATGTTGAATTGATTTATGTCAAACGATTGTGCTGGCAGATTGTGGGTTAATGCAGATAAGATAGCACATTTTGCCTCGAAGCTAAATCTCTGATAACGAGAAATAATGCGTATAGACGCGAGATTAGTGGCATGACACGCTGTATTATTTATACCCGTAATTGGTATGTTGGATTTAGTCAAATTAAGCCGTAATTTCTTTGCAAATGATTTGGTACAAAAGTTTATTTGTGAACCGGCGTCCAAAAGAACTCTTGCCTTTTGTCTGTTGCCAGCCTGGTCAATGACAAATACAATTGCTGTTGATAAAAGAATATATTTCTTGGATTGTAATTTAAATGAACAATAGTTACTACTACTGGCAGAGATTGAGTTCGGTACATTGTTCGTGTGCAACAATGTATGGTGTCGTTTTGAACAGATCTTACATGCCTGCTTATTCTTACAATTAGATACAAAATGATCTGATCTAAGACAATTGGTACAAAATTTGTGATTTGATACAAATTGTCCCCGCTCAGCGGTGCTTAGTGCACGAAATTTATCACATATGTAAAGCGGATGATTAGATTTACAACACAAACATGAATAATTGCTTGACGCTGAGTGATAACTCTTAAATGTAGTACTGCCAGCAGCGTTTCGTGATTTATATTTATCAGATTTATTGTTGAGTCTTAAACTCGGCTTGTTGAGTTGCTGTCCGGCATCTATAGGCAGTGTATTTTCTAACAGCTGTCTACGTGCGTTTAAAAAGTGAGTGAAATCTTTAAAATTAGGAAGATTATCAGGGTCTATAGACTCCTTCCATAATTTAAAAGTAGTAGGGTCGAGTTTAGTTGATAATAATTGTATAGTAATAAGTTCAAATGAATTCACTGACAGGTGCATTGCCGCCAGTGAATTAACGGAAGACGTTATCGTATTTGTGAATTCCTCCAAACTTTGGACAGAGTCTTTAATTGTCGACTTGACTTGAAGTAAATTTTGAATGTAGTATTTTGCTAGTATGAACTTGTTGTCATACCTTGCGGACAGCAAACTCAACGCTATCGAGTAATTTTCATTACAAATAGGTAGTGATTTAATTAAGTCTAACGGTTCATTTTTTAGAGAAGAATGTAAATAATGTAGTTTCTGCACTGGCGTTAGATCGGATCTTGCATGCATCAAGTCCGTAAAAATTGAATGAAAATGCTGCCATTCCAAGATATTGCCTGTGAAGCAGGGCAAACTTATCGGTTTTAATTGCATATGGGCCGATAATACGAGAGGTACAGTCTGAACATTAAAGGTATCAATCAATTGTAAAATATTTGCTTCCGTAGAATATAGCATTTCTTCGACCTCAACTCGGTCTTCTTGAGCAGCGTTTATGTCTTTACAAGTAAGTTCGATTTCAGATTGTACCTCGTCGTACTTCGATGCCAAGCTTTTCAAACTTTCAAGTCTTACTGTTAAAAAGTGTTTTGTATTAGATACTAAGTTGAACAACATGATATTAGTGACATTAGTGATACTAGTTGTACAGACATTTGTGTTCACTTCCTCCGCTCAAGAGGGTGCTCATGTGTGCACACAGCAAGTCACGTACACAACGACAGTGTTGGTATCAGAATTGAAGCCTTTCCAAATCAGGGATTACACATGGTGCCTTAATATACCACCATGGAAGCGTGCTGGGCCCATAACCCAGAGGTCCGTGGATCGAAACCACGCTCTGCTACCATTTGTAACCCCTCTTTCCTTTTTATGCTTTATAAAAAAAATAATCTTTTTTTTTGTATGTTTTTTTTGAAAGAGAGGCCACTAGTTATTTAAAACTAGGCAAGAGCCTAGAGAAGCCAAAAATGCGCTGGGTCCAGTATGACGGGACTTGCAATTAAACTCGGTTGTTAAATTTATCACTACAACTTGTACTACTGTCCTGATGTCTGAATCCTATAAAGCTCATATTATATGTATCGCAGAAACTGTCAGTTCGTCTGTCGAGTACCGGTACATAAGAGATACTATGCCGTCGTTCTCGTTATTGTCATCACCACAGTATTGTTCCCATTGCAGCTGCAAAAACACCCCTCAAAAATTCGTAAAATCTCGAACGTCCAATCCTAACACAGTGGCACCGTACAACAGTTCAGCCAATTTTTGGTTACTGGAAAAACACTTAACAGAAAACTAAACATAAAATAAATCAACTTAACAAAATAAAGAATCACACACACTACGCATACCAAACCTCCTTTGACTCCTGGCGAACACTGGCATTGTCCAGTAATGTGGTGGCATGTTGCCCTATTAAAACATTCACATGGCTGCGCACAGTTTTCACCCCACATACTTGGTGGGCATCGGTTACCGCAAACATCCCCTGTCCAACCCGGAGTGCAGTAACATTTCCCTGTGCTAGCACTGCATGTGCCGCCATTCTGACAATTACATTCGTTTTGGCATTCTTCACCATGTGTTCCCTCAGGACATCTCTTTTCACATAGAGGCCCGGTGAATCCTGGTTTGCAGAGGCAAGCTCCGGTGACATGGTGGCATGTACCACCGTTGGCACACTGGCAAGTTTCTTGGCAGTCCTGTCCATAATGGTGCGGATCACATTTCTCAGAGCATGTCTCGCCTATAAAACCTTCGGTACACTGACATAATCCACTGAAAGGGTCACAAGTTGCATTGTTCTCACAAGCGCAATCTTTATCACAATGCGTTCCCCACTTTCCTTTTGGGCATGATATACTGCAGGTTGGACCGCCGAAACCAGGTAGACATCTACAAGTGTCAGGAGCGACACAAGTGCCATGAACACAGTCATCCGAACAGACGACTGGAGGGGGGATTTGTAACCCCTCTTTCCTTTTTATATATATATATATATATATTTTTTTTTTTTTTGAAAGAGGGGCCACAAGTTATTTAAAACTAGACAAGAGCCTAGAGAAGCCCAAAATGCGCTGGGTCCAGTATGACGGGACTTGCAATTAAACTCGGTTGTTAATCAACAATAACAATTTTTATTGTTGCCCCATAATTCATTACATGCACAAGTATAACAATCAGCAATAAATAACAATATAAATGATAAATAAGTAGTGTCAACCTGTTAACCAATCAGTTTCTATAAGCCCATATTAATTCATCCCCTATATACATATATCAATTTGGTTCCTTAAATTGTATAAATAGACAACATATATCGGGCAACATCCCATAAATTATATAAATTCCCCCCCCCCCCAAATAACACTTAACATTAACATCACATATTGAAACATAGAGACACATATACCCATAATAGCATCACAATAAACTCATGTTCGACCTGGCAGACAGGCAGTATTTCTATAAAGCCCCAAAAACAGCAATCATAAATATTTAAACTTCCAGCCACAGTTGGAATTAATCCTTTAAAACCACAACCCATTTACTCCATTAAAATGAAACCCAACAAAAATTTTAAAAACCGAAAGGATGTTAATGACTAATAAATGCAAGATGATAGGGGCCGGGCAGCCCATATGAATTGATAACATCTAACAAATTGCACATTATAAGTATATGAAAATCTTTAAGTTTCTTGAACTGTATACAAGTGGTAAAAACATTGTTCAATTACAGGTTCTTCGTCGTCGACGTCATGGATCCTCGGTGTCGCTGGAACCTAGTCTCCTGTCGGACTTCCTGGGTGCTTATAGAGGAGACGCGGTTGATCCCGTTGTTTGTAAGGTCATCCCACGGTCTTCAATGATGTTCGTACCTGAGGGTTTGGGGGGGCCTAGGCGATCGCATTGAGCATCGTAAGTTATGTTATCTTTAGCTGGCTCTCACTAAAGTCTATTGTATGTAACTCGCCTAAGCGTTGTTGTGACTCTAGACTTTTGTTTATGAGAATTTTAAATATGAGATGAACGGAATGCTTATTATGTCAGAAACATATGCAAATTATATTGAAAATAATTTAAAACGCACAAATGAGATTGGATAATTATTATTTTCTCTTCTTTATCATTACATTAACTAAATTTTTAATCCCACAGCATCAGTTCTTCGAGACTGCGCCAGCTTGCGGAGCCGACTTCAAGACTGGACACGACGCGACGTCAATGGAAGAAGAAGAAGAAGAAGAAGAAGAAGAAGAAGAAGAAGAAGAAGAAGTATCTGTTTTTAATTCAAACATTTACATGAGCTGAAATTTAGAATCAAACATGTTAGCCAATCTATTCTTTTGAAATAATATATATGTTTAAAATCTGGAGACTTCTAGTTCCCTAAGATACGTAAATAAAATAAATATACATTCTTAATTTTTGCATTCTTAATTGTGTTAAAATGTGCTGTAGCACTTCTCGTTGTTAGTGGCTGTAGGCCTAAATATTTTCTTGATAAATACGATACTACGTGAGCACCATTTTTTATATGCCTCACAATCGATTAAAATTACAATTTAAAATTTTTTACTAAAATATTAGTTTTTTTATTATGTAAATATTCGTGCTGTTCCTTATTGTTTGGCCTATCGTTAATCCAAAAGTTTTAATTCCTATAAATTCAGATATATTGGAACACCTACTTCAGGTAGGACTACAGATATATTGGAACACCTACTTCAGGTAGGCCTACAGGTAATTTTTGTAGCTACGCCATACGTAGTACACCATAATTTTTTCTTCATAAGCTATAGGCCTAATTAATTTTTATACCAAATGAATCAACTAAAATTCGTTTATAAGTTTTTTTAGACGGGAAAATTATATGTTTGTATCTTAAAATTTGTATTTTCACTTCACCAGAGTTGATGATAACCTACACGTTTGTTAGTCTCACCTTTCGAATAACGGGAGAACGATGGGTCGATGTTGTATTATGATAATATTTGTTAACGAACGATAAAACCGGTGATTTAACATGAAACAGTGAACGCATCACTATATCACTAAGTTGACACAAATTAGATATAGAAACAATAATTCCTAAAAGCTAAGTTTACAAATTTCATGTCAATAAACTGTTCACAAAAGAAACGATTGTTTACATTCCAATATAGCGAGTGTACTGAAAAGCCATACATAATTATCGAATAGTTGTAACAATAATTACAAACAGATAGACGCTTTGTAATGTAAACAGGCATGGTCGGCTCTAGTAGAAGGCCGGAACATTAAACGTGGCAACACTGGATTCAGCTGATATTTGAGGCCGAGTAGACGATCTCTTAATTTATGTATTTCAGTAATCAAGTCGCGTCATTTTTAATTGCCGGTTAACAGCAGTTTTAAATTATTCATTTTTTGCAAATTAAGAGTTTATTATGTAAAATACTGTTATATTATTTAAGAAATATAATAATTAACTCATTCATATGATACGAATTCAATAATTTGAACACAATTAATTCATTAGGCCTAACACTAAATTACTAATTTCTTCAACTTAAACGTGTAGTACTAAGTGCGCACAACCTATAATTTAGATTTAGCTATAAATAGCTCTACTCATGATTTTAGTAATGCTATGAAATTAAATCAAAATATAACATGTTCACTTTAGCTATTTTATTACACTATGCTTATAGACCTCAGACGCAACGTTGCCACGTTTAATATTCTGGCCTTCCACTAGAGCCGGCCATGAAACAGGCTATTGCATTCAACTTGGGTTGCGTGATAAATTCCCACGGTTCATTGCACTAACAGTTCGGATACGCCACAAACATACGCCGTCAAAGATAGGCTCCTACCTTGGATGTGACGACTTCCTTCCATAAATCGTCTGTGCCAATGTATGAGTGATCCTCATGTGTTCATTTTTGTTGCAACGTTTTACAACAAGATAATATTCTTTACTTTGTGAAATACTCAACAAATACAAAAACTGAAATGAATCATATGCTCTTTTAATAAAGTAAATCTTTCTTGCAAAGTTGCTGTTGTTTGATCTTTTTGCAGAGAAAAAATTTACTTTAATTGAAATTTTAGTATAGGCCTAGTATAGCCTATTTTCTGCTGTATTTTCATGTTCATGTTCATAATCAATTGTGTTGTGTTTTTGTGTCGCCTCAGTGGTCTACTAGGCCCTACTAAAAGTACAGATTTTGAGTCAAATTTTGCATAAATTATTGTTAATTTACGTAAAACTATGTGAGGTACAATTAGCAAACGATTTTCTTGACAAATAACACTAGGAGTGTCACTGACACAAATAGGCGGAGCATTTGATATTCGTAATAATTTATTTATCAATATTTTTACAGTCAACCGTCTTTGATCCGTTAGATAAATAGATTCGTAATAATTTATTTATCAATATTCTTACAATCAACAAAATATATACACTTTTATGATACACACATGTTTATTAACTACACTACAATACACATTAGTACAATATAGTACAATATACATTAATTGTCATTAGACATATTCCACAACCTTTGCAACTCATCTCTACGATCAGCCATTGATGGACTTCTATTAATTTTTAGCAGTCTATCAAAATTAAACGCCGGTTTTAATAATAGGCCTAATCCTTCTACTCTTGAAAGAGCAACATACGTTAATCTAACCTGAAATTCATTGTCTCCTAAATTAACAATTGCCTTATATAATGTTATCCCTTGCGATCTATGTATACTAACAGCACATGCTAACATTAACGGAAATTGTTTGCGAGTACAAGAAATTTCATTTTTCTTGAATGGTGCCACTACTGGTAAGATGGGTATCGAATTCTCGTACAGAACTGGTCCAGTATATTTTTCGAAAGATACAAGTATACATATTGGCATGTGATTGTTATAATTTTCGCATTCAACTGCCAGGTCATAAATAATATCAGTTACTGTCCCAACTGAACCATTGGCTAGTCCTTTTGTGACCCAAAGATTTCTTCTAAGGATAACTCGAGCACCTTTACATAAACGTAATTGGGCAAATAATCCCTGAGCATCGTCAGATTTTGCTAGAGAGGCTTCTGGCAATTATGAATTACATTGATTAGAGCCACAGATTGTTTATTGCTTTCTAGTTTTCCATAATTAAAGCGTTCGATTTTAGCATTTTTCGACATTATACAGACAGTATCTTTGAAATTGTCCCCGATATTGTTTACATAAAATCTTTTAGATAAGAGCTGATAATCTTGTTCAGTGATTGTTCCATTTGCGACTCTATTTAAAGTTTCTTTGAAATTTTTTTGATCATTTATCTCCTTACCTTGCTGTCTCATAATCTCCGTTAAAAAGAAAACCTTTTTTGAACTGTTTATATAAAAGATTCAATTGAATGGTCTGAAGTTATTACTAATATTGTAAAGACTCCTGTCACAAACCAGTGGAAGTTGGGACCAAACACCGACTAAATACACGCAAAGGCCACCAAAAGGAACAGCTGAAGGACGCTGCTTTGCTTGTTTGAGTCGCATATCCACTTTGAAAAACAAATTCAAACCCAACATACTGGCTTCATCAATAATAACGAACCTCACATCCTTTAATTCTTCTTCAAAAGCAATTTTGGATTTATCTTCTAAATCTTTGAAAGTTACTCCCCTTCTCTTTGAAGTATTTATTCTTAGAGCTGAATGAATAGTTTGTCCAGCAATATTGTCAGCTGTCACACCAGTAGGAGCCATTAAAAGAGTTGCATCGCAGACAAAATATGAATTAATTCTCCTAACCATTTCACTAATCACACAGCTTTTACCAGTTCCAGCTTTTCCCTGAATAATTGCAAGTCTTTGATTGCAATCATCATAGTAATTTAGCTGATATTCTAAGAAAGATATCTTATTTTGTTGGTCGTTGAAAATAACATTGTATGATTCATGAGAATGATACTGATTCTCAAATGTTTCTCGATTCCTTTCGATGAAAGTAGTTTTATTCTTTATATCTGGATATTTGTAATAGGCTGCTTCCCAATTATGAAGTAAATCGATATCACGATTACCTAAACCAACATGAGTTGGTAGTGCATTAGGCATTACTGCTGCTATAGCCATCCAGTCTCTATCGTAAAAAATATCAAACTCGTTATTATTATCCTGATCAATTTCAGTTTCTTCTGTAATTAAAGACATGTGTAATTGTTCGTGAAGCTGTCCAAAATTTTATCGAGTATAAGTCATGAACCATGTTTCATCTGTACTTCTCAGCTCATCGTCAACAGTGATAATTCTGTTTGTGATTATAACCACTAACACAACTTTCTTCATCAAAATCGAATAATGTTATTTCTTCCATGTCTAGTGGTCTACTACTATAAAACTGAATGAATGAATTACTGTCATTTTCACTATTAGTTCCATTAATTGCAACATAGTCTTCTATTATTATGACAAGTATTCTAAAAGTTCTGGTACATTGATACAATGGAATTCCATGGAGTAAATGACATTTTTCGCAAGCCCCGATGTCTTTTTCTCCGATCACTCTATCATCAAACTTGTATATGCGCGACGAGATTCTTCATCTGGGGCTCTCGATTCAATGATTTCTTTAAACGTTTCCGTCAAATATTTCGAAGCAGGTTCTGACTTTGAAGCATATTTAGATACATATTCAACCACCTGGTATAAGGAGGTGATTATACTGAAATCAGTATTTGCTCTCTATGTTTGTGCAAATGACAGGATTATACTGATTCAGGAGTTCATCATTCCTTATTGGTGAATATATCCAAATACCTTTCTTATTTTTCTCTAGAAGAGATTGCTCTTGTAATTCTTTGGGATATTTGAACCTGCAAGTATATTCTTTGCCATTCCACTTAAGACAATATCCTTTGGTACATCTGGTATGTCTGTGGAATCGATTCAGTAGTTCTGAAAGAGAACGATCGTTATCGATAATAACGTCAGTTGATCTAATCCTTGAAGGATGTATAGTCGCCGGAGGAGTGAATGGCAAAGGATTGAATGCATTAATCAAATGGTCATAATACATCATGGCACTCAAAATGTCTTCCTCAGATGCATTATCAAAAGTTCTTGGATTAGGAGCACCAGAGATCCAAAGAAGACCGTGTACATGACATGAACCACGATGCATTCGAAACGAAACCAATAATCTGAAACAGAATATCTTACAGACGACATTTTTATGAATAAAGTTGCACGAAACGAAAAATAGTCTTCAACAATTGAGGGCTTCTCATTTATAAGTTCTTGTCTTTGCTGAGCGATTCTAGATTCATCTAACGTTTCCTCTTGCACGAAATTACAACCCATGATTCGTGCCATATCAGGCCACCAAAGATCAGCTGCGCTCAAAGTAAAAAAACCCGTAGGAAGATTATCACACTGCTCAATCTTTGATTCAAGTTCATCCTAGCAAACAATTCAAGATTTCTAGCAAATATTGTCCCTCATTGAATAGCTTGATGACCCTGAACAGTGTTCAATGCAAAAAATCTGAACCTAGGATCTTGTGCAAAACGTCGGTCTTTATACTGAATAAAAAACTGAAAATATTCAAATGCTGTAAGTTTCATACTACTTGCTCTAGTATTATCGTTTAGTTCAGCAGATCCGTAAGGTAGTAAAGCGGGAAATGCCACGCTTACGTATCCTTCGCACGAGAATATTAATTTATGAAATCAGTACCTTCTGGCTATGGAATTACATTATTCACTGCAGATTGGAGTCGATCAATTTCTGTAATTCTAATATTCTCCGGGATCATACTTTCATAAATTTCTTCAGAAAAGTTCTCTTCACCTGTTTTCACCTCAGGTAAATCAATAAATCAACAGTGGGTACCATTCCATAAATACTATCATTTAATGGAAGTTGAGACATTTGTTCAATACCAATGATGATATCACCATAGAATGGATTATTCATTTTCAAGAAATTGAGTGTTTCTAAAATTTTGTGACCATTAACACTTTCCTTTCTTACAACTATAGTGCTCAGTGAAGCGGGTGTAGGGGGCAAGGAACTAACAATCACCGTTATATTTTGACCAATATTTATAATATTTCCCTTATAAGCATATTGACCGGGAAAGCCTCTCGATTTCACCCTATACACACGCATCATTGGTTGTACTCTTGCTATCAAGAGTTGTTCTACATAATTGAGATCCTTCAGTTCTATAGGTACATCTTTAGGATCCATACGATTAACTGCAGTAAACTTATTTGGGTTTCGCTTACACTGCGGACACATATAAAAAAATGTTTGCTGCATCAACACTCGAGAACAATTTACACATTCATAGAATTCTAGAGATCGTAAATTATCTTCAAATTCGTTCTGAAGATTCCTATATCCTGTGTTGTTTTGATCATATAACTCATAATTCATGTTATGTTCTGCAGGGCCTTCAAAAGTTGCTGCAGCAACATTTTGTCGCTGTCTCATCCGTCTTTGATTTGTAGTTAAACGACCAATATTTTTTAACAATAAATTTTGTTATTATCTATTTAATGCCCCACGTTGGGCGCCAATTTAACAATAAAACGAGTTGTTCCCGTTTACGCCCAGCGATGGACGCCAATTTAACAATAAATTTTGTTATTATCTATTTAATGTCCCGCGTGTGGACGCCAATTTAACATTAATTACTGTGTATTCTCTTTATCTCAGGGTTAAAATAATAAATGCTCATTTCTACTGATAACTCTTAAATTTATTCACATTAGTTTGCTATTACTTGTAAATATTAAGATAGCAAAAAATTCTACGTACTCATTAGTACTTGTAAATATATAAAATTAACACATTACCAAAATTTAATACTCATGGCTAAATCGTAAATATCAAACAATAATACATTAATAAAATTGAATACTCATTAAATTGTAACTATCAAATACTCATTAAATTGTAAATATCAAAATAATACATTAATAAAATTAGTTATCCAAACTCAATCTAATGGTTGCATATTCATGATCATTCATCAATTGCGTTTAGTACTTAAGTAACTTATAATGTTTAGCTTCATCTTATAAATTCTTAATATGAATATCTCTTAAGTTGTTACTATATTTTGTAATTACGGATTCATTTAGAACTTGGAAATAAACATTACTCCAAACTGATAAACAATGATAATTTTACTTCTACACAAACTTTAGAATCGATTTCTTTAATTCCTTTGCGATTACTTTATTGAATTTTATTGTGTGTGGATTCTTTGAGATGACAGACAGTGGATCTAAATTAATTAAGACATGTTTTACTATACTTGGTATTCGAATATCCAATCACTCGGTAGTTGCGGTGATGTTGATGAAGGTCTCATGTCGCTCGTTCCAGAGTCGTGCAGATAACTCCTCCAGATGATAGATGGCACTGGATGAATTCCACGATGTCACTCACAGACACTTCACTCACCAACTCCACGCATTCGGATTATAATTTATGAATAAAAGTTAGCGTTGTACACCGACATCGTAAATTATTTCAAATCTGAATTATTATTACGCACCTTTGTTGCGGTATGTCTGGTTATTAAGTGTTCATGAATGTAATTTGTGTTGTTAATCGTTCTTAAAAGTTATTGTTGTAAAGTGTTTTTATACACTGAAATTACATTATTGTCTGATAACTATTTGTTTCAGTTAATGTTCACTGGTAGGCTAATAGTGTGACTCTACTTCATAGTTCGTTTGCTTGTAATGACTGTATTAATTTTTGTTATAAGTTCGAAAACTACCTTCTCACAGTGTGTATCGAATTATTCTAAGTTCGATAAAATGCTAATTTCTCTCGTCACGGACTTCACTCCGATCGCGTCCGAAATTTTGTTAGAACTCCCCGAGCGAGTTCCTGTCTCCTTCCTATATTTTCCTTACCAAATCTCCCACCAGACTCCTGATTCCAACGACGCCGTGTCCTTATTGGTTTCATATTTTTCCCTCCAAGTCCAAATACCACCTATTTTTTCAAAGGCGTTCTCTGATAGGGCTTCTGGTTCCCCACCAGCTTCTTCCCTTGCTTCATATTTTGAGGTCGTTGTCATTTCCAGACAACGCAGCAATAAATTGTATCTGTCGTTTTTCTCTAAAATCTTCAGTGACAACTCTGAGTTTCTCTTCCATTTTCATTGTTTCTTAACTTCGTCGCTCTGCCGTTATTATCTATTGTTGTTCAAGGGCCTCGCCTACCCTTCTTTGAAAGTTGGTTTTTTCTTTTAGTTGCAAGGCAGCACCCCATCCTTGAGTTTTGGACGTACTCTCTGCGCTTTCGTTTCCAAGTAAGGTCAAAACCCTGTCATCGACCGCTGGAGTCCTTCAAATCAATCCACCCTTCGTCGCTTTCTCCTGACAGCTGGCGTACACATGTATGCTTGACCATTGTTAAGCCTTTTCTCCTTTAATGGCTCTGTACACATTGTATGTAGTTTTCTATGGAATCAATGTGTTTTCACAAAAAACTGGTGTTCTACGTACCGGGAGCATTGAACTCTGTTCACAGGGTAGGCGTTGTAGCAGCCTAAGAAATTTATGACCTGTCCGTCACTACAGCGTGCTTGTTCGTTCCCCTATTGTCCCTTACAAAATATGTTTTCCACACATACACCCTTCGTTATTGCTTTCAGCGACATTCCTTACTGCAAATTATAAAATAAAACTTTTCGAAATTTTTTTTTTTTTGTGTTATAATTTGGACCTCTTCTCCGTCGAGGCAGACTATAAATAATACGTATATATAAATTAATGAATAAGAATGTATATGATATGCGTATAACAGAAAAAAAGTACTTAAATAAAAAGTACAAAATTGAATAAGAAGTATAAGAATAATAATTTTAATAGAATTTGTAAAATTGAATAAAGAAGTATAAGAATAATAATTTGAATAGAATTTTAATTAAAATTTACCTGAAATGTGATTCGTTGCAATATGTAATGGAAAGTTGCAGTTGCATCAGCGACTACATAGATTCTCGTCTAAAAATTGACACTTGTTCAACACTTAAGTCCAATCCGTACATCTGGCTACACCATAGAACAATGCTCTACTACTATTTGAATTAAACACATGTGAGACATGACTATAAAGTGTATACAGCAAAATCTTATCTTATCGAGTGACAGCCAACGCGGGCGGCGGGAGCCGCACACGCACACGCACCGGCATTTGTGATACAGCAAAATATTATCTTATCGGGCGACAGCCAGAGCGGGTGGCGGAAGCCGCACACGCACACGCACCGGCACCGATCGCCGAAATCGGCCGGTGACCGGTGAGTCGCCTAGCGCCGCGTAAGTGCGAGTGAGACAGAGCGCCGTAGCTGAGCTACAATATCTCTCTCTCTTTTCCTCTCACACGTTTAAAGATTTTTAAAAAATTGTAATATCTCTTGAACCGAATAATTTAGAGAAATAAAAATTTCATATTTGCACTCTACAAAACTGTCTGGATACGTATACAAAATTTTATAACATTCGGTTGAGTAGTTTCGGAGGAGTTCGCGGTCTAAGGTGTGCACCGAGTCGTGGATAGAGGGCTATGCCTGATTTCGCTACGCTCATCAGGCTCCGCCCAATAAATTGCTTTATTTTATTCCAAATTATTTTTGGTGTTTTTGATTTTGTACACTTCTTGTATGTTTATTATTTTTTATACATTTTTTTAAATTCCTGATTTTTGTTCAATAAATTTATAATAAATATATTTCATTTTTACTCACTGACACGTTTTTATAAAGTGATTTTTCATTGTGGGGGGAGTAGGCCTATAGGGGCGCCAACTAAAGTTCTGCACACAGGCGCCGGACACTACTGCCGCTCCTCTGGACTAACAATCACTAAATTTTAAAAATATCACTAAATCATACAGCACGCACTAAAATATGATAATATTGGAAATATTAAAACTCTTAAATTTCAACCACATCAAACAATAGTAAACGCACGTTGTAAAGCATAAAGAACGGAACAACAAGTAGGAGTTGACACCGCTGCAGTGGATAGTTTCGGCCAATCAGACAGCACTAACACCACTTCCCCCTCGCTTGCAGACAACTGTCAGTACCTCTCCACAAACAATTCCACATACCTAATTTTATACAGACCTATTAAATAATTAATTAAATATGAATGTAACATATTCTTTATAATATGGAATCTAATGTCAGAGACATATAGACACGGCACAAATCAAAAAGTAATAAGCTTGAAAAAGTGGAAAGTTAAAACAACACGTCTTAGCAATTGATGACACCTTAAAAAACGACGCTTAAAGCAATACTCTCGAGCAAAATTTACAAACACAGACTTGAAGAATCATATACAATTTGTCTACAGCGTTAAGGTTATTTTTAACGTCAGGGCAAAGAAGTCTTAGTAATACACTCAAAATGATTAGTAACCGGGTTGTTAGGCCGGGGTCGGTTGCTATATAATAGCGTCATCGTCGGCAAACGTTTCGAATCCCACATCAGGCTCCAGTTCAAGCCCCAGCTCGCCCAAAGGTGAAGAAACGCCGCAATTCCGCGTCATCGAGCAAAGAGATGTCCCAGCCAGCCACTACCATCTTGGTTGTGGAGACTAAGGAACCTCAAGTCTCCACCTTATAACTAAACGTGTATTCGGGTATGATTAAATTTAAGATGTAATAAAACTTTGGTTGTTAATTAAAACCTTTTTTTTTCTAAGTGTATCTGTTATTTCTGTTGATATTTATGTTACGTGTTTATTCCTCATATTTGTTAAATTTATTGAATTATAATTTTAAATTCTGAATGACTCTTCTTATCTATTAGTTCGAAAATTAACTGAAGATAATTATTCAGTCCCTCTGTTCAAATTTGTATGTAACGGTTGGATTGTCCCAAAACAAGTTCTCAACGTTTACATTCGATCTTCATCTTAACCCTATTCGTTGAGGTTAATTTTTGTTTTGTAGTTTCTAATATTCTTGCGGCTCGCCGACGTCTTCTGGATCTCCGTGAAGATAGAACGAATCCTGAGTGTACCTTACATTCAAGGAATAAAACACATGGATATGATTTTTGTAATATTAGTATTTAATCTTTGCAAAATTATAATTCAGTTTAGGAAAAATTATCATTTTTAGAGATAGACGCTAGCAATAATCGATTCTTTATCTCAGGGTCAATAGTAAAAATGAATTAAATATATAAAGTGTGAATTCTTTTGGCTGCTACGAAAGGTTCCCTTAATTAATAACAAACAATATAGAGTACATTACAATATAATCATAATACTTATGGCGTAATGTGATATTATAAACAATTATTAATGTTGAATAAAATGGCTTGCAATATTTCGTTTCGTTATGGGGCGGAATGCATTCTGGTTATGACATGACGTCACAAACATGGCCGCCTTGTAGTCAGTTAATGTGTATAAAATTGTCCCCAATGTATTTTAATAAAATATGTTCATTTTGTATTCACTACTTCTTATATACGGTTTTTTATTTTCTTTATAAAACGTCCTTCAGTGATTAATTGTGGTGTGAGTTATTGGTGTTACAAGTGATTGTTCATGTTGGATTATTAAAGTTGTTTGGTTAAGAAATTTGTAGAATACGTCGTCACAATTCTTAGTTAAGTTTAGATAGGCTTCTTCTTGTTAATCACTTGATATTTTCTTATTTTCTTACTGGTAGTCGTTCATATTTGGTTAGATGACTTTTGTTAATAATTTCATTATTTTTCTGATTTTTTGTTTATAATTTATTCTTCTAATTTTGGATCCTGGTTTTAAAATTTGTTACATAATATTCTTTTGCGAGCATTCCTCAACCGTATTCAATCGTGGTTAACAATCAAGTGTCTAATTTCTTCTTTTTGTCATGGAAACTGACCAAACCTTCTTAGATTCTGATTGGCCAATCAGGCAAAGTTCAAATGTTAGATGACCAAGACCCGTCAATTACATTACATTTTATAATTTGCCTTTAACTTATTATTTTATCATTATACACTAATAGTTAATACAATGTTTATGTGGTTAATAAGAATAAAATATAAAATCATTTGATACTAAACATGTCCTGGTTTAGTCCTGTAAAATTTAGTACTTGGTGAATTTTCCATTTATCTTATTAAATAATTTATAATAATGGATGACAGATAGCTATGACCACTTGATATTACATTATTTTAAATTGATTTGCTGGTAACATGAAACTTTTATAATATAAAACAAAACTCTTAATGATGCTCCTTATATTAACAATTATAATTTACTACCTTAACTAATTTCACACTGTTAAACAATTGTTTGTGTGATAATTC
Source organism: Magicicada septendecula (assembly GCA_034769895.1). Classification (NCBI taxonomy): domain Eukaryota; kingdom Metazoa; phylum Arthropoda; class Insecta; order Hemiptera; family Cicadidae; genus Magicicada; species Magicicada septendecula. The sequence goes on along the minus strand of CM068368.1, from coordinate 229,716,793 downwards.
CTACATCACTATTGTCAAACATGATTGACCACTTCTTAATCTAAATAATAGCACACTTTTCAACTGTAGTTTATGTGACTATTATTAGGCCACCTTTTATGGGTTTATTATCACTTATAGCACTATAAGGGGTTGTGCCCTTTTTCTCACTTTAGTTTATAATAAGACAGATTTTTATTTGCCTATTATACTTATAGTTCACACACATTTTACATTATGAAATGGTTGTACTCTTTATTGTTTTATTAGGTTTATTTATTTAATGTTGATTATTGTTCTTTATTTTATTTTGATTGGTTTACTGCCCTATCTTACTGGGTAAAGTCTGGTTATATTGTTTTAGTCATGGTCAGGTCAATGGTTGATGTTGTTGAATTATATTCGGTTCATTAATTAGCTTCAAAATTTGATGATTTCTGTTTATTAGTTGTTGATTATAGTGTTTGGTTCCATCCTTGAATAGGGTTTCAGCGATTATTATTTATAATTATTCTTACAGCGTTCTGTTTCGTTACAACCTACACGGGAGACTATACCTTTGCACCGGATGCAGTCTCGCGACCCTTACCACCACCGCGTTACCCAAAGCCGCAGACAAAAGTAAAAAGGATCAGCATTCCCGTGGCGCTCAAGTCCGAGTTCCTGCCACCTTGTCCAGAAACCTGCGATTGCAAAGCCTCCGCGGTCTTATGTACAGGCAGTCAGTCTTCGTGAATTCTGTCTCTGGTTCCGTCTCTGATGACGCAAAAGTCGCCCAGACCTTAAGGTCCATCCGATCCCGCTTTGAGACTGCCGATGTAGCCAAGAGTTTTATGCTCTTGGTGAAGCCGCCACTTGGGTAGGCCTTCTATCAGTCGGGTTCTCAAATGCGACCTCTCGATCCTTGCCTGGAACGCCAACGGTGAGGCAGAGAAATCCGGAAACTCCAAGAATTAATAGCCCGACTCAAACCTGACGTATTCCTTCTCAATGAGGCCCACTTGACCTCGGTGAGGAGGTTTTGATTGGCCAATTATGTGTCCTATCGAGACGATCGGGCGGGCTCTTCAGGAGGCTATGCGGCTGTAGTGGTGAGGGTAGTATTGATAATCACCGTGTCGACCTACCGCATAGGGCCTACCAGAGGTTACCGTCGTGGAGATTCATGGTGATCTTGGCGGTGTCCTCGTGGTGGCAGCATATAAGGCTGAACAGGGAACTTCTGCACTCTGACTTGGGGCCCTCTTCAATGCACACAGAAGGGTCATCATGGCAGGTGACCTGAACTGTAAGCATCGTGATTGAAACGGTCGCTTGACTGCTCCGAACGGGAAGCGCTTACGCAGGTTTGTCGTTGCCCGTCGGGTGACGGTGATTAGCCCCGCCCAACCAACGTTCCACCCTTCACGACTCAACGCGGTTCTCGATGTCTTGGATATCGCTGTGATATACAGCGCGTTGACTGTATAGTCCAGGAACTCTCATCTGATCACCTCCCAATCTTTCCACGTCCTTACCCAACACGCCACACGCATAGACGCCAGGAAGGTGGTAGAATAGGATCGCTATGGCCCGGCACTCAGTCAACGATTGCCAGAAGCGGGATCACTTGAAGCGGTCCGCCAAGTCGAGGAGGCAGTTGCCGAGTTCGATGAGGCCGTCAACTCTGCGGTTGACGCGTCTTCGATGATGAAGTATGGTCTCACGTCCCACTATCAGCGGATGCGAGTGCTTCGCTCGCAGGAGAAGTCGCCCCTGGAGACGCTGGTAGCGGACTTGTGATCCGGCCGACAAGCCAGCGTACAACCGGGCGACCGGGATTTTACGTCGTGAAATGCAGCCCTACCGGAGACGTTGTTGGAAACTCTCCTTGGTACAAACGGGGGACGTGCCAGTTGAGACGTCCCCTTAACGGAGGACGTGTCTCTTACTGGCTACCCACCACTCTGAAGGAGAACAGGCCCCGTTATTGCTGGACCGTTCAGCCAAGTCCTTGGTCGTCCGGAGAAGAAGGCCGAGTATTTTGTGTTGAGCGACGGTTCGCTCCTAACCCGCCCACGGACTGGGACTTTGATGAAGAAGTCGAAAACGAGACGGAAGACTTTCTGTCTCTTCTGGTCACTTCGGAGCCCGAACCCATCTGTAGGGAAGATGTCTCAGATCGACTCGCTGAACTCCCACCGAGAAAAGCTCCTGGCTCGGAAGGTGTCTCGAACACCGCTCTCATTCGACTGCCGGAGTCAGGAATCCTTTCCTTGGTCGCGCTGTTCAACGCGTGTCTAAGATTGACCTACTTTTCCAAGTAATGACGGAAAGCGACGGTCATAGTGATACCGACCACGACCAGGTGATTCTTGGAAACTGCCTCGGAAAGTACTGTATTAGAACGGCCTAGTACGACCATGGTTTTGTAACGCTCCCTAAGTAACAAAATTATTCCGTTCTGGGCCGGATCTCAAGGAAGGAGCTCCTACCGGTAGCTCGGTACTTGAATCCCAAGGAGACATCTCAAGACGCAGATCCCCACAGATCTGACGGACGCCGGTTCAATGACTGACCCGAATGCCTACATATCTCAACCGACTCTCAGTGCAAGATAGGATATTAGCTGTGGACAGAAGACAGGACCATGGTCTCCTCGAACAACACCCAATGATCAGTGTTTAGAGAGCATGCTCGAGAGCTGCGGACTTCTCCGTATTGAAACTATGTGGTGGATTTCAATTGAATGGCAGTTTTTACGAGCAGACCGACGGCGTGGCGTTGGGTAGTCCACGCTTCCTGTTGCAAATCAACGATGTTCATTCGCGGCTCCAATTCACGGGATTTCTTGATGTACTGGTCCTTTGTAGGAACGGCAGCATTCTGGACTACAAGATTTACAGAAAGCCGACGCACACTGACAGCTATTTTTACAAAGTGTCGAATCATCACCCTAGGCAGAAGCGAACGGTGCAGAAGACGCTTGTGGACTGGGCGAGAAGAATCTGCGAGCTCCGTTATTGGATGCCAAGTTGGGCTGCTTTGAGCATGTACTGCGCAGAACACTACCCAGTCTGCTGGGGAGGTGAAAGGAGCAGCCCGGCCGAGAAGACCTGATGCGCCAGACCTGTCGGTGTCCCAGGAGTTTGTCGGCTCAGCGGTCTTGCCGTACATCAAGGGAGTGACCGACCGCATAGGCAGACTGTTGTCGCGAGGCATGGCGTCCGCGCGATCTTCAAGCCGACCAAGAAAATTCAGCAGTTTCTCAGGCCGGTAAAGGACGTAAGAGATCCGCTGTCGTCGTGCGGCGTCTACTATATGCCGTGATCGTGTGGCCACGAAGCATACCGTCCGGACCCGCGTCGATGAACATAGCTTTTGCTGTCGTCTGCGCCAGCCGGAGAAGTCCGCAGTTGCTAAGCATGCTCTCTACAACGCTGATCACCGGGTATTGTTCGAGGAAACCAAGGTCCTGTCTTCTGTCCGCAGCTATTATCCTTGCCTGCAGTCGGTTGAGGTATGTTGGCTTTCCGGGCAGTCAATGAATCGACGTGCAATTCAATCTAATCGTGGGGCTGCTAAACTGGACGTGCCCCAATGGTTGCAGTGTTCAGGCAAACTCGATAAGTGCCTGATGCAACAGTTAACCTTAGTAGTCATGTGCATGATTCAGTAATGAGTCCTCCTACTTTGGAGGCTGCTGTTAGTGTTGTTTTGAACCGCAGAGCGATCCGCAACGTTTTTTTGGATTGAACAGATAAAGTGGGAAGGGACGGCGGTGACGTATATCATTGTTTTGGTCTTATTGCATGAAAGGAAATAGACGGTTTTTATTCGATGGGGCTGATGTTACACCACCCTAGCGGCATAACAAAGGTTAGCTGAGCTACATTGGTACTTGGCATCATCCGCATAGAACGAAAGAGTGATTTCAGGTTGTACAAGCAGGTCGTTCTTGTATACAAGATACAGAACGGCGCCGAGGACAGAACCTTGAGGGACGCCTGCGGCGACCGGTCGAACGGATGACTACGACCCATCGACGCATATTCTAAAAAAGCGATCGCAGAAATATGACCGGAGAAGATGTACGAAAGGGGCAGGAAGTCGGAACAGGGCCAGTTTGCAGATAAAGCCTTTGTACTAGACTCGATCGAAGGCCTTACTCACGTCGAGCAATACTGCTACAGTGGACTGATATTTGTTCTCGGCAGTTGACTCTCCTGATACGGCGGGGAGGTTTGAGAGTTTGTTCAACGTGGGCCGCACAGTGTTGAGTACCGGGCCGTGATCAGACGAGAGGTCTGACAACGGTTCTTCTGTGATAGGACAAGCCAGGTCCTTGACAACAGCAATCCTCAACTGGGAACGTGGGTCGGAAAGGTAGGACCAAGAACGTATATCTGGGGATGACGCTGAAACGTAACTGTAGAGCAGTGGCGGCTCGTCAGTAGGGTACTTATGAGAGTTCTACCCCGGAAGTGACGTCATCCCCCTCTTTTGGCGCGAAATTCAAAAATTGTGGTGGTGGGGGTAGACATCCGGTGCTGTGTGCCGCCCATTATCGAGGTGGGGATGGCTGGGGGTAGTGGTGGTGTCCCACGTGACAGTGGTGGGAGTGACGAAGGTGTGATTCGTATGTCGGCCATGTTGTCGGCATCGGCCATGTTGTGGGGCGGCGGCGCTGTAGGGAGTGGGGGTATCTGTGCATTGATTGGTGGAGGAGTGGCGGGGGTTTGATGTTCGCCGTCGGCCGTTGGCCGTCCGGCGGCCGCCTGGCGGTGTCCTGGTCGCCGCCCGGAGTGGGGGGATCTGCGTACATGTTGGAAAAGTCGTCGTCCATGTTGGAAAAGTGTCGACTTGTGCGTGTGTGCTGATTAAGCGTCGGGGTGCACGTTGTTGCCAACTCGTGCATGTGTTATAGTGTATGGGTTTAGATATGTACGCCGTCCGGATCTCGTCGATGCGAAGAGACGTGTATTGCACTGTAGCCAACTTGTGAACTGTGTTAAATTAGAACAGAATGGTTGTAAATACGAATGTGTGTCTATGTGGTAAGTATAAATATATATATATATTGTAAAAATAAAAAGATGACTTGGTCCTTCAGTTGAAAATCGATTTACTTGTAAAATTGAATATCGTAAATCCGTGCATAGAAGATAAATATTACTATATATGATATTCTTATTGATATGTAATTTCTATCTCATGTGAACTTAGTGAGGGCGGGGGGATTATTCAACTTAGACGTACATAATTGTTTAACCGTGTGAAACAGAACGCGAGCCAAGCTGAGTGGCCGTTCTTGACTTTGTGTGTGGCAGCTCTAACGTTTTTGTGTGTTGTTTTTTTTGTCGTTGGGCGTGCATTAGTTGTTACCCCTCTTTCACGTTCATCCTTGAGATATTGCATAAAAGCTGAACGAATTGCTCTCAACAGCACTTCGTTCGCCGAGACTCAACTAGAACTCGTACAGGGTGAGTTAGATTTTAAAATAATCTTTAGTTTCTAAAATGTATTATAATCAAGCAATTATTTTAAATAAAATTGATTTTTTAAATTAGTTGTATGTAACAACACATGAATGGACGTTGTGCAACACTCATTCTAGCTTGTATATTGAGTGATGAATAGTGTTAATGTTCGAAGGACTTTTGAAATTAAATACAATTAAAATGTTTATACATTTATTTCTTCAGGGATTTTAGGCAACTTTCGCCAATTCGTGAATCCTCTATTACATTAAAATGCGCCAGACAACTTATCATGCAACGGAAACATTATTTTGCAAGAATTCAGAAAAAAATTACACTTCGTACTTCAGCGCGGTATCAAGAAAGTGAACAAATGTTGAGAGATATTTTAGATAATGTTCCTACATTGCTATGCTTTAACGCATAATCAGTGATGAACGCTTATGTCGTAAGGTAAATCTGTAATCTCTTTCTCAAAGATAGGAGAATTTAAACATGCTGTACGACTTTTCCCAACAAATGAACTCGTCAAGAACTATAACAGAAACATCCTGGCCTGCAGTAGAAATCATGAAGAGTACAACAATAATATCAACTATAATATACCGCGACGCACCGATGGACAAGCACAAGGCTTCTGTACTTGGTTGCCGTGTTATGCTTTGCAAAATTCTGTGCGTCGAAAAACACCTCGTGAATGGCGCATCAGGCACAGTGGTTGAAGTTCTATACGATGCCGCAGTGTGGCAACGGGGCTTCAAAGTTGGCAATAAATTACACACATTATGAGTGGATTCCTAAAGTGAATATTTCTGCATAAACGCATAATTACATGAAAAAGGCCACAATAATATTATATGAAATACAGTTTCTTTAAAAAAAGTCTAAAATTATATAGGCCCTACAGCAACATTTGAATACATAAATATTGAATTTGATTATAACTGATTGCAGTGGCGGCTGGTGTTATGGTTGCAGCGTTGCACAACCACCGAAATAGAATAACTAAACTGTAAAATAATAAACGAAAACATTAAGCAATTAAGAGTGTCATAAATTTCAACGGAGAGTGTATTATATTCTATGCGGCAGTATTCATGTACTAAACTTATTCAAATGTGGCGCGCAGGCTGGCCGCTTGCAACTTGAAGAGTAAATGGCAGAGCTTACTACACAATCATATGGGAGAACGTGCGTTACTCTTCACAATTGTCCTATGTTCCCTATGTTAGCTAGGCGGTTGCAAAGCTAGTAGCGTTGTAGCTCATCCTTAGTTGTGTCATGAAGTCTGCACAGCCTTCCTGATTTGTAAGTTGCGTCAGGTTTAGTGTTTACATTGCTTGAAGGTAAACGTTACCCATTAGTTGAATTTATAAAATTGTAGTAATAATTTTGTATAATTTCGATTGTGATAAAGTGGCAATCGAATTTTTATTAATTAAACTATGTGTTAAGTATTATTACTTCCTTGTTCCATAAGGAAATGGAAGTATGGTAATGGCGAAAAAATCGTGTACGAGATAAGGGCTGATTCTGATTGTACTACCCTCAAAACATGAAGGAAGGTAATTTTTCGAAAAGTGTGTGTTTGTGTGTGTGTGTGTGTGTGTGTGTGTGTGTGTGTGTGTGTGTGTGTGTGTGTAGAGTTTATTTCCGATAACTGCCGCAAATTCAAACAGAATCAAATAATGTTTTGCATACCTGCCTGAGTTGTAGAGGACTCAAGGCTGTTGATTTTGGTGAAGATCGGTCAAGGAGAAGGGGTAGTTTACCTGCAACGTTTTACGTTTTAACAAGAGTAAAATACTTGAAAATTCATTTCAGCTTTTTCAAACAATGGTAATTGTTAAAAATAAAAATTATTTTTTTTTGCCAGGCAATAAAATTATAATTTGTTCATTTTAATTTAAATCATGTATGAGTGATAATATATCGTTCCTGGTAGACAAGCATATCTCAATTATGTAATGTTTACGTTTCCAAAGTTTGTTATTGTGATTACCGCAATAAAAAGGCAGGAAGGACACACACACACAAACACACAATTTGCGTTATTTCTAGCCTCACTCATGTTTATTTTCTACGTTTGCACGCTTTTTAAATGGAAAGTGCCGAAACCCACATCAACACAGCGCGTGCAAGCCGTAAAGGTGTCCAGCGTCGACAGCGATTTGCTTCCTGTGGATCGCTGGCTAGTGTAACTGCACGTGTTTACAGAGGAGCGGTTCATAGCCAGACTTTTCGTCTTTAGGGAATGAACCGTGTGCAAGAATCTCAGGGTCCATGAGAGACTTCGGAGGGCTCCTTCTTTTCCGTGTGTTTGTTCTGTGAAACGTACACTGTAGATTCGCATCTTTACTCTGAGCAACACTCCATAGGGAATGTTGAAAATTTTTGTCCATGGTGTACCCACATACACATACCTGCTCTGATGTTTTGATTACGGACATCATAATATTAAAACTTTGGAGACTTGAGCACTACTTAATGGAGATCAAACATTAACTTTTACAATCCATTAATTTTATGCATATTTTGAAGCAATAAGTGTTTTAATAAATTAATATAATCTGTGTAGTTATTTATATTATGATATAAGAATTACAAACTAATATGTGCATGTGTGTATGTATGAAAAATATATAAATATTTTTCTCCTCTGGAAGAAAATATTTTGACCTCCCTGATGGCTAGTTATTTAATGGCCTGTGTGGAATATAGCGTTATGACATGGATCAGAATGGTGGGTGTTAAACAGAAGACACAAACGTATTAAGGAAGAAATGTTTTGCTGAGAAATTTATAATTATACGGGTGAACAGAATCGTCTTTACCTTTATAGAAGACGAATGGGAAGAAAGAAAGATTCGATTTTAAAATAGAAAAATAACTAGTATAGTATTGACAGGAAAGACTTCATTTGATAACACTATAGACATCATTCACCCTCGGCCGATAACTCGCAGCGAGAGTCCAAATTCATTACAGGAATCAGATCACAGCTCCCTTTGGCCAGTTCTTCGTTCGATCTACAAATATTTTATCCAAAAGTACAGTCCTTCCTCACCAGGGTTGAGGATAGTTTTCACCCACCTGACATGGGGGTACCATTTTAGCTGATACGTCATTTCTTCTGAACTCAAGCATCCACTTATTTGATGTTTTGTCACCATATCTAGCTTCAGATATCTAGCTGTCAGCCAAACTAGCTCTGCTTCTTGTCAAATATATATTATAGACACAAACGTAAAATTCTGCACCTATCATGTCTTGTTTTCTATGGCGAACAACAACTGTCGCAAATTCAAATAGAATGAAATAATTTTTTGCATATGGGCCCCATTTTAAATATAAATCTTAGAACATGGAAGTCATGTATGGTTCTCCATACCGATACTTTTTTCTTTGTTTAGTGCTGCTGTGTGCTTGTGTGTTTGTGCTTTTCAGAGTTACTGATCCTGCGTGATTTTAAACAACGTGTGTTTTTTTTAGTTTAAAATGAATAGCGTAAAGAACCGATAGACTAGGATGCCAAATGCCTCCCTTAACAATAAGCCAAATTGTAAAATCAGGTGGTCGACAATTTAATCGATTATTTAAACTAGAATATGAAAATAATGACTGGTTATGTGGTTGTGACGAAAGAAATTCTTCATTTTGTTTCCCATGTTTATTGTTTGGAGAGGAGGGCCCCTGGGCAAAATTCGGAATGAAAGATGTTAATCATCCAGCCGAAAAAGTAAGAAATCATCACGCGTCAAGTGTACATATAACGAATGCTTTTCAGTTTTCTCTTTTTGGTACGTATAGCATAGCAGCTAGACAGTGAATACAGACGAAATATTTTATTACACAACGAAAGAGTACGCAATAATCTGTACGTCTTAAATACAATAATGAACTGTATCCGCTTCTGTGGAGCTTTTGAATTAGCTTTGCTGGGTCATGGTGATACTGAATCGTCATCAGATACTGGTGTATTTCGAGGCTTAATTGGTTTTAGTTCTGAGCTTGACACAGCAATAAAAAATCATTTAGAGCAGTGGTCGCCAAACCGTCGATCGCGAGCTACCGGGAAAATTTTAGGTAGATCGCGGTCACGCTCAGGTTGGCTAACCTGAAGTTGCACATAAGCTCAGGCCCATGACTCAGTGTCATAGTTGTTTGAGCGAGAGTCAGATTATGTCTGTTATGTGTTTCATGCGTACATCAGACTAAGGTTATGTCTTTATTATTTTCATGTGTTAATCAGACATTTGTTAATGTGGATAGTTTGATTTAATCTTTTATACTAAACTATGTTTGTTCTAATGATGGCGAGTTCAAGCAAAAAACCAAAAACTTATCATTTTCATCTCGAATGGGAAACCGATTACTTTTTTACCCAGGTAGAGGACAAATGTGTGTGCTTACTTTGTATTGTAAGTGTATCAGTTAGGAAGAAAGGGAACGTCGAAAGTCATTTCAAAACCGTTCACTCAGGGATTGAAAAGGATTTCCCACTGAATTCTGCGTTAAGGAAAGAAAAGGTAATGCAGTTAAAATCTCAACTAAGTGCTCAACAATCTACTTTTTCCAAGCCATTAGACAAGAATAAGGCAGCAACTGAGGCATCATTCCGAGTTTCCAAAGTGATCGCCCAAAATAAGAAATCGTACGAAGATGGTGAGTTAATCAAAGCTGCATTTTTAGAAGCTGCAGATACATTATTTGACAATTTCAAAAACAAATCTGAGATAATGTCTGCTATTAAATCTGTACAGCTTTCTGCAAATACAGTAATGAGAAGAGTTGAAGCTATGAGTTCTGATGTAACTTCACAACTTAAAACTGACTTTGATCGCTGCAGTTATTTTTCCCTACAACTTGACGAATCAACTGATATAGTTGATACAGCTCAGTTGGCCGTTTTTGTAAGAATGGCTTTTGATGATTTTGAAATAAGAGAAGAGCTGGTAAAAGTTGTACCACTTACAGGACATACTACGGGACAGAACATATTTTTAGCATTTAAAAGGCTTATCGACTCTGAAAGTATTCGTGTAAAGAATTTGGTGGGCTTAGCAACCGATGGAGCTCCTGCATGGTAGGTGGGGAGAAGGGATTCATTGCCTTGTGTCGTAAAGACAACAGCTTTCCGAAATTTCTGACTTACCATTGTATAATACACCAGCAGTCATTAAGTGGAAAGTTCTTACATATGAACAATGTAATGAAAACAGTCGTAAAAGTAGTAAATAAAGTGAGAGCACAGACACTTCAGAGACGTTTGTTCAGGGCACTGACTGAAGAGTTAGAATGCCAGTATGGTGATCTATTGCTTCATACAGAAGTTCGTTGGCTTAGCAGAGGCAGAGTTTAGCAACGTTTCGCAGAGTTGCTTCCTGCTTTGGTAAATTTTTTAAAGAACGAGGTGAATCTTTCCCTGAACTAGAAGATCCGGTTTGGCTACAAGATTTTGCTTTTCTTGCAGACATCACCGAAAAGCTAAATATCCTTAACTTGCAGCTTCAAGGTAAGGATAAAGATATTGGTGGAACAATTTCAGATGTGGTTTCATTCTCAAAAAAGCTGGAGCTGTGGGAAAGAAATCTCATCCAGGGTGAATACAAGCACTTTGCCTGTTTGAAGCAAACCCTTGACAAGCAAGACCCTTCACAGCCTCCTTACAACAACAAAGAATACATTGCAATTCTTTCAGATTTGAAAAGTCAATTCAATAAACGCTTTCAAGACTTCAAAAGCATTTCAATTGTAGCGCAGTTCGTCAAATCTCCTTTTATTGAGATTGATGCTGAAGAATTCTCTACTTGTGTCATGCAACATTTTGAAGAAGACAACGCTGCAGTGGAGATGGAACTGATTGACTTTCAAAATGACCTTTCTTTAAAATCACTCACGTCAAGCTCTGAAAATATTTGGCCTTTTGTTCCTAAGGAAAAATATCCAATTTTGGTTCAGGTTGGTCTACGAGTGAAGGCAATGTTCAGGTCTACATATCTGTGCGAGGTTTCTTTTTCCAGTATGAAGTTTATAAAAAACAAGTACAGAAACAGATTTACTGATGACAACTGCATTCGAATGGCAGCTACGACCTACTCACCTAACATTAAAAAAATTGTTGATAAAAAAGAGAGCCATCCTTCTCATTAAACTTAATTAGTCAGATGAAAAAAAATGTTGTTCTTACACTTCTTATTAAATTCTTTACAATATAAACAATTTGATTCAATTGGATGTAATATTTACTAGAAATGTATGTTTATAGGTAATAAATAAACGTGTGATTTAGAAAAAAAATTTATTTTTGTCCTGGTTTCTTTTGGTAGCTCACAGTAAGATTGACGAACAGTACGGTTGCTCAGTGGCTTCAAAGTTTGGCGACCACTGATTTAGAGGAAACAACTGTATTTAAGGGCACCTAAAAAACCATTCAAAGTGAACTTTTAAATATAATGTTAGAAATATGCCATGAAGATATAACGAGTAAGATACAAGAAGCAGATTATTTGGCTGTAATTGCTGATAAGACCACTGATGTTGCTAATGTTTTTGATATGCTAGTCGTTATATGATAAAAGGTAAACAGGTTGAAAGATTCTGGGGTTTCATTGCTCGTTCTAAACATGATGCTCAATCGCTTGCATATAACCTTGTTAGATGCTTGTTAGATAAACTGTCTCGTCACAACTTACTTGGAATTTCCCACAAATTAACTGCTCAAACAATTGGAAAACAGTAACTTTCTATTTTTTTTCCATACGACAGCACTATGTATGATGCACATAGCCTACGTAGTTAGTAGGTCTGCCCCCTGTTAAATGTGTTCTTTTAACCTCCCCTTCCCTTCTATCAACCGACTACTGCAACCACCAACATTTGGAACCACTAGCCGCCACTGATTGATTGATTATAAAGTTTAACATAATTCATCGTCATCAGGTTGTGAATACACATTTTTGTCATGATCGTTATCATCATCATAGTCATCGTTATCACCGTAAGTCTTCAACGTCTTCTTTATAAAAGATCTTAACGGGATTCTTTTACTATTATACAAGAATGTAGAGTCAAATAAGTCTAATTCTTCTTTAGGCAAGGACAAACGTTTTTCTTTGGTAACATCCTCTTGTTTGTAATTACTGGATCCGAATACAATAAAAATGAATTGAAAAGATCTTGAGGTATTGAACTGAACAATATTTTAAGGTATTGTGACAAAATTGTCAGAACTTGCCACATTGATTCGTGCCCAGTAGATATAACTGTTATTATTATTTCCATCTTTCTGATCAACTCTAAATCCAATCTAGTGTTACCAGCTGATAGTTGTTTCTCTTGTTTGTTATCTCGTTTCTACTCCCAAACTGTGAATTCTCTCTGGATTCTTGTTATATTTTTTGCAACAATGTTTTTATCGTTTCAGCGAATTTACCATTTCTTGATTGGTAATTGTAGGATAAGTGGAGAAGACATTGGGAAACGCGTATCCAACCATGTACATAAACAATAAACCAGATTATAAATTCTTGGTTTTTACTTTCCGTTGAATCATTATATTATAATAGTATTAAAGTTTTTTTATGTTGCGCCACATATATAACGTTTCATTGTTGATGACATATCTGTGAAAACGTTACAAAGCTTACCGTCGACCATAGCAAAATTCAATTTTTGGCGCACTCTACAGGTTTTCACTTGAATTATAACTGTATAAGTTTGTAATTTCTTAATTTGGTCGTCTATTTTTTTTCGGCTACGGAAATTTATGTAGTCTTTTATAAATTCAGTTTTCAGTGGCTTACAGTGTTTAAAAAAAAAAACTTTCTGGAAACAAAACATTAAATACACATGTAAATAAAAATGTATCACTTTGTAACGCAAATTTTTAAAGAAATTTTTCGATGAAAGGAAACACAGTAGCAAGGGTCAGCTGTCAACCTAACAGTGATATACGACGGAGCTGTACCAGCGATAGTTCGAAAAGTAGCGTGTGAGACCCATTAACGACAGGAAGGTATTGTGTCAGAAAAGACAATATATCAGTAATAGGAGCTGTCCGCTTAAGGGACATTGCGTGTGGCGAGCTGCACTAATAGAAGAACGGGATAATATATATCACAGGGATATTACTAAGAAAGGATAACTGAAGAGACAAAAGAGACAATGCGACGAACAACAGACCACGTGTGTGACTTGGCTCCAGAACACAGCTGTACATGGTTCAGAATGGGCGAAAGGAATCGTAGATGTGCGGAAAGCACAAAGGCCATACTCGGTACGCAATTGAACGAAACAGCGGGAATCATGTATACCAGGGACTGTTCCAGTGAAGCATAAAAACTGCAGCGCAGATGTATCCGTTAAATGGGTTACTAAGAAAACGATTTCACCAGCGTGTAAACGGAAAGAGGGTGTAACAAGGCAATGCTCAAATCGGACACTGAAGGAAGATGCACATGTTGAACCAGAGGGCGACAAGACGACAATTAAGGGGATAAGTATGAAAGGAATTATATAGAACAATCAAGTTGATGGGCAGGCGTGAAATTTGGTCCTTCTGTCACAGGGTATGGGTGGAGCTAAATGGAAGAAGCAAGAGTAGGAAATTAGAGAGGCCTATGAGAAACTAGGATTTGGTCAAGGCGTTTCTTCAGAATAGGTTGCGAAGGAGACGAGGAAGAAGAACGAATAAGAATGGTTACAGAAGACAAGCCAGAAGTTTAAGGAGAAGTTTTCGTAGAAAAATGGGTGAAAACCAATAGAAACGAAGAAGGTGGGAATCTTGAGCAGAAATGTGGGAGAAATGGATTATAAAAATAAGTGCTGACTGCGAACGCGTCTCAGTCTTACGCAATAGCTCAGTTTTTACTCAATTTTGGCTCAGTTGTACGCAGTTGTACTCAATTTTATATCAGTTTTTAGTGCAGAGTTTCAGTTCAGTTTTCAGTCAGTTTTTTGGCAATAGTCTTAGACAGTCAGTATGAGTCCTATTCTCAGACTTTCTTATTTTTTTTGAGTCAGAACTTTAATATACTAGAGACAGAGTTTTAATATTCACGAGTTTTAACTGAAGTCTGAACGGAATGTTAATCGAGAGTTGTAAGGTAGTGTAGGTCTTATCGGAGATCAAAGTATAATTTTGAAAAGAGACATAGTTTTATTCGAGAAGTCGTATAATGACAAGTTAAGTGAAGGCGATCTGAAGTTTGACGGAGTGTTAAATTAAAGACATAGTGTTAAAGTCGAGACAGGAAGAACAAGTCGGAAATACGAACTAGACATGATGATCGTGTAGAAACTATTATAACTGTTTACATTTATTAAACGATGTCAGTTGTAGTGACGATAAATTAAGTCCGCGAAGAAACTATGGCGACGAACAAATGACAAGAATTCGGTAGTGATTACTGAAGTATTAAAGTACGCGATGAGACTTAAATAAAATTAATTCGGCGTTAAAGAGATATTATTAATAACTGATGCAAAACCTAAGTTAAATATCGAGAATTTTCAAAAGAATTAGGAATGCCGGAGTGCGGAATACGAAGTGTTGTGAAAAGAGTGTTCATTCGGAAGGTGATGAGTGTGTCAATCAGCGCATCGGGAATCCTGGAGGACGAAAGAGAGAGAGAGAGTGAGCGGAGAGAGAGAGAGAGAGAGGGAGTGAGCGGAGATCATCACAGTTTTACGACGCAGTTGTGGAATACGTACCAAGAGTAACGAATTTATCTATACTTAGTGTTTAGGAAAACCCACTGTCTGTCGCTTTAAAAGAATTCAATGATAGTAATATTTAAAATCATATTTAAACTTGTTCACGTTAAATTAGAATGACCGATTCTTTAAAGATAAACACAAATATCTATATAACACTATGAATCCATTTTATCAAGATAAATTTTGTATAGAGCATAGAATTATAATTATTAACTTTAGTATTTAGATTAAAGACCTTGAGAAGATGCTCAGTGTAAATGAATGATTACGGAAGTAACTAATTAAATTGATTTTAACATGTAGCCTACTGTTTCCAAGATAACGTTATGTTTTGAATAGCAAGAACTATGAATAAATAACTTTAGTATCACAATATCTGGTGTATGCTTTACTTATTTAAATGTCACCTGGGATGAGGTATAACTGATCCTTAATATTACAAAACGAAGCAACATCATAAATTACAACACATTAAAAGACAACGTTAACCCTGTAGCGTTGTGTATGACGCCCGACAGGTGGGGCCCGCTAGAGTTATTTAACTGTTTTTATTGCCTTTATTTCCTTTATATCTTAATTGTTTTATATGCATTAATATGCAAAGTTGTTTATGGATCACCAAAGCGGGGCAGTAACAATGTATATGGCATCCAAACGTGGTGCACGAGAAATATAGAACACATAAAAATGTACAACGTGAACCTTGAAAGTTGTATATGGCGCCCAACGTAGAGCTCGACAATTAAGTAATAATTCTTGTTGTTTGAGTAGGCAGAGGACAGACAGTGTGGATAATTACTTGTTAGACATAGGTAGATAAGAAGTAAAGTAAACTTAGTCTAAGTAAGTCTGAATGATCACGCGAAGTCGCGCTAAAATGGCTGTAAATCACTCGGAAAGTCAAGAATTTGACGTAAACAACCAATTAGGCGTCGAGGGGTTAGAGGAGAATACTCCTCTAAAGGTCTGTCTGTCATTAAAGACTTCGTAAATATTACACTAAAAGGGCATTGTGATACTAGGTGGAGCTCAAAAGCAGATGCGGTGAAAGCAATATCCACTCACCTGGATAAAGTGATAGCTGCACTGAAGAAACTGAGGGATACACCGATTGAAACAATCAATACAAGGGATGATGCAGAATTAATAATTAATGCAATAGAAAACATTAATTTTGTGACATTTCTGTTTTTCTGGACAGATATTCTTTCATCTATAGACAAAATCCAGAAAGTCTTGCAGACAAAATGAATAAGCTTTATTCAAGCATTGACTCTTTTGGAGACGCTAACGCACAAATTAAAAGTTTGGAGTAATGAACTGTGTGAAAATGTCATTTCTAAGGCAGAACAGGTATGTAATGAATGGGGTATCAGTATCACAAAAAGGATAAGAAGGAAGCGCACGATACCAGGGGACTATGCAGACGACTCTGCATTAACCGTTCAGCAAGAAATGTTACGTTCTCTAATAGTAATTTTGGACAAACTGTCAGTTGAAATTTCAAGCCGTTTCTCTAACATAAAAGAGTTAGAAAAACACTTTGGGTTCCTCTGTAAATTTGAGGCGTACGTAAATGATGGGGATATACATTTTAAAGAACAGCTTTCCCAAATCAATATTAAATGCACAGTGCTTGAAAAAGCTGTATCCACATGATCTAAACAGTGAAGAATTGTTCAGTGACTTGAAAGACATCATACTCTTATTAAAAATGGCAAAAGTTAACGGAGAAAAAATGGACTTTACACCTCAGGGACTACTACAATACATTTCTTCAATGGGATTAGAAGCCTACAAAACGCTAGCAACAGCTTTACAAATTTTTCTTACTTTAGCAGTGTCTATGTCTTTTTGTAAAAGAACGTTTAGTAAACTTAAATTGATTAAATCGTACCTACGATCAACAATATCTCAGGACAGGGTATCAAATCTAGCGATACTTTAACTGAAAACGACATTGCTCCGTCTTTAGATTATAGTGATATAATAACCGACTTTGTAGCAATTAAGACCAGGAAAGTTACATTATAGAACGTTCGTTTTAAATGTTTATTAAATTTTAAAAATAAATATTAAGTGTTTATTAAATGTTAAGTGTTAATTAATAGAAGACGGAACCATTAACCTGTAATGGTAAGTGATTTATTTTATTACTTTTAATGTAGTTCTTTGTTTAACTTTATGTTGCTTTAGGATATTGTTTTGACGATGCGCTTTAGACCTACAGGGAATTTGCACATTCATTCGAACATTTTTATGTTATAAATTTGTTATATTACTACAATTTGTATAGTCCACATTTGTTACTAATAAATGTATACAAACTGAATACAGGTAACATTAAACTTATAATATTATAATTTCATAATTTTGACTTAACAAAAATTCTTAAGATGTTTTCTGGGTGTGCTTTCATATAAAATTCTACACATTTGCACTGGATGGGCCTTCATTTTTGCTCTTTTGTCCCCTTTTAATTGTGAAGGCAAGGCGGCCGACGATCTTCTTGCTCCGGGCGCCAAAAAGCCTAGCTACGTCACTGTTGTTGAGTACATGTATTTATACCCCTCTGAGATATCAAGAATATTCCATACTACGTGTCAGCGCTACTAGTAAACACCAGAACGTAATTGATTGCGGCCTTGCACACAGCGAGCGCGGACCGGTGAGTCTGAAACAATCTCGCCAACGCATGTTGGGAATCACGTACGCACACATTACAACCGGATTCCACTGGAATAGCCCAGAAACATGTAGAATGTTCTGTAACGGCGTAACATTTTTCCGCATTACGTAACACTGCTCCCTCCTTAAGCCTGTTCGTCCCAAACTGGCAAACCATCTCTGAAGTAATACTTGGCCAGGCGATCGACATAGCTGGTCTACTTGCGAAAGATAATTCTCCGGTTCTTCGAATTCAGTCTCGTGTGATCCAGACATCAAGTTCCCAGGAATATGTGTCTGCCGCTCAACTACTAGTTTTGTTGGAATCACTCCCGTTGCGTCATGTAGCCTACTAATGACCCGTACGCCATTAGCTGGTCCAAGTCTGATTGGTTATCGTCAACAACTTCTTGCGTAACTTCATTTTCAGCTATGTTTCCCCTGGGCGCTTCCATTAACTCAGGAACAAGCAAGGGTCTTTTCTCGACGCCCATAGTTGGTTTTCCAATCACTTCTTTTGTCGTGTTGCACATGGGTATTTCCTTTGCTCGTTCTTCTTCCATTTCCGCTTGACCACACCTGTTGACTTCTTCTTCGGGCAATGCTACTTGCTTGATCGAATGGTTGGCGGACCCTGTCCTTTTAGCCCTGCAAAGCTTTATCTTCTCGTGGCCAACCCTCAGGTCATTCTCTCTTAAGTCCACAACGAATCCGTAGGCATTCATAATGTCCGTGCCAAGAATCACTTCATCGACAATGTCTGCAACGAGCATTTGGTGGCTAAACTCGAGAAGACCCAGGCGTACACGTGTCTACCTTTCCTAACACTTTGACGGGGCTTCCAGTCACAGTCTGTATTGTGCAAGAGCTAATTAGAGGCTGGCGGTTGCTGAATAAGTCAAGGCGCACAACAGCCACTGTTGCTCCTGTGTCAACTGTAAATGATGTTGGTTTAATTTCCGCAAATTCATTATCGATCAAGTTTCCACTGGTATTATGTAACTTGGAAACTGTGTGCTGTTCTGGGGCTTTACTTCTCCAATTGAAGCGATCACTTTCTTCTATCGGGATTTTCTTCTCCCAACAGTCTACCTGTAGATGACTACATTTTCCACAGTTGTAACACTTCGGTCTTCTGTCTTTTTCCCATCGTTCAAATCGTTGCGGCGCCCTTGAAATTATGAATTATTTGTCCGACAACATTGTTTTTCTGCACCAATCGTAACGACAATGTGATACAGGGATCTTCTGACTACAATGTGATGGCATAAACCATTAGCGGGACGCTGACTTGGAAGCTTCAAATTTTAGGGCGTAAACAAGAGCTTCTGAGTTCTGAGCAATTTCGGTGTCTTGCCATTCGTAACACTTGCTGAAGTTCACAGTCTTCGATGCCATAAATAAATAGAATAATCACTGTTGCACACCACTATAAAAAATTATTCCGAATAGCGTTTTCAAACTCTACAGATCATCGTCAGTTCGGGAAAAAATCTTGCGTAACAACTTGTCTTCCTTGCCATTTTTTCCGATCTGACGATGAGCTGTGAAGCTTGAAAGCGCTAATCGGAATAATTTTTTATAGTGGTGTGCAACAGTGATTATTCTGTTTGTGATTATAACCACTAACACAACTTTCTTAATTAAATCCATCATGTCTGCACTGCAAACCTCATTCGAAAGTCTTCTGATGCTTCAGGATAGGCCAATCTATATTTGTTCACCGAGTGTTTGCAGAAAATATTTCAAGCGAATGACATTGACGAGGGTCGGATTCTATTGTTATCTGTAACATTCCAACGCCTGTTTCACAGCAGTCCGCCAACTCATATTTCCTGTTCGTCACGTTATGTAGGTACTGTGCGTAATCTACTGAGTTCATTTCCTTCCTTGTTTTCACTGTTGAATAATGTGTCATTTGGGTCTGTTTTTACTGTTTAGTTATTATTAATAGCTTGGACTAAAACTGTACAATATGGAGACTCTTTTCCCAATAGCAAGGAACAAACGCGGCAAAGTTATACATAGTGCTAAGAGATTGTGTATAGTGAATAATTTTAAACATTTAAGTACAGAGAATCCTACCATAAAAAAGGACAAGGCCATGGAAAAAGTTACTGAAATGACCGGTGTTAGGAAGCGGAGTGGTTATAGTGTTATTAATGTATATTTGAAAAACAAAACGTTAGGCTTGAGTTCACCAAAAAATAAAAAATCTAGAGTAGCGGCAGTAGATAAATTGGACGAATTTGCAAAATGTGCTATTAGGAGAAAAGTTCACGAATTTTTTTTCAAAAATGAACAACCGACAATAAATAAAATTTTGAGTGCAGTTAACAACGATAAAGACTTACCGGATTTCAAACGGTCTACGCTATATAAACTGTTAAAATCATTGAATTTTAAATTTCATGAAAGAAGACGTAACATGTTTATCTGTGACAGGGATGATATAGTTGTATGGCGACGGAATTACCTACGCAAAATTAAACTGTTTCGTGAAGAAGGCCGTAAAATTTACTATCAAGACGAAACTTGGGTAAATGCAGGCCATGTCAAAAATAAGATTTGGCAAGATAAAACTATTAAGTCGCCGAAAGATGCGTTTTTGAAAGGTCTGTCGACAGGACTACGAAGTCCGAAGGGGAAAGGGAGCCGCCTGATAGTTGTGCATATGAGCTGTGAAGAGGGCTTTTTGAAAGATGGATTAATGGTGTTCCAATCAAAGTCTACTGCTGACTATCACGAAGAAATGACCGGGAATGTATTTGAAGATTACTTTCGAGAACTCCTACCTTCCCTGGAAGATAACTCTGTTGTGGTGTTAGATAACGCACCATATCATTCAGTAAAGTGTGAAAAAATTCGGAACATGTCGTGGAAAAAAAATGAAATAGCAAATTGGTTAAAACAAAAAGGTTTTAATGCTGATAGTAGCTATCTAAAGAAAGAATTCTTTATATAGTAGAACAAGAAAAAGGAAATTACGACAAATATGTTATTGATGAGATGGCCAAGAAGGAAAACAAGACAGTATTGAGATTACCCCCCTATCACTGTGAGTTAAATCCCATCGAGTTGATCTGGGGTCAAGTGAAAAATCATGTTGCGGCTAACAACACAACATTTAAGCTTGCAGATGTAAAACGGCTGTTGGAAGAAGGGGTGGAAAAAGTAACTGAAGAAGACTGGAAGAAGTGTATAGAGCACGTAAAGAAAGAAGAGGCGAAACTGTGGGAATTGGACAACTTAATAGAGGAAATGGAGGAGAGTGGCCCTTTGATTATAAATGTTGGTAATGATGACAGTAGCAGTGATTCTGACTTAGCTATGGAATTGGAATAAACGTAGTTTCCATTGTTGTAAATAGCCCAATGTACGTACATACTGTAGTAGATAGGCTGATGTAAATATTGTAGTAAATGGCATGTTAGTATTATCATAGCAAATAGGCTTATTTTATAATTAATTTCATTGTAGATTTTAGTATTGTGATAGCAAATGGGCCTGCCTATGTTATAATTTTAGTCCGGGGTTCTCCGTACCACAGGTTTATGTGATCTAGGCCTGTGGAAGCCTCTTTCCCCTAGCATAAAAAGAGTGACCTCCGACAAGGTGGAGGGGTTGACGTTTCCCTCGGAGGCTTATTAATACTAACGTCCACCGATCACAAAACATCAATTTATTAGATGCTCGGTAGCCCGTGCGCCCCCCGCACGTCCGACCTCTATCCGATATCTATAGAGGCTGTGAACCGGCCTCTATCATTCGCCAGTGTCGTAATAGGCCAACATTTTCAGCAAACACTCGTTGAACCATGTATAATCAGTCTGTCGTTACTTGCCTGAAACTTTTGAAGATTCTGTCGGTTCTTAACTGAGCGTAGTACACATCTCGCAAATGTTTATCAACATACCGTAATTCTAGAGCTTTTATCAATTCGGCATAGGTGTTCTGGCTGCAGGTGGCACTTTATGTAGTAGTTCTGCCGCAGGTGTTTTTAATGCGAGAACGAGTGAAACTGCTTGTCTTTATCTGTCCAATTATTTGCATATGCGGCGGCTTCAAATTGCCTACAGTACGTTGCCCAGTGTGTGCTTCCTTCAAAAGGTTGGAGCCTTGACATGAACTGCCCAACCGCAGGCAAGGTGACTTTATCTATTGTCTTTTCTATCTTTATCATTGGTAGAGTCTGTTCAGAAATTTGTTTTATTTGTATCTTCATGAACTGCTCAATTTCATTTTTAATTTGCTCTTTTATATTTGCCATTGAGTCTTTTATGACAGATATTTTAGTAGATATCGTTTGTTCTATATTTGATATAGATTTTTCGACTGTAGACAATCTTACTTCTTGACTATTCAGATCACTGCGTAATACGCGCAGGTTATCTCGAAGAAGTCCCAACTCTGCGGTAGTATGTTCTTGCAACTGTTTTTGCATAGATTTAAAAAGAGCTTCTGTTTTATCTGCTTCCTGCTTACGTTCTTCTGCCTGTCGTCCTTCCGACTCGAGCAACAGAGCGTTTGTCTTTCTTCTGTTTCCTGCACGAGAGTTTTCTGCATCTCTTCCGCTTTCTCGTCCTGTCGTTTATCTGCTTCTTCTCTTTCTTGTCTTCGTTCTTCTTTTGTTGTTCCTGTGTCTGCCGCAGCAGGGTTTTGGAAAGCTTCCATCATCTGACTGGCATCCATGTTTACAGATTAACTACTTATTGCACTAGTCTTGTACAAAGTGTCCACTGTTTCCACTGTTCACGGTTCTGTCCCACTTCTGACACCACTGTTACGACGGTCTACTGATCGTCGTATGGTACAGTGGAAAACAAAATACAATACACCAATTAAGTCACCAACTTAATTATCACATTAAGCTTTAATTATCACAATTAAACAGTTTGTAATAAACAAGATAGTCTCTTACAACAAATCAAATAAAAATTATTCACATAAAATAATAATGTCAACGAGTATAAAACACAATTGTATTACAATTGTCCCACACAATTATAAAACACATAGCACTTCGCCACCATACTTCGAACCGCACTGTGTAAATCGCAACTCAAAACTGAACTGAGCGTCGCTGAGTACTTGTATTTATACTCCGCTGAGATATCCAGAATATTCCATGCTACGCATAAGCAGTGTTTCGCATATTACGATTACAATAGACTTTGCATTTTAATTCCCACAAACAAGGACGTGCGGAGTTCATTTCAATAAACTTTTCCCAAAACTGATTATTGTCTTCAAAAGACATATTTTAATTTTACACTAATTTAATTAATTTAAACAAGTTACAGATTCAGAAATCTTGTGAAGCACTAGAAAACACCAGAACGTAATTGATTGCGGCCTTGCACACAGCGAGCGCGGATCGGTGAGTCTGGAACAATCTCGTTAACGCATGTTGAGAATCACGTACGCTCACAATATTACAACCGGATTCCACTGGAATAGCCCAGAAACACGTAGAATGTTATGGCGTAACATTTTTTCCGCATTACATAACAATATTAAATCTCTGAGACCCGACGTTTTCCTAAAAATACGAAAATTCTATTTTTATTATTTTAATATCAACATTTTTTTTTCATAATTTTCGTATGAATATGTTTATTGACTAAGTTATTTTAGATATAACATTTGTAGTGTTTCATAAAAAAATGGTAAATTTGTACATTTTAATAGTAAATTTGTAATTTTTAGTGCTTTATAATTAACTTTCAGTCAAGTACTATACTGTGCTTAAATTTTAATTTGATATTTATATTGTAAACATAGTATTAAATAGGTAATTGTATACAGTTGTATAATTTAACATATCAATCCATTTTTTCTTTTTCAGTGGGATACATTTTTAAATAAAATAATTTATTTTAATGAATATTACACACAAGACAGCATTTGTTGTATAAAAAAATACGAATTTTCATATTACCGACGTAATTTTGCACCATGATTGTAAATTGTAAATACATTTTTGTTTATAATCATCAAGATATCACCAATATACTTATTACTTTATAATAAAATCTTTATTAAGTACTCCAATTCTGCGTTTGCTTTAGAAATCCCTAAACACATATTTACCGCAATTATGTGTTGTTTGGGATCATTTTTATATCACTTTTACGGAGATTACAAAAATTGTAGTTTAATTTTCTTTTTATTTATTTATTATAATGCAGTTTTACAATCTACTCATTTCACAGAGTAATAAGTAAAAGTGATGTATACGTCGTCACTTGAGGTGGGAACCATCCAGCGATGATTACCACGTTCACCGGGTCAGGTCATCTGGCCACTGTCTCTCAGCATTCTTACATCCAGTGATGGATTGAGGAGCTCGTTGATCAGGTTATTGCTGTGTCCTATGTTGCGGTTCCTGTACTTAGCGGCGTGCATCTTGATGACATCAGAAATGTATGGAATGTTGAGGTCTTTGTGAAGAGTATAATTAGAGATGAACCAGGGAGCCTTCGTTATGCAACGCAAGATTTTTGACTGAACTGTCTGCAGAATCTTTGTGTTGGAAGGTTTAGAGCAGCCCCACAATTCTATACCGTAAGTCCAGATTGGTCTGAGCACAGCTTTATATATGATGACTTTATTTGCGAGAGATAGTTGAGATTTTCTACCTATGAGCCAGTACATTTGCCTAGCTTTTAAGTTAAGTTGTTTCTTAGCCTGAATGTGGGCTTTCCATGTTAATTTGTCGTCCAAATGCAGGCCCAGGTATTTAACTTCTGATTTTATAGGTATGGGGGCATCGTTTATGGTGACTTGTGGACAAGAGCTACGTTTCATGGTGAAGGTTATTAGAGTGGATTTTGCAGAATTAACTCGGATCCTCCACCGCTGGAACCAATCTTGCAGGAGGTAAAGATGGCGTTGCAGTTTCTCAGAGGCTCGTTCCGGGTTGGGATCTACTGCGAGGATAGCGGTATCATCAGCGAAGGTGGCGGTGGTAGTGTAGTCTGTCACAGGTAGGTCGGCAGTAAATATAAGATCTAAGTATGGCCCCAGAACGTTGCCTTGAGGCACTCCCGATTTTATAGGATACAGTGTCTTCGATTTTGATTTGGAAGTGTATCTTGCACATATGATTTCAACAGTAAATATAGTTGATCAGGAAGTTGTTTCTTCAGATTGTACAGAAGGCCCTCATGCCAGACTTTATCAAAAGCCTGCTGAATATCCAGGAAGACAGCTGCTCACATCGTCTTCTTTTCCAGGCTATCCCTAATTTTGTTCACTATTCTGTGGCATTGCTGCACTGTAGAATGTTTTTCTCTGAACCCAAATTGGTGTTCAGGGATCAGGTACCTAAAGGGCACTACTTGTTTTAGTCTGGTCAGGAGAAGTCGTTCAAATATTTTTGACAAGAGTGGAAGAAGGCTTATTGGCCTGTAAGATGTAGGGTCAGTAGGGGGTTTGCCAGATTTTGCGACCATGATAATTTGGGCAAATTTCCATTGGATTGGAAAGTAGCACAGTCTGAGCATACTGTTGTAAATAGTTGTAAGTAGTACTAACGCTTTTTTGGGAAGATGTTTCAGAACTTCTCCAACTATTAAATCGTACCCGGGGGGTTTATGTGTCTTGGAATGTTTTATCTCCCTGAGAACTTCAGAGAAGGCAAACGCTTTGATTGGAGGAGATAATTGGCAGGGAGCATCAAGGTAAGTTAGAATTTCTGAGTCATCAA
Source organism: Magicicada septendecula (assembly GCA_034769895.1). Taxonomy (NCBI): domain Eukaryota; kingdom Metazoa; phylum Arthropoda; class Insecta; order Hemiptera; family Cicadidae; genus Magicicada; species Magicicada septendecula. The sequence continues at coordinate 229,691,257 of CM068368.1, read as the reverse complement.
TTGCTGACGAGGTTGGGGTGAAAACCTGGGAAAGGTGATCTGCGAACACATTCACCTTATCTTCATTTGCTCGAGCCCAACTGCCGTCAGGTTTACGAATGGGGGATACTGGGATTACCGGGCGTTTGAATTTTTTTGTCGCCTTCCATATTGAATGATCATGGGGTGTTAAACATGTTACGTAGTGTTCAAACGATGCGTTTCGGGCCTCTTGCATAGCTGCGCGAATTCTATGGGTGAGCCTGTTGAGAATTGTTTTATACTGGGGGTTTCTCGTTCGTTGCCACTTACCGCGAGCTTGTCGTTTTTCTTGAATAAGTTGTTTGATGTGCAGAGGTATATTATGATAATCAGGTAATACTTTTCTTCTTTCTGGTGTAGCTTGCCATGCAGCATCCTGTAGTAGTTTAGTAAAGTATTGAACGGCTTCTTCAATGTCTCTGGAATCCGTAATGCGAAAGTTAGAGTTGATATTCTCATTGATAATGTGTTCAAATAAATCCCAGTTAGTCTGCTTAGTGCATAAAACAGGTGGAGGTTCCCTCCAGATTACATTAGTGCTTAATGTAATTATAATGGTGCTATGATCAGAGCTTAAGTCGAGATTTGGTTCGATTTTGGTATATAAGTGCGAGATTCCTTTTGTTATCGCAAAATCAAGAAGATCTGGAATTTTATTTAAGTCTGTGGGCCAATACGTAGGTTCTCCTATTGATTAGTAGCTGAGATGAAGATGATGTATAGCTTCCAGTAGATTTCGACCCTTTGGTGTGATAAGCCTTGAGCCCCAGGCAGTATGCTTCGCATTCCAGTCACTCGCTACAAGAAAGTGTGGTCCCAGAGTGGCGAAAAACTCTAGATATTCGTCTGTTGATATGGAATGGCGTGGTGGGCTGTATGTAGCTGCTAAGGTCAAGGGCCATGGAAGGGCGAGAACTTTAATGATTGCACTTTGGATTTTTGCAGTGACATGTGGCTCCATTACATAATGATGAAGAGTGTTTCGTATCATGACAGCTGAACCTGCGTGAGCTGAACCGTCAGGGTGGTTAGCATAGAATATGTTATAATAAGGTATTTTGAAGACTGTTCGATCCGTTGAGTGGGTTTCTGAAATTAGAAGGATGTCAATTTTATTGATATTCAGGAAGAGGATAATTTCTTGTATGCGGCCGGAAAGCCCATTCGAATTCCAGACAGCTATTCTTAGTGCCGTGGTCATTGCTGAGGTATTCTATTTATGACTGTAGATAACATGTTGAGGATAATGCTGTTTTGATTAATGAGTTGAGCGAACATAGTTTTGAACTCACTTAGGAAAATTGCCAGTTGGTCCATTACTTCCCAGTTAGTGGGGTTTGCGTGGCTGTTGCTAGTCATTTGTGTCCTTCTACTTCTGCCCGTGATTTAAGGATATGTAGAAGTTGTATTCCGCGGTGGTGGTAGAGGGGATGGAGAATTCTGAATCACATTAGATTGTGTCTGTGGAGTAGCACTACTTAGCAGTTGTGGATTGCCCCTAAGTTTAGATCTTATCAGGTCTTGGTAGACAGAACACCCTTTATAATTGGCTGGGTGACTGCCATCGCATAGTGCACAGGTAGCAGGGGTATCCCTAGGTTTCTTGCACGTTTTAGTGTCATGAGATTTTCCACACTTTACGCAGATAAATGATTTTCTGCAGTAAGTTTTGGAGTGGCCATATTCCTGCCATCGTGTGCATTGGATTATTACCTTTTTGACTCTTGGCGGTTCAACTTTAATTTTTGTATTTTGTAGATATTCCAATTTATATATTTCCTTATTGTTATCTTGGGGCTCAAGGTCTACAAAAAATAGACCAAGGCAGTGGGTCCTTGGATTTCCTGTGTCTCGCGTTTATGGTATTCCGAATTTTGTGGCCATATTTAGCTAGCTCGTCTTTAATTTCTTATAGTGGCACTGAATAGTGAAGATCTCTTATGACAACACGGTAGGCTCTCTCATGTTTCAGCTGGTAGGTGTGATGGACTATATTTTTTTCACAGAGTAGGCTAATTATTTTTCTGTAAGTGTCAACGGTGTGGGGGTGAATTTTAACTGTGTTGTTTGAGAGAGCTTCGCTGTGGTTTCGTGTGTGTTTCGTCTTCTGCAGCCGATGCTAGAAAGTCTGTCATTGCTTTATAGTTCGTAACACGGTATATATAGATTGGCGGAGGCTTTGGTGTTTTCGGTTGATTGTTTTTATTAAGGTTATTTGTGTTGCCAGAATCGTCATGATTAAGAGACGTATCTATGTTGGACAAGGGATCGAATCTATTTGCTGTTTGAGTTAAGTAAATGCTTTTACTTAGTTGCTGTAGCAGATCTTTTTTTTTTTTTTTTTTTTTTTTTAGAGGGGCGTTTAACTTGCTGCCAAGGCACGTTATGTACAAGATTCATTTGCCAGTTTCATTAGGTTCAGGTTCAGAGTAGGATAAGTCTTCACTTAATGAATCATAATCTATGTCCTCTTGGGAGTTCTGTGTGATGTTGGTAGGACAGCTGAATGGAGGTATTGCTTGGGCCATATTGGTATTAGTGTTCGTTAATATTTGCGATGACATTTGGTTCGGGAGTTGATTGCAGACATTAGGTGCCGGCATATTTGGGAAAGGACAACTAGTTTGTTGTTGATATAGCTGCTGCATTTGTGACTGAAAGTGAGGTTGCGAATTACCTCTAAGATGAGTATTTTGTTGTTGATGCTCATAACTAGGGTTATAGTTCTGGCTACTTACATAGAAGTTTGGATTGTACGGAGTCTGAATATGTGCTGATAAAGTCCATCGCTATTTGTTTGCATATTTACCTTATCTTGTAGCTGAGTGGATGCGATGTAGAACCAGTCCGAACCGGGTCACAAGCCAGATAAGAGTCAAATGCACTTGGCCGATAACCTGAGCCGCCAAGCACGACCGAGATAAATTGTAACCAACAATAATTATTAAAGTTTTAAGTACTCACTGAAAGCCCTTTTAGAACTTTGAACACAAAATAATATTATATCTGCACTGATTACTTAGCACAAGTCACTAACAAGAGATAAACTATATTTAAACATAAGATAACATAACAATACTCGATAACAGCGCACAACAACCGTCTACACGGTTCCACGGCTAAATCGCGACTCATAGTTTAATTTGAATTATAAGTTAAATTAAAAATTTTATAGTTTTGAATACTTGTACCTGAAACGCCCGGGTCGTGCCTGGCCGGACCGGGCCGCTTGTGAGTGCGCGTGCGAGAGTAAAGTTCCTCATACATATTCGAGCCGGTCGGCCGACTGGTTCGTGACCTTGGTTCGTGCAGACCGGCTCGAATGTGTGTATGAGCTCGTGCAGTGATGTTAGACGTACCAACTTCTTGGTATACGTACCATTTTTTAGGGTTTTGTACCATGTACCAAGTAAATATTGTCCTGGTACGCAAAAATACCAACTTTCTGACATCGAGCATAAATTAATTTTTATTTTTTACTTCCATGTTCCATAAGGAAATGGAAGTATGGTCATGGCGAAAAAAACGTGTTCGAGATAAGGACTGATTCTGATTGTACTACCCTCAAAACATGAAGAAAGTCATTTTTCGAAAAGTGTGTGTGTGTGTCTGTCTGTCTAAATGGCTCTGTCTGTCTGTCTATGTGTTTGTATGTAGAATTTTTTCTATGGCAAACGATAACAGCCGTAAATTTAAACAGAATCAAATAATTTTTTGTATACAGTCCTGAATTGTAGAGTACTCAAGGCCTATTGTTTTTGGTGAAGATCGGTTAATGGAAAGGGGTAGTTTACCTGCAACGTCTTATGTTTTAACAAGAGTAAAGTACTTGAAAATTCATTTCAACTTTTTCAAACAATGGTAATTGTTAAAATAAAATAATTTTGTTGCCAGGCAATAAAAATATAATTTTTTCCATTTTAATTTAAATCATGTATGAGAGAAAATATATCGTTCGTGGCAGGCAAGCATATCTCAATTATGTAATGTTTACGTTTCCATTTTATTATTATGATTACCACAATAAAAAGGCAGGCAAGACACACACACACACACACACACGCACACAATTCGCGTTATTTGTGGCCTCACTCATGTTTATTTTCTTACATTTGCACGCTTTTTAAATGGAAAGTACCGAAACCCACACCAACACAACGCGTGCAATCCGAAAAGGTGTTCAGCGTGGATAGCGATTTGCTTCCTGTGGATCGCTGGCCAGTGTAACAGAGGACATGTTTACAGAGGAACGGTTCATAGACAGACTTTTCGTCTTTAGGGAATGAACTCTCTTCAAGAATTTCAGGGTCCATGAGAGACTTCGGAGCGCTCCTTCTTTTCCGCATGTTTGTTCTGTGAAACGTGCACTGAAGATTCGCATCTTTACTCTGAGCAACGCTCCATAGAGAATGTTGAAAATTTTTGTCAACGGTGTACCCTCATACACACTAAAACCTGCTCTGATGTATTGATTACGGACATCATAATATTAAAACTTTGGAAACTTGAGCACTACTTAATGGAGCTCAAACATTAACTTTTACAATCCATTAATTTTATGCATATTTTGAAGGAATAAATGTTTTAATAAATTAATGCAATCTGTGTACTTATTTCTATTATGATATAAGAATTACAAACTAATATGTGCATGTGTGTATGTATGAAAAATATATAAATATTTTTCTCCTCTGGAAAATTGTTTGCCCCTCCTGGAAAATATTTTAACCGATGGCTAGTTATTTACTAGCTTGTTTGGAATATAGCGTTGTGACATGGATCAGAATGGTGGGTGTTAAACAGAAGACACAAACGTATTAAGGAAGGAATGTTTTGCTAAGATATTTATAATTATACGGGTGAACAGAATCGCCGATCAGGAAATCAGAAGACGAATGGAAAGAAAGAAAGACTCGATTTAAAAAAAGAAAAATGGCTAGTATAGTATTAACAGGAAATACTTTGATAACACTATATACATCATTCACCTCGGCCGATAACTCGCAGCGAGAGTCCAAATTCATTACAGGAATCAGATCACAGCTCCCTTTGGCCACCTCTTCGTTCGACTTACAAACATTTTATCCAAAAGTACAGTCCTTCCTCACGAGGGTTGAGGATAATGTTCACCCACCTGACATGGGGGTACCATTTTAGCTGATAGGCCTACGTTATTTTTTCAGAATATTTAGCTCTGCTTCTTGTTTATATGTGTACTACGTTATCGGTAACAAAGAAATAGTTTGTTGTTAAAATTCTTTCCCGGGCTGTTTGGCCGTGGTCCAATGTTTTCTGCAAAACCAGACGTTTCGGCAGTGCCATGGACTGCCATCATCAGTGAAAATCGAGTACGCTAACGTGAGGTGGTGTACATTAGTGACCACAGTACTGTGGTTAAGGCTGAAGGAAGAAGTAATTTCTATGGAAATATTTCATTTCGAAAATGATTTTAAATATAAATCTTAGAACATGGAAGTCATGTATGGTTCTCCATACCAATTTTTTATTTACAAGAATGGAATTTCAGTAATTGTTATAATTAAAAACTTTAGCGTCGATTAAGGTTATTATTTACTGTTCACAATAATAGTTATTCCTAAGCCTTCAAGTTATTTACTTCATATTCATTTTCAAGCAATTGCGTGTGCTGGCCGTGTTTTAAGGGGAGAGATTTGTCATGAGTTAGAGTGAGCTTCGCGTCCCTCTGCTACTAATATTTTTTGTTTTCAACTTCCCGCTAAGAAAATTGAAAATTTTCAAAAAATAGGGAAGTTATCGTTTTCAGTCCGATTTTCGAATATCGAGTTTTCAACAGATGTTGCCGTTTTGAGGTCCTAAGAAGCTATTCTGACTAGATATTAGTAGTTTTTTCTTTTAAATTTTCAATAGTAATTAATGAAACTAATAATAATAATTATTATTATTATTTAATCAAGTATGGAAAAATTTCTCGAATAATTATGATCTATAATTTTTTTAATAATTCAATATCAAAACCGAAATAACTGATACAATACAAATAAATTGATTCATCAATATCAGTTTTAAAAAATTGATACATTGATGTATTCAAAAATAATATCGATACTATATTTATTGATGCTATATTGTACAGATGTCGTCAAGAATACTTAGTCAAGATTTCGATAGTGTAACATGGACACTTATGCAGTTGATTCTCAATAAAGTTACCATAGTTGTGTCTCAATTTTTTCGTGTCACTCACGGAAATAAAAAAGACACAATAAAGCGTAACTATATATATATATATATATATATATATATATATATATAACTACGTAACTCAATAAAGAGTTTACTATACTAGGCATTAATGACGACATATGTACAACTTCGAAAGTTTGTTCCATAAAAATTGATTGCAACGTCATCTATTATGAAATAACAATACTGAACTTAGCTTGACTTTCGTAAAGTAAGCATTAAAGAGCATAAAACTGACTTACGTAGTGTATTTATGAAGATTTTTCTCTCGATTTATTTGTTATCGTTATAACTTTGAGGTTATAATAGACATCCATCGACTATTGTTCTACATACTATTGTTCGACTATAATCTAGTAAACACTAAAACAAGAAATAGACTTACGATTAAAAACACTGAGGGAGCTATGCTGGCATCACAATGTGTCAAGTCCAATAAAAATTGCTGTGCAGAATTCGAGCCTGAAAGAGATATGCATAACCGAATGACCTCTGCAATTTTGTATGGTGATAAACAACAGGAGAGTCAAGAAGACGATACAAGTGTGGACGATCTTGATTTTACTTTTGAAGATAAGTACACTAAAACTGCAGACCAAAAATGTATGTGATATTAATTACTATATGTATCTCAAGTGAATGCAATATTGAAGTACTATTATAAAACTATTATATTGACTACTGAAAATTTCATAGTTTTATTTAAAATGAGATGATCTCAATTAGTTACTAGTATGTTCTTAAACACATGCTAGCAATAATTTTTCTATGATTATTGTTATATTATTTTTTCTCTTTAAATAATTTTAATTATTTATGCTTGTTATTACTATTATATTTATTTTCAAATTACTTTAAATAATATAAGTTCTGTTTCGTAATTCAAATTCAAATTTACGCGCCAATCAGATGAAATAAAAATTGCCAACTTATTCATATTGTGTTATTATTTATTTACAAGAGTGTGGTAGTAGCCTAATCCTTAATGCTTAGATGTCTAAATACGTATATAAGTATTTTTGTATACGCATGTGACCATAGCCTGTATCGTATTAGAGCGGCATCATATCATACTATATCCATAGAACACACACTATTGTATTCATGCTATTGCATAAGTACACCAGTTTTTTATTTAAAATATCAGCTTTTAGCGACATCTGTACCAGGATCATCGGGCCACTTTTAATTATAATTTCACACATCTGATGTCTGCTTAATCTATCAAAATCCGTATGTTTGTCAGTTAAATTATCTATGATATTCAATAATTTGTTGCACTATAAAAGTATTATCTTCGCAGAACCTCCAACTCTATAACCTTCTTGACCTCAAGCAATAGTGTTCTAATATTGTTTCAGTCTTGCTATTATGACTTTAGAGTATTTTCTTTACACTATTCAGTATTCATAAACTTATATACCTTCCACATTTTGATCCGTTGCCTTTTTTGAATATTGGTTTTACGATAGATTGGGTACATTTGTAATACACTTTTAATAGGCCTTACAGTAATAAAATTTCACGTTACGCTTATATATACTACACTTGGCCTACGAGCATGTGCAAAGTAAGAGTTTATTAAGCTAATTTACTCAATGACAATATTAATATTTATAACATATTAATTATCAGCAACAGGATGTAACACTTACTTTAGTGTACCGACTCTTAAGAATTATCCCAGGGTACCAGTAATAAATAAACACAATCTGACTGTTATTATTTAAGTTTTTAATAACTATTTTGTATTTACATATTACAAAATTTGTAGATCATTACTTTTAATAATTTTGCTATACAATTTGTTCGTGCTTATTTCTTGGCTATGGATTCTTTGACTTATTGAGTCACCAACTATGATTTACATACATTTAAATTTAATAGGCAATAGTAAAATGAGTGTTCATTTTATTAGTTACTTGTATGTTGAATTCACTCTGCGGCGCGATGTCATCACTTCTGCAGGTTCCAGGCTGGTCGTCCGACGTTGATCGTTGATCAGTTATCCTTGTTAGTTTGCGCTGCTTTATACACTGGTTTCACAGGTATTACACCATTCACTTAAATAACTTAGTGATAACTACACAGGTACCGTATACTAATACACTTGTTGAATACACAGTATATCCTTATTAAAGCTAAGTGCGTCCAACACCGGATTGATAACAAATATCAACCGACTGTCCCATACTGTATTGTTTAACACATTAAATTTCGCGATGTATTTCGACATTCAACGATTGATGTTGTACTAAGTAAAACTTCGCTATGTTACTCGATTTTAATTTATCTTCTCTAATTTCTCTGAACATTATTATTGTAAACGCTTATTAAGTGTTTATAATATGTAGCTTCCACAAGACTCAATATCGCGTTACTGTAACTGACTTTTTCGTTGCGATTGAAATATATTTATTTAAATTACCGACAAATTTCTTAACACACTAGCTACGAGTCTTTGAATTGTAATCTCCCCGTAGACTAACTTAACTTCCTACCAGTTCGTTTTTTATACATTGCTTCGAACTACCCTCACCACCTTTCTACAAAATATACGCCGATTGGTCTGACATACGCTAATTTCATATTTATCCAATCTGTCTAGTGAAAACGTCCCGCGTAAAAAATGAAGCGTTCTCTTATTCGTCAATTATTTGCGCGTGTAAACGTAGTGGGAAAACTTAGCGTCTATCTCCATCTCGCCCTCATCTCTCTCCGTCTAACCTAACGGTTCCTTTGTTAGATGCACTTAACTTTTTACACTCTTAGGGCAGGCTTCTGACACCCTTGAAAATAATACAATTTTGTGACTGTTCGTCCGCTATGTGACTTTTTCATATTTTAGACGTCTTACAGGCGTCAACTCAAGGTCGTCTTTATGAACAACTACCGCCCCTACTACAACATTTTAATACTTATTCCTTTGAAGCACCACCGGTCTAATTGGTAGTTTAGTTTTATTTTCTCCCCGCTTTCTACGAATTTATATTTCTCTATGGGTACAACATGACTTTGTCCCCGTAAAATTGTTGAGAGTGCAATTCTTACGTTATACATTTTTGTTAAGCCAACATTGATTCAGTAAATCGAGAAAAGCTCACTTTCAACCCTTTGTACTTGCGTTTTATAAGTTCATTGTTGATGCCATCAAAAACAAATTATAACAATTATGTTTACTAATTATTATCGTTGATACTATCTGGTCAGCTGAGAAAGAATCACAGCTGTGAATCGAAGGGCTAGGGCCTTCGACGGAAATTCAGGAAAGCTTTTAAATAGACACAGGGCCACAACTACAAATGAAGAAAATTAAGAACAGTAAAACTCATCAATACTGTTTTGTATTAAAAACACGCACACACATATTTTTCGAGTTTTGGAGTAAAAAATATGTGCAAAACTACTAGTGGTAAGTCTGTTGTTTATTAGTGGGTCAATTAACATTTTCCTGTTCCTTCTTTTCTTATTTTCTATTTTCAATTAGTGCTAGAGCCAATATTACAACTACTTCTTCCTGTTCATTCATAAATTTGAAACTGTATAAAAAAGCAATTAAAAAAAATATGTTGAATTAGCGTATTTACTCTGCACTGACTGAACTGAGGCTGGACCGTTTGGTGCGAGGCACCCAGGCACAGTGTGCCGAGAGCAAGATCGCGTGAGACTACTACGGCAGACGTCTGCTGTAGACAGATGCCGCAGACTGGTTTACCCGTGTGAAAGGGCCCTTAAAATCACACTGCAGAGTAATATACCATAATAATGAATGTTACTTAGTTACCTTAAATAATAAATAAATAATATAATAATATAAATAAATAATAATAACAGTATAAGTCTAATAATAATAGTATAAGTTTATCTAATAATATTAATGAAAAATCGCATAACATAATTCACGCATAACATAATTCTATGTTAAATCAATTAATTGTAGCGCCGGCTTAACTTAGCAATAGCAATGCTAATTAAATTAATGAAAACTCGCATTAATTTCCGTTACTAGTGCTTACAAGTGATTACAAATAAAATAACTAAAAAAAATTTTGTATCAAAAAAATGACTTTACGGGCGAAAATTTCAAAACTTCATGGTCGATGAGGGTCGCCTCGCAGTTGTCCGATTGGGCTAAAATTTTGCACAGATCTAATTTTTGTTGTTGATTGGAACAAGATGGGGGGTGGGAGCTAAACTTTTAGAAAGTTGAAAAATAAGGGCCACCCTATTGAGAATGTAGATAATTTTAGTGAATGTGAGGTCGATGCAGAAATTATAATTTTGCAGTTACGAACAAAATTTGTTTTTCGTCATTTGAAAATTACCAAATGCATTATATTTATAAGTATAATCATTTAAGCATCATCCCAACTGTGAATTTGTCTTTACAGCTGGTCTTTACAGCTCTTGTAGTTCACCAATAAATGGATCATCATCTTCCTGAAATTCATCGATATTAGCATCGCTTTCAAGAACAGTGTAGAAGTAGTCTCTCCAATGATATGTAATTATGATGTTTAATGTGATGTATATTATTTCACCATATTATATTATATACATATAATATTCAGTGCCATTTGTTTTTTCTAAAGTATTTGTCATTTGCTACTTCCTTTTTCTTCGTCTAAAGTCAATTGTGTGTGACAAATAATTCAAGCAACAACTTTTTTTTACATGTCGGCCACGTTCAACTCTACAACATCGAACAAGATGGAGCAGAGAAATATTTTTAAGTTCATTTGGTCTTGGTGAGTAGTGCAGAAGATGTGTTGATTAAGGTGCGTAACGACTGAGACTAATAGGAAATCAATCGCTTTTTATTGACACTGGCACGAATGTGCGTAAAGCTTTATACAATGGGCATATCATTAGAACATGACACGCTTGATGAGTTGAATAATCGCCCTCAGAAATCGACGAATACTTAACTTTTTTATTAGAGTATTAGGCGATGCTACAGTTCAGAAGGCTTATTGATTTCGATGGAATACTATGATTGATGCTTTTCTGAATGTTATTTGCTACGTAATTTAAAAGAGAATCCTTCAACATTACGGGAGTAGAGTCCGATGTTAGCCCGTCTGATATATTTAATGGAGGAATTATATAAGCAGTGGATCATTTCTTTTACGGAAGAATTTCCATTTCCATTCGCCATTTTCTTTCTGCAAGACTGCAATTACAAACTGTACATTGTGTTTAAGTTTAAAGAAGGTGACAAATACAGTCTGTGAGGATTATTTATCCGTGAGTTGTGTGATTAGTATGCTGGAAATGTTTTAATGAAATCTCTAATATGTTCTATTGTATAAGTTTTTGTTTTGTTATGAAGCTTGTGTTTCCCTCTTTGAGAAAGCATGGGCTATCCTCTGGTCTGAAATCCTTAACGTGTGTTTAAACACATTTTTCCACACTCAGTCATGATACTGATCATCATTCCGACGTAATTGGTTGCACAGATGACCATAACCCTTGTGAGTCCGATGATTAGGATCATATCCTAGCTCAGGCTGTTTGCAGTGCTATTAATACAGATTTTCCAAGTTTGTAAATAGAAAATTTGTGTTTGTTTTTTCATTTTGTTTTGTTATTTTATTCTATTTTTTTAGGAATAGCCTACCAATAAATCGTGAGTGGTTTCAAAGTGTACTCTATGTGTTCCCAGTGAATCTGTAAAAAAGTAATGGCGTTAAAAGTTTCTTCTACCTACATTTTTATCTGTACGTTTCCTTTTAACGTCACGTAGGCTACTTTAATTTTTGCCTGGATATACACAGTTTGCAGTTCCCATTCTTTCAAACCATAAAAATACTTATACATTTCTTCACGCTGAGGACAATTTTGTACACATTTAAAATTATATTTACATTCAAAAAATCGAAACTCTTTCACTGCAATTGTGTTTCCTTTGACAGACTGATATTCCATTTCACTGTTTCGTAGATGTTTACGTATGTTTTTCTTCCAGCTGGCTTCATTTTTCTTCCTGTTGCGTGATCTCTTCTCAGAAACATCAGATTCCTTGTAACTACTGTACTCACTGCTTTCACTGGTGTCTACGCAATATGAGTGGTGGTCATAGTTTTCCTGATCAACCTATGGTTGACATATCATTTGGAATTGACATGGTTTTTCTTGACTGGGTGTTTAACTTATCTCTGGCTCTTGGATCAGGTATTTCTTCTTGTGTATCTGTGATTTAATCCGGATCAGCGGCTTCAGTAAAATTTTTATCTTCATTTATATCTGGGACTGAAATTAGCTCCATGCCATCAAGAAATATTAAATCTCTACAAGCTGCTTAAATAATTAAATTATTGGAATGATTGATTGCAAGATCATCCAAGCAAAAATAGCTCTCATTAGCTGCTGTGTGATTATTTTCAAATGCATTTTTAGTGCTGTATACAACTGGTTGTTCAACCTTCTCATATATTCTGTCACCATTAAATAAAATTTAATTTTGCACTGTATTTTCACCACTACCTGAAAATGACACTAGTTTTAATAACATATAGTGGACAAATTGCGAATTCAAAATCAAATGCCAAAGTAGTGTATCCAACAAAACCAACTTAAGCGCCACTGATGAAGACCTGTGAGAAATGCCAAAGTAGTTTAATCGCCAGTTAAATAAAGATTGGCTTCTATTATTTTGCAAAGAAACTTTTCATTTATATAACATAATACACTAATTCTAGCTTTATTTTATAAACAGCCTGCTATCTAATTTGTTACATATTTATTCAGATAATAATGTCATTAACGAAATAGGATTTTGAACGTAGGCATTACAGCTTGTTATTATTATAGTTCAAACTTGTAAATTCCAACACAATTATTTTTTAAACCACACTTTCCGTAACATGGAATCTTTGCTTATAACATTCCACACATTTTGCAGGAATCATTTTCTATTCTTAGCCTCAATATTTTCTTGCAAAAAAGTAATTACCATAACCTTGATGAGAGAGAACAACATTTTATTTCATAATGTAAAATGTGCTGATTGAACTTACCACTGTTTTTGGGTCTTTTTTGTTACAAGACATCTCAGTCATTCTAAGTATTCTTGGTTTGAACATGTTTTCTGTTTACTAGTTGAAAAAATAGACACGAAACACACAACTCGTTTTCAGTAGAATCCCTTATGGGCAAACAACATGCAATCAACTGTTAGGTCACTATGGCACTTACAAACACGAGGTAGAACAGTGGTGTCAAAACAGACTAATAAAGAAAAATGAAAGGTACAATTCTTTTGTTGCTTAGGTCTCTATGGCTTTAAAGATTAAGTGAAGCTAAGTGAAAATAACTATAAAAAATGTGAATAACTTATGGCTCGCGCAAGCGCGAATAATTTCGATACAAATGCATCTTGACATATGATTTATATGCATATTATTTAGTACTTTAAGTAACATTCATTAATGAATACATGAAGAAAGGACCTATATCCTTAACATAAACTACGTAATATGTAAGTTAGCAGGCGTAGGTTGCAATTTCTATATTTTACACGTGTGTAACAGAGACGGCGATAAGGCCCCCCGCAGAGCCGCAAGGGCCCTGGTTTCTGAGGGCCCCAGGCTTAAAGTAGGGATAAAAATAAAAGAAGAATGTTTTTACCAATACTGAAAAACGACATAATTTTATAAATATAAGTACCAATTGCTTATTCTTCTTATAAGAAATTGATTGTCATAGCTGATCTTTTCTTAACGTCTTTTATGATGAACCTACGATATATTTATTTGGATCCCCGAGATGGTGAACTCGAAATAGAAAATCTTTAGGCAAATTTTTCGTAGTGTTAATATAACCTTGTGCTTGGTTAGTTCCCATCGCGGTAAAACTCATTGCATGTTTTTAAAATTACATTTACAAAATAAAATGAAGGTGGCTCTCGTTTGGGTCCCGTCTGTGTTAGCTGGACTAAACCAGGGCACCGCTCCTTTGGCGCTAGGTAATACACCTGTCTATTATTTGGTATCATTACCGGAGACGTTACTACATTTGTGACATCTCTTTGTCTCTGTGATGTGAAGTGTGCGGTGGGTTGGGGTATGAGAGCGAGTGATTGTGTGACTGTATGAGGCAATGGCAATGAGTCATGCCTGTAATCCGCTCTTTCCTCAGGACATGTTCACAGTACGTACCGATATCCACTCATACATGCAATAAGACATTCACACTTTTCAGACTTACTAACAATATTTTGTTTGGGCAATACTGTAAACTAAATCGGTCTCTCTCTCTCTCTCTCTCTCTCTCTCTCTCTCTCTCTCTCTCTCTCTCTCTCTCTCCATAATTATTTTATTCCATAATTTTAGATATCAGTCAAGACCTTTCAAAGAGGGATACGTATGTCACTTTATTGGACAAAAGCTCCGGCAAATACCGCCTAGAAATAAATGAATCTGTGGGTTTTTATGAAATTATCGATCTAAGCAGCCGAGGAATTGAGTATAAAATTTTAGAAATTCTAAAAGAAAAAGGTATAAATGAATAATTGTCGAGGTCAAGGATACGATGGAGCATCAACCATGAGTGGGCAGTATAGTGGTTTACAAAAGAGGATCAAGAATCTTGTGCCAAAAGCTAACTTTGTCCATTGCGTAGCCCACAATCTAAACCTCGTCTTGAATGACTCTGGTAACCTACCTGAGGTAACCCAATTTCATGACATTGTTCAAAAGATGTTCGTTTTCTTCAGCGAAAGTTTACTGCCATAGCAAGAACTGATCCAAATACAGGGTGATTCAAAAAGGACTTTACAACTTTGAAAGCATACAGAAATTTATTCAGATAACTTACATAGTATGGTAGCGGAGGATGACGAAGACCTCGAGTATATGGTCAGAAAGTTAAAAGGAGAATATGACACAGCTGGTTTGACGATGAACATGGCAAAATGTGAGTACCTGATATTAGGCAACGAAGAAATTAAGGACTTAAAATTGTATGTGGACAGGTTAAGAGGTGTTGAAAAAAGTAAATACTTAGGCGTTATTTTCAACAAACAGGGAAGCAGCAAAGATGAAATTCAAGAACGTGTTAACAAGGGGCGAACCGTTATAAGAACGCTTATGGGAAAGAAGTATAACAAGAAATACAAATAAACATATATATAATAGCATGGTGCAAAGTGTAATCCTTTATGGAGCAGACGTTTGGAACGTTTCTAACGTAAATAAGAAAAAACTGATGGCAGCGGAAATGGACTTCTTCAGGAGGAGTTGTAGAAGATCAAAATTAGACAGGGTTAGAAATGAGACTATTAGAGCCGAGATAAATATTGACAGGACAATAATAGATGAAATAGAAAGAAGACAATTGACTTGGTTTGGGCATGTGAAGAGAACGGAAGATGACAGATGGCCCCGCAAAATACTGGAATGGATACCATCGGTCAGGAGGAAAAGAGTACGTCCACGGAGGCGAGATGACGTAGCGGAAACAATGGTTGCGAGAAATTTAAAAGAACTTACATGCTACGATAGGTTACAATGGAAGTTGGGGACGGAGAAACGGCGACAGCTGTAAAGATCCGTTATATATATATATATATATAATAATAATAATAATATAATAATAATATATATTATTACGATTCATATAGTCGACCCACCAGATCGTTATTAGAAAGTGTCAAACTGTGTTAGTCTAGCGGCGTAAGCAAGAGAGAGAGGGAATAATCGCATCCATCTCTGTCTGACATCGCCACTGCTACTACTGATGCGGGCACAGACATGAAATTTTATTAAATTAATGTTATGTATTAAAACTGCAATATCTTCAAAACTAATAAATATACGGCAATTCTGAAACCTGCATAGTGTTCAGCAATTAAAACTCTATAAGTAGCCAAAATATCAACTAATATAATTAACATTTAAAGAAGTTATACAGAAGAAGAACGCCAAGAGATATAACTAGAGAATTAGGCTAGGTACGAATTAGATGTTTTCACACACATACAGAGAAAGACCAAAGCAATAATATTCTGTGGTCGGATCTTTGAAATCACGTTTGCAAATACCTGTAATCAAACGATTTGCAAACATAGGAAGTATGAAATTAGCCAGTAATTCTCTACCATCTCAAACTTGTTAAGGAGCGTTTGACCGACTTGTTCGATATTGTTTCAAGTGCAAAACGCAGGATTTATTTGGAACAACCAATCAGAATCCTGTATTTAGAGGAGACGCCAACTCAGAATGAGGGAATTGAGCACTCTTCGTTCGGGCATTAAATAAGCAAGACGTGTGTTAAATACGAGCTAAATTGCACAAACAACGCAAAGTATTTGTTTAAATAAACAGTTCGCGAAGTGGTCCGCAGTAGTAGAGGAACTAGTAAAGTTCATTAAATAAGCTCGCTGCGTAATAACAAATTAATTAATTAAATAATTAGTTAGTAAGTAATTAAGTAACAGTGAAGTGACCTGCGCACCAGAGTAGCTACAGCATCTGTAATTGTCCAGGATCATCAGTCAACGTTATTGGTCAACATCATTTCTTGTGAGCCGAACCATCAAAAGGAGTATCTCTACTGATTACTGTCTACGGTCGACGCATCAATCAGATAAGAAATATATTCATTGATCAACGAACATAAATAACAAACTAAATAATTAAATCAATAAACTTTTTTTTTTTAAAAAGATACTATATAAATTCAAATTTTGTATTTAATTATTAAGATTAGATATAAAGTAATATAGGAGTGTTGAATGGAGAGTGAGGTGTAGTATTGAACGTGCAAATTATTGCAGACCCGTTCTTTAGCACTGGTTTGGGAGATATAAATTCCCTAAATAAACCAGATAAGAGCAATTGGTCGTTTGGACGTTTTAATCTTCACTTTTCAAGCACACTCATTAAACAATAAGATTTGGGTAATCAATAAGTCATTAACTTAGCTTTTAAAGAAAGAAATACAATAACAGAATCGTTAATTAAACAAACTTCAACGAATTTTTAGAGTTATTTGTAACGATTCCCCTTAAATTCCACACTCACTGAACGAATCCTGAGATAGTGTGTCTCTGTGCTCTGAGCTAAGCTGAATCCGTGTCATTTGTATCTGGGATTTGTTCTGGCGCCCAGGTAAAGAAAAAGTCACGGGTAAGTAAGATTTGTTCTATCATTATATATAGAAAGTAGATTGATAAACAAAAAAGGCGTTATGTAATTTGGCGCCGCAACTAATGGGCCCGAGTAAACTCGATTAAACCGATATTAACCCAAGTGACTAGTTTGGATTGTAATAATACTTAAAACGAAGTGGAGAATTTAAGGTTACAAATAACTGTTGAAGGGTTAAATATTAAAATAAACTTTGATAAATAGTTATTGTAAAAAAAAAAAAATGGCTAAATCACAAGCAGAATATGGCAGCAATTGAACAGATGTTCAAGCAGTTGACCACTAAAATGGATGAAAATAATAGTAAAATTGAAAGTAAAATTGAAAATACAAATAGTCAATTAAATAGTAAAATTGATAGTACAAAGAATCAATTATCTAGTGAAATAAAAGATACAAATAATAAAATTGAAGAAAATTATCAAAATTTAGAAGAAAGTAATAAAAAATTAATAATTGATGTTAATAATAAAATAGAGCAAACTAATAAATACTTATCTAGCGAAATGAAACAAATAAACGAAAATTTAACTAGCCAAATAGAACAAAGTAGTAAAGAAGCTACATTTAAAATAGATGAAGAAATAGCTAATTTAGCTAGTAAAATAGATAGTACCAATAGCAAAATAGATGAGAATAATCTTAAGTTTTATAAGCATACCGAAGAGGTTAAAGCTACAATAGAGGAATTTAAGAAACAAGTAAGTACTAATTTTCGCCGCCAAGACGAAAAACTAAATAAATTTAGAAACGAATTTCATGAACGGTTAGAACAGAAAGTAACCCTTATTAACCAACAATTCAGCGAAGTAACTGCTGAGTTAAAAACCCAAACGCTTCTAAATGAAGAAGAAATCCAGAGTACTAGGGTAGAGTGCACCCAACTGGATGAAAATATTAAGGAGGTTAAGAAACAAGTAGAGAGTAAGGCTGACCGAGACGAAGTACATCAAAAGGTAGAACAGCAATTAAAGGTAATGCGGGAAGATCTGACTAAGGCAATGAAGTCACAGCAAACCAAAGTCGTGAGGTATGGCGGCTATAAGGAAGAACCGGAAAACCTTGTATTCTCAGGGAACCCACAGGAGAATCCTGTGGAGTTTCTAAGGCTGTTTGAAGCTTATGTAACTCGCGTAAACCCACTGATGGACGACGAGGACAAGAAGGACATGATAGGCCGATTCCTCAAGAATTGGGCAGGTACGTGGTGGAAAGTCATCTCGGACCGAGTCCAAACCTACACCGACTTCAGAGAGAAATTCCTTGCTCAATACTGGAACATACAGATTCAAAAAAGGGTGCGTGACCATCTGGAATTTTGTAATTATCACCCGTCCATGAATATGACAACCACCAACTATGTGCTAAACGTAATGGCACAAGTAAAGCATTTAACACAACCAATGGAGGAGAGAGATCTAGTGTATAAGCTAGCGCGTCATTTCTCGGAACGCACTAGAGTAGCAACCACTACTAGAGGAGTGGATACCCTAGAAAAGTTTATAATGGTCGTGGATAAATGTCAAGACCTAGAGAGGGACCTGAAGCGAGTAAATAATCAGCTGAGTAACCATCCTAGAGGCGATCATCAGGAACCAACTTTCTATACAACGAAGAGAAGAGACAATGAGCGCCCAAAAGAAAAAAGGTTTACCCCATATCCGGGTAACAAACCCCAAGATCGGCAGGAATTGGAAGAGAAGGGTAGAAGTAGGAGCGTTGAAACCCGACCAAGTAAAGGGTTTAATGTATGTAAGACAGCCATATCATCTACCGAGCCACAACCGTCTACTAGTAAAACGAATACGGGAAACGGGAAGCCACTGCAGGTAGAAAAGAAACAAAACTAAATCTACCATTACCTGCAGTGAAACAACCCATTAATACAGTTAAAAGGAAATTAACAAATAATATAAATCAAGTGAACGATAGGGAGTTCTTGTTAAAAGAAGAGCAAGAAGTGGGTAGAAACCATTATCCTGAATGTCCGGAAATAATTTGTGAAATCAGTAGTCTACTAGTAAGAGCGTTAATAGACACCGGCAGTGAGGTAAGCTGTGTCAGCTCAAAGTTTGTAGAAAATAATAGTCAGTTGCGTAATTGTCCCAGACTACCCGTAAAAAATTGTAATGTACAGGGAGTCACTGGAGCCAAAATGCAAAAGATAACAGAACAAATTTATTTACCTATCAATATAAATGGTACCCAAACACAAATTGTAGCTCTTATAGTTCCGAAACTCGTTCATGACTGTATTATTGGGGTAGATACGTTACTTGAATGGAAGACAGAAATAAATTTCTATGTGTGTCACATACATTCGAGGAGCACTTACAACATTTAAGAAATATTTTTGCAAAATTAAGATGAGCAAACATGACGCTGAATCTACGGAAATCAGAGTTTGGTAAGGAGGAAATTAAGTTTTTAGGTCACCGAATCTCAGTGGAAGGAATAACCACGGAACCAGAGAAGGGAAAACCATACAAGAATTTCCAACTCCAAAGAACTGCAAGCAGCTAAAGTCATTTCTAGGTTTAGCTAATTACTATCAGAGGTTTACAAGTAAATACGCGGAAAGTACTGTTCCATTGTTGAAATTGTTAAACAAAGGGATTAAATGGAGGTGGACAAGGGACCACGATGAATCGCTACAACAAGTGAAAAGTCTTTTTACAAATACTGTTATATTACATCATCCGAGGGTAGGAGAAAGATTCTATTTACAAACAGACGCCAGCAATATTGCTATAGGAGCACAGTTATATCAGATAGATGAGAAGGGCCAAAAAGCGGTATTAGGATTTGTAAGTCGCACACTTAAAGGAGCGGACTTAACTTATTTTACGACAGAAAAAGAGCTATTAGCGATAGTGCATAGCCTGTCAAAGTTTAGAAGTTATATTCTGGGTGCTAAACTTACTATAATCACCGACAATAAGGCGTTAGTATTTTTATTAAAGTGTAAATTGCTAGGTGCTCGTCTGACTCGCAGGATCTTGGCTATACAAGAGTACCAGCTTTAAATACAATATTGTAAAGCGAAAGACAACTTGGTAGCAGAAGTACTTAGTAGAAATTCACCATCACAAAACAACATGGATACAGTTAACAGTAAAAGTAGTAGCACTGATATAGGTATTTACGCGGTAAAGCATGTAGCAAAACCTGAAGTAGTTAGACGACTTAAGGAAATAGGGACCCATCAACAAGAAGACCCTAGAATTAGTGTAGCTTGGAGAAGTGCTGTTACCAACATCAAACCAGGATTTTCCATATATGACGGTAAGCTATATAAGCTATGTTCTCATAGGTGGAAATTATTTATAGGAAAGTACCATGGGGATAGTTTGAGGAAATATAGACAAAATATAGAGCAATAAGGAAACAATGGTTTGACACAATGCGGTATGTGAATCATACGTGGTCAAACAAAAATTTAGAAATGTTTTTGAATCGATGTCAATGTTAATAAGAAGTAGTTGAATAAATGTCAGTATTGTTGTTTTGATTATTGACGTCCATTAAGTCAAAATTGTGATTAAAGTATTAATGTTCATATAAATATCTAATATGTGTATGCCATGTTAGGTTAAGTAACATATTGTAATAATTAGCTATAAGGTAGAAGTAAGCAAAATTGTAGGTGTATTAGTGCAAATTTTATTTCAGAAAAATTTATATGTGCAAATTTTAATTAGTGTAAACGTATACAAGAAGAAAAAAAAAATTAATTTATTTCTTAAATAATCAAATTTTTTTATACCGAGTGGGGGTATATATAACGATTCATATAGTCGACCTATCAGATCGTTATATGAAAGTGTCAAACTGTGTTAGTCTAGCGTCGTAAGCAAGAGAGAGAGGGAATAATCGCATCCATCTGTGTCTAACATCGCCACTGCTACTACTGATGCGGGCACAGACATGAAATTTTATTCAATTAATTTTATATATTAAAACTGCAATATCTTCAAAACTAATAAATATACGGCAATTCTGAAACCTGCATAGTGTTCAGCAATTAAAACTCTATAAGTAGCCAAAATATCAACTAATATAATTAACATTTAAAGAAGTTATACAGAAGAAGAACGCCAAGAGATATAACTAGAGAATTAGGCTAGGTACGAATTAGATGTTTTCACACACATACAGAGAAAGACCAAAGCAATAATATTCTGTGGTCGGATCTTTGAAATCACGTTTGCAAATACCTGTAATCAAACGATTTGCAAACAGAGGAAATATGAAATTAGCCAGTAATTCTCTACCATCTCAAACTTGTTAAGGAGCGTTTGACCGACTTGTTCGATATTGTTTCAAGTGCAAAACGCAGGATTTATTTGGAACAACCAATCAGAATCCTGTATTTAGAGGAGACGCCAACTCAGAATGAGGGAATTGAGCACTCTTCGTTCGGGCATTAAATAAGCAAGACGTGTGTTAAATACGAGCTAAATTGCACAAACAACGCAAAGTATTTGTTTAAATAAACAGTTCGCGAAGTGGTCCGCAGTAGTAGAGGAACTAGTAAAGTTCATTAAATAAGCTCGCTGCGTAATAACAAATTAATTAATTAAATAATTAGTTAATAAGTAATTAAGTAACAGTGAAGTGACCTGTGCACCAGAGTAGCTACAGCATCTGTAATTGTCCAGGATCATCAGTCAACGTTATTGGTCAACATCATTTCTTGTGAGCCGAACCATCAAAAGGAGTATCTCTACTGATTACTATCTACGGTCGACGCATCAATCAGATAAGAAATATATTCATTGATCAACGAACATAATTAACAAACTAAATAATTAAATCAATAAACTTTTTTTTTTAAAAAGACACTATATAAATTCAAATTTTGTATTTAATTATTAAGATTAGAAATAAAGTAATATAGGAGTGTTGAATGGAGAGTGAGGTGTAGTACTGAACGTGCAAATTATTGCAGACCCGTTCTTTAGCACTGGTTTGGGAGATTTAAATTCCCTAAATAAACCAGATAAGAGCAATTGGTCGTTTGGACGTTTTAATCTTCACTTTTCAAGCATACTCATTAAACAATAAGATTTGGGTAATCAATAAGTCATTAACTTAGCTTTTAAAGAAAGAAATACAATAACAGAATCGTTAATTAAACAAACTTCAACAAATTTTTAGAGTTATTTGTAACGATTCCCCTTAAATTCCACACTCACTGAACGAATCCTAAGATAGTGTGTCTCTGTGCTCTGAGCTAAGCTGAATCCGTGTCATTTGTATCTGGGATTTGTTCTGGCGCCCAGGTAAAGAAAAAGTCACGGGTAAGTAAGATTTGTTCTATCATTATATATAGAAAGTAGATTGATAAACAAAAAAGGCGTTATAATATATATATATATATATTACATTTAATATTTGTAAATAAATTTACTTCAAGATATACTTTTTTTTTCCTTATTAGGAACATGTTTCGGGTACTATCTTGTACCCATCCTCAGCCTTCCGGTTTTTTTGTCTGACACCAGACCTTGAAGTATATTTATTTATAAATATTAAATGTATTATATACATCAAGAAACGGACTGTAGCAGAAAGTGATTGAATATATATATATATATATATATATAATCTTACAACACAAATAAGCCAACCCAGTACCAGGGATAAAAACTATATTTATAAATGTAAAAATACTTCATATCAAATAAAATGATTAATTTAAATAAAATATAAAGGATATGACTCGACAAACGACGACTTTGACATAACCCAAGTGATTGACCCAACAACAGAAAACAAATGAAGAAGGGAACCACACAAATAACCAACGGGAATAAAGTGATTGACCCAACAACAGGAAACAAATGAAGAAGGGAACCACACAAATAACCAACGGGAATAAGAGAAGAAAGTGATTGACCCAACAAATATAACCAAAGAAGAAAAGAAGGTGATTAACCAAACCAAAGGAAGAAAGGAAGAAATTCAAAACCCAAACAAAAATGAAACAAGTTCATGGGATTAAACGACCCCAAAATACCCAAAGAAAAGAATGGAAAAACCAAAGTATTAATCAAATAATGAAAATGAAGAAGGAGGGAGATAGGTAGAAGTGAAAACCAATAATGATTCACAAACGAGTACTAAAGCATAGGAGAAGGAGAAATAAAGCACTCAAGAAGAATATTGGAACCAAACCAATGGTTATCCTGAGAACGGAAAAAGTAACGGTTATTACCCATTAATGGACAAAATGATCTACAGAAGAAGCCCTATTAAAAAATGTTAAGGATTAAGGTGATGAAAAAGCAACCTAAACCACAAATGAAATTTAGATGTAAAAATAGTATTATAAGAATATAAAATTGTTATTAGTATTAAGGATATATTGTGATGAAAGAGAAATAAGTATAGGGATTACCTACTAAAAAAAAACACATAGTATAAACAGTGATATAGTGCAATAGTGTAGGTGTAAAAACCCCAAAGTGAAGTGATAAGGTACGCTAGTTAAATTATAATTAACTATAGATAATTTAAAAGTGAAGGTGAGATATAAATGGGAATAGTGTAAGATTTAGAATATAACTATTATAAGGAATAGTGAATAATGAAGAAAATAGACACGTCATAAATCTGTGAACAACACTAAAGGTTTAAAAGTAGAAAAATAACAGTGAATAAATAGCTGGTGAAAAATAGTATTAAGTATGAATTGTAGAATAAGATATGCTGAACACTAGAAAGTGATGATGACATTATTATTTAAGAAAAGATGTTTAATAAATTTAAGTTTAATTACAGCCGATAGTAATTAAAAAGGGAGGATTCCAGGAAAGAATAAATTGAAGGTGTTGATATGGAGAGAATGTAAAGATTGTTTAAAGATTAAGAAATCAGAGACAGAACAAAGACACCTATGTTATAAGGGACTGTTAAAAAATTTCATAAAAGTGATGTTGTTTATCACAACAAAAATAATATGAATTGTCAACAAAAAATTAGCAAATAATAATAAGTTGGAAGGAAGTGATGATATTTCTCACTCAAAATAATAACTTACAGTATAAAGAATTGTTCATGTTAATGTTATGAATAGGATATGGCTGAAAGAAACTTGCAGCCCATAAGCCTAAATTGTTATGTTTTAAATATTAAGATAGAGAAAGCAATATTGACATGTAATCAAAACATCAACAGACTCAAAATACAACACAACCAATAATAATAACAAAGTAAAGCCCATTAGGCTGAAGTGAAATGTAATTAAATGAAATAGGTAAAATACCATCATGGCTACTTATGCCTAGGAAAGGACATAACTGTCAGAACCAAACAACCAAAAATTATAACAAATTGACTAAGAATTTAGTATCTGAGGTGAAGGAATCACCAAGAATAAATTGTATATCGTTTGTAAAACAAAATATTATAATAAGCATTTTTATACAAAAAGAAATGTAATTAATAAGCATTAACATAATTGTAAAAACATAAAATCTAAAATCACCCAAACTTGTGGGGTATCAAAATAATCTATGAAAGGAAATAAATACTATAATGACAATATTTAATAACAGGAAGGAAGATGGAGAAATAACAGCAATCAGAAGATATACGAAGAATTCGAATTTTGATAACAATACATCATCTCAAAATCAACCAATCAAAAATCATACAGTTACCATGGAAACGGCAGTTGAAGACGGAATTACCGTTGGAATATAGAGAGAAGCGAAGCGTCATTAAGCGAATACAGATGCCAATATTGAGAAGAACGTTTTTATGTGAAAATAATGCAAAAAAGTATTTAAAGTTACTAACCATGATAGCTTAAGAAGCAGACGACCATTTTATAGCAGTCAATTCAAGACCCAAGGCAAATTAAACGGAAAATTATCAGAAAAGAACATCCAGATACTTTATGAAAAAGACGCCCAACCCAATGAAGCCCCAAAATCCATGAAAACCGAACTTAATGCAGCCAAATCCTACCCGATTAAACGAACGAAGACACCGCGTCATGCTGAGGTGTTAAGTACAATCAAATTATTTATTTTCCAAAACCCTAATCACTTTAAATATTATTAAAAGGTAAATTTACCTCACTATAGAACCAATATTTCTCTTTCATAGAATATTTAAGCAAAATAACACTTGATTAAAACTTGTTAATGTTGAATATAAACTATTAGTTAAACACGAACTTACAAAACACATTTACGACACAACAGAACAGATTGTAACAGCACACATTATTATTTATGTACACGTAGAATAAGGTAATACATTTTTATTGTAACCATAGGAATTCTTTAGCTCATAGTCACAAGAATCCATGATTTGGGAAACAGAAAATATTTGTAACACTTTAACGTACGCAGCAATGCAAGGTTGAATGTTTCCTAGATCGCTTCGCCAAACCCAGAGGCAAGAGTCTAATGTAATCAGTCGGTGCAAATTTATTATTGTATTATTGTCAATGTGAATGTTTTAAATTATCACCTATTAAGAAATAACTATTACAGGGAGTAACCGTCGTTTTCATTTCATAGGGAGTGGTTTATATATTACTTGTGTTTAGTTAAGAATAGATCTGACGAGAAACGAACAAGTTGTCATTTACGCAGCAGCAACGACAATCGAGACGGCTGTGCGAGCGGGAATTATTTGAATGCCCAATACCGCAACGCTGATAATTCGTCAGATAATAATTTTAGTTGTTTTATAAAACAACTTGGCGCCACCCGGGATTAACACACCCCTATAAATAACAGGTAAGGTTACTGCCGTGTGATACAGGTGAATACCTCAACGCTAGCAACAACATTAATGTAACGACCCCGGTGCGAGGCGAACGCACTAATCATAATTACACATACAAAACTGGTGTACATTTTACAGGTACGCACAGATCTCTACGTTACTATATATATATATATATATTGTAACATCACAAAATGTTCCATAACAATAATGAACACCAGAAGGGTGAATAATACCAAAATAACTATAAATGAGTAACCAGAAAGAATGTAACAGTATAAATAATAGACCAACAAGGAAGAAAAGAAGAGAAGGAATTCAAGTAAACAGTGATGAACTCACAACATGTACTAAATGACACTACAACTTAAATAAACTGAATGACAAAGACAAAATGACAGGACAAGTTTCCCACATAAACTGTCAAGTGAGCACAATAAAAACATTTGATAAATAAAATCAAACAGTATAAACAAAATAACCACTGACTTGAATAATATTGTACTATATATTATGGATAAATAACAGCATATTGGCTAATATAAGTAGAACAATGATATAGAAAAGACAAATAATGTACTATGCTAGAGGTAGCCACAAATCTGTAAAGGATAAAATGAAAACCAAATATGTGTTATTATAAATTCAGAATAACTATAAATGTAAGCACTAAATGTGTTTAGGTAACTTCATTAGTGAGTAATATGTGTACAAAAGATAATAATAGTCAGGGAACAAACATTGTAATATAATGATAACAGATCCTGAATAACCAATTTAAATCAATAAAATGAGAGTTAAATAGAAACCCTACTAGCCATAATATAGTAGAATTATGACTATAAAGGATAGAATGTAAGGTACCACCACATGGGTGATATTATACAGATCAGAAATGAGAAGGACATGTTAAAATATAAGGAGTAAATTATGAAAGTTCATGTTAGCAAATCAACATAATTAGACAGATAATTAATATTGTTCAGCTGAATGCAGCAATTATATATAATAAGGTATTCCTTTTAATCAATTAATCATGTTCAAAGTAGAAAGTAAGAATAATTAAACGAATATTGGAAAAATGTTAATAGTCGGATTTCCCATTGTTAGCACACGACGCTTGTAAACAATGTTCTAGTAAGTTTAAATTAATGAAATGTTAATGAAACCTGTAACTAAACTGGCATCAAGCCACATCAAAATAAAGATAAATAAATAAGCTGTAAAATGATAGTAATAGAATCCGAAATGGAATTGTAATAGCCGAGATATTAACGTTAGCATCATAAATTTGGTGAATTACGCTTGAATACGAAGAACACTAACAACATTGAAATTAGACGCCAAAATACAGATATGTAATGCCTATTAATAGAATTACGTCATCATGACATAATTTCGCACCAATCACGAGCGATGTTAGTAAGGCTTGAGGCGCTCTATGCGGACTGATGGAAAAACTATATAAGCAAGAATCGTTGTAAACACGAGGCATTTTGTCAAAATTCACTCAACCAGCAACAACAAATCCAGAACAAATAATCATCATAAATTTATAAACCAACGATAGAGAAGAAGTGTAATTCAGTCTGTGCATCGAAAACAGTAGTGAACTTTAACCAGTAGTGCGTGTGTAGGAACGAGGTTAACAATCAACATAACCAAAAAGCAGTAGCTTATTCAAGAAGTAAATTCATTCGTTCCAGTGCGAATATTAGTGAAGTGAAAAAACGATCATATAATCAGATCGTTAAAGTGAGAATAAATTAATCATTACGATTAATCAACAGGTAGTACAGTGGTCATAATTACTTGTTTACATTTTAGCAAATAACCGTATAACATAATACACGATTGTACTGACGCAAAAAACAATAAGACTATAAGTAGATAACACTGTATCAAAGTTATTTAGAGGAATTAACATATTCCGACTTAAGATTATATATGAAAGTTTTTATAACTGAACTCAATTTCAGTCAGAACAAACGAACTTTTCGTTTATTAACTTTCAATTAGTAAAGGTGTCTAACCTAACCATATGATATCATAATAGTATTTGAAATAAAGTGGCGTTCTATTCTGTAGCTTAAACGAAGCCACCCTTGAGATAAATAACTTAAATAAATAATTTATCAATCATAATTAGAGTTTTCATTGTTAATTAAACTGAGCTAGGCAAAGTAAAGAAACCGGACGATTTGTGATCCGTTAATTGTTATCTAATGAATCTATTTAATTGAAATTATTCAATAACGAATAATAAATACCAGTATTGTACAGCAACAACATTTGTCAATAATTATTTCAACTAATAATTGGTAATCAGTGTTACTAAGCACCGAGGTGTATTTGATAGTGAACATACAAGTGGAAGTTTAATGCATGATCACAATCTAACTATTTGATCATTAATTGAGTAATTAAATAACAGCATTCTGTACGATTATAGTTGATTATATATTGTAGTTGATTATATATTATCAAGTCATTCAGAAGAATTCTTTTTATGGGACATTTCTATCGAAAACCCATATGGCGCCCAAATAAAAATTAAAAGTGTTTATAAAAGCTTTTACAGCATTAATAGACTGCTCAGTCAAAAGCTTGACAGTTTATTAACCACCTGTGAACAACTGAACGTCCAGTACTTCATCACAGGTACGTGAAAGTTTAATTTATGTGTAATAACTTTGTCAAGACAATATACTGACATACACAGACGACACTTTAAACAGGAGAGTGAACTAACATCAAGAGATCTACGACATTGTGTGCATTCATCAACCGATCTACAATTAAATATTTACTCATAAAAAATCTAAACATATTTCCTAAACAACTTCAAGAGTAAGTGAACCGATTTATTTATATTGAATTCAATAATAGATTGAATTGGATTGAATAAATCACTAAACCGAAACACTAATAATAACAAACGTTATTAATAACTAATAAATACTACAATCGAGTCACGTTATAAAACCATAGGATCTAGTCTAATTACAATATATATATATATATATATAAATATATATATATATATATAAGACTATATTAGTGTTTTATTATATCGTTATATATATATTGTAACAATACAGACTCGTTACCGTTTTTGATGTGTACCTTGTTTATAATTTAAGGATGAGTATGTTGTCAGGGTAATATTTGTTGAGCGCCAATTTGCAATCAAAGGTTGCAAATAAAATGTATTTGTAAATTAGTAAGTATTATTTTAAAATATCATAAAGGTTTCTTTTTCAGCTATAATTCAATCTCTTTTAATCTTTTATTTAATAGACGATTGTGATAACTAATGCTCAGCAAACCAGATTCAAATCGGCTGCCATACTTCCTGATTGGGAGTGTTGCCAACTTAAACTAGTTGATGAAGCAAATTAACAGTAACTGATATGGTGTTTACAATATCATACACATTTATGTATCCATTAAATAAAGAAACGAAACCTTTTATCTGTAGTTATGGTACTCAAATCCTTTATTATGTTTTTGTAAATGTTTTAAATGACAAATATAATTATTAACAAAGTCTGACCGGCTGTTCTTTAAATATTCTCAGATTGGCAGCAGTAGCTCTTCATGACCCAGGGACCATACATTTGCTTTATTTTGTGTAATTACTAAATAAAATACAAATAGTATGTTTTTACGTTAAGTTCTTTTGACTACGATATAAACGACAGATATGTTAGGAAAAGTACCAAAATACATGGGATTACAATAAATTACAAAGTGTCTTAACCAAATTATAATAATAGTTTTACAATGTTCAGTGTCTAGGTTATGTTGACTTAAGTGTTTTAAAGTCTAGTTCACTTTATATGATAGTATTACTTTATATTAATAGTTTTTTATACTGAAAATAATATTATTCATTGATTATTTTCACAGTGGAAGTTCAAAATTGTTTTAATTAAAAGTGTCAACGTCAACAGTGTCTCAGCAGTGTGGCCTAGGCTTTGCAGAAAATTGTTCAGTTTAGTTATTTATCAAAAAATACTTCTCTTCCTGGATAGGTTGATGGTATTTCTTCATAGATTCCTTGGTTTACTTCTTGAGAAGGATACTGTGCTTCTTTCTTCTATTTATTTTTATTTAGTAGTATTATTTAACTTTTCTTTAAGTTCACAGATATGAAATTTACACTATCTTGGATTAGTCACTCTTATTTTAATATCAACCTTTCTCATTTAGATCCAATAATGTACTCCTTATTTAATTTATAACATTTCAGTTGGTAAGTCCTATCTCAGCTTTTATTGGTGTGAATTCTAACATTTTATTTTACTATGGCGCTATCTGAGCCTCAACATAAACAAACTTCTAAGATTTTACTTTCCATTTCTTTAAATTTTCATAATTTTTTTATAAGATCTTTGAACTTCAATTTATTAGTATTTTGGAGTTTGTGATGGAACACTGATTATTTTGACACCATTTTTGATTATCTTCTATTACATATTTCTTGAGTTACCATTTTACACTTTTAATTATTTGTCCCAAAATTATTTATTATTAGTTCTTCTTGTACTCTTCACTTTATTAACACTATTGGACACAATTAGTAATAATATAACTTAACTTGACATGGTTTATTCTAATTTTAATATATATTCTTACTTCAAATGCCTTAACTATCTAAGCTTAACATGCCTAGTTTTACAAATCTTTATTATTATTATTTTGGTACTTTCCTATTAATATTAACATTTGTGTTATTAATATTACTCCATATAATATTAATCAATACAACCAAACTAATTACGAATCAGCCTGAGGAGAAAGGGAACAAGTCAAAAATGCCATTTTTTTTTTTTTTTGTGAAAACTGTTCTTTAAGGCAAGGCAAATTGTACTGTGAAGAAAGGGACCATGTCATAACAGTGTTTAGGCTATAAATTGCAAGATGGAGCTAGCTGTACTGCGGAGGAAGGGATCAAGTCACTGACATGATCCCTTACTCCTCAGTACCATAATTACCATAGCTTTCAGTAGCTTGCATGGTATCTATAAGAAAAGAGTTTATAGGTTAGCAAAGCTTCTCCAGCTTGGCAAAACCCAACAAGATAAAAGCGGCAGTAATCCTAACCCTGCTAAAATTTCTGAGCACACATTACAATTAATAAATGAGCATATAAGTAGTCAATAAATCCCATTACAGCAACCGAGAAACGGAATATCTTGACGCTCGTTTAAATATTAAAATTATATATGATCTTTTCATAAAGAAATATCCAGATAGTGATATTAAATATGACTTTTTTCGAAAACACTTTTCAGAAAACTTTAAACTTAGGTTTGGTAGACCTCAAGTGGATGTTTGCTCGAAGTGTGAAGAGCTTGGAACAAAAATTAAGAATACATTTTTGTGTGACAGCGCTAAACGTGCAGCAGAGGCTGAACTTAATATCCACAAAAGAAGAGCTGATAAATTTTATAAATCAATGCACGAACCTAAAGAGAGATGTTCACACAATGAAAGTGTTGGAGCGATTCCATTTGACTTCATGCAAAATCTCCCTCTGCCCTCAATCCCTATACAAGAAATTTTTTACATGCGCCAGTTATGGATTAATGCCTTTAATATATATGACCTAAAAACTGGTACTTGTGTAATATATCTTTACCATGAGGGTCAGGCTAGAAAGGGTGCAAATGAAGTTTCCTCTTTTTTGTCTCATTATATTAAAAACTTTATGCCTAAAAATGTGACAGAGTTAACTTTGTTTTCTGACTCATGTCCTGGACAGAATAGAAACCACACTGTCCTGAGACTGTGTTCTGGATTAGTAAGTACTGGGAGCCTACACAAAATAGTGTACAAATTTCCTGAAAGGGGGCACTCTTTCCTGGCATGTGTCCGATACTTCGGTGTATTTAAAAAGAAAATAGCAAGATCTGATCGGATATACACTCCAAGGGACTACTTGGAAATAATTTGCAATGCTAAATCAAATACGTTTGTGTGTATGGTGGACAGTAGTTACATTTTCGATTTTGATAAATGGTGGCCGAAATACTTCAAGAAAACTGTTTTTTCTGTGGAGACAAGTACAGCAGAAACGCCTAGAAATAAAAAGCAGTCTTTTATGCCTAGTCGTTTCAAAGAATTTAGTTTTAGTTCTGATGATCCTGGAGTTGTTGTTGCTCGACCATATATTAACAGCTGTGTAGTTCATACATTCCGACTTGGGAAACCTAATCTGTCTGTCATTTCTTTGGAACCAACACGAGCATATCCCGACAACGGTGTGCCAATTAATAACAAAAAACTGGAAGACATTAAAAAGTTGCAAAAATACGTGGAATGCAACGTAGAATCTTAGAACTTTTATCAAGAAATAGCTGCGTGGAATGGTACTGATTCAGACAGTGAAGAAAATTAGTATCAAACAGTGTCTTATGGTTTTATATATTTCTGAATCATTATTATTATTAACTTTTCAAAAACACTGTGCTATTTTTCTGATATGACCTGATTTAAAGACTCAAATTAGTAGTCATTTTTTTAAATTCTGATAAAGGTTGAATTTTGTGTATTTAAAGTTCAGAATCATTGACATTTTTTACTTTACTTAAAAACAAACTCTTTCGGATGCAAGGAATAATTTTTAGTTTTAGTTAATTTTTTAGCATTATCTACAATAACGTTTTTTTACATTCAGATAAATGTTGTACTGTGTTTTTACTTGTTCCTGAATTTATTGATATTTTTTACTAACCTGATAAAAAAGGCTCTAGTTTAGTTTGATTAGTCTTCAGTTTTAACTTAAATCCTATCATAAGATTGTCATTTTTCCAAACTCTTTACAATATGGAATTTGTAATAAATGTAGCCAATTTTTGTTACACAAATATTTATTTCGATGGATAAATGATTGTACTAAACAAATATAATCTTTTTAAGTATTAAGTGAAGTCTATTGCATTTCGGTAACCAGTTTTCTTTAAACTCGATTCTGACACTGAGGAAGAAGGAAACATGTCAACAAAAATTAAAACCAAATTCTGGTCACATAAAAGACATTTAGTACAAAATACATTAAAAAACAATTTAGTGCTATCATAGTGAATTCACACACAAAAATTGGACAGGATAATATAAAATGTGTGAGTTTAATTTAATTTTTCCTTCCTCCTGAAAAGTTGCAAAAAATGACTTGTTCCCTTTCTCCTCAGCCTGATTTATAACAGATGTTGGTATTATTCTCCCTGTTGTTGGTAACTTGATTTTGTAACTGTACTACCTTGGTTTCTACCTGATTGTATCGTTCATCTACTTTATTCTGTAGTATCTCTAATTGTTCCTGAGTATCTTTTTGAAGTATTCACATACTTGTTTTACTATTATTTTTAACTTCAATAATTTTATTTATTACCTTTTCGCGTAATTGAACTAAATTTTCTTCAGTTTTCTCAACTTTCTGGTTGGTTTCAGTGATTCTATTCATTATTTCTTCTCTACATTCTTCTAACTGTTGTTCCAATTCCTCTTTATTCTTCTCACTCTCTTCCTTCAACAGTCCTTTTAATTCTTCGTTACTTTGTCTAATATCCTCCTTCAACTGTTGTTGTAATGTTTCGTTATTGCTTTCGATTTTTTTCTTTAATTCTTCAGTATTTTGTTTTAATAAGTTTTCATTATCTACCCTCATTTGTTATCTACTCTTCTTGGTTACTATCAATTTTCTTGTTAAGTGTTTCGATATTCTTTTCATTATTTTTATCTATTTTTTCAATATTTTGTTTCAGTGTTTCATGATTTTCTTTCATTTGTTTCTTTAATTCCTCATTATTTTGTTTTAATATTTCATTATCTTTATCTCTTTTCTCATTATCCTCTTTACTCTGTTTTTTCAAAGCTTCCTGTAGCATTTCCCTTATGTTATTCATGTTGATACCTTCGGTTGTTTTGTTCGGTTCTTGTTTGTCCCCTTGGGCATCCCTTACCACCGTTTCCATTTCTTCCGTTGCTGTTACTGGGGTATCCCTTACCATTACTTCCACTTCTTCCACTGTTGTTGCTTCCTTGTCTTCTATATTTAATTCTATTTCTTCTCTCTCCACGCGTTGTAACGCGACATAATGATAGCCCTATCTTAAATAACAAAATAGTTTACTTAACCAGAGATCAGAATGTTTAAACTCACATATTCAACCAACTAAAATAAAATAAATCATGGTTAATAAACCATTAACCATGTCATAAAATGTAAAAGTAAAAGTACATTGCAAAAGTGCAATAAATAAATACAGTGTACTCTAAATTATAAAATATAAACCTGTGAGAAGTGTGTTAGTGTGAGAAGAGTGGGGAACAATGATAATCATTAATTAAGCAGAAAGGACTGTAAAGATTAATGATCCCTCCAATGACCCTAAGTGAAAACAAAACAAGCACTAGGCGAACAGAATGTCGGTGCAAAACAAGCAATTATATAAGTACAATATTTGTCAGTGAAGTGTTAACCGTATTAGTTCATGTTATTTCTTTTTAAAGAGAAAACTGTAAATAGAATTGACAGGAAGTTAGGGTAAAATGTTTCATCTCACAATGAGATATTAGTGAAGGCCTTGACAGTAGTTAATTGTATTCATTTTTTAATGTCAAAGACTATATTTGTTATTGTTATTAAATCATGTTGTTAATTGTACTAAGCCTATAGGCAAAATAGGAAAATTGTGTTACCACAATACAATATTTATAAAGGGCCCATATAAACGATAATCTAATAGTCAGCTAGTAATGCTTGATGGAATGGGAGTATAGTACACTAAGTAGTTTGTGTTATTGTTTGTCAATTTATAAATGTAGAATTTGGCCATGAAGGCAATACCTTAAAGGTAACATGTTAAAAGATTTTGTTGTAACTATTGTTAAAACATGTTAAGGGTCAAGACTCATATAATAAGATGTAACTCAGGAAAAAGGGTTCAAAACCAAAAGCCCCAAAAGCCTAGGTAATAATAAATATAATTTAGAATATATTAATGAAATGCTATTGATGGCCTAGGCCACAAGTTCCATACAAAGGAAATAATGTCAGAAATGAGTAGATTAGTAAACCAATGTGATAAAACAGGAAAGGGACAAAATTTATGTGATGAACTTAATTGTTTTTATGGTAATATTATATATGAGATTATTTTAAAGAATTGTAAAGTGATATAACAAATGTAAAAGTAAAGTATAGGCCCAAAATTAGAATTTTTGTAAGGTGAGACATCATCCTTTATAATGACCAACTCATGTAAGATGAGGTATCAAAATAATTATAATTTTACCAGGAAAACCACTAAGTAACTTAAAATTAATA
This sequence comes from Magicicada septendecula, assembly GCA_034769895.1. Lineage (NCBI taxonomy): Eukaryota > Metazoa > Arthropoda > Insecta > Hemiptera > Cicadidae > Magicicada > Magicicada septendecula. The sequence continues at coordinate 229,655,776 of CM068368.1, read as the reverse complement.
TGATCTAAAGCTAGAAAGGAAGTATTTTTTAGCATAGGTGTAAAGATATTTGATTTTTGTAAACTGGTCATGTGACACCAGAGTTCACAGGTATTAACCAATAGCAGGCCAGAGTTCCTTGGGCAAGACGGTGAACGAAGAAACGAATTATAATTATTCCATTGTTAACTTCAAGAGAGGGCGGATGAGTTCTGTATAGTAAAGCTAATTGAATACCAAGGAATCAAATTTGGATGAGTCGACCCACTTAAATAATCACAAAAAACTGGAAATATAAAACCAGAAGGAAGAAGAAAATATAAACAAATTATCATAAATAGATGGAAGACTAAAAATAAGAAGAACCAATACGATTAAAAAGAGTGGAAGTAAAAACCGAATACCTCAACTGGGTGAGATTTTATAACATAATATTAACCGCATAACTACAACTACATCACATCCAGAACAAATTCACAGACACCATCAACACAAACACCAGTGAGAACTAAAGAAAAAAAAAAACTAAACATAAACTCAGCGAACACGCCACAAATCATTTTAATTTAAAAGAAACTAGCTAGGACAATTGCATACGGACCAAGCTGAGTAACAGGCGGCCATTTTGTGTTGACGGCCATTCCACGGCTTGCGAAGCAAAGCGAATTATTTGCCGTTAAACGGTAACTAAAAAACTAAGTAGGCTATAATCCTTTATTGTGTTAGTAAATAAGACTTTTATTTCCAGATAACGGTAATGTATAGTGCTTTGTTATTGCATTTCTGACTTCCATAGCAGTTTAAAAGAACCCAAGACCTGAGAAAACAATAATTATAAAAACTAAAATATTTCCCAATCGAGTTTAGTAAGAGTCGACCCGGCCTTATTATAGTACGACACAAAGTCGACTAACTGACCCTGGATAAACAAATGATAATAAATACAATTGATCGAAATAAGAGGAGTTGTTATTTGTAAAATAATATCAAATTAAAAAATTTATAGGTAACAGTGAAGAGTGGGGATATACGGGTGAACAGTACTTCATAGCCAGCGAGTGAGGGAAGACTAACTTACAACAAGCCGATCGAGGTCAAAATCGATCGTAAACATAAACAAACATTACGGACAACTCTTGATGAGAAGCACACTTCTAAACAAACTTCTAAGATTTTACTTTCCATTTTCTTTAAATTTTCATAAGTTTTTTGTAAGATCTTTGAACTTCAATTTATTAGTATTTTGGAGTTTGTGATGGAACACTGATTATTTTGACACCACTTTTGATTATCTTCTATTACATATTTCTTGAGTTACCATTTTATACTTTTAATTATTTGTCCCAAAATTATGTATTATTAGTTCTTCTTGTACTCTTCACTTTATTAACACTATTGGACACAATTAGTAGCCTAATAATATAACTTAACCTGACATGGTTTATTCTAATTTTAATATATATTCTTATTTCAAATCCCTTAACTATCTAAGCTTAACTTGCCTAGTTTTACAAATCTTTATTATTATTATATTGGTACTTTCCTATTAATATTAACATTTGTGTTATTAATATTACTCCATATAATATTAATCAATACAACCAAACTAATTACTAATAATTATTAGTAACAGATGACAATTCTTAATTTTCTGTATATAATACAGTTTTTATAAATGCAAAAAACACTGTAAGTAAGTTCCAAAACATTGTCCTCCTTACTTATTCACTTTACTAGTTAACATAACTATTATTCATATTCCTTTAACTTTAATAAACATAATTATTAGAACCTTAGTTAACTTGAATTAAATAATAAAAGAAACAAATAGTATTCAACTAAGTATTTAAATAATTAGTTCTTGACACAAAAACTATCATGTTTCTTGGTACTTTTGGGAATTATAAACATATTTTATTCGTGGAAGTACACATCAAGCTGATGGGCAAAATATCATGTAACATAATACCCCCCCGGAAAACGGGTTACTTCAGTAATAAACTGATTCCTCAAATAAGCCGATTGATCTCACCAGTTCTTCTCTCAATTTTCATAATATCTTTTGATCTCAGCTTGATTGTACACCCCTTTTACTTTACTAGTTTCTGTGCTGGTTAAATCATAAGTATTATTACCATTATTCTTGGTTATCCTATACGGTCTTGTGTATAATAATAATAACTTTTTTTTTCTATTCCTTATGCAGAACTTCGAAAATGCCTATTTTTTAGTAACACCATTTCTTCCACATTGCATTTTAAAATCTTATTTTTTCTTTTCTTCTTCATGGTTACAGGTACACTATTGGGTTGTGATGAATTTCTTAAGTTGGTTATTATATCATAATTTACACATAACTTCTTTTTCTTCTTTGGCGAATCTACGAAAATATATTATTTTTCTTCATCTTCTTTATATAGGTGATTACCAACTGATTTTTCCTTTCCTCTGGGGTTTCTCCTGTTCCTATTGATTCCTTAATTGGGGTTATCAATTCCTCCCTAACTTGAAATGGCACGGTGAATGCATATCGGCTGTGAGTGGCAGTATTCTAACCTATTCCTCACCCGACCATTCACCCCGTGCATGGTACATTGCTCGTTGGCCCCTGTCCATCATAATAATTATTGAGTAGCGCCATAGCTTTCTACACGCTTACAAAATGGTAACTCTTGCATTACTTTAAATACCCTCGGAATCATGTTGCTTTCTTAAATCTTCTCATCATTATAATTTGCATCCCAGCAGCTCCCCTTACTTTTATATAACTTATTTTCAGTTTTGGTAAAAATCCTTTGTATACTTCTTCTTTTCTATCTAATTTTATTTCGTTGTTAATTGATTCATTTGCCACGATGTTATTCATCTCCTTTTTCAACACCCCTTTTTAGTAACAATTACAACTATGGTGTTTGTCATTCTATTTATTTACAAACATAAATTCTTTTTTTCTACAAGTTCATTACTTCATTTATTTGTTTTAAGTACTTCTTTTCTTTACTCATTATTATCACCTTATTATCGTTCTTGACCGTTATATTCTTTTCCAAACCCTGTATTGGTGGGCTATTTGTTTATGTTTTCTGAAATCTTCATTTGTCATTACAATTATCATTATTTTTCCTTCTGATTTCTCAAATAGTTTGCCTTGTCGGTTATCATATAATCAATCCTTTTTCTTAATATTTTGTTTAGAATTAGTTTATCCGTTTTCGGTATCATCCACAATCTGGATTGCCCTACTATTATGTTTTTCCCGTGGATTCTGTCGGTTAAACTCGTCTACAAACCTCGCTATGGGATTGCCCCATTGTGGATCACTCCCATACATTTCAATGTTGTCATAGGTATATCTTCTTTCATCTTTATTACTGGGACCAGGATCATGTCCATGGTTTTCCCGACGGTTAACTCGTTTGTCCACATTTCTTTGTCGCTGTTCATCGCGTCTCCTCGAATCACTCTCCTCAGCCATTATATAGTTTACTTGGGCTTGATTGGTTCCCTGATTGTTACTTGGTGGTTGGTGGATTTCCCGAGGGTATATCCCTATTTCTATCCCCACTTCTGGACCTCCGATATTCATTATGATCATTCCATTGTCGCCTGTTGTCGTCGTTTCTCCCATCTCGTCTATCATAATTTTGTTCCTGGTTAAAGTCCTGACGTCTTCCTTGAAATCGCCTGTTATTTGAAATATTATTGGGTTTATATTATATCCATCCGTTCGTACATGGTTTATTGGCTGTCGATTGTCGTGTGGTTGATCCTTGTTCCTCTCATTCCGATCCTCGGGTCTTCTTCGACTCCTTCGATAATAGTCTTCACGCTCAAAACTTTCTAAGAGAGCCTCCATCTCTCCAATTGTTTTTATTTGTCCGCATCTACGAGCACGTACAATATCTTCTTCAAAATGATACGACAATTTTGCTATGAGACACTCTTCAGGGATTTTAGGTTCTAAATGTCGGGCTACCCAGACTTCACCCAAAAAATAGGCAGTTAGTGTTTGTCCTCTTCCAGCATCATATCTGCCAGTGCTCAAATTGTCCCTAACAATATTTTGTATGGACTCCGACCAATACTTTACTTTAAAAATTTGTTTAAATTTATTGCAATTGTTGACGTCATTCCTTACCGCCTTCCACCAGTTATCATTAATATTTTTAAAACTCTCATCGAGAAGATTTTTTATCATTTGCCAACGATTTTCTTTGGTTCTATTCAAACATTCTTCTAGCCTCTCCAGAAATTCTAGAGGGTTCTGACGATATTCTTTAAAATTGATTATTTTCTCCTATAAGTGTAGGTACATAGTTTATTGGTCTATGTTTTAGTACCTCTATCTCTTCCTTAAGATTTATTATTGCTTCTGTTGGATTTCTTCTATTTTCTCCCTGTTGTTGGTAACTTGATTTTGTAACTGTACTACCTTGGTTTCTACCTGATTGTATCGTTCATCTACTTTATTCTGTAGTATCTCTAATTGTTCCTGAGTATCTTTTTGAAGTATTCCCATACTTGTTTTACTATTATTTTCAACTTCAATAATTTTATTTATTACCTTTTCGCGTAATTGAACTAAATTTTCTTTAGTTTTCTCAACTTTCTGGTTGGTTTCAGTGATTCTATTCATTATTTCTTCTCTATATTCTTCTAACTGTTGTTCCAATTCCTCTTTATTCTTCTCACTCTCTTCCTTCAACAGTCCTTTTAATTCTTCGTTACTTTGTCTAATATCCTCCTTCAAATGTTGTTGTAATGTTTCGTTATTGCTTTCGATTTTTTTCTTTAATTCTTCAGTATTTTGTTTTAATAACGTTCCGTTGTTATGGCAACCACCCATACTCTCATTGGTTGTATACATTTGTATCTATTGTTATAATATTTGAATTTTAGTTCATAATGAATAAATATTTTCTAATGGCTATATTCTTTGGTCTTCTTATCAATGTATTAGATATTAACATATCTGTCTCTATTTTCTTTCAAAGATTATTTTGACATCCCACAAAGCTGGGCTTATTAAAGTTTGAGAAAAATTGCTAATATTATGTTATTACACATTTTCCTTATTTTATGTTTTTATTCTAATTCTGACATCTTAGTATTGTTCACTAATTGTAATTAATGAGTTACTTGCCCTTAATTTTCTAATACAATAGTTAATTTCTTACAACTTGTTTATTTTGAATTTATACAGTTAGGCATTTTATAGGCCTAAGCAGTAATTGGCTATATCTTCTTATTTTACACAATTAAAGATTATTTTTCATTTACATATGTTTTGCTTGCTGTCACTTATGACTTATTTACCTTTTGAATTACTTTGGGCTGTTTTACAATAATTGAATGTAATTATTAATTTACAAAACCATTGCTTGTCTGTTGTTCTCTTTTTTCTTTTTCTGTCTTTACTCTAATGATTAATATTATATTTGTAAAATTTATCTCCTTACTTATATCTATTGGCATTTCTTACAACTTGTTTAGCACTTAATACTACTATAAAAACATAACATAAAAATAGGTTTATGGTCTGTTCATTTTTCAGCCATATTCTTTCGCACAAACTCAACTCTTTTAATTGAACAAATAACAATTTCGGTAAATAATATTATGACACCATCTATTCTATCTTGATAATCATCCCTTTGAATATTTTTATTAATATAGGATGTTTTATTTTCATTGCACTCATAACTCACGTTTCTTACTATTTAACACTACGACATTAGTTGTCTATCAACCTCTTGTTGTTGGTTTATTACCTTTGTTTCTTTTTTCTTATAATTATGAATTGTTTATATTATCACTTATAACACTTACACTGTTTATCACTGTCACTTCCTACCTATCTCTCACTCTTGGGTTTTTACTTTTTATACACAAATTTATAGTTAGTTTGTCAACATTTTAAGTTTTGGTTTTCTTTAAGTGTGTGTGTGTGTCCTGCCGGCCTATTTATTGCGGTAATCACAATAATAAAACTTTGGAAAAGTAAACATTACACAATTGAGATATGCTTGCCTGCCAGGAACGATATATTTTCACTCACACATGATTTAAATTAAAATGAAAAATATAGAATTTTGTTTAAGTGAAATGAAATGTTTCCATATAAACTACTTCTTTGTCGTCAATAACGTAGTACACATATAAAACTTATAAAAATTTACCTCCACCATCATCAACTACCATTTTAATTTATAAAAAGGGAATAAGCAAGATTGTAATAACTACAGGGGGATTACTGTAATTAGTTCAATAGGAAGGCTGTATGGTCGAATCCTAAAAAACAGAATTGAAGGAGAAATTGGTAATGTGGAAGAACAGAGTGGAATTAGAGCCGGAAGATCTTGTATCGACAACATATTTTCGTTGCGACAAATAACTGAGAAACGAACGGAAAGGAATTTAGAAACGCATTTGGTATTTATAGACCTCGAAAAGGCTTATGACAATGTCCCACTAGTCAAATTATTTGAAACTTTAGAAAATAGTGGAATTAACCCCATATACGTAGGAAGTGTATATAACATCTACAAAAACGTTCAAGCCAGAGTGAAAATAGGACGAGAAGTGTCCGAGTCGTTTAATATTAGTAAGGGACTGAAACAAGGATGTTGTTTGTCTCCCACTTTATTTAAAGTATATATACAAGGAGCACATGCGGTTGTTACAAGTTGGATGGATTAGTAAAATTTTTATAAACAATGTAAGATACCTCAAATATGCATGCGTCCATAGAAAGTCCGATTGGGCTTTCCGAATACATATTGTCTGCATTGCGGGCATCCGGGCGGTATCCCCTCCAACGCCACCGACTGAAACCAGTCGAGGACGCATCGGTAATGGTATGTGTGCCCACATACCAAACCGAGGAGCCTCTGCCCGTCACTGTATGCTTCTAGGCACACACTGCAAGCAGTATGCGGAACCATACCTTGAACAGGGCAGGGCTCTCCGCGACGCCAACACCATGTTGGTAGACTCCTTCTAAGAAGGAGCCTCATTGTTGTTGGGTCGTCGCGCGTCCTTGGTTCAGTGGCGTGTAAGACGTCAAATAAGACGGGTAGCGCGTCTTCTGGAGGGGTCCACAAACGGGGATCTCGTCGCACATATATAGCTGTTGCTGCTGCTGTGGATATATGGGTTGAGGTCGTGGCAGAGGTTGCGGGGTCTATCGGCTGAGGTTGTATCTGCTGTGGCGGTGGCGGTGATTGTGGCGGTGTAACTGGAATGTGTTGTTGTGGTTGTGGTGGTGTGGTGGTGGTGGTATCGGGCGAATGTCACTAGGAAAAAAAAAGACATAAAAATTATGTATACTCGCAAATAAAACAAGACAGTATGTACGCATAAGAAGATGACGTACATATTTACGTCGATGACCGGTGCATCGTCATCAACAACATCATCATCATCATCGCTGTCCCCGTCATGGTCCATGTTCAAGTCCACAGTGTCGACATCGCTTTGATTAATATCCTCCATAAATTTCTCTTCTGTGGACTCGACATTACTGTAAAAAATGGTACAACTTTAATACCAGATGTAAACGCAATAGTACAAGTGAATGTTAATGAAAACGAAGGTACCGACTCGTGCCGGGTCGAGGGAGAAAGACCGCCACTCCTTCACCTATAGCATCGCTGGAAAAAAAAAGTATAAATTGAACACGAGAGGTAAACGCAATAGTACAAGACTTTGTTAATGAAAACGGACTTACCGCAACTGACCACTTGTGAGCTGTAATATAGCACGTTTTAAACGTTGCACACTTTCTGTAGATAGGGGACGACCTGCAGTAGCAGCAGCAACAGTAGCAGCAGCAGCAGTTGGACCGTCAGCATCACTGAAAAAAAAGTATAAATTGAACACCGGAGGTAAAAAGCGAGAGTACAAGAGTTTATTAATGAAAACTGTCTTACCGACTCGAACGGGGTTGTGGAGATTGGGGCAAACCCACAGCAGCATCAGTTGGACCGTCAGCATCACTGAAAAAAAGTATAAATTGAACACCCAGTAAAAAACGCGAGAGTACAAGAGTTTATTAATGACAATTGTCTTACCGACTCGAACCGGGTTCTGGAGATAGGGGGGGGACCCACAGCAGCAGCAGAAACAGGTGGAGATGGACCGTCAGCATCACTGAAAAAAAAGTATAAATTGAACACCGGAGGTAAAACGCAAGAGTACTAGAGTTTATTAATGAAAACTGTCTTACCGACTTGAAGCGGGTTGTGGAGATTGGGGCGAACCCGCAGCAGTAGCAGCAGCAGGTGTGTCGTCGGCATTACTGAAAAAAATAAATAAATTGAACACCAGAGGTAAACGCAATAGTACAAGAGTTTATTAATCAAAACGGACTTACCGACTCGAGACGGGTTGAGGATATCCCAGCAGAGTACGTCGTAACCGTTGCGAACTATAAAAAAAACAACATGTCAATCGAATGGAATATTCTGTTTGTATATTATAAATAAAGAAAAATATGTTATATTTACCATCGTACTCGACGTTGCTCCGCCGGCATACGTTTTGTCACTTTGTTGTTGTTGTTCATTCTGTAAAACGTAACAAAAGTTGTAAAATAAGTAGGTAAAGAACATAATGAAGTGTGTGTGTGTGTGTGTGTGTGTGTGTAATGGTGAACATCAACGTAAAACAAAAGTCTTATATGCATATGCTCGGTGGGAGTCTACTATAGACAGAGTCCATTCGTGTTAAAATTAAACGCATATTCCCCCTCCCTCACAACGATTACATCACTCACGGCTTGCTTCCTATTATTAAACAAATTTATAAACGCATGCATAATACCCTCACAACGTTCACAAGCAACGATAACATATGCTCAGACAGCATCATGATGTAAGCAGTTATAAATAACTACGACTTGCGCTCTGTTAAACAAATTAACTGTCGTCGTCTAGTCGCCTACCTCCCCCCTAGTACTTTTTATACGTGAAATTCGAGTTTATTCTTACCGTTAGTTATTGGTCCACGTACTTTCTCTTCTTTGCGTTAGGACCAGCAGCGTCGTCGGTTATTGCACGTATCCTGTAATGCCCGTACGCGAGTGTACATACACCGTCGTCCAGTACGTACCTCTTATCATCATAAGGAGACAGGGAAAGGTTTTTTAGACGTTGCGTGTACAGCTTATGATGATCGCTTCGTATACACTCGGCAGAGGTGAACACGGTACGACTATCGAAAAGACACTCGCTGTACAATTGATGACGTAACCTTTTTTTTATTGCCGTCCTTGGCACACCTTTCGCCACCTTTTTGTCGGTGCGGTCGGACAACAAGAGCGAGTAACATTTCGCCCTGAGTCCAACAAATTTCCTGATGGGTTTTCCATTGGTCTCATCCTTGAACTTCCCCACGACATTTTTGTTGTCGTCGCAATGACAAGGATGATCCGCGGGATAGTCCGACGTGTCGAAAAGTTGGAGATCCTCTTTCATATCAGAGTACACATCGTCAGTTCGTATCCTGTAAAGCAAACTGTCCGTGTCAGTCATTAGTAATGTCAATCGTCGACCGTACTTGGCGACAGCGTACCGATAATGAAAATCGTACATTATCAATTTGCTGACATCGAGTACTGTGAAGCCGACGTACACTGGACGGGAAAGGAATATCGTCCTGTTTCGTAAGGCCAGTCCGACCAAGTCATCGGTGTAGCGGATCATACGCTTTAGCCGTGGATTGGAAACAATTTCTGCAGCCGTCGTTCGTTAGAGACTAGTTGGAAGTCTATTCGTTTCCTCACGTTCTCCAACGATTTGCCATAGACGGTGTTGACCATCAGTTTGAAAAAATCCTTTTCAAAACTGTTGGTGGCTGCTGCTCTCTTTTGCGTGTTTAAATCGATAAACGGTTTCAACCACGCTCTCTGTTTAAAACTCAACACCCAATGGATCGCTTTCAATTGAAGCCCAAGACTCAGATACAATTTAAAATTTTTTATTTAACAGTAATGTTTTCGATCGTCAGCGGTAAGAAGTAATAGATTAACATGATGTCGTCTGCCACTGGAAGGAGTTATTCTTAAATGGTAAATTTCATTTTCTTCGTAACCGAAAACATTTATAGAAACGTTAGAATTGTCTCGTTCGAACTTCACAATGTCACATAGTCGTGTGGGATAAGTTATACCAGAAGTAATGATACTGTGGATATTGGTTTGTATTTGGATACGCGATCGTTGTCTCTGTGTTGAGGAAACAGAGCGGCCAACACTGACCATACGAAACACATTTGATCGCCTGTATTGTTCACGTTGATGATGGATTTAGTACGAGACAATTCAGGGGGTGTACGGATGAAACTGGAGGCGGTTAGTGGTTGGTATCGTGAGAGAACGAGTTCTAAGGAGATTATGTGGTCTAACGCCCAACCGCTACCCTCGCGTGTGAATTTATAAATCGATTCGATGATTTTTTCGTACGAAGCTTCTACACGATCGGGCAATACATCTCGGTCACCGATCAGCGTCGTATGACATCGTCCGTGAAAATAAGCTTCGGTCGTCACTTCTTCGTCCTGGTCCGTGTCAGCGTTTACGATGTACTTGACAAATCTCGCTTTAACCGTTATATGCCACTTTATAGTAAACAAACGTGTCAGTTCGTTTAGAATGTCCGTACGTAACGTATCGTGCATTTCATCAAAAAAGTTTATGACATCGTTGACGCATTCTTCGTCATCCGTAACAGGCGTGTAAACGTACGATACCAACGCGCCGCGCAACGAAAGTTTACAATCAACAGCAAACGACTGCATTCTTAGTAAAATATTAATAACAACAACAACAAAAAACGCGAAACTATAACAATTACTTGCTCCCTTGAAGAACAATAGAAGACTGATACGAAGTTAGAAAATAAGCAACACTTTATATGCAGCACGTGAAAGTTAGCCTGCACGAGACTCGAAGGTGAACGCTGGCAGTGATTGTCGCTCCACTTATACTACCTATGACGGCTGCGCGCGCAGCTATCCGCTCCCACCACCATGATACCGAACTATTGCTGTCAACGATCCCCCACTACCAACTGCGTGCGCAGCTATCCCCTCTCCCTGTCCCGCTACCGGTTGCGCGCGCAGCTATCTCTGAGGAGATGAAATCTATCATAGCAAACGAGCATTCTGGCTTTAGACATGGACGCGCACACACAATAATTTGCAAACCGGCTAAAAAGCTTTTATAATATCCGTCGCCGAGGTAATATTAAATATTACCTTCGAAAATATCCGAATGTGAGCGTGAAATTTTATGATCTGGCAAAAGCCGGGTTTATTTACGAAGGCGATGCTGATGTCGTGAGATGCTCTGTGTGCAAAATACAAATTATGGATTGGGCAGTGGGTGATGATCCCGTCCAAGTCCATAAGGCGTCAATGCCTAAATGTGATTTCGTCCGCGAGAATTTGTAGAAGTCAGCGCACGCAAAAAAAACGGCTATTTTCAGAGCCAGCATAAACTCACATACATACCCGTTTGGGTAGTACTAGTAGTACTACGTGTTAGTACTACTACTACTGAACGACAGTAGTCACTCCAAAAGTGTGAGTGATGACACCCATGATAAAAAAATAAAATAAAAATAAAAATAAATTCCTTAAACAATATGCGTATACACTTTAAATATCATGATCATGACTAATAGCGTATCACTCCCATCGCAGATCATCGACACGATGGACGTCTATCGATACGATGATGGGAAATATTTCACAATAACAAAACCGTCACGAAGCGCGATACGGTCCAACTTATGTTCCGTGTATTTTGTGAAGAAAAAACGATTTTGCGGCAACTACTGTACTGTACACGTTACAAGTTCGGCGTTGACAGATATCACGCCCGTTGTTGGCGTCACATAAAAAAACGCAGCGGTGATCTGCCGCCGATCGTGCTGTTGATGATAGTCTCCGATCGTATACAAACAAATCACGGTGGCTTCAATTTATCGTAGAGTGCGAACGAAACAACGTACCGATAGAACTTGTGGTTTACGAAAAGAATATGTTCAAGTGTACCGTACGTCACGGATGGAATTTTCTTTCACGTTTCCGTCCGATTCCTGAACTGTATAACGCCGTTCAACGCGTGCACGGCTTACACGATTCACACGGACGGTGAACTACGCGACTGTGTACACGGACATGCTCGCCCACGGAAGTTCGATACAGCACGCTTCTTGTTGCATCGTCCTTACGGAGCGCACTATTCCGATACGTACACCGATGGAAATATACAGAAGCGCGATGATGACAGCGCCAAAGTGCGCACTGGATCCTAGCTACAACGTAAGTTTTGACGTGCACTGCCTGCCGTCCTCGTTACCGACACTAGCGAGAGGGAAACAGTTCGCGTTGGTGAACAACAAGGCGCAGGGATTGTTTTCGGTAGCCTTTCTGAAGGAGGCGTTGCCTACACTCCGCAAGTATTGCGAATACTTTGGTCTGCGGTATTCGCACGAACAAGGGTACACGTGAAAGACCGGCGTTTGTACGAACAGTGGCAGCATTGCACGGGCGCTATGGCGGACGAATTTTGGTTGTTGAACTCGTATCTGATACACCTGCATACGGAGTCGAGAAGTCAACGCCCGATCGCTGAACTCAAAGCTAAACACATGTGCTAGCGTCTACCTGAGAACGATAACGTCATAGTCGCGGAAATGCACGAGTACTGCGACAACGTTATACGTAGCGTCATGTTTAAAGAAATGAATTCTGTTAAGACCGTAAGAGCGTTGCGCTCACGAGATACTACATCGGTATGAGCCTCGTGCGTAATGGACGTATGAAAATCAGTTTAGCTCACGTTTTAACGTACTTGCGCAATCGCAAGAATAACGCGTTGTTTTTCCGTTCGGTCGAGATGATATAAGTGGATGTGGAGCGGTGGCGTCGTGACAGTCACGTGATGGAAGGAGGTCGTACCAGAACAGTATCGATGAGAATTACCTTCAGCACTGAGTCGACGGTTTACTACATTCCAGCGTATTGTGAATCACGATTCGCACGACGACATGAGAATGAAACGAGCTGTGAAGAATATACAGCAGAGCGTTCCCAAGACTATCGCGACGGAGTTGCACAGACCGGTAAGAAGGAATTTTCCGAGACGCGCGGTCGAGTTGATGGGACTTCACGACTTGTACCAAGCAGACCTGGTAGAGATGATACCGCACGCGAAGGTGAACAAAGGATTCAAGTACTTTATGACGATGATTAACGCGTTTAGCAAGTACGCGTACGCCGTTCCGTTTAAAACGAAGACGGGTGTAAAGGTCGCACGAGCTCTGGAACCGATTCTGCGTGCTAATAAAATGAAATATCTGCAGACGGACAACGGGAAAGAGTACTACAACAGTACCGTACAAAAATTGCTGAGCAGATATGGTGTCACACTCTATTCCACGTATAGTGAGAAAAAGGCTTCCATTGTGGAACGCTTCAATCGTACGTGAAAACGCACACGTATCGCGCGTTCAGTGAACAAGGTCATTACCGTTGGTTAGATATGTTACCGGAACTAGTCAGTACATACAACAACAGTGTGCACAGAACGATTGGAATGAAACCGCGTCAGGTGAACGAATCCAACGAACGTACGGTGCTACGACGGATTCGCGAGAACACAGCGAGGAGCATCGACCAAAGTTCAAAGTAGGCGATCGTTTGCGTATAAGCAAACACAAAATGACGTTCGCCAAAGGATACACGCTAAATTGGACAAACGAGATATTCCTCGTTTACGCGGTACGTACCGGCAGCGTACCCGTCACTTATTCGCTAAAGGATCATACAGGAGAAGTGTTGAAAGGCGGTTTTTATGAACACGAAATCAGTAAATCGAACGTTGGTGACGTGTACTTGGTAGAAAAGATCGTACAACATAAAGGCGATCGCGTGATAGTCAGGTGGTTAGGATTCGATGGTAAACACGATTCGTGGATACACAAGAAGAACTTTCTATAACAACGATTCGACTCGCGGAAATAGAACCAATATGCGTCGATGCGTTACGATGACAACATGCACGCTGTGTACAGTGTAAAAGACATTTTGTCGCATCCCGGTTACGATGAGTACATCGTGAACACGACTGCAAACGACGTTGAACGCATGCGCAGGATCTTGACAGTGCACGAGTACTGGCAACGGGTTACCAATCGTGTGATGAGGTTCCGACTCAACGAAATAGTACGAACCGGCACCGGATTCGATCACTACAATGAATGTGTTTGGTCGGATCCGAACTGTGAAACGGGTCCGGACACTTGTGTATGCAGTTACATATCTACCGACTGCTGCGATATAGTGCGACTATTAAATACACTGTGCACGGAACGACAACATGAAAATATTGCAACAAGCGCACAGACTAAAAATAAAGGACATGGACTATTCGAAATTGTGCGGCGATGGTGGTGGGGGTGGTTGTGGCAGAAAAAACGTAAACACGGACGTCTTCTGCCCGATACCGTTCGTTCGATCATCTGCGGACCTTCCGCGTGGGGAAAGACAAACGTCATGTTCAACCTGTTGTTCGATGTAAACGGATTGAGATTCGCGAACTTATACGTGTTTTCTAAATCACTATTTCAACCCAAATATCAGATGCTGGAGACCCTGAAGACACGATTTTCCAACGAAGGAATGGGTTATCACGCCTACAATGATAACGAAGAGGTACCGCCTCCCGACGAGGTCGGGAGCACGATTCTATTATGATGTTCGACGACGTGTCTTGTGAAAGACAACACAACATACGCAAGTATTTCTCTATGGGACGACACAGCGGTGTGGACGCGTTTTACCTTTGTCAGACGTACAGTCAAGTGCCAAAACAGTTGGTTCGTGACAATGCCAATCTAATAGTATTGTTCAAAGAGGACGATCGCAACTTGAAGCATGCGTACAACGATCACGTCAACACGGACATGAAATATGACACGTTTAAGATCATGTGCGCTGAAGCGTGGAAAGATCGTTACGTCTTTCTCGTTGTGGACAAAGATTCTTCTATCGACACCGGCAGGTACAGAGTCGGTTTTGACCGTCTCATAGTAGTCGCACCTAACGATTAAACAAAAAAATAAGTCGTCATACGTTCAGCTAAATACAGATGTCCTGCTATCGACGACTTTAGTTGTCGTACTGCCGTTTATCGAGATGGACGACAAGAAGAAACGACTAGCACGTGATATCGACACGATCAGTGATGACATACGGAAGAAATACCGTGCGTTAAAACATGGGATTCGTGAAGAAGAAGCAACGTTATCCGAAAGTTACAAACCGATTCTGGAACCGTTACAAAATATTTCGCAAGCGTTGCTTGAAAAACGTAAAACAACAAATGAAAAGCCGATAAGAGTGAAAAAGATGAAACGTGAAGAGGAAGAGGAAGAGGAAGAGGAAGAGGAGGAAGTGGATCCGATGGGCGCAATTAGTAAGATCGATGGAGGAACACCATTTCGTTCCCGAACGAAGTCACGTTTCCTGAAAACGCCTGTGATAGCCGAAACATTGGGCGATGACGATGAGGACGATCCTAGTCTCAACAATGAAAAAATCTTAGACACACCGGAAGGAAGACGTGAAGCGCGTAGATATTTTCAGTACAAATACGACAGTGAATCGTTAGCGAACAAGAACATGCGTATGATCGTTTCGTCCGAACGCGATCGTCTGATGTACTATACGTACGGTGTAAGACACGAAAACGGAAAATGGATGATCGGTGATTCGCCGTTCGAAATCGAAATGGACGATACGATTCTTATCAACGGTAAACGATACAAAGGTACACCAGGACTCTACGAACTCGTGTTCATGAAGCATCCTAAAGAAAACGTTTTCAACGATTCGGATCTGAAAGCGTACAAAGATATACTGCGTGACACCAACGCGTACAAGCAGTATTATTTAGCGAACGCACAAGTGAACGCGAACAGAGGTGTAAAGTATAAACGAATAATATCACAACTGTTTCCGCCGAAACGTACAGGACATGGACATAATAATATCGATACATCGTATATGACGCTGACGAGAAAAAAAAGACAAAATCGATTACGTGCACTGGGACGATCCGAACGAACTGGTGGACAGATTGCGACTGTTAATGGCGTCACAGCGTGTCGGAAACAGCGGGCACACAAACGACATCGTCTCCATAGTGGAAGACCTACGCGAAGCCGACATCATCGTATAACAAGAGCGGTATACATCATCATCTGTCATTCGCAGCAGCAGCAGCAGCAGCGTGATGGAATCGATCTTAAAGGACTCATTAATGCCGCGTAAGCACATTAACGTTAACGAAATGGTCACTGCCAAACTGTATCCCTTGCACTATTTTGTGATCAAAGCGTCCGTTAAAAATAAATACAGAACGGACGCGTTTGCCTTCGTAGTCGACGTCGAATCGGAGACGATGTACGTGCTGACCTTGGCGCGGAAAGAATACAACAACGAAGATCTGATCATAGAAAGACGTCAAGAGTTACACACAGAACGAGGTTCGGTGTACTACTACACTACGCGCGACGGTCTGTACGTTGTGAAAAAGAAGAAACGATTCACAACACCGTTAGGATTCACAAGGGTCGAAAGTAGCCGACGTGCACCCTATTCGATTCTGAAAGCCGATAAACTATAAATAATACCGTCGTACACACGCCGGGGATATTCCACGTTTGGTTGTGACAACATGGATATCGCGCTAGTGTTTATTATCGTGTGCACAATGTCGTTGTCGCATCGTCCGTTAACGCTAACGATGTAGATTTCGCTATAGATTACTTGGTGCGATACGGATACGTGCCCGACGATAGTTTACGACTCACGGACAACACCACCATCGATGTGGACGCCTACCTTCTCACGTTTTAAGTGAATTACAATTTAACAGTAAATGGAGAATTGAACAACTAAACGATGAATCTGATGCGTGCTCGGAGATGCGGTAACGAAGATTTCGTGTCGTACACCTTACGAACACCGTGGGCCAAGAAACGTCTGTCGTGGCGGTTCTTTCACGGTACCGCCAGCGCTATAGAAGCGTCGCGACAAGCGTTCGCTGTATGGCGGAGACATTCGAATCTGGAATTCGAATATCGACCCAACGACATAAACGCAGACATGGTCATTGCTATGAAATATTTTAAACACAGGTGTCTGACTTCCAGGTGTACGATCTGCGGGTACGATTTGGACGGACGAGGAGGTATACTCGCTCACGCTTACTACCCGCCCGATTTACCATATAACACTACCGAAATACACAAGGACTACTACGAATCGTGGAATTATACGAACGCAACCGAAATACCGGACGATCAGACCAGTTTTCTTCAGGTGCTAGCGCACGAAATCGGACACGCGTTAGGACTGTCTCATTCCCTCGAGAGGGATTCGATCATGTACCCATTCTACGTACCACGCTCGGACGGACCGTTCGACCTGAGAGACGACGATATAAGAGGTATTCAACGCTTGTACGGGAAGCCGCCTCCGCCGCCCGCTACGACGACGACGACGACGTCAACGGCGATGACGCCGACAGCGAACGACACCGTCCGGACGACGATGACGGATTTATGTCGGCTAAAGAACGTTAATCAATTTTTAATAATCAACAGACACCTGTTAACTTTTTGTGGACATTGGATCTCGAGTCGAAGCGATCGGGTGGGAGTCCGCTTCTGTTGACGGATTGGTTGACGTTCTTACCGCTGACGTTCACCAACGATTTATTTCTTCAACGACACGCGTATACGTGTACGATGAATTTCTAAATACGATCGTAAAAGGAAAACATAGCGACGGACTCTCCGTTGTCGGAATAAAATGCATAGACCGTACGATCGTATCAAAACTAATCTATTTATTACGCGAGTACGTATAAATGCCGTGCACAACGGTCGAGGCGCATCATTCACGAGATGAGTGTTGACAAGTTCGGCAGACACCAGAGCGCTGTCAGAGCGCGAAGGGAGACGCGACGCAGTCTGCGGGAGGATATTGGTATCACGATGACCGAGGACAAGCACTTCGACGTAGCGGGAAAAAATACACAACTTGGGCGAACCGCACGACTGTAACGATGCCATTCCACTGCGCGTCGTGCGTTTCCACTGTCTGTTAGCCGACGATCCGCCGATGACGCAAGGAATAGACGTGAAAGGTCGTAAGCTCGTCAACGTCGCCGCTCCCGTCGATCTCGGGGACCTCGGGGACGCCGTCAACAAGCAGTACTTAGACTACCGTGCTTACGTTTCACACAGCTGGCACCGAACCAGAAGAACGGGGCTGTCGTCGACGCGCGGGGCCATCGGATACAGTCTCTGAGGGAACCGATTCGCGCGAGAGACGCTGCGACCAAAGTATACGTGGACTCGAAAATCATACCGAAGGATACGAACTCTAACCTAATGGTCGGCAACGTGCGGATAACGCAGTTAGCGCCGCCCGTCAACAACAAGGACGCGGTGAACTTGGAATTTTTGAACCGACACAGGATCACCGCGGTAAACGACGCTTATTTCAACGCACAAGGAAAGACTATTCTAAACGTCGGCGACGGTGGCGCACGGGCTACGGACGCAGTGAACGCACGTCAATTGGAGGACGCGAAGCGGTACGCGAAGCGGTACGCGAAGAGCGAAACGTACAAACTCGCAAAAGTGTTCCAACACCGTTGGGAGAAAGTGGTATCGTATATCTTTAAATTGCATACGCGCGCAGCGCATACTTCACTCGGTGCCGAAGAGGCAAACTTACTACTTACGAACAAGGCGGAGACGAACGAGTTGATTAGTGATCCGGACAAATCCAAGGACGAGCACGATTGGAGATCCCTTTATCGAGAGCAACCGAAACAGTAGTCATGTATGAACTACGTAGCCGAGTTGATAAAAAAAGGGGGCGTGGTCTTATCGGAAAAATAGTTAAAAGCCCGGTACCATTCGTCGCGAAGTCAGTACCTACACTGATCAATCGAGCGGTGGACGTATTACCAGTGGAACTACATCTGCCCGGCTACAGGTTCTGCGGACCTAGAACGAAACTAGAGGAGAGATTGGCTCTCGGTGATCGAGGAATCAACGAGTTGGACGAAGCCTATTGCGAACACGATATCGCTTACAGCAAGTACAAGGACAACGAACGACGACGTGTAGCGGATCGTGTGCTAGCCGGTAAGGCGTGGGAACGAGTGAAAGCTTTGAATTCGGGCATCAGTGAAAGAGCGTACGCGGCAGCTGTAGCAGCAGCGATGAAGGCGAAATCGGTGTTAGGCAGCGGGCTATGCTGCGGGTAAACGTCGACGTCGCATCAGACGACGCAAGCCGGTTCGACGCACGATAATCAGGAAGAGGAGAAGGACGACGACGACGACAACGGGGACAGGACGACGACGAAGACGGACCGGTGGTAAAAAGGCTTCAGGACTCTACCTTCGGCTGTACCGAAAAAACTAATTAAAATATCCGTGCTTCCGTTGTCCGATCGAGATCTTTATGAGTACACGAAACGATTGCGTATACCTTATTTCAGAGGTGTGTACATGCGCGACGCACTTCCTAGTACATCACCGTGGGAGAACGAAAGCGCGATCGTGAATCTGGACGACGCTACCGGACAGGGCACGCACTAGGTATGCTACAAGAAGCGAGGCGACAGAGTCTGGTACTTTGATGGATTCGGCAATCTGCGCCCTCCTGTCGAGCTAATACGGTACTTTGGATCGAACGTGACCGACGTTCATTACAATTACACATGGAAACAGCCGTCGGACACAGTCATCTGCGGACATTTATGTTTGGAGTTTTTGACATCGAACGATCAGTAAACGACAAGATGTCTTCGCTTACGGTCAGCGTCACGGGAACGGATCCGAGCGCACTGGTTTGTGACTTTTTTCCACCACTTGAACTGACGGACGGTGAATGGTACGCGGGACTGCTGGACTTTACCACGTACAGCTCTACACCGAACGTGAAAAGCGGAAGAAACAACGTCTTTCCCGTACTAAAGGGAGCACGTAAAACGTTAGACCCGGTCAATATACCAACCGGTGTGTACGAAATCAGCGATATCGAAACGTACCTGAAGAAAGAACTAGCAGACCCGAAATTTTCCCTACGACCCAACAACAACACGTTGAAATGTGAAATTTATTGTTCATACAATATCGATTTCGGATGTACGGAACACACGATCTGTACCATGTTGGGGTTTTCCAAGGACCAAAAGTTAGAAGCGTATAAATTACACACGTCGGACGCGCCTGTAAACATTAACAAAGTGAACGTTTTGGAGATAAAGTGTAACGCTGTACAAGGTTCGTACAAGGCGGGATGAAACGAGCATATACTGCACTCGTTCTATCCAACGGTTGAGCCAGGATTCAAGATAGGCTATTTTCCGCTTAACGTACTACACTTGCGTAACGTTACAGTGTCCGTAAACGATCAGGACGGTGATATTGTGAAATTTCAAGGCGAAGTCATCACCGTGCGTATACATTTGAAACATGTGTAGTAATCATCGGAATTTATTTGACCGATACCCCCGTGATGAAGAGCGGTGGCGACGGCTCGCACTACAAGATAAAAGAGGACAACTCTTTTGGAAAAGGTATCAGTAGATGTTCGTCGTTGGCACGGTTAACAGCAACTAACCGACGCTACCTGATTTCACTAGGATTCAAACTCAAGAAAAACAAGTAACATGGCGGACAGCGATATCGTCTTATCGGTTGAACGTCGACCATTCTTTGAAGACAACATCACGCATTACGAATATCATCCTCATGCACCGTACGCGTCGGCGTCACGATACGGAAATAACGATGAGGTACGCATACCAATCCTGCAACAGGAAGTCTTCATTTTACCGATGGAAAGTTTCCTGTACGTTATAATAGATTATTATTGATTATAGATATTGTTATTGTATTGTCTTTATTATTAGAATGGTTATTAAAATTGGGTGATTGTAAGTTATTGTTTTAGTTTAAAAGAGTATTAGACTTGCTATCAATTCACTGTATTTACCTCCCCACTTACCATCCGTGGATATCTTCACTCTTCTCGATGGGCGACTTCTCTTACTGTAAACACACTTTAAATACACAGATATTCCTTTTGAACATCGAAAAAATGCACATAAAATAAAATAATCCTGATATTCAATTGTAAGTGGAATAATATGATATCAGTAATTTAAATATTACCGCCACCTTATGAGATAATTGTTTCTAAAAAAATTAAACTATTGCTTCTATTTTATAGAAATTAAAACTCTGTATCCACTGATAATAAACTGAGGATTTTATTGACAATGGTTAAATTCAGCAAAACTCTTTTAAAACAATTAATATGATATCTTCATAAACCACAATAAATTAAACAAATATTGAGATCTCTGCAGCTCAAGGCTGGCAACACTGTTGCAATGTACGATAGTATTGTGAACTAGGTTAGGTTCACTTTGGTTAATTATATTACCAATTTTAGTGAATTCTTTTAAGATACATGATACAAGATATAAAGATGTGGTTTTGAATAACCATGTTTATTTATCTACTATTATGAAAAAGAACAAAAATTTCAAATGATTAATCTTGATACGATAGTCGATAATATCGTACTATCGTATGTTATGCAGAGGTCTAGCGAAGCTAATGTCAACACGTGCTTTGAACGTTGCACTGTTAAAATATTATTATTAATTCATTAATTATCACAACTATGTACTGGAAAGAGAAAAATTTTTAAAAACTCTTATTATTGCTTTCATTTCATAAAAATCATTTAAGGACAGAATTGTTTCTTTGTGACAAAATATACGTTTTGGTTCTAGATTAGTTTGCCTAGAAACAAGTAAGTGGTTATTTATAATAAGCAATGTTGTATATAAGATTCTTAATATTATTGTTACAAACACTTTATTTACTATTCATATGATGTGTAATTATCAGTAATAAAATATTCGCACAAGAAAATTATTATTCATCAATTCAAAAGTTATAGTCAATTAAGCGACTATTTTCACATACTAATGAGCGGTATTTAAGTTTAATTCCGCCGTTCTCAATTATTCTTTAAATATAAAATAATTATTTTTTTATTAATTATTGCCATTAGATTGTGCTACAACTTCGTTTATAAAATTCTGATAATTGTTCATCATTATTTACCAAAGCACTCAAGCGTTAACTTGACTAGCGCAGTCAAGACAATAACTTTCGTTAATCAACGAGAATTATTCCTTTTATAATTTTCTTTAAAATTATTAAAATATTGTACTCCCTGATTATTTACACTGAACATGGCCCTTATTATACACTGGTCATGTTAATTCACTTTTCACTTAATTCACTGACACTCGGTAATGTGGTGTTTAGTGTAGGTTAATGTCTGTCTGTGTAACTGGAGGTGACGCGCACATTTTAAAATATTTCTTGCTGACTTTTGACACAGTCCTGTCGCCTCGAGTGTTGTTGAACGATTAAAACATTTCGCTAAAGCGTCTCCTTTCGTCTGGTCAAATTAAGCTATTTGATTGGTTTAAAAGGTCATACTCTCAACCCCAAACACTCTGGTTAAATAAAAGTTTTAATTTTTAGCGTCACTAAGCATGGGTTCGAGATTATCTCTGACGTATACATGGACATTCAAAAATGATTGAAAAACTTATAATGGCTATAAGTTTCTTATTTTTTGTCATATCGTCTTTGGATAGTGGCATTAAATCGCGGACACTTGCGGCTTTATTTTAAGTCTAAACAAGCACTAATTCCGTTCATTAATAATTCACTTGATCTTCTTGAAAACTCATATGGTGGTTCTTAATACAAATAAGTCTTTTTCACCATATTTCGTTGTAATTACACTTTAATACTTATTACTAAACATTTTGAGTCCATTTCTCCTTCATGTTAGTACATAAAACTGTTATATTTATAGTTTAAACAAAATCTGTTAATGGCGTCTATACCAACTATGTCCGATTGTTTACATTTACTTATATCGCTATTATTCCTTATTCTACTACATATGTTTGACATTATAACACTAATGGGTACATCTATATACATTTGTTCATACTTTATTTTGATAAAAATGTTATTTTGTATACACATATAGTATGATTCAACATACATTCTGTTCTCATCTCTCCATTTTGTCACTTATTTATTTATTTTAGTACACATGGGATATATTGTTAGTAATTAAATTTGTGTACAATTGTTGTACATGATTAGTTCAATGTATTCATTAACTTTTTGTCATTTGAAAGCTCTCTAAGTTATAGTATGGTGGTTACTTACACCTGGTTCTATGATTGCAGTTAGTTAGTTTATTATATTTCAATTATTAAACTACTAGTATAATATTTGTGAGATGTTCTCATAGCAGTATTGAACATTTCTCTAACTACTGGTCACATTGGTTACACTCTCTTTATAAGTTTTGATAATGTTTTTTGACTAACTCTCTTGTCACATTGGGGTTCTGTCTATTTAGTTTAATGATATTGTATTCAATTTGATTCATTCGCTGTGTCCTTCAGTTCATATGGTATTCATTGGTTTGCATTTTTATTCTTATTTAGTTTCTGTTTGAAACAATTGTGAATAATTACTTGGCTTAATTAATGTATATGATTTTATGTTATAGGTTCAACTCTTGTGAGGTTATGTGTCAATTGTCTGACAACAATGTGCTACATACTTTTTCACAGTATTTAACTCAACTATTGCCATCTCATTATGGCATTCTACTACAATGGTTTATTATTAAGTTTTACACATTTTGTACACATTTTTACACTATTTGTTGAAACAATAATACTGGTATTCTTTGTCTAATTATGTTACATATTTTGGTGGATTGTACCTAGTCTTTGGTACATTGACTGGTTTATACTCAACAAATTAGTTTATTTGCTACTATTTGTCTTGACATTCATTTACATTTTGTCCTGTGCTGCTATGGCATTCAGGCACGTTTCATATCAAGGGTTACCAAGCTTTTATTATTAATCCCTATGAACAATTAATTCACTTTGCTGTCTCATATTTTTTGGTGGTCTTATTGATTATCTCTGTGATTTTACAATCTTAGATTAAACTTGTTAAACTAATTGTCTGTGCATTTCACTAGTTAATCGTGGATTCTTTCACTTATAATGGTTAACCACTTTTCTCCGTCATAAACATTTTCACTGGTATTGTTTGTGCTGTTTACTTGGGGTAAAAAGGTTATCATATAACATGTTGTTACACTTATATTAAGTATTCACTGTCATTGTTTGTGATCACTTATTGATGCTCAACACTTGGTTTCTTTATTATTGGTATTCGAATAATCATTACACTGATTCTGGTCACTATATTGATTTTAACTCCTTGCATATCTTGTGAATGTCGATGTCTTGTACTGTTCATACATAATCTTCATTCTTCATGGTACATTTCTTTTCCTCTTCTTCTTCTTTTTGTTCTTCTGGTTAGTTGTTTCTCACTGTCGGTGTTCTCCTTGGTTACACATTATTTGTAATAATTCATGTTCCCTGAGTATTGTCATACTCTTCCATATTTTTATCCATGATTATGGTAGTCATTGTCCTATATTTATTTCACACTCATAACACATTAGTTTGTTTTATCACTATGGTGATTGTACTTGATTCGTTTCCTTTTTATGTTGATAATTATTTTCGGCATATCCCCTCACTATTTTGATCTATTGGGCCTGGATGCTAACGTATTATATTGGCTCATTGGTATTTTCTCTCTTTGTTATACTCGATGATACTCTTATTACTCTTCTTTCTTCTTCGTTGGGTTGGTTCAATATTATTCATTCGTAGATACACATTTTATTTGTATTCTCCTGTTCCTTCTTCTATGCTCGATGAAATATTTCCATGTTATCCTTTTATTTGACGATTAGATATTTATTTTATGTAACTGCTATTTTGGTACGTTACAACGTTGAAGGCAAGTTGAGCAAAAAGACCGCCAGCACCGGTACTGTGAACGTGAAAATGGTCAACAACGCGATCGCGTTTCTCTTCGAAGAAATCCGTTACGAACTGGCCGGCGTGGAAGTGGATCGTACCTAGAGCGTCGGCATCACGTCCACTATTAAAACCTGGTATCTGCCGGCAAGCAGGACATTGTCTCGATGCAAAACGCCGGTTGGGTTGCTCCTACAGCTAACGAGCTAACGCCGACCGGCAAAAACGAGGAATTCAACTTTTGCATACCGTTGAGGATGCTGATAGGATTCGCTGAGGATTTCACGCACGTTATTTTAAACATGAGACAGGAACTGATACTGTTACGCACTTCCACCGACGTTAACGCTCTGTTCTCGTCCACGGATGCGCCCGTTAACGCCGATATAGAACTGACCAAAATCTCTTGGATGATTCCGTTCGTGTACGTGAACAACGAAGTACGGATACGATTGTTGGATATCATACGCAAGGACCTACCGCTATTCTTACCGTTTTGTAGTTGGGAACTGCACGAGTAATCGGCTTTACCAACTAACGACAGACAGACTTGGACGGTGAAAACAACTACACAACTGGAAAAATCGCGGTACGTGATACTCACCTTCCAGACCGCCAGAAAGAACAATCTGAAAAAACGCGCAGACGAATTCGATCACTGCAATGTGACAAACGCGAGACTCTTTCTGAACGACAAATACTACCCGTACGATAACCTGAACCTGGATATCGATAACGGACGTTACGCATTGCTGTACGACATGTATACACGATTTCAAAAATCGTACTACCACAGGAGTCAAACCAAAGTACTTCTAACACCTACTGAGTTCATAGCAAAAGCACCGTTATTCGTCTTCGATTGTAGCAGACAGGACGAGTCGCTCAAGTCTTCACCAGTCGACGTCAGATTGGAATTCGAGTCATCGACCAATTTCCCCGCTCAGACCGCGGCCTACTGCTTGATACTGCATGATTCGCTCAATGTGTACACTCCGTTATCCAACACGGTGCGCAGACACAATTAAACGCTTACTATATATAATTGTTTTTCTTTTTGCTGTAAATAGAACGTTGATTTTTAGAATGTAATGTGTGCATTACATGTATGTGATTTTTTTAATTAAAAAAATGTAATCAATTTTCATGTATTTTATTTTCGTGGAGGGGGAAACGATTGTCATCTCCTCCCTATTCTTCGCTCAGTGTTTCATCAGCGCGACTCGCGAGAGGACGCACAAGATGCTTTCAAACGATCACGAGGGTGACGATAACAATCCCAACAACAACCGCTATTTCAAACAAAGCGGTGAAGCGACGACGACGACAATCAAGTCCTTATCACCAGACGATAAAGAAGTGCAGGTCATCTTAATTCAAAAAATCACATCTCCCTACCCGTGTTACAGAAGCTTGGAAAACCGTTTAAAGAGTTTTAAAGGATGGCCTGTATCGTTAACGATAACGCCTAAAGAATTATCAGAAGCGGGTTTCTTTTACACCGGATGCAACGATAGAGTGAATTGTTTTTGCTGTGGAGGCGGTTTAAACAAATGGGAACGTGGAGAATATGGTTGGATGGAACACGCACGTCATTTCCCTGCGTGCTCTTACGTAATGTTAATGAAAGATAAAAACTTTATCATCAAGGCACTGGGTATCGTTAGCGAACCGCAAGCGCCAACAGCAGCAGTGACAGCGGAGAACGAACAACGCACCGACACGATCAAAGAGAATATAAAAAACGTAGAAGGAGGCTCGAATCGTGATACGATGTGCAAAGTCTGTTACGCACAAAACGTGGAAGTTGTACTTATTCCCTGTCGACATTTTAACACATGTGTGAATTGCGCCATAACCCTACATACGTGTCCCTTATGTAGAACCGCATACACCGCTTACATGAGAGCGTATTTCTATTTCTTTTTCACGCTTTAATTTTATCGCGTAGTGAACACAAGGTTTGAAATCTATGCTGCTGAGACAGAAGTGTTTATTCCGACCTCCGCTAATCTCGCATACCTCAGTGTTTGAACAGCACGCGTTGAAGACGGACGCATGGAGCTACTATCTCCGTACGAGTACATACGCTGCAGTGACTTAAAGCACACAGTACTGTACCCTACAGAAAATTTTGTATACGACGTTTTGACATGTAAGTTTGTTGAACTGATCCGTGACGAAAATATAAGGTACAAAATAAACTTTCCGAAAAAATTCTTTACGTACGTTTCACAACATACAACGTGTCTGTTCCGTAAGACGGACGGATCTGCAGCGTTCCTATTAACACCAAACACGTTGTTTATAACGAAAAAAGGATGTGCGAGGATAAGCTAGCAGTCATACTTGACTTTCACTGTTTCATCGACAACGATGGAATCGAACTCGTTAAGGAACTAGCCGTTATGGATGTCACCGCATTTGCCAGCAGGCATTGGATATTTACACCTCCAGCAGACACGATTGTTTCGAATCACAAACAAATGAGGACAAACACATGGTTAACGGACCATTATCATGGACTAGCATGGACGGACGGGGACACATCGTACGAACATCTTGTGGCGATATTAGAAAATTATACGTTTCCTTTTAACTTCGTATTCGTAAAAGGATTGCAAAAAAAAAGATTTCTGCAGAAGCGTATCGTGCATTTTAATATTATAAATTTAGAAGTTTTCGGTTGTCCCAAACTCGAACAATTACAATCAATACATGGAACAGCCTGTCTCGCGCACCGCTTATTTCCGGAAATATGTACAAATACTAGAGTACACGCTTTACGCGAGTGGGTTGTATCAGATTTTAGAGTAATCAATATGGTTCTGATAAATTACTAATTGGATACATTATTGTTTAACGCTTACGTAAAAAATAACAGTCGTCGCCTTTCTGTCGATTACATCACATATCTAGCCGTATAAAAAAAAAATTAGCGTCGACGACATGTTCAAACAAGCACGAGTGCTGTCTAGTCGTATAAAAATAACCGACTCGCCTCCTCCCCACCTACCCATCGAACATAGCGTGAGAAATCAGGTCGTACCCTGTTCACACGGTTAAAAATAAGCGCTTACTGTGCGTTGAGTGGTTCCCCCTCTCCGGTTTGCACCTCCACAACTACCTCCCTATTTATTTCGCTGTGCACGAGCGTTATTCATTCAGTCCTTGAGAGACGCGCAAGAAAATATAAATTCTTTATTTTAAAATGGCATCATTCACTGCAAAGTTTTCAGCCATTACCGCGATTGAGTATAAAAAAATTAAGGAATTGATCATCGGTGATAAATATCCAATAGAAGAATTGCAGAACATAGACGCGAAGTACGGGAAAGCCGTACTCGTCACTCTCCAAGATTACAGAGACCCTAAACTAAAATATCGTGTATATCTACCAAAGAGATACGCGGGCGTTTTCGAAGATGAGGAATTAAAAAATTTAGTACCATGTTCACTGCAATTGATTTATAGTGGAGAAAAGGATAGAGCTTACATAGTAGACATGTAGAGTAGGACCGAATGGACATCTTCATTTATCATGTATAATTTTCATTGTGCATACACATAATTGTCATTAGCTGCGCGTACGATTACATATATTAACATGTACTTAGTTGTATTTCATTTAATTTCTTTTAATTATACATAATATATTTTAACTTATAATATACTGTGCTTACACATATTTCATTTGATTTAATTGTATTCGATTGTCAATGTACTTACGTCTAGATAATAAAACAAGGCTTACGTGGTGTACATTTTAGAGTAAGCCCGGATACACATCTTCAAAATTAACAAATATATTTGTACATAATTGTCATTGCACGCGTTTACAAATAGTATTTAAAATATAATGTGCTTACACTTATTTCAATTTGATTTAATTCTACACAATTGTGTATGCGTTTACATAATGTTATAATATAATGTGCTTACACATAATTCATTTGATATAATTGTATACAATTGAATTTTGTAATTGTCACTACTGTGTGTGTTTATTTCATTTTTTCGTACATATTTGTCATGTTATAGTGCACTTGATTATGTATTTTGTAATTGTCACTACTGTGTGCGTTTATTTTTACTTGTAATTAGTTTTACTTAGATGTATTTCGTACACAATTGTCATATTGCGCATGTTTACATATTATGTATTTTGTAATTTTCACTACTGTGTGCGTTTACATATTATGTATTTTAAATTGTAATATATTTTGATTACATGTATTTTAATTGTTTTTAATTAATCAGAATTGCTTTAACATTTTTTATTGTATTTCAATTTCAAAAGTCCATCGAACATTAACACTATTCATCACTCAATATACAAGCTATAACGAGTGTTGCACAACGTGCATTCATGTGTTATTACATACAACTAATTTCAAAAATCAATTTTATTAAACAATAATTGCTTGATTATAATATACTTTAGAAATTAAAGAATTTATAAAATCAATTTTATTAAACAATAATTGCTTGCTTATAATATACTTTAGAAATTAAAGAATATTTAGAAATTAAACTCACCCTGTACGAGTTCTAGTTGAGTCTCGAAGAACGATGTGATGTTGAGAGCAATTCGTACAGCTTATATACAATATCTCAAGGATGTACGCGAAAGAGATGATAACAACGACAAAAAAACGTTAGAGCTCCCACACACAAAGTCAAGGACGGCCACTTAGCTTGGCTAGCGTTCTATTTCACACACTAATTTATGTACGTCCCTCTCACACGCAACGATAACATATGCTCAGACAGTCGGAGTCATTTATTACCACTACGTTCACACGCTGCGATAACAGATGGCCAGACAGTCGGATCCAATTACATCATCGTCAGCAGCAGCAGCTTGTGTTCTGTTATTAAACAAATTTATGTACGACTATGTTCACACGCAACGATAACAGATGGACAGACAGCATCATGATGTAAGAAGTTATAAATAACTGCACGTGTAAAGGTCTTAGCGGGAGTCAACTGCCACTTCTCCTTATTAACTCACAGATGGCCAGTCAGCATTCTGATGTAAGCGGATAAAATTAACTCCACGTGTGTAGGTCTCAGCGGGAGCTGATTACATCATTTGTAGCGTCCTGTTATTCACAGGTATTACATAAACTGTAATTATTTTCCATGAGTGTTGTGTGTTTTATATAAGTGAATTTACATTCAATTATGCAATGTATATCATGTGTGTTTCTTACAACAACAAATGTACACGACACTACAGTTTTTTTTACGTTCGTGCGATAGAACTTACATATCAATAAGAATATCATATATAGTAATAATTTATCTTCTATGCACAGAATTACGATAATCAATTTTACAAATGAATCAAATTTCAACTGATATGCAGTGCATATCATGTGTGTTTCTTACAACAAATGTACACTTTTTTTACGTTAGTGCGATAGAAATTACATATCAATAAGAATATAGTATATAGTAATATTTATCCTCTATGCACAGATTTACGATATTCAATTTTACAAGTGAATCGATTTTCAACTGAAGGACCAAGTCATCTTTTTATTTTTACCATTCTGTTCTAATTTAACACAGTTCACAAGTTGGTAACAATGCAATACATGTCACATCAACGATATCCCTTTTCCCATACATAATGTGCATTGATTTTCAACTGAAGGACCGAGTCATCTTTTTATTTTTTACAATATATATTTTACTTAACACATAGACAAGCATTCGAATTTACACAGTTCACAAGTTGGCAACAATGCAATACACGGCATCGACGATATCCGGACGGCGGCGGCGGCGTACATATCCAAACCCGTACACTATAACACATGCACGAGTTGACAACGTGGCCGACGACGCTAAACCAGCACACATGCACAAGTTGGCAACGTCGACACTTTTCCAACATGGCCACCGACGTCCGGAAAACCCCTTACATATACAAACCCGTACACTATAACACACGCACGAGTTGCCAACGAGGCTGACCCTTAACCAGCACACTCCTACACAACCCGACAACCTCGCCACTTTTCCAACATGGCCGACCACACCAATCATCTCCCACCCGACAACATGGCCGACGCCCACCATCATGGACGCAGACCCCACCACTCCCGGCGGCGATCAAGCCGCGGCCAGGCCCCCGCCGGACGGCGAACCGCGAACGGCGAACAGCGAACCGCAGCCACGCCTCCATCAATCAACGCCCAATTACCCGCATACCCACAGCGCCGCCGACAACATGGCCGACGGACGAATCACAACTTCGTCACGCCCACCACGGTCACGTGGGACACCACCACTACCCACCCAAGCCATCCCCACCTCTGGCTTGGGCGGCACTCAGCACCGGATGTTTACCCCCACCACTACAATTTTTGAATTTCGCGCCAAAAGAGGGGGGAGTGACGTCACTTCCGCGGTAGAACTCTCATAACCACCCTACTCCCAATTGATATCATTTAGTTTTTTGCTGTCTAAAGGCACTGAGATGAAAAAAAACTGTTCGTGAAATTGCAGCACTTCTGATAGAGGAAAATAGTTTTTTGATAACCAGCTTACTGGATTTGGTCACCGCCTTGCAGCTCTTCCTAATACTGCCAGTAACAACAACTTCAGCAGAGAGAAGTTTTTCTAAACTTAAACTTAGAAAGTCATACCTACACAATGCGCAGATTTGCACAATAGCGCAGATGCGACTAAGTGATTTAGCCGTTTTAAGCACTGAACATGAATTGACGCAAAATATTAATGCCAGTAAAATAGTTGAAGAGTTCTTAGACTCGGGAGCACGAACGAAGGCGACGGATAGGAACCTACTCCGCAGAGAAAGACAGAGCGATTCACTGCGACGTTACCAGACTATTTTCGTCAACTATCACTTTCTTCTACCGCTAGGGGATTCGCGTAATTTATATGCAATTTACGTTATGTAGAAAACTAATTTACACAGTTTTTACATGGCGTAATAAGTTATTACTAACTTAATAACTAAGTAGCCATAATAATGTAATTAGAAAATTGTAATATACTTGGACCAACACCAGTTCAATTGGATTGTAGTGACAATGGTACGGAGGCAGTCTAACTACACGATGCCCATGCTGCATACTGTATCTATTCTATTTCGTAAGTACGGTACGTAGGCTTGTGTTGGAATTAACAAGAAGCAGCAATTCCGCTCTCGACTGTGATGAATTGTGAGGAATTCCGTTAGAAGTTAACCAATCAATAATATCTGTCTTTCTGGTATTTTTTCACGGAACTTTGTTAATTTCTACAGAGTGTATGCTGGCATTGTCCATAACAAATTATCGAACATGGAGGGAGGTATGGCAATAATTGTTCTACGAACTACTGTTTAAAAATGCTGTAAGTTTCTAAATGGTAATAATCCGAACTCTTAGTCTTCCACCCCCCTTAAAACAAGTTTAGGGTCTTTTCAAGAAAGTGTCTACAAACAACTCTCGCAGCGTCACGAGCCCGCCAAGCTCCCCCACCAACGTTCCCGCCAGTCCCTTCTCCTACAGTAGCGGTGTGAAGGAGTGATTAGCATACATTACACACATTCATATGACGCACGCACGCGCGCGTGCCTTTACTTCCGCACGCACACACGCTTTAATTCTATTCTTTTTATTTTGTTTCAGCTTTTTGTTTTTTATTTTTATTTATATTTTATTAAACGCACGCACGCCTTCAATTCTTTTTATTTTGTTTCTTTTTTTAATTTTTATTAGGAGGGTTTTTTAGTTTATTTTTACGATTATTTATATTACATTAATTACATAATATAGGATTGTGAATTAATCCTTTGTTTTGAAAAAAAAAGAACGGCATTTTCCTCATTTCAGGCGACAGTTAGCAACTCTATCAGATTCATTTTGAATAAAGCAATATAAAGAATAAAAGTATATAGTAATAACGTAAATAATAAACACGAAAGAAATGTAAAGAATTAAAAAAAATAAAATAAAATAAACATATGAAAGAATGAGCGTATGTAAGAAGAAACGAATGTAAATAACTAACGAAAGAGTAACTTTGAAAAATAAAACAATAACTGCACAGCGTAAAGGTAGAATCGTAGCTCCAAACAGAAACGATAAATGTGTTATAGTAGTAGTGGTATGGTAATCACCCATTCTTCACACAGCTACTGTAGTAGTAGGGACTGGCGGGCATATTGGTGGGATCGTGACGCTGCGAGACTTGTTTGTAGACACTTTCCTTAAAAGACCCCAAGTTTACTTTGAGGAATGAAACCCGTGTCTGCTGAGCCAGCGTGAAGCACAATAAGTCGACTTCCTCTACCCACGGAAACTTTCAGTCCTTCGGACCCGTCGCTCATTTTCCAGCACATAGATCTTGCATGGTTCTGATTTACCCACGTTTCGTCAAAGTAAATAATGTGCGATGTTCCAGCTTCCCTGATTTCGTGGATTGTTCTTAAAAACACAGGCCTCTCACTTACAATGTCACTTCTTTACATAAGTAATTTCCTACCGTCATTTGTTTTTTGATACTTGAAATCCATATCCTTCAGTATCCTCAAGGTTGTCCATTTGCTCCCGCTAAAATTGTTGGTTTGTTTCATTTTTAAAACTAGTTTGTCCGCAGTGGGATATTCACGTTTTGCGTGCATACCGAAAACTATCCGTCTCAAAACGTTCTTAGAAACGTAATCAAGTTTACGTACTTCTTCCTTGCGGCTGTGAGTGTTGCTTGCTCGGTGACTTGAAAATAGCGGATCCGTAGCCTTTAACAGAGGATTTCGCTTCACTTGAAATCCGTTGTACCGTTCTTACCCCTACGCCACACGCATCAGCTGTTCTCGCCTGGTATTTAGCAAAGCTGGAACAAACTCCGGTTTCTCCCCGCGCTTGAAGAACTGATAGACACGAAATACGCGTAGCTACAGTTTCCCGAGCTTGTTTGTAAAACACTTGGAGTGATTTATCTTTTTCAGCCATATCTAGCAATAAAGTAACTCACGAAACTCACAACACTAAAACACAAAAAAATCGTCTACGAATATTGCTAACGCGACACGAAGAGCACCCACTCAGTAGAAACGAATGACTGACGTCTATTGGCTCACACGATCACGTGATCGTGACATGCACGTGGTCACGTTCACGTGAGGGTGACGCGCAGCCGGCCCTCATCGCCTTTGTTCATTCTCCAGAGTCTGGTTCTAAAGAAGCGATGACTCGAAAAGCCGTAATCCTTGTTTAATGTGAGAAAGTTGTAATTAATTCTTTGATTAAAGACTTCATTTGATAAAATTTCGTTTATTACCTTATAGTTATTTTACTAAAATTGTAAAAACGTTTTGTATGGATTCCAGTCCATAAGCTGATGTACATATTTGGAGAGTTGCGTCTTTTTAATTGCTTGTGTGTTGCAATGGTGTACCCATTAATTAGTTAATGTAATTGAGTAGAATTATAATATTTATTTTATGTTAATATAGATTATTAAACTTTTACTTGTGAAACTTACTTTGTTTCCTCCCGTACGCGTTTCGGCGTGATGTGCGCCTTCGTCAGCGGTGTGAGACAGACTGCCAGTAACTTGTAATGGTTTTAGTTGGTTGGTTGAGTGGGGGTGTTGTGTGGTGGAAGGGAATTGGCGCGGGGATCCGAATTATTGTTTGTTTTATGTATAATTGTGTCAAAGAGTGTGTTCGATTTATAGTGTAATTGGTCGTTAAGTATGTTGTTTGGTTGTGTTGTGTAGTGTTTGTATATTTCATATTGTTCTGCTCTGTTAAGTTTTCGACTTTTGGGTAAGTAGTGTAATATCTCAAGATTAGTATCTATGTTGGTGTAGCTGTGGTTTTTTGTGTGTATGTGTGTGGCGAACGCGGAATGTATGTTGTTGCTGGATAGAGCTTTTACGTGTTCAGAGTAACGTGATGAAAAGATCTTCCCGTCTGGCCTATATAGGAACTATTACAATCATTAGTTTAATTTGTAAACACCTGTTTTGTTGTATTTGTCTATATCCGTGTTTGTATCATTGATGTGTTTTTTGGTGGTATTGTTTGTTCTGTATGCTATTTTGTTTCCTGAATGTGTTGGCGATTTTGTGTGTGTTGGAGTTATGGTATGTGAGTGTGATGTATTTATTTTTTTGTGTGTTGTTGGTATTTATTGTTTTGTTGTTTTTGTTTATGATGTGTTTGTGTAGTTTGTTAATTAAATTAGTGTTGTAGCCGTTTTTTATTGCTATATATTTGATTGTATTTATTTTATGGTGCCTGTAGTTTTAGTAAGAACCAAATTTTGCTATATAGGCCAATCGATCTTTGCAGACTGTAGTAAGAAAAAAGAATGATGTCAAATTACTTAATGAAACTACACAATAAAGTTTTCCGGTCAGATATTGTTGTATTGCTTATACAGAAACTTGAGCGTTAGTTGTCAAGTATGATTCAAATAGGAATAGTTTTCGGAGTATTTTAAAACAACAGTAAGTAACTTCCACCATTAGAACTTTACCAATGTTCATTAATTTTCATTCTCAACTTACCGATTAATTATTATTTAAGTCTATAGGCTACATGATTAGGTGTATAAATCGTAAACACACTGTAACTCAGTTGTAGCTGGAGCTTAATATGAGCTATAGGTACATTCATATGTGAATATAAACACGTTTGAGTGTATGCGCGTGGACGTGTTTAGTGTTTAAATTATCCCTTTTAACAAGTATGTTGCCAAATGAATCCAAATTAAATAAAACATATTTAAACACACATTAAATATGCAAGAAACTGACGAATTTTTAAGTATTAAAAAAGGTATCCATACTCTGCCATGCAGGCCTATACATACAATGTGTGATAATCTTGATAATATAAACTTTCGCGTACAATGAAAGAATATTGTAAGTAAAGTAAATAGGTATAACAATGGGCTCACGAAATACATAAAGTACTTAGATGACGCCCATGTTTATCTAATGTGTGTATATACTACCTCCCCCACACAAAAAGCACACGTATATATATTACAACAACACAATTTGCATTTATATAATGTATTGAATTCATGGGTGTAATCATAATAAGAAGATGATACGTTATTTAAGTTTAAAATTGTCCCATTATTTATTTAATAAACAAAATCTTTCATTTCGCATATATAATATCGACTCATTATTATATTGTTTGTACGAATCTTTCGTACACAACTTATTGCTAACAAATTACATACACAAGTTATACATAAATCTTATTATCTAATTTTAATTAATTAAATATTTATTTTGCTCTGGGCTTACTCATTGTGTGCTCACCTTTTTTGCAATCGCTGATTAATTTGCTTCAATAATGAGTTTACTTGTATTCAAATTTTTTTTATTTTAATTTGTTTTAACTTTCTACTGAATATGCATTCTCCTTTATCAACAAGACTTTACTAATTACGTTAATTCAAAAATTAAATATTTCTCTTATCATTTACGTTACTCTCAATTACTAACTTTTATACAAGAAATATTATTCTAACTTTTATTCTGCTTTTACATTTATGTACAATTTATTTATTTTAATACTGGTTGAATGTCTTTCATTCCAACTATAATTAGTGTCTTTCAATGTCTATAATTACAATGGTTTGTTATCACCTCGTTTGACGTGGTTATCCGTACGTCCTCCTTTGGTCCTCTGGTCGTGTCCTCCGTGTTCTTCTGGTCATCTGGTCGTATCCTCCGTGTCCTTCTGGTCCTCTGGTCATGTTCTCCGTGTCCTTCTGGTCCTCTGGTCGTGTTCCACTGCATGTATTGTTTAATAGTCATCTCGCCTCACATCATATGCTGCCGGTGTGTCCATAGACCTCATCGTATGTACTCTGCTGCTCTGGTTGGACATCTAGTTGTCCTGTGACTCTTACTATAGATGTGAATTAGCGTCGTCGATTGACATAGCCTCCAGTGGCAACGGTTGAATCGAGAAGAAGAAACTTTATTAGCGCTACCTAGTATTGATAGTCAGGTCGTGCAAAAACTCATGTCTGAACAACCTGTCAGATTCTGTCGAAGCGTCACTTCTCCCACTCTGGTTCAATTCACAATTTTCGCCTATCTTCGCGAATTACGAAGTTTGTTTCACATCACTCGATGCTCAATCGATCACTAATTTTTATATGTTTACTATACGTAAATTACACTTCTTTATGTTAATCACAAAAAGAGCTATTCATTTTTTACGTATAGTAATTGCACCTTTCGTCACATCGGTACGGTCTTTTAACACTTTATTCACCTTTAATTTCTATACACTTTGGTGTCTTTTGTTTTACCCTATGCCGGTTTATTGAGAAACCGGCCGTCTGTATAAAAATATAATTTATTAATACTTGTGATTTATTATTCACGTGGTCAGTGCGCCGTGTTTCGGGGTTTCTGCAGGCCAACGCCATCTGTTGACGGAACCGGGTAATTATGTTTCCCGACTCAAAGGATCTCTTGCAGGTTCGTTCAGTCGGGCCTTGACAATTACTGCGTGCACAGCCTATTCTCCTTTGGCAGTCTGAGTGGTTAAATTTTGTATTTTTTTCTATCCTATCATGCTTAAGTAAACGCTTACGGACCTCCGGTGAGTAAAGCATATATATATTATTCTTTGGTGTGTAAAAAGTACAAATTTAAATTATAATTGGCGTAGATGTGAACGGATAAGTTTCATAAGCATGCCTCATGTGTGGCTGACCGGAAGTATATTCATTGTCATATATTTTAATTGTTTAAACACTGAAACAGTCTTATACCTTGTGTTTGGTAAATAGTAATTGTCCATGTGAAAAGGGGTGTAAAAATTATGTAATTTTGTGGAACTGGGGAACTTTGATGAATTGTCTGTGTGGGCACGTGGCCTTTATAAGCTTAATACCTGTCTGAGAATGTTAACTTTTCATACGTATGTAAGGGTACGTTATAAATTTATATCAATTAATGAGGCATTGAGGCCTTGTGTGTGACTTGGTAATTTCTAAACAAAAAGAGAAGATGTTAAACGTATTTATAAAGAACGTAGTGGAATTGGTCAGGGTGGCGTGTGTTTGATTCCGGTTCGAATTTGCCTATACAAACCTTGGCAGTGGTGCATGTGTGGGTTATGCTTGGGAATAAGTGATTTGCCAGCAAATTAATTATTATCAATGCTTAGGGTTCTCGATGTAGTCGGAGACCTGACTCCAGCTTGGTGGTGATTCCAGCTTCACCATGACCTGAAAACACTTGACTCTCGTTCCTCGGCTGGTGGAGGAGAAACCACTGTAAAGCATGCCACTGTAACCACTTGGGAACCATCTGGACCAAATAAGGTGATATTTAACCAATTCTTACATAATTGGGCCTCTAGAGAGAAGAACTTGTATCGTGCATTTAACATCCACTCAAATGAACTTTCTACACCATTAAACTGTTTTAATTGGGTACGTGCCGGCTGGACAATTTTTCATGTAACCTTGGTTTGATAATACACTTAGTCTAGAGAACAATTGTAGGCCCGCTCGCTGGATGTGTCCAGCGCGCATTAATTTTTATGCTTTATTGTAAAATTTATGCTCTATAATGGGTTTTTTCTGCACTTAATTACTTTCGTTTTTCTTAGAAGGGCTGGGGTTTTTTTTATTCTGCAATCAGGCCGGGTTACTTTCTTAAAATCACTTAATCTGGAGTAGTCACCTGTTGGTGAAAATCCATGCAAGCTCCCGGACATGTTACTTTCTGTCGGGTCTGACTCTTGTCCAGCTTTCTTCTACCCTGTCCGGCCTTGGGGGTTTTTCTAAATTTTCTTTGTAATGGTTTATGGATTTTTCGGATGTTGTGTGGAACATGTTAGCGGACGGGCCAATCCAAATTTTCTTTAAATTTATAAATGTACTTTTTGTAAAACTATAGAGGCTGTACTGACACTTTAAATTTGTAATTGTATTTTCTTATTATTATGGGCCAATCCAGATTTTTCTTTAAAAATATAAATGTATTTTTTTTTTTACATAACTATACAGGCTGTACTGGCACTTTAAATTTATAAGGGTATTTTCTTGTTATTATGGCCAATCCAGATTTTCTTTAAATTTATGAATTTTTTTTTATAAAACTATACAGGCTATACTGGCACTTTAAATGATAATTGTATTTTCTTGTTATTATGGCCAATCCAGATTTTCTTTAAACTTATGAATGTATTTTTTTTATAAAACTATACAGGCATGTGGAATTTCTTAAATGGGGTGGTGATAAAAATATACAGGCTGTCCATCAGGCTTTATAATTGTAATTTGTCTGTGATTCTGTGATGTATATGTATGTATGTTATATTAAGTGTTGTTGAATTATGTGTTGAAATAATGAATAATATTGATATATATATATATTATAATAATATTTGAAATATTGGAATATTTATAACGTTAACAAAAAAGATTTATGCTTATAATAATATAAATGCATGCAATAATAAAAGTTGTTATCCTACTGTTAATAGCGAGTATTAATTGCAAGTCCCGTCGCATTGGATCCAGCTCACTTTATGCTTCTTCTAGGCCTTCAGCCTAGTCCTAAATATCTAGTAGCCTCTTAAAAAAAAAAAAAAAAAAAAAATTATAAAACAAAAATAAAAAGAGAGGGTTACAACCCTATCGTACATATTTTTCTTATAATTAAAATAAAACACAACAATTCTACTTGAAAAGGGTTAGTTACATTTCAGGAACGGGCAGGCTTCACACACACAAACAAAATACGCGGGTACACAACGCTAGCGACAGGTGTGTCGAAAATGCGTGTCCATGCATGAATTCTGCGCTCCCTATTTTTTAACTACGATCCAGCTTACGCAATCTGAATCATGTTTATTAATTCATATTTATTTATTTTTATTATTTATTTCATTTATTTTGCCAATGCACAGTACCGTTAATGGTTGTACTGTTGCAATATAGATGTAACATAAAAGATATCCTCACTATGCACATTCAGATCCTACGCATCGATATAAGAAAAAAAGTTCTTATAAACGTAAGTTCCAAAACGTCCCGATATCTATGAGGCTACCATTTTCAGTGTTTTAAGCGAAAACTTA
Source organism: Magicicada septendecula (assembly GCA_034769895.1). NCBI lineage: Eukaryota > Metazoa > Arthropoda > Insecta > Hemiptera > Cicadidae > Magicicada > Magicicada septendecula. Next base: position 229,615,629 of record CM068368.1, on the reverse strand, counting down.
TAGCTCAAGAATAAATTAACCTATCTTAAATGAAATCTGATATTCATGTTTACATTAATATTCTTTAACAAATAAAAATCACGGTTATTTTTTGATTACAAATATCAAATTTGCGGTTGTTTTAAATATTTGATTAGGCCTACTATTACCTCTGTAAATTTTAATTTTATGAAATTTCAGTCTATCAAGTAAACTGTTAAGCATGTTATTATGATCACAATGACACCTTGTTTAAATTCTGTAAAAAATAACCAAATTATGGGAGAAAAACAGCGTACCCATAAGTTTTAACTACATTTTTTTTTGGTGCTCGACCGCGATTCATCCATATAAGAAAAATTTATTTAAAGTTATTAGTATTTTTTTAATTAGCTCAGTAACAGTAATTTAGAACAAAGTAAACGATCGATTTTAAATGACATTAATAACTTTTAACACAGTTAACTACAAAGTTAACCAATCGTAATTTGAATCACAATAATTACAATTATTAGAAAACGATAGTGACATGTTTAGATTTGTAAATCATCTATTTCCTTTAGTAAGTTCAGTTATAAAACCAGGGGTTTAACTAAATAGTCCCTTTCTAGGCATCCCCTGCCTTCAGGATTTCTACCGACATCAAGAATTACTTGATTATAATATTATAACACTATTTCAATTGTAGCCTACAATCCAGAAAGTTATAAATTATGTTTGTTCCCCATTGTTACTAAAACTATTTATCCGAAATCTAATGTAAATAATTACACCACCTTTTTCTGGCTATCAATCATTTTCCATTTCCTTCAACGACGTTTTAGTTTTGGTTTGCTAAATTCCGATTGGATTTCCAAGTTCCCATTCTTACTTTGGTTTGTACAACTTTGAAGCTGCTACTACGTAAACCAGTGATATTATTCTATTATTCTTAAACAGCCTGTTGTAGTATTGTTACAGAAAATATTGCCTCAAAGCCACAACACCTATGGCGAATCAATAAAGAAGGTTCTGAAACACTTGTAAGCGTACAAGCACCTCCCTATAAGTAGGCCTACCATTCATAGTCGAAAGCGAGGCAATTCCTTAACAGGGAAGTCTTGAGAAGTTTAAAGCAAGCAGCTACTGATTGATTAGATTTGTGTATTTTAAGCGCCGGGATGATGCTTCTGAATGATGTTTGCGTCCATATATTTATTTGTATATTAGATACTGTGATTTGGTGGTAGATATTGTGAACTACAGCGAGTTTTAAAAATCACACGTGACGAAAGTAGCCTACTGTTGTTTTTTTTTTTACTTTCTTAATTTCGAAACTGGCAATTCTACCTGTATCATTGATGTTTTGTCAACTATTTGTAATCAAAAGATTCCTGCAAAGTATAGCCGTTGCGATGAACAAGAAAAATGAAGTATTCCAGGGAAAAACAAACTAACGGGAGTAGCCCTGCAGTGATTTGAATCATTGTGAAAAGACAGTAGAACTAGTTGCTGTAAATGTGACAACTGTGGTATTCAAGCAGTACACACGATGAGATGTTGTTGCTTTTGAAAATTAAACAATTTTTCAAGAATTTTGCACAACTATTAACGAATCATCTGGAAAGAAGACAATATATCAAATAGATGAGGTTCTACAAGTTGCGGCTGTAGAAAGGTGACAGTCATCCTCGAGCTGTGAAAGGCATGAAGCCAGTGCAAGAAATTACCCCAACTTATTAAAAGTATACATACGGAAACTAGGGAGGATAGATCGCGACAACAATTAGCAATCTCACTCACACACTCTTTCTTCACGACAATACTAGCATCCGTCTAATGTTCTCGCCAGCCTTGTTGCAGCCAATGTTCACACTATGAAACACTGGATAAGACTGTTGTGAGCATGTACGAAATAAATACAAATATTTAAGCCTCGCAATTAGGTGTTTGTTCAGTGCGCATCTCAAAGCCGGTGTTCAAAATCTACCGTCAGGTCTATATCGACACTCTTATATGATGCTGAGGCGATTGTTTAACTGAGAAGATTGCAAACGCTTGGATTGTACATGGCTACATGGATTATGTCAATGAATACAATTGTTACTAAGTTTGTTTTTGAATTTTTCTTCTGTGTAAATAACTTTGTTTAGTAAGGCCTTAAAAATTAATTTTTTGAAGTACAGTGAACTGTGAGAACAATCTGTTACGTGCATCAAGGACAAACATAAGCGTTACATTAGGATAAATCTAAAATTTAACAAAGTTATGAAACAAGATGACGTCGTATTTCGAAGGGTTTTCTCGATTTACATGAGTGGGGCGCGCGACAGCTTCGCTATCCAGGTAAACATTTTATAATTACACACGACAACTCCGCTCGCCTCGCGTTAATGGTCCCAAACGAGATACGACAACTCCGCTCGCCCATCTTTCCCACCCCCTCGGTATTACTCACTCACAGTAGATAAAATAAGCCTATGTGTGATTATACCGAGCGGAGCTGTCATCGGTTTTCATTACGGCGTCTGTCGAAAGTCAGCGTAAAACTAAATTAATAGTTTTAGATAATTTTAAGTATTACCAGGGCAAGTGTATGCAGAGCGGTCAAGTGAAGAGGAGATCTAATACAAAAACGTGCAACGCTAGAATTTATTCAGTCGGGAACAGTAGAAGAAAGATTAATTTGAAGCACAGATGGTAACCGTAAATATCCTGTCGTTATCCGCCAAGATATTCAGCGTCAGATTATTAGTACTGCCGCGAAACGAAAAGCAGAACCAGATGTATATGAAAGATCATCAAAAGTTTCCATCCTGCAGCTGGAAGTTTGATTTGATTCCAGCAGCTCTAATCTGCTGGAAGTGACGCGTAAATGACGTGCGCGTTATTAAACAAAAAAGTGAGGACGAAGTTTTTGATATTTTACGAACACTTGAAACAAAAAGTGGTGCAAATTTTGTGCATGTAGTTGGCAGACAGAAACATATTATTTTTACTTGCGCTACAAACTAAAAATTCTTATGGTATTTATATGGACGGAACATTTCAATTTTGTATTATATTTATTCACTACTTTTTCCAATCCACGGCTTCCGAAGTAATCATTACTTATCACTCGTGTTGTGTTTTAGGAAATAAGAAGATTGAAACTTACAACTATGTATTTTATTTAATCTAAGAGGCGTGCAATTTAAAAGATTTAGATTGCAAATACCCTGAATGTGATTATTGACTTTGAAGAAGAAGTTACTCGAAGTTCGATCTTAGTAGCACGTTTGGTTGCCGTTTTCACTTACCACAGTCTTAGTAGATAAAAGCACAAAACTTAGGTTTGGTTTGTGAATCTAAAAATAGGGATTCGGAAGTCGTAAAATAGTTAAATAAGATCGTGAAATAAGACCCGAGTGGGGCTGAACAGAGTTGTCGTGCTCTGGCGTGAGGCTGTTGACTCCTGCCACTGAGTCAATAGTTTTATATTTTGTCACCGGACAAAGCGCTTGCCGCATGGCAAATGATGCCAATCGTACACTCTAGTGTTTTGGTGGCCCTAAAAAGGACCGGGTAGCGAGAAAGCTGATGTTGGTCGTGCCGCGCTGAGATGTTCTGCAGTCCTCTTCTTTCGGCATCGGTTGTAGAGTCGGCTGCCGGCCCAGCGAAATCTATCGCTGGCGCGGAACTGGAGGGCGAAGACGCAAGAACGCCGGTTCTATTCTTCGGCCGTTCCTTCCGGCTGACTCCGCGCCGATGTCGTCCGAGAGAGGGAGGAGATGAAGTGCGTCTGATGGCGTGGCGATGAAGAGTGCTCAAAATTACACGACTGGGAGTCGCGAGTAGTGCAGTGTCCCGAGTCTCAGAAAGGGCTCCTGCCACTGGGTCTATTTGAGTTATTTATATATCTTTTAGCTAATTATGGAGGGGTCTGAAGCGACCTGCAATTGGTGGATTATACCACCGGGACTAACAAACGAGGTCGCTTCTAGGTCTCATCCGGTCGCGGGGTGTATTTACCAAGTCCGGCAATGAGGGAATTGTGAGTCACTCTGTCGGAACGAACATAGAATCTACGCGCCAGGCGTCTCACGGTGTCATCAAAAGAGCGGACACCGAGTCCTCTCCTCAAAAGACGAGAAGAGTACCTCCGGGGGACTTTACACGCAAGCCTCAGTCCCCGGTCGAATACGCGCTGGAGCGCTGTTCTATGACCACGAGCCAGGTATCCCCAAACAGGACAGGCGTAGGTAATCACGGGCAACACGTACGAGTTGACTATGAGCTTACCTAGCCGGGGGGTCATTGCCGGATTAGATAGCACGGGCCAGAGTCTACTGAGTTGCGCCGAAGCGCGTTGACGGATGTATTACTTCCATATTACTTCCATATTCCTTAAGGAATGGAAGTATGGTGATGGCAAAAAAAATCGTGTTCGAGATTATTGCAGATTCTGATTCTACTACACTCAAAACATGAAAAAAAGTCGTTTTCCGAAAAGTGTCTGTGTGTCTGTCTGTCTGTCTATCTGTCTGTCTGTCTGTCTGTCTATCTGTCTGTAGATTTTTTTTCTATGGCAAACGATAACTGCCGCAAATTCGAACAGAATCAAATAATTTTTTGCATGCAGCCCTGATTTGCAGAGTACTCGCGACCTATTGTTTTTGGTGAAGATCGGTTGAGGGAAAGGGGTAGTTTACCTACAACGGTTTTTTTTTAGCAAGGGTAATTTTGTTTGTTTGGCAAACGATAACAGCCGCAAATTCAAACAGAATCAAATAATGTTTCGCATACAGCCCTGAATTGTAGAGTTCTCAAGATCTGTTGATTTTGGTGAAGATCGGTTAAGGGAAAGGGGTAGTTTACCAGTAACGTTTTATGTTTTACAAGGGTATTTCCTATGGCAAACGATAACAGCCGCAAATTCAAACAGAATCAAAAGATTATTTGCATACAGCCCTAAATTGTAGAGTTCTCAAGACCTATTGTTTTTGGTGAAGTTCGGTTGAGGGAAAGGGGTAGTTTACCGGCAACGTTTTTTTAACAAGGGTATTTTCTATGGCAAACGATAACAGCCGCAAATTCAAACAGAATCAAATAATGTTTTGCATACAGCCCTGATTTGTAGAGTACTCAAGATCTATTGTTTTTGGTGAAGATCGGTTAAGGGAAAGGGGTAGTTTACCTGTAACGTTTTATGTTTTAACAAGGGTATTTCCTATGGCAAACGATAACAGCCGCAAATTCAAACAGAATCAAAAGATTATTTGCATACAGCCCTAAATTGTAGAGTTCTCAAGACCTGTTGTTTTTGGTGAAGATCGGTTGAGGGAAAGGGGTAGTTTACCTGCAACGTTTTTTTAACAAGGGTATTTTCTATGGCAAACGATAACAGCCGCAAATTCAAACAGAATCAAATAATTTTTTGCATGCAGCCCTGATTTGCAGAGTACTCGCGACCTATTGTTTTTGGTGAAGATCGGTTGAGGGAAAGGGGTAGTTTACCTACAACGGTTTTTTTTTAGCAAGGGTAATTTTGTTTGTTTGGCAAACGATAACAGCCGTAAATTCAAACAGAATCAAATAATGTTTCGCATACAGCCCTGAATTGTAGAGTTCTCAAGATCTGTTGATTTTGGTGAAGATCGGTTAAGGGAAAGGGGTAGTTTACCTGTAACGTTTTATGTTTTAACAAGGGCATTTCCTATGGCAAACGATAACAGCCGCAAATTCAAACAGAATCAAAAGATTATTTGCATACAGCCCTAAATTGTAGAGTTCTCAAGACCTATTGTTTTTGGTGAAGTTCGGTTGAGGGAAAGGGGTAGTTTACCAGCAACGTTTTTTTAACAAGGGTATTTTCTATGGCAAACGATAACAGCCGCAAATTCAAACAGAATCAAAAGATTATTTGCATACAGCCCTAAATTGTAGAGTTCTCAAGACCTATTGTTTTTGGTGAAGTTCGGTTGAGGGAAAGGGGTAGTTTACCAGCAACGTTTTTTTAACAAGGGTATTTTCTATGGCAAACGATAACAGCCGCAAATTCAAACAGAATCAAATAATGTTTTGCATACAGCCCTGATTTGTAGAGTACTCAAGACCTATTGTTTTTGGTGAAGATCGGTTAAGGGAAAGGGGTAGTTTACCAGTAACGTTTTATGTTTTAACAAGGGTATTTCCTATGGCAAACGATAACAGCCGCAAATTCAAACAGAATCAAAAGATTATTTGCATACAGCCCTAAATTGTAGAGTTCTCAAGACCTGTTGTTTTTGGTGAAGATCGGTTGAGGGAAAGGGGTAGTTTACCTGCAACGTTTTTTTAACAAGGGTATTTTCTATGGCAAACGATAACAGCCGCAAATTCAAACAGAATCAAATAATGTTTTGCATACAGCCCTGATTTGTAGAGTACTCAAGACCTATTGTTTTTGGTGAAGATCGGTTAAGGGGAAGGGGTAGTTTACCTGCAACGTTTTTTTATCAAGCGTATTTTCTATGGCAAACGATAACAGCCGCAAATTCAAACAGAATCAAGTAATTTTTTGCATACGTCCCTGAATTGTAGAGGTCTCAATGACTTTCGATTTTGGTGAAGATCGGTTAAGGGGAAGGGATAGTTTACCTGCAACCTTTTACGTTTTAACAAGAGTAAAGTACTTGAAAATTTATTTAAACTTTTTGAAACAATGGTAATTGTTAAAAATAAAATAATTTTGTTGCCAGGCAATAAAATTATAATTTTTTCATTTTAATGTAATATAATATTTTTCATTTAATACAGCAATAAAAAGGCAGGTAAGACACAGCCTGGCTGTTTGGCTGAAAATGATTTTAAATATAAATCTTAGAATATGGAAGTCATGTATGGTTCTCCATACCGATATTTCCTTAAGGAATGGAAGTATGGTGATGGCAAAAATAATCGTGTTCGAGATTATTGCAGATTCTGATTCTACTACACTCAAAACATGAAAAAAAGTCGTTTTCCGAAAAGTGTCTGTGTGTGTGTCTGTCTGTCTGTGTGTCTGTCTGTCTATCTGTCTATCTGTAGATTTTTTTTCTATGGCAAACGATAACTGCCGCAAATTCAAACAGAATCAAATAATGTTTTGCATACAGCCCTGATTTGCAGAGTACTCGCGACCTATTGTTTTTGGTGAAGATCGGTTGAGGGAAAGGGGTAGTTTACCTGCAACGGTTTTTTTTTAGCAAGGGTAATTTTGTTTGTTTGGCAAACGATAACAGCCGCAAATTCAAACAGAATCAAATAATGTTTCGCATACAGCCCTGAATTGTAGAGTTCTCAAGACCTGTTGATCTTGGTGAAGATCGGTTAAGGGAAAGGGGTAGTTTACCTGTAACGTTTTATGTTTTAACAAGGGTATTTCCTATGGCAAACGATAACACCCGCAAATTCAAACAGAATCAAAAGATTATTTGCATACAGCCCTAAATTGTAGAGTTCTCAAGACCTGTTGTTTTTGGTGAAGATCGGTTGAGGGAAAGGGGTAGTTTACCTGCAACGTTTTTTTAACAAGGGTATTTTCTATGGCAAACGATAACAGCCGCAAATTCAAACAGAATCAAATAATGTTTTGCATACAGCCCTGATTTGTAGAGTACTCAAGACCTATTGTTTTTGGTGAAGATCGGTTAAGGGGAAGGGGTAGTTTACCTGCAACGTTTTTTTATCAAGCGTATTTTCTATGGCAAACGATAACAGCCGCAAATTCAAACAGAATCAAGTAATTTTTTGCATACGTCCCTGAATTGTAGAGGTCTCAATGACTTTCGATTTTGGTGAAGATCGGTTAAGGGGAAGGGATAGTTTACCTGCAACCTTTTACGTTTTAACAAGAGTAAAGTACTTGAAAATTTATTTAAACTTTTTGAAACAATGGTAATTGTTAAAAATAAAATAATTTTGTTGCCAGGCAATAAAATTATAATTTTTTCATTTTAATGTAATATAATATTTTTCATTTAATACAGCAATAAAAAGGCAGGTAAGACACAGCCTGGCTGTTTGGCTGAAAATGATTTTAAATATAAATCTTAGAATATGGAAGTCATGTATGGTTCTCCATACCGATATTTCCTTAAGGAATGGAAGTATGGTGATGGCAAAAATAATCGTGTTCGAGATTATTGCAGATTCTGATTCTACTACACTCAAAACATGAAAAAAAGTCGTTTTCCGAAAAGTGTCTGTGTGTGTGTCTGTCTGTCTGTGTGTCTGTCTGTCTATCTGTCTATCTGTAGATTTTTTTTCTATGGCAAACGATAACTGCCGCAAATTCAAACAGAATCAAATAATGTTTTGCATACAGCCCTGATTTGCAGAGTACTCGCGACCTATTGTTTTTGGTGAAGATCGGTTGAGGGAAAGGGGTAGTTTACCTGCAACGGTTTTTTTTTAGCAAGGGTAATTTTGTTTGTTTGGCAAACGATAACAGCCGCAAATTCAAACAGAATCAAATAATGTTTCGCATACAGCCCTGAATTGTAGAGTTCTCAAGACCTGTTGATCTTGGTGAAGATCGGTTAAGGGAAAGGGGTAGTTTACCTGTAACGTTTTATGTTTTAACAAGGGTATTTCCTATGGCAAACGATAACACCCGCAAATTCAAACAGAATCAAAAGATTATTTGCATACAGCCCTAAATTGTAGAGTTCTCAAGACTTATTGTTTTTGGTGAAGATCGGTTGGGGGAAAGGGGTAGTTTACCTACAACGTTTTTTTAACAAGGGTATTTTCTATGGCAAACGATAACAGCCGCAAATTCAAACAGAATCAAATAATGTTTTGCATACAGCCCTGATTTTTAGAGTACTCAAGACCTATTGTTTTTGGTAAAGATCGGTTAAGGGAAAGGGGTAGTTTACCTGCAACGTTTTTTTATCAAGCGTATTTTCTATGGCAAACGATAACAGCCGCAAATTCAAACAGAATCAAATAGTTTTTTGCATACGTCCCTGAGTTGTAGAGTTCTCAATGACTTTCGATTTTGGTGAAGATCGGTTAAGGGGAAGGGGTAGTTTACCTGCAACCTTTTACGTTTTAACAAGAGTAAAGTACTTGAAAATTTATTTAAACTTTTTGAAACAATGGTAATTGTTAAAAATAAAATAATTTTTTTCGATACGATCCTTTGGGGTCTTCCACGTCTCCACCTAAACCATTGGACCGATTTCAACCAAACTTGGCACAAATACTTTACGCAACGGGAGAACCAACATAGGACAGGTGTTTTTTCGATACGATACTCTGGGGGGTCCTTTGCGGTCTTAAAAAACTATTAGATCTGGTTACTATGGCAACCCAATAGTATAGATTCTGTTCTAAATATATTATCGCATTAAATTGAAGACCACGCGAACGAAGTTGTGGGCAACAGCTATTTATTTTTAAGAAGCCTACTTTAATTAAACTTTATTAATTAAACTAACATTTTCATTACATACAACGTGAAACTCCGTAGCGCAGCACGGGTATTCTGCTAGTCATGTACAAGAGAAAATATATCGTGCGTGGCAGGCAAGCATATCTCAGTTATGTACTGTTTACGTTTCCATTTTATTATTATCACTACCGCAATAAAAAGGCAGGGAAGACACACACACACACACACACACACACACAATTCGCGTTATTTCTGGCCTCATTCATGTTTATTTTCTTACATTTGCACGGTTTTTAAATGGAAAGTGCCGAACCCATACCAACATAACGCATGCAAGCCGAAAAAGTGTCCAGCGTGGATAGCGATTTGCTTCCTGTGGATCGCTGGGCAGTGTAACTGCACGTGTTTACAGAGGAACGATTCATAGACAGACTTTTCGTCTTTAGGGAATGAACCCTCTGCAAGATGCTGAGGGTCCATGAGTGACTTCGGAGCGCTCCTTCTTTTCCGCGTGTTTGTTCTGTGAAACGTACACTGTAGATTCGCAGATTTATTCTAAGCAACGCTCAATAGGAAATGTTGAAAATTTTTGTCCACGGTGAACCCTCATACACACTAAACCTGCTCTGATGTTTTAATTACGGACATCATAAAATTAAAACTTTGGAAACTTGAGCACTACTTAATGGAGATCAATCATTAACTTATACAAGCCATTAATTTTATGCATATTTTTTATATATATGTGTACAACGTTATCGGCAACAAAGAAGTAGTTTTTGTTAAAATTCCTACCCGGGATATTTGGCCTTAGTCCAAGGTTTTCTACAAAACGAGACGTTTCGGCAATGCCATTGACTTCCATCATCAGTGAAAATCGAGTGTGTAACGTGTGGTGGTATATGTTAGTGACCACAGTACTGTGGTTAAGGCTGAAGCAGTAAGTAGAAAGAAGTAGTTTCTATGGTAATATTTCATTTCGAAAATGATTTTAAAAATAAATCTTAGAATATGGAAGTCATGTATGGTTCTCCATACCGATATTTTTGTATGGGTTCGCCAGGTGAGTCGGGAGTCCACGTGAAGCCCGAGGTACTTGACGCTGTTGGACCAGGGTATCTCGAAGGGGCCTACTTTAAGCGGCCGAGGCCGCTTGCGTTTACGCAAGAATATTAACGCGGCGCTCTTGGAAGCGTCAACGGCAACTCTCCAGTCATCGGTGCACCCGACATACGCGTGGAGTTGACGCTGGAGCTTGATTGCCGCATAACTCGCGTTCGGCTCTGAGACAAAAGCCGCAGTGTCGTCCGCGAACAGCGACATCTTAACTCCAGGAACTCGGGGCGTGTCGTTGACAAACAGCGAGAACAGGAGAGGCGGAAGTACACTTCCCTGAGGGACACCAGCGATAATACGCCTCTCCGAAGAGAGACCGTGGTCTATTCTCACTCGGAAGCTACGGTTTCGCAGAAAGCTGCCGATTAAGTGAACGTAGCAATCTGGGAGAAGGACTTCCGTGAGCTTGTAAAGGACACCCTCGTGCCACACGCGGTCAAAGGCTTTCTCTACGTCTAGGAAGATCGCAGTCGTCTGTTTGCCCTGGCAGCCAGCCTCGGTAATGCATTCCACGAGTCTCATCAACTGATGAGTCGAGGAGTGCAGCTCAGGAAAGCCGAACTGTTCGGGGATCAGCACGTCTAGTCTTTCTAGGTGGTCGCGGATCCTACGCTGGATCAATCGCTCGAAAACCTTGGACGTCGCGGACAAGAGGCTGATGTGCCTGAGGTTTTCCACGCGAGAACAATTCTTTCCCGGCTTGGGTATCGCTATTACTGTAGCCGTTTTCCATTTCACCGGAACGTAGGCCAGTCTGAGGCATGAATTGAACAGGTCAGAGAGGAACTGTGTTCCTCGCTCCGGAAGGCGATGGAGTGCGGATTTCATGACTCCGTCTGGGCCAGGCGCCTTCCGGGGCTTGAGCTGAACAATCCTCTCAGAGACCTCCTCCGGGGAGATGGGCTGCGGCTGGACTGTGATACCGGCCGATAGAAAGCGCTCTACCTCGCGGCAGATTTGCTCAGTGAAAGCCGGGTTCTTGGATGGGTTGGGAGCGAACTGTCGCTCTAAACTGTCAGCCAAGAACTCTGCCTTCTCGAGGGGGTGGCCAAGGGGTTGACCGCCGAGTCCGAACAGTGCGGGGAGAGGCGCGCGTTTAAGCTTTCCCGTTAGGGCACTGGGAATCCGCCAGACATTACGATTCTCGGCAGGGCCATCCATCTGTGTTACAACTAGTTCCCAGCTGCGTCTACGGAACGCCAGCATGTCACGACGCAACTTGCCGGACGCTCTGTTAAACGCAGCCTTGTCAGCTGGGTCACGAGTCCTCTGCCAGCGTCTCCGGAGGCGATTCCTCTTGCAAGCGAGCTGATACACCTCTTCGTGGATACGCTGATAGTCGGGCGTGAGCCCCGGCTTCATCCGGGAGGATACGTCTACCGCCGAGACTACGGCTGTGTCGAATGAGGCAACTGCCTCGTCGACATGCTGGGTAGTGTCGAGCGGGATAAACTCAGGTAGGCGGCAACTGAACGCCGGGCCAAAGCGTTCCAACTCGATTACCCGCCGCTCGTCGCGGACTGTAGAGTGCTGGGTAGCTATATGCACACTGATGGGGCAATGGTCCGAGGACAGTTCCGAATTGACGGAGACGTGGACCTGGCAATAAACGCCCCTGACCGCGCAATGTCCAGTACATCAGGGCGGGAGTTAGCCCTCGAGGGATAGTACGTAGCCCCGGTAGGACCCATGACTGTGACCCGAGCCGCATCAGCATACCTGCGTAAGCGGGCCCCGTTTGGGTTCACCAAGCGGCTCCCCCAATCAGGGTGCTTACAGTTCAGGTCGCCCGCCAGGACTACCCTTCTGTGTGCGCCAAAGACGGCCTCCAGATCGTTCGACACGAGCTCCGATTGTGGAGGCTTGTATGCGGAAACCACGAGTAGACCGCCGAGAGCACCATGGAGCTCAACCGCGGTGCACTCGAGGTTCCGCCGCTGAGGCAGTACAACGCGGTGATGGAGAAAGACTCGCCTTCACCGCGATGGCGGTGCCCCCTCCTGCGCGATCCGACCGGTCGTCCCGGTAGCACAGGTAGTTGTGTAGTCGGAAAAGATGATGCGGGGTCAGGTGCGTCTCACCAAGGAGAAGCACATCGGGCTTGTGACGGGCAACGAACTCTAAGAGCTCAGAATGCCGGGAAGCGAGGCCGTTGGCGTTCCACGCCACGAGCTCGAGGTCTCGCTTGAGGGATTGCCGTGGTTGTCCGTTCATAGCAGACCAATAATACGGCAGGCTTCCACCAAGAGGTACAATTTATATTGGGGCGAGGCTATTGCCAAGCGTTCCTTGATTTTGAGGAAAGTTTGAGCTACTTTCTGCAAGTCGTAGCTTGCCAGAAAGTCGGAAACGACGGCGAGATCATCGGTAGGCGATGCCTGGGGAGAACTCTTGGCGGCAGCTGCATAGCTGCGGCGGGGCGAGGCGGTGGAAGCCTTGGGGGCAGGTTCTGGAGCGGGTGGTCGGTCTGGCTTTTGGCGGACAGGCTTGGGTCCAGTGGCAGGTTTTGGCTGGCCCGTGTTCTTGGCCTGAGGTTTACCTTGCTTCTTGCTTGATCTGGGGTAGCGAGGCTTGGATGGCTGCGGCAGTGGAGGATCAATTTCCTCATCATCCTGCGGCAACGGGACTTTTGCGTAGGCGGGTATCTCGCGTTCCGGTTCCGAGGGCGCGGGTTTTGGTGTGGCCTGTTGAGCTTTGCTCGGGCTCACTGCACTTGGTGGTTTCGGAACCGGAGCATACCTTGGGGCTGGTTTCCGTACCACAGGCTCAGAGGCTTTGGCCGATTTTACTACTGGCTGCATAGCATGTCTTGGCTTGAGCTGGACTGGCTTAGCAAGTTTGTCCAGCTGCCCGTTGTAAACGGGACAGCGCCTGTAATTTGCAGCATGGGCGCCGCCACAGTTGATACAGTACCTGTGGTTGTCAGGAACAGCGCAGGCCTGCGTTAGGTGGTCGAGTCCGCATCGGACGCAGGTCGGCGCGTTCCGACAACCAAAGCTACTGTGGCCGTACCTCTGACACCTATGGCACTGGGAAATCTTCCCGGTCTGACGGCAGGGCTCTACGCTAACGCAGAGCCCGGAAAGCCGTTTCAACTCTAAAAGGGCCTGGGTGGGTTCGCCCTTCTCTACCTGGAGTCTGATTAGGGGAAGGGGTCGACGCGAGCCATAGGTTCTATACAACCGAGAGGCTGCCAACCTCGTAGCCCGCGTCGCACAATTCGTCAAGGACGACCTGCGGGTCGGCCTGTATGTCTAGCCCCCGAAGGACGAGGGCTACAGGCTTGATGCGGTTTAGGGAGTACCTGTGGAACTGGAACTGGTTAATGATATACTCAATTTTAAGTGGTTCGTTTTTCTACAAATGGTCTTTATAGTCTAAAGAATGTATTGTAATGGTTAGTCTCCCATTATTATATGTGAGATTGTGAATAATTCACTAACATTTCCTGTATCTAGTGTAGTCAGACAGTTACATTAATTTTTCACAATTATGGTTTAATTAATTCTTCTTCTTTATTTAATATACTATCTTCTTGCTTAGTGTTTCATCCCTTACATATTTAATTTCCCTAACTATTTTCCCTATCACGTGAGTTGGTACAGGTCGGGTGGGCACTTTTGGCTCCATTACACCGCTGTCCATCCTAAACCTTCTGAGTTCAGAGGAACGTATCATCTACTCAGGTATACGATTGCTGGATCCTCTCTCTACAGTCAATCATCAGAAAACTTTAATGGTAGTCTAAGTGCGACTAATAAAAAATATTCTGGGATTATTCACGGTATTGCTATTCAGATTATATAATATTTTCTTTCTTATTGATTCCCTTTTCTCATACTCTCTAGCTCTCAGTGAAACAATATTGTTGATGGGTATTATTCCTAAAAATTTTCTTTTTCTTTATCAATCTCATTCTAACACATTTTGATTAATAGCTGTACCAATTGTAATAATTCTAGTTGTTCTTATATTCCCCGTCTAGTCTTAGTTGTTACCTTCAAGTTCTTTAACTAATTAGTCTTTATTATAGTAATGGTTTATACATATATACATTTTTGTTGTTGTTGTTGTGTGATCATACCCTCAAGATTGGTTCGTTTTAGTATGCCTATATTATTATATTTATTTATAAATATTCTTTTTTTTTTCTTAATTGGTTTGCTTTGGTCTGTATCATAAAAATCTGTCCCTTTCTTCTCGACGTGTCTGTGTTTAGTTTATTTTACCCGTGGTCAATTGCTTCCTCTGTACTTGTTGTTCGGATTATTATTGTTATCCGAACTATTTATTTCTCTGTAATATATCCTTCTATTACCGTGTCTTGTAATTTTTCTAATACAAAATTTTCCCTTGTATTTGCGCCTATTTCTATCATATTCTCGGCTGGTTTATTACACCAATATGTCGATGGTATATCAATAATCGATGATATCCCTGACCTCTTATCATACCTTTCATTATCTGGTATATTTAAATTGAATAGAGATTCATTGAAGTTTTTTCCCACTATTATATGGTGTCATTTCGAACCTCTTTATTAAGTTCCTTTCATAATTCTTAACTTTAATCATTTCTCTATGATTAATAATTGGGAGGTTAAGTAAATTAACTAGACCACTCCTAATCATATCTAATTCTTCCCGTGTATTTTTAATTTTCTTAGGACGTATTATTCCTCTTTCTTTCGTTTTCTTAATCTTCTTATTTATCTGGTTCTTCTTTACTCCCTTACTGTTGATTCCTATGTGCTTAATATTCTCTTGTTTTTGTTATTTTTATTCTCAGGTAACGATGTATTTTTGTCTTATTTAATTCTGTTTCCTCACTACTATCTTCTATTTTCTGATTTAATTGTTCCCTGTTTTTATCGTTTGTTATTTCTTCTATCTCCATTTTGTTATTAATTTTTATTTCTTTCATTATCCTATCCCTATCTTCCAGTTTCTTATTAATATTACCCATTTCTTAATAGCCTCAGACATTTCCCTTCTAAATTCTGTCATTTCCTCTTCGATTTTCTTATTTATTTGTTCGTTATTATCTTCGATCGTTTTACTTAATTCTTCCTTCAAATTCTCCACGGTTTTCTGGTTATTCTGTTTTAATTCTTCTTTTAATGTTTCCATGCTTTCTTCCATTTTCTTATTATTCTCGGCCATTTGTTGGCTTAATTTATTGTTATCTCCCTTTATTTCTCGATTGCTATCATCTATTTTTGTATTTAAAGATTCTATATTCTTATTTAATTTTTCATTTCTTTTTCTATTCTCTTCCAACATCGCATTCATCATTTCTAGGAATCCTGCGTCTCCGGTTTGTGTGGGTTTCTCTGGTTGTTCGGGTCGGTTACGTTCCGCGGGATGTAACATTTCTTCTATATCCTCAACCGGAGTCGCCTCCTTGTCGTCCATGTTGATTTCTCTCTCCGCTTCCGCCGCGCGTTTCTGCGACGTAGCTCTCCGTTGCATTTTTCTGTGTCCGTATTGCAGCTGCCGCTCGAAATTAGGTTATTTTATTTTTTAATTATTATTATTTTTTATTTATTATTTATTTACAATTAATCTGGTAGATTCTGCCCTTCAGGTTGGGCGCCATCTTGTTATATTCGCTGATTCCGTCCGTGTTAAAATGTCACACTTGGTTTAATTTTATTTAATTATTTGAATTAGTCAATTATGTATAATGTTTTATATATGTTTTAAAATTGAATTTGATAACGATTTAATATCTCTTCTTTGCACTGAGTGGTTCGATTAAAATTGAAGTTCAGATACGAATTGGTCAGGTTGACTCCCTCGCAGGCGCCTATGGATCGTGTATTTCGCCGTAGATTCTATTATTGCTGAAATAAACACAAGTTATGTACTAACCATGTACTTACTGAGTATTAAGGTCTGATTTGTTAATCACCATGTTAACATGCGGGTAGATAACTCAATTCAAAATATTTGAGATAATTTGTGTCACCTATAGGAGTACCAATAATTCCCTAACATGTATTCGTACTGTCTAGTAAAAATGAAATTCGTCAACTTTTTTACTGTTTATAAGGTGATTTATTAACCATTTTAATAAATAAAATTACTGATCGATAATAATCTGGCGGTCTGCCTCATTAAGAATTAACATTAGTTCTATTGACTCTAACCCTCAGGGTAGTTAAACTATTTCTTTCTTAGAATATAACATTAAAACTTGGTTAATTACTTTTACAATTTTCGTGGTTTTGTTTGATGCCAAGATACATAACAGAAAATATACACTCTACTGTTTTAACTGCGTAGTTAGCAATGAGTTATATAAATACAAATAACATTAAAAAAATTATATTATTAACATAGAATTGAAAGTTCGATTATCGTCAACATTGAGGTTATCTCAGGCGTGCTGAGCTGATACAAATTTGCATCTATTTTAAAACAAGGTAACGTCTTAACCTATACATAACAAATACACAAAATAATTAAAAATCATAAGTTCATCAATGGTTCATCATGAACTATCAAGTCCATTGATTACTGATCTCTCGTCAGTCAACTAACTACAGTATATCCATTAGCTTAGGTTCATTAGAATATTTAACGATTGTTTAATTAAAAAATTTTTTAATCACAAGGTTAGATAACCTTAAGTTCATATTAATTTAGTGTCTATATCACTGTTTGGATAACCTTTACTAGATAAGTACTGAAACTTAACTTTTGCTTAAAATTCAATAATGTTCATTTTAAAATGTATGAATCAAAGTCGATTAGTTTATGGATTCATGTTTCAAAAAAGCTGTAATAGTTTATGTTTATTTTCCTTACTCTTCGTCAATTCATAAAATTACTGTTATCCAGGTTAAAATTTTTTATAAGTATAATTAATCACTATACTCCCTGAAATTAACTTAATTGCAGCCTACTGCACACTCTGCAATGTTGTTTCACTATTGCAGTTGCATTTATGCATTAAACTCGACACTTAAAAATTTTTGGTTATGTGACCAATTGTTTACATTTAAACCCGAACAGCTGCTTCAATTCCGAACTCGACTTTTTCCTGCACATAAATGGCCGTCGTTACTGCTTCGCTCGTCAGATATGAAGTATGAAGAAATTTGCTTCTCTCTCGCTGTTCGAATTTTGGGATTACATACCCCCGTGTTGATTTTAATCGATTTCATTGGCTTAGGGATTGCTGCCGCTTCTTAGAGCGAGGTCACTCCCGCGGCGAAAACAATAATTTGTATAAAATTGTTAATGAGTTTGGCACGGAGAGTAGTGTCAAGACGCTCTCTTTTGGCCCAAAATAAACAGAATATGTTTTAAATTGGTTGAACGTCCTTGCGTTACTAGAATAACTTTATATAGCCACACCATGTTATTATAATTGATTTGCTCGTTAAAACAAGTCCTCAGAAGACGTATGTTGCCTGTTGGTGCTTTAATTAAATGTTAATGTTTTTTCACTTACGATTATGACATATTTCTTATGATTTTACATGTTTAATCATGGAAATTGAACAAATGGTGATTACATTTCATCCATATGTTTCTTCCCAAGTCCTTTTATGATAATCTCTACTACAATAATTGTCTTAAATTAATAAAAATTACAATATTTGGTCTATGCTTTCTTTGCCCTAGAGCATAGTTAATTTGATTCACTATGATAATCTCTACTACAATAATTGTCTTAAATTAATAAAAATTACAATATTTGGTCTATGCTTTCTTTGCCCTAGAGCATAGTTAATTTGATTCACTCTTTTTATTTAAATAATTGGCTCTGTCCATTTTTTACTGTGATATAGTCATTCTGAGATGTCCATTACAACTTCTGGATATCTCAGCTTTTATTCAACTATAGTTAATTTCTTGTTTTAATTTTATTAGTTATTCATAGTTTTGGTATGCCATGTGTCATTATGATTTGGTTAATGGTTAATGATATACTCAATTTTAAGTGGTTCGTTTTTGTACAAATGGTCTTTATAGTCTAAAGAATGTATTGTAATGGTTAGTCTCCCATTATTATATGTGAGATTGTGAATAATTCACTAACATTTCCTGCATCTAGTGTAGTCAGACAGTTACATTAATTTTTCACAATTATGGTTTAATTAATCCTTCTCCTTTATTTAATATACTATCTTCTTGCCTAATGTTTCATCCCTTACATATTTAATTTCCCTAACTATTTCCCTATCACGTGAGTTGGTACAGGTCGGGTGGGCACTGTTGGCTCCATTACACCGCTGTCCATCCTTAACCTTCTGAGTTCAGAGGAACGTATCGTCTACTCAGGTATACGATTGCTGGATCCTCTCTCTACAGTCAATCATCAGAAAACTTTAAAGGTAGTCTAAGTGCGACTAATAAAAAATATTCTGGGATTATTCACGTTATTGCTATTCAGATTATATAATATTTTCTTTCTTATTGATTCCCTTTTCTCATACTCTCTAGCTCTCAGTGAAACAATATTGTTGATTGGTATTATTCCTAAAAATTTTCTTTTTCTTTATCAATCTCATTCTAACACATTTTGATTAGTAGCTGTACCAATTGTAATAATTCTAGTTGTTCTTATATTCCCCGTCTGGTCTTAGTTGTTACCTTCAAGTTCTTTAACTAATTAGTCTTTATTATAGTAATGGTTTATACATATATACATTTTTGTTGTTGTTGTTGTGTGATCATACCCTCAAGATTGGTTCGTTTTAGTAGGCCTGTATTATTATATTTATTTATAAATATTCTTTTTTTTTTCTTAATTGGTTTGCTTTGGTCTGTATCATAAAAGTCTGTCGCTTTCTTCTCGACGTGTCTGTGTTTAGTTTATTTTACCCGTGGTCAATTGCTTCCTCTGTACTTGTTGTTCGGATTATTATTGTTTTCCGAACTATTTATTTCTCTGTAATATATACTTCTATTACCGTGTCTTGTAATTTTTCTAATACAAAACTTTCCCTTGTATTTGCGCCTATTTCTATCATATTCTCGGCTGGTTTATTACACCAATATGTCGATGGTATATCAATAATCGATGATATCCCTGACCTCTTATCATACCTTTCATTATCTGGTATATTTAAATTGAATAGAGATTCATTGAAGTTTTTTCCCACTATTATATGGTGTCATTTCGAACCTCTTTATTAAGTTCCTTTCATAATTCTTAACTTTAATCATTTCTCTATGATTAATAATTGGGAGGTTAAGTAAATTAACTAGACCACTCCTAATCATATCTAATTCTTCCCGTGTATTTTTAATTTCTTAGGACGTATTATTCCTCTTTCTTTCGTTTTCTTATTCTTCTTAATTATCTGGTTCTTCTTTACTCCCTTACTGCTGATTCCTATGTGCTTAATATTCTCTTGTTTTTGTTATTTTTATTCTCAGGTAACGATGTATTTTTGTCTTCTTTTAATTCTATTTCCTCATTACTATCTTATATTTTCTGATTTAATTGTTCCCTGTTTTTATCGTTTGTTATTTCTTCTATCTCCATTTTGTTATCAATTTTTATTTCTTTCATTATTCTACCCCTATCATCCAGTTTCTTATTAATATTATCCCATTTCTTAATAGCCTCAGACATTTCCCTTCTAAATTCTGTCATTTCCTCTTCGATATTCTTTTTTATTTGTTCGTTATTATCTTCGATCGTTTTACTTAATTCTTCCTTCAAATTCTCCACGGTTTTCAGGTTATTCTGTTTTAATTCTTCTTTTAATGTTTCCATGCTTTCTTCCATTTTCTTATTATTCTCGGCCATTTTTTGGCTTAATTTTTTGTTATCTCCCTTTATTTCTCGATTGTTATTATC
This sequence comes from Magicicada septendecula, assembly GCA_034769895.1. NCBI lineage: Eukaryota > Metazoa > Arthropoda > Insecta > Hemiptera > Cicadidae > Magicicada > Magicicada septendecula. The sequence continues at coordinate 229,595,333 of CM068368.1, read as the reverse complement.
TGTTTTTGTATTTAACGATTCTATATTCTTATTTAATTTTTCATTACTTTTTCTATTCTCTTCCATCATCGCCTTCATCATTTCTAGGAATCTGCGTCTCCTGTTTGTGTGGGTTTCTCTGGTTGTTCGGGTCGGTTAGGTTCCGCGGGATGTAACATTTCTTCTATATCCTCAACCGGAGTCGCCACGTTGTCGTCCATGTTGATTTCTCTCTCCGCTTCCGCCGCGCGTTTCTGCGACGTAGCTCTCCGTTGCATTTTTCTGTTTCCGTATTGCAGCTGCCGCTCGAAATTAGGTTATTTTATATTTTAATTATTATTATTTTTTATTTATTATTTATTTACAATTAATCTGGTAGGGTCTGCCCTTCAGGTTGGGCGCCATCTTGTTATATTCGCTGAATCCGTCCGTGTTAAAATGTCACTCGTGGTTTAATTTTATTTAATTATTTGAATTAGTCAATTATGTATAATGTTTTATATATGTTTTAAAATTGAATTTGGTAACGAATGATTTAATATCTCTTCTTTGCACTGAGTGGTTCGATTAAAATTGAAATTCAGATACGAATTGGTCAGGTTGACTCCCTCGCAGGCGCCTATGGATCGTGTATTTCGCCGTAGATTCTATTATTGCTGAAATAAACACAAGTTATGTACTAACCATGTACTTACTGAGTATTAAGGTCTGATTTGTTAATCACCATGTTAACATGCGGGTAGATAACTCAATTCAAAATATTTGAGATAATTTGTGTCACCTATAGGAGTACCAATAATTCCCTAACATGTATTCGTACTGTCTAGTAAAAATGAAGTTCGTCAACTCTTTTACTGTTTATAAGGTGATTTATTAACCATTTTAATAAATAAAATTACTGATCGATAATAATCTGGCGGTCTGCCTCATTAAGAATTAACATTAGTTCTATTGACTCTAACCCTCAGGGTAGTTAAACTATTTCTTTCTTAGAATATAACATTAAAACTTGGTTAATTACTTTTACAATTTTCGTGGTTTTGTTTGATGCCAAGATACATAACAGAAAATATACACTCTACTGTTTTAACTGCGTGGTTAGCAATGAGTTATATAAATACAAATAACATTAAAAAAATTATATTATTAACATAGAATTGAAAGTTCGACTATCGTCAACATTGAGGTTATCTCAGGCGTGCTGAGCTGATGCAAATTTGTATCTATTTTAAAACAAGGTAACTTCTTAACCTATACATAACGAATACACAAAATAATTAAAAATCATAAGTTCCTCAATGGTTCATCATGAACTATCAAGTCCATTGATTACTGATCTCTCGTCAGTCAACTAACTACAGTATATCCCTTAGCTTAGGTTCATTAGAATATTTAATGATTGTTAAATTAAAAAAATTTTTAATCACAAGGTTAGATAACCCCTCTTGAGTACATATTAATTTAGTGTCTATATCACTGTTTGGATAACCTTTACTAGATAAGTACTGAAACTTAACTTTTGCTTAAAATTCAATAATGTTCATTTTAAAATGTATGAATCAAAGTCGATTATTTTATGGATTCATGTTTCAAAAAAGCTATAATAGTATATGTTTATTTTCCTTACTCCTCGTCAATTCATAAAATTACTGTTATACAGGTTAAAATTTTTTATAAGTATAATTAATCACTATACTCCCTGAAATTAACTTAATTACAGCCTACTGCACACTCTGCAATGTTGTTTCACTATTGCAGTTGCATTTATGCATTAAACTCGACACTTAAAAATTTTTGGTTATGTGACCAATTGTTTACATTAAAACCCGAACAGCTGATTCAATTCCGAACTCGACGTTTTCGCGCACATAAATGGCCGTCGTTACTGCTTCGCTCGTCAGATATGAAGTGTGAAGAAATTTGCTTCTCTCTCGCTGTTCCAATTTTGGGATTACATACCTCCCCTGTTGATTTTAATCGATTTCATTGGCTTAGAGATTGCTGCCGTTCCTTAGAGCGACGTCACTCCCTCGGCGAAAACAATAATTTGTATAAAATTGTTAATGAGTTTGGCATGGAGAGTAGCTTCATGACGCTCTCTTTTGACCCAAAATAAACAGAATATGTTTTAAATTGGTTTAACGTCCTTGCGTTACTAGGAATAACTTTATATAGCCACACCATGTTATTATAATTGATTTGCTCGTTAAAGTCCTCACAAGACGTATGTTGGTGCTTTAATTAAAAGTTAATGTTTTTTCACTTACGATTATGACATATTTCTAACGATTTTACATGTTTAATAATGGAAACTGAACAAATGGTGATTACATTTCATCCATATGTTTCTTCCCAAGTCCTTTTATGATAATCTCTACTACAATAATTGTCTTAAATTAATAAAAATTACAATATTTGGTCTATGCTTTCTTTGCCCTAGAGCATAGTTAAATTGATTCACTCTTTTTATTTAAATAATTGGCTCTGTCCATTTTTTACTGTGATATAGTCTTTCTGAGATGTCCATTACAACTTCTGGACATCTCAGCTTTTATTCAACTATAGTTAATTTCTTGTTTTAATTTTATTAGTTATTCATAGTTTTGGTATGCCATTTGTTATTATGATTTGGTGAATGGTTAATGATATACTCAATTTTAAGTGGTTCTTTTTTGTATAAGTGTTCTTTATAGTCTAAAGAATGTTTTATAATGGTTAGTCTCCCATTATTATATGTGAGACTGTGAATAATTCACTAACACTTCTTGCATCTAGTGTAGTCAGACAGTTACATTAATTTTTCACAATTATGGTTTCATTAATTCTTCTTCTTTATTTAATATACTATCTTCTTGCTTAGTGTTTCATCCCTTGCATATTTAATTTCCCTAACTATTTTCCCTATCACGTGAGTTGGTACAGATCGGGTGGGCACTTTTGGCTCCATTACACAGCTGTCCATCCTACACCTTCTGAGTTCAGAGGAACGTATCGTCTGCTCAGGTATACGATTGCTGGATCCTCTCTCTACAGTCAATCATCAAAAAACTTTAAAGGTAGTCTAAGTGCGACTAATAAAAAATATTCTGGGATTATGCACGTTATTGCTATTCAGATTATAAAATATTTTCTTTCTTATTGATTCCCTTTGCTCATACTCTCTAGCTCTCAGTGAAACAATATTTTTGATGGGTATTATTCCTTAAATTTTTTTTCTTTATCAATCTCATTCTAACACATTTTGATTAGTACCTGTACCAATTGTAATAATTCTAGTTGTTCTTATATTCCCCGTCTGGTCTTAGTTGTTACCTTCAAGTTCTTTAACTAATTAGTCTTTATTATAGTAATGGTTTATACATATATACATTTTTGTTGTTGTTGTTGTGTGATCATACCCTCAAGATTGGTTCGTTTTAGTAGGCCTGTATTATTATATTTATTTATAAATATTCTTTTTTTTCTTAATTGGTTTGCTTTGGTCTGTATCATAAAAGTCTGTCCCTTTCTTCTCGACGTGTCTGTGTTTAGTTTATTTTACCCGTGGTCAATTGCTTCCTCTGTACTTGTTGTTCTGATTATTATTGTTTCCGAACTATTTATTTCTCTGTAATATATCCTTCTATTACCGTGTCTTGTAATTTTTCTAATACAAAACTTTCCCTTGTATTTGCGCCTATTTCTATCATATTCTCGGCTGGTTTATTACACCAATATGTCGATGGTATATCAATAATCGATGATATCCCTGACCTCTTATCATACCTTTCATTATCTGGTATATTTAAATTGAATAGAGATTCATTGAAGTTTTTTCCCACTATTATATGGTGTCATTTCGAACCTCTTTATTAAGTTCCTTTCATAATTCTTAACTTTAATCATTTCTCTATGATTAATAATTGGGAGGTTAAGTAAATTAACTAGACCACTCCTAATCATATCTAATTCTTCCCGTGTATTTTTAATTTTCTTAGGACGTATTATTCCTCTTTCTTTCGTTTTCTTAATTTTCTTATTTATCTGGTTCTTCTTTACTCCCTTACTGTTGATTCCTATGTGCTTAATATTCTCTTGTTTTTGTTATTTTTATTCTCAGGTAACGATGTATTTTTGTCTTCTTTTAATTCTATTTTCTCACTACTATCTTCTATTTTTTTTTTTAATTGTTCCCTGTTTTTATCGTTTGTTATTTCTTCTATCTCCATTTTGTTATTAATTTTTATTTCTTTCATTATCCTATCCCTATCATTAATATTATCCCATTTCTTAATAGCTTCAGACATTTCCCTTCTAAATTCTGTCATTTCCTCTTCGATTTTCTTATTTATTTGTTCCTTATTATCTTCGATCGTTTTACTTAATTCTTCCTTCAAATTCTCCAGGGTTTTTTGGTTATTCTGTTTTAATCCTTCTTTTAATGTTTCCATGCTTTCTTCCATTTTCTTATTATTCTCGGCCATTTGTTGGCTTAATTTTTTGTTATCTCCCTTTATTTCTCGATTGTTATCATCTATTTTTGTATTTAACGATTCTATATTTGTATTGGTTTCTTCCGTTTATTATTTAATTCTTCCTTAAATCTTCTTTTAGCGATTATATATTCTTATTTAATTTTTCATTACTTTTTCTATTCTCTTCCATCATCGCCTTCATCATTTCTAGGAATTCTGCGTCTCCTGTTTGTGTGGGTTTCTCTGGTTGTTCGGGTCGGTTAGGTTCCGCGGGATGTAACATTTCTTCTATATCCTCAACCGGAGTCGCCACCTTGTCGTCCATGTTGATTTCTCTCTCCGCTTCCGCCGCGCGTTTCTGCGACGTAGCTCTCCGTTGCATTTTTCTGTTTCCGTATTGCAGCTGCCGCTCGAAATTAGGTTATTTTATATTTTTATTATTATTATTTTTTATTTATTATTTATTTACAATTAATCTGGTAGGGTCTGCCCTTCAGGTTGGGCGCCATCTCGTAATATTCGCTGAATCCGTCCGTGTTAAAATGTCACTCGTGGTTTAATTTTATTTAATTATTTGAATTAGTCAATTATGTATAATGTTTTATATATGTTTTAAAATTGAATTTGATAACGAATGATTTAATATCTCTTCTTTGCACTGAGTGGTTCGATTAAAATTGAAATTCAGATACGAATTGGTCAGGTTGACTCCCTCGCAGGCGCCTATGGATCGTGTATTTCGCCGTAGATTCTATTATTGCTGAAATAAACACAAGTTATGTACTAACCATGTACTTACTGAGTATTATGGTCTGATTTGTTAATCACCATGTTAACATGCGGGTAGATAACTCAATTCAAAATATTTGAGATAATTTGTGTCACCTATAGGAGTACCAATAATTCCCTAACATGTATTCGTACTGTCAAGTAAAAATGAAATTCGTCAACTTTTTTACTGTTTATAAGGTGATTTATTAACCATTTTAATAAATAAAATTACTGATCGATAATAATCTGGCGGTCTGCCTCATTAAGAATTAACATTAGTTCTATTGACTCTAACCCTCAGGGTAGTTAAACTATTTCTTTCTTAGAATATAACATTAAAACTTGGTTAATTACTTTTACAATTTTCGTGGTTTTGTTTGATGCCAAGATACATAACAGAAAATATACACTCTACTGTTTTAACTGCGTGGTTAGCAATGAGTTATATAAATACAAATAACATTAAAAAAATTATATTATTAACATAGAATTGAAAGTTCGACTATCGTCAACATTGAGGTTATCTCAGGCGTGCTGAGCTGATGCAAATTTGTATCTATTTTAAAACAAGGTAACTTCTTAACCTATACATAACGAATACACAAAATAATTAAAAATCATAAGTTCATCAATGGTTCATCATGAACTATCAAGTCCATTGATTACTGATCTCTCGTCAGTCAACTAACTACAGTATATCCCTTAGCTTAGGTTCATTAGAATATTTAATGATTGTTAAATTAAAAAAATTTTTAATCACAAGGTTAGATAACCCCTCTTGAGTACATATTAATTTAGTGTCTATATCACTGTTTGGATAACCTTTACTAGGTAAGTACTGAATCTTAACTTTTGCTTAAAATTCAATAATACTCATTTAAAATTTATGAATCAAAGTCGATTATTTTATGGATTCATGTTTCAAAAAAGCTATAATAGTATATGTTTATTTTCCTTACTCCTCGTCAATTCATAAAATTACTGTTATACAGGTTAAAATTTTTTATAAGTATAATTAATCACTATACTCCCTGAAATTAACTTAATTACAGCCTACTGCACACTCTGCAATGTTGTTTCACTATTGCAGTTGCATTTATGCATTAAACTCGACACTTAAAAATTTTTGGTTATGTGACCAATTGTTTACATTAAAACCCGAACAGCTGATTCAATTCCGAACTCGACGTTTTCGCGCACATAAATGGCCGTCGTTACTGCTTCGCTCGTCAGATATGAAGTGTGAAGAAATTTGCTTCTCTCTCGCTGTTCCAATTTTGGGATTACATACCTCCCCTGTTGATTTTAATCGATTTCATTGGCTTAGAGATTGCTGCCGTTCCTTAGAGCGACGTCACTCCCTCGGCGAAAACAATAATTTGTATAAAATTGTTAATGAGTTTGGCATGGAGAGTAGCTTCATGACGCTCTCTTTTGACCCAAAATAAACAGAATATGTTTTAAATTGGTTTAACGTCCTTGCGTTACTAGTAATAACTTTATATAGCCACACCATGTTATTATAATTGATTTGCTCGTTAAAGTCCTCACAAGACGTATGTTGGTGCTTTAATTAAAAGTTAATGTTTTTTCACTTACGATTATGACATATTTCTAACGATTTTACATGTTTAATAATGGAAACTGAACAAATGGTGATTACATTTCATCCATATGTTTCTTCCCAAGTCCTTTTATGATAATCTCTACTACAATAATTGTCTTAAATTAATAAAAATTACAATATTTGGTCTATGCTTTCTTTGCCCTAGAGCATAGTTAAATTGATTCACTCTTTTTATTTAAATAATTGGCTCTGTCCATTTTTTACTGTGATATAGTCTTTCTGAGATGTCCATTACAACTTCTGGACATCTCAGCTTTTATTCAACTATAGTTAATTTCTTGTTTTAATTTTATTAGTTATTCATAGTTTTGGTATGCCATTTGTTATTATGATTTGGTGAATGGTTAATGATATACTCAATTTTAAGTGGTTCGCTTTTGTACAAATGGTCTTTATAGTTTAAAGATTGTTTTATAATGGTTAGTCTCCCATTATTATATGTGAGATTGTGAATAATTCACTAACACTTCTTGCATCTAGTGTAGTCAGACAGTTACATTAATTTTTCACAATTATGGTTTCATTAATTCTTCTTCTTTATTTAATATACTATCTTCTTGCTTAGTGTTTCATCCCTTGCATATTTAATTTCCCTAACTATTTTCCCTATCACGTGAGTTGGTACAGGTCGGGTGGGCACTGTTGGCTCCATTACACCGCTGTCCATCCTTAACCTTCTGAGTTCAGAGGAACGTATCGTCTGCTCAGGTATACGATTGCTGGATCCTCTCTCTACAGTCAATCATCAAAAAACTTTAAAGGTAGTCTAAGTGCGACTAATAAAAAATATTCTGGGATTATGCACGTTATTGCTATTCAGATTATAAAATATTTTCTTTCTTATTGATTCCCTTTGCTCATACTCTCTAGCTCTCAGTGAAACAATATTTTTCATGGGTATTATTCCTTAAATTTTTTTTCTTTATCAATCTCATTCTAACACATTTTGATTAGTACCTGTACCAATTGTAATAATTCTAGTTGTTCTTATATTCCCCGTCTGGTCTTAGTTGTTACCTTCAAGTTCTTTAACTAATTAGTCTTTATTATAGTAATGGTTTATACATATATACATTTTTGTTGTTGTTGTTGTGTGATCATACCCTCAAGATTGGTTCGTTTTAGTAGGCCTGTATTATTATATTTATTTATAAATATTCTTTTTTTTCTTAATTGGTTTGCTTTGGTCTGTATCATAAAAGTCTGTCCCTTTCTTCTCGACGTGTCTGTGTTTAGTTTATTTTACCCGTGGTCAATTGCTTCCTCTGTACTTGTTGTTCTGATTATTATTGTTTCCGAACTATTTATTTCTCTGTAATATATCCTTCTATTACCGTGTCTTGTAATTTTTCTAATACAAAACTTTCCCTTGTATTTGCGCCTATTTCTATCATATTCTCGGCTGGTTTATTACACCAATATGTCGATGGTATATCAATAATCGATGATATCCCTGACCTCTTATCATACCTTTCATTATCTGGTATATTTAAATTGAATAGAGATTCATTGAAGTTTTTTCCCACTATTATATGGTGTCATTTCGAACCTCTTTATTAAGTTCCTTTCATAATTCTTAACTTTAATCATTTCTCTATGATTAATAATTGGGAGGTTAAGTAAATTAACTAGACCACTCCTAATCATATCTAATTCTTCCCGTGTATTTTTAATTTTCTTAGGACGTATTATTCCTCTTTCTTTCGTTTTCTTAATTTTCTTATTTATCTGGTTCTTCTTTACTCCCTTACTGTTGATTCCTATGTGCTTAATATTCTCTTGTTTTTGTTATTTTTATTCTCAGGTAACGATGTATTTTTGTCTTCTTTTAATTCTATTTTCTCACTACTATCTTCTATTTTTTTTTTTAATTGTTCCCTGTTTTTATCGTTTGTTATTTCTTCTATCTCCATTTTGTTATTAATTTTTATTTCTTTCATTATCCTATCCCTATCATCCAGTTTCTTATTAATATTATCCCATTTCTTAATAGCTTCAGACATTTCCCTTCTAAATTCTGTCATTTCCTCTTCGATTTTCTTATTTATTTGTTCGTTATTATCTTCGATCGTTTTACTTAATTCTTCCTTCAAATTCTCCAGGGTTTTTTGGTTATTCTGTTTTAATCCTTCTTTTAATGTTTCCATGCTTTCTTCCATTTTCTTATTATTCTCGGCCATTTGTTGGCTTAATTTTTTGTTATCTCCCTTTATTTCTCGATTGTTATCATCTATTTTTGTATTTAACGATTCTATATTTGTATTGGTTTCTTCCGTTTATTATTTAATTCTTCCTTAAATCTTCTTTTAGCGATTCTATATTCTTATTTAATTTTTCATTACTTTTTCTATTCTCTTCCATCATCGCCTTCATCATTTCTAGGAATTCTGCGTCTCCTGTTTGTGTGGGTTTCTCTGGTTGTTCGGGTCGGTTAGGTTCCGCGGGATGTAACATTTCTTCTATATCCTCAACCGGAGTCGCCACCTTGTCGTCCATGTTGATTTCTCTCTCCGCTTCCGCCGCGCGTTTCTGCGACGTAGCTCTCCGTTGCATTTTTCTGTTTCCGTATTGCAGCTGCCGCTCGAAATTAGGTTATTTTATATTTTAATTATTATTATTTTTTATTTATTATTTATTTACAATTAATCTGGTAGGGTCTGCCCTTCAGGTTGGGCGCCATCTCGTAATATTCGCTGAATCCGTCCGTGTTAAAATGTCACTCGTGGTTTAATTTTATTTAATTATTTGAATTAGTCAATTATGTATAATGTTTTATATATGTTTTAAAATTGAATTTGATAACGAATGATTTAATATCTCTTCTTTGCACTGAGTGGTTCGATTAAAATTGAAATTCAGATACGAATTGGTCAGGTTGACTCCCTCGCAGGCGCCTATGGATCGTGTATTTCGCCGTAGATTCTATTATTGCTGAAATAAACACAAGTTATGTACTAACCATGTACTTACTGAGTATTAGGGTCTGATTTGTTAATCACCATGTTAACATGCGGGTAGATAACTCAATTCAAAATATTTGAGATAATTTGTGTCACCTATAGGAGTACCAATAATTCCCTAACATGTATTCGTACTGTCTAGTAAAAATGAAATTCGTCAACTTTTTTACTGTTTATAAGGTGATTTATTAACCATTTTAATAAATAAAATTACTGATCGATAATAATCTGGCGGTCTGCCTCATTAAGAATTAACATTAGTTCTATTGACTCTAACCCTCAGGGTAGTTAAACTATTTCTTTCTTAGAATATAACATTAAAACTTTGTTAATTACTTTTACAATTTTCGTGGTTTTGTTTGATGCCAAGATACATAACAGAAAATATACACTCTACTGTTTTAACTGCGTAGTTAGCAATGAGTTATATAAATACAAATAACATTAAAAAATTATATTATTAACATAGAATTGAAAGTTCGACTATCGTCAACATTGAGGTTATCTCAGGCGTGCTGAGCTGATGCAAATTTGTATCTATTTTAAAACAAGGTAACTTCTTAACCTATACATAACGAATACACAAAATAATTAAAAATCATAAGTTCATCAATGGTTCATCATGAACTATCAAGTCCATTGATTACTGATCTCTCGTCAGTCAACTAACTACAGTATATCCCTTAGTTTAGGTTCATTAGAATATTTAATGATTGTTAAATTAAAAAAATTTTTAATCACAAGGTTAGATAACCCCTCTTGAGTTCATATTAATTTAGTGTCTATATCACTGTTTGGATAACCTTTACTAGGTAAGTACTGAATCTTAACTTTTGCTTAAAATTCAATAATATTCATTTAAAATTTATGAATCAAAGTCGATTATTTTATGGATTCATGTTTCAAAAAAGCTATAATAGTATATGTTTATTTTCCTTACTCCTCGTCAATTCATAAAATTACTGTTATTCAGGTTAAAATTTTTTATAAGTATAATTAATCACTATACTCCCTGAAATTAACTTAATTACAGCCTACTGCACACTCTGCAATGTTGTTTCACTATTGCAGTTGCATTTATGCATTAAACTCGACACTTAAAAATTTTTGGTTATGTGACCAATTGTTTACATTAAAACCCGAACAGCTGATTCAATTCCGAACTCGACTTTTTCGCGCACATAAATGGCCGTCGTTACTGCTTCGCTCGTCAGATATGAAGTGTGAAGAAATTTGCTTCTCTCTCGCTGTTCCAATTTTGGGATTACATACCTCCCCTGTTGATTTTAATCGATTTCATTGGCTTAGAGATTGCTGCCGTTCCTTAGAGCGACGTCACTCCCTCGGCGAAAACAATAATTTGTATAAAATTGTTAATGAGTTTGGCATGGAGAGTAGCTTCATGACGCTCTCTTTTGACCCAAAATAAACAGAATATGTTTTAAATTGGTTTGACGTCATTGCGTTACTAGTAATAACTTTATATAGCCACACCATGTTATTATAATTGATTTGCTCGTTAAAACAAGTCCTCACAAGGCGTATGTTGGTGCTTTAATTATAAGTTAATGTTTTTTCACTTACGATTATGACATATTTCTTACGATTTTACATGTTTAATAATGGAAACTGAACAAATGGTGATTACATTTCATACTTATGTTTCTTCCCAAGTCCTTTTATGATAATCTCTACTACAATAATTGTCTTAAATTAATAGAAATTACAATATTTGGTCTATGCTTTCTTTGCCCTAGAGCATAGTTAATTTGATTCACCCTTTTTATTTAAATAATTGGCTCTGTCCATTTTTTACTGTGATATAGTCATTCTGAGATGTCCATTACAACTTCTGGATATCTCAGATTTTATTCAAATATAGTTACTTTCTTGTTTTCAGTTTAATTAGTTATTCAAATTTTGGTATGCCATGTGTCATTATGATTTGGTGAATGGTTAATGATATACTCAATTTTAAGTGGTTCTTTTTTGTATAAGTGTTCTTTATAGTCTAAAGAATGTTTTATAATGGTTAGTCTCCCATTATTATATGTGAGACTGTGAATAATTCACTAACAGTTCTTGCATCTAGTGTAGTCAGACAGTTACATTAATTTTTCACATTATTTTTTTGTTACTTGTCGAAAATTGATCGCTTATGATACGGTTCGCCATATAACGATAAAATGTCTAAATAAAAATTTTTTTTTGTAAGTGGACGGTGTAACGAGGGTTGCTGACAGATATACGATGGCTCGGTAACTTGTTGTTCAAGACAAGGGAAGGCAAGGGTTTAGGCGAACAATGCCTAAAGTCGCAGCAGTTGTGCGGTGAAGCGAATTGCGGGTGACGCGCAACGGCCCAAGATAGACAAAGGCGAAATATATCACTAAGAAGAAACAATAGAAAGGAAAAGCCTGACTTGTGAAGACAATACGCGTGCACTATGAACGAACGACGGGACGTCCAGCTTTACCAGAAGGGTACGCGACGAAGAAAGGTTTGGAGAGCAAGATATAGCAGCTGTCTGGAATATTCAGAATTGACCACACTCGTCGTGGGAACGACTAGGAGAAACTAGTTGACAATACGAGCAATTGGTCACGGGTGAGAAGCAGGACACATGGTGAACAAAAAGAGCAGATGAAAAGGGCCACACAGCAATTAAAAGCACTGTATCTCTCAAGGACAAGTACGCCAAAATACGAGGGTGATAGACAGCCGTGAAATTGGTCATCCGACTCAAACGATGGGGTGGAGCCAACCATGAACGGGTATGGGCGGAGTAACTTGTGGGAGTACAAGGAGGGACTTTCTCAAGGAATACAGAGAAAGAACCAATGGAAACGAAGCTGAAGTATGAAAAAGGACTTAAGTGGGGAAAAGTAAGAAAATAGGGGGAAAAGTAGAGGAAATGATAAATACACAGGACGAGGGTGAGTTTAGGGAGTCTTTACAAAATTTTCGAGAGAGTCTTTACTAAAAACGTCGGGAGTCGATAACTAAAGTTACGGAGAGTCGATGAAGTCCGTTATAATGATTCGGAGTAGTGACTAAAACACTTAAAAGTTTTTACTAAAAAACTTCGTAAGTCGATAACTAAGGTTACGAAGAGTCGGTGAAGTCCGGTATAATGATTCGGAGTAGTGACTAAACACTTAGAGAGTCGAGCTAAAATTTACGGAAATTCGAAGTAACGGTTCGGATAGTTTACTTAGAATCAAGTGATGTCATCGATAAAACGATCTGTGAAGTGAAAATAAATGTATAATAGTGAAAGTGTATACGTGTAAATTACTTCATGTAGGAGTTACATTCCTTATGCACGCAATGAGACAGTCTTCAACGCAATTGAAGGAGCGTCTACATCTCCATACGCTGAATTAAGTAGTAGCGAGAGAGAGAGAGAGAGAGAGAGAGAGAGAGAGAGAGAGAGAGAGAGAGAGAGAGAGAGAGAGAGAGAGAGAGAGTCCAGAATGACGACGCGCCGTAGTTTATGGAATACGTCCTCAAAGTAAAATTTTTATGTATTAATTTTATTTCTAAATCACCTGTCTGTCTCTCTAAAAGAATCCACATAGAGAATTTCATAATATAGGATATACTCATTTAAAACTTACTTATAAATGATAAAATCACAGTGTTTTAAAATTATAGAGAATTATAGACAGCACATTACAATGAATCCATTTAAAATTATACTTTATAATGAAATGAGTTATTAGTTTGTAAGAAGTAATTCATGTTTTAATGATACTATGATACTCAAAAGTAATATTAGGATAAAAGGAATACTGAAGTGTGAAGAGATATTTTAGTTTCTTTTATAATTGTTTTTTTATTGGTAGAAATAATGTAATAAAATAATTCTTAGTAACCAATTGTTAATCAAATTTGTACTATGATACCAATAACAATAATCGTTAACGTAATAAATGTAGTAGTATACAGATACACCCGTCTTATATATTTATTGAAGAAAACCATATTAAATTAATCATTAGCGTTAGCTGTCAATTCCTTCCAAGTAATATTAAATAATAGAGTAATATAACCTGTGATTACATAACTACTAATGAATAAATTATTATCACAATTAAAAACCCCGAGATAGTAAACGTTGACAATTAATATTAGCATTGCATTTGACGCCCACACTAGGGCATAAATAATATCAGAGTTATATTTGGCGCTCCAACAACGCGGGGCTATATAGAGTAAAGATTTACATAATTAAGATAATCAATTAATTTATGCAAGTAAATTTGCATAAATAATATTTAGTTTTAGCCAATACGCTCCTGAGTTTAAGTGTGGCCCTCAGGCGCTTTTAAATTGGATACCATTGGCTTACACAATTAATTATGCTTGACGGCTCGAATGTCAGAGACATAACATTGACAGAAGTTAAGTTGAGGCGCCTTGAGGTCAACAAGCAAAACTCAATTACATGGGAGTGAGGAGGACAGAAAGAGGAAAAGAAGGAAGAATGGTGAAAATTTGATGATTTTATACATTGAAAGAGGTACGCAGTGTTTGTAGCAATGATAATAATCAAAATATGGATGCTTCGAACTACATGTAGAATACAACTGCATGGATTTTCTGTTACAGATAAGATACACGAAATTGAGTGAGATTACAGAAATGAGGCTTTATAAAGAAGTTACTCGTCCAGCCTGCAATGGTTGGAGACAAAATGAATGACATGTAGTAATGAAGAGAAGCTCTTCAACATGTTTCTGAGAAGAAAAGGCAAGGTAAAAAATATGGGCCGAGGGAAGGCTCACATGTCAAAAGATCAAAGACAAAATACCCAATGAAGATTTTTTGGAGTAACTTAAGCTTAAAGATTATTCAAGATGTACTCTATAAGATGGAAAAATGTAATTTTAGAAGATCATAATATGGCAGGCACAAGAAAAGAGACTCAAACTAAGGCCAAGAAAAAAGTGTAAGATCAAGTTTGTGTTTACTTGAAAGTAATTGGAACAGCAAGGTGGTATGAGAGAGCGAGAGATCGGAAGGCGTGGACAACATTGGTTGAGGACGCAAAAAGCTTGAGAACGGAGAGAAAGCTGTGCCCTCTTAGAAACCCTGATACTCAGTCAGGCCTATTTTTCTTATTTTGAGTCTAATTCCCTGGCTTTTGAGTCTCGAATTTTTGACACATTTTGTAAGCGAGACGTCGTACTTCAAGAGATGCCAATCAAAAATATAGGTCTGTCAGATATTATTTTGATATACTCAACTAAGGATTCTTCTTGATCAACTAAGGTGGAGTGAAAATCTGTCTCTTACCGAAGCATACAGCTAGTGGCCTCCAACCTGATCATTCCCTTCCTCTTTACCTTAAACGAAAAGAAAAAGAAATGAGGGTTGATTTTACTTTCTAGTTCTGTAAAATTATTACACAAAAGCATCTTATGTTTAAAGAAATCTAAATTTATTTGAAAGAGAATGAAAACAGACAAGGAGGTTATTGTCATTGTATAAAGTGTTATTTTGTTTGAGCTAAAAATTAAAATATGGTTTTAAGTGTGAATTTTTCCCACGTCCTACTTTTAAAATAACAAACAACATAGATAGCTCTGCTGTAGTATTTAACTAAATTTGGATCTTTAGTGGAATACTTTATTAACTCAAGTCAAAAAGAAACCGTCTCAGTTTTCTTTTGTCGCTCGATGAAGCGATTCAGCGTGACATGACAGATGCTATTCTGGCGTGCACCATTCGGTAAAGGAGAATCTTTCCCAAGAGTTTCTGCAGTTTCTATAAGAATCTCAATAGATATCTTACTACGATCAGTCTTCCTCTTGGGATTCGTCATCTGTAAAGAAATGTACGCATTCAAAATTTAATATAGTACGGATATTATAGATATATATAGATAGATAGAGAGAGATTGTGTGTGTGTTTAAGCAGCATATGTTGGTGAATGAATTGAATTGCTCTGGAGTATGTAAACAGATGTTGCAATAATAATAATAATAGCTGTAATCAAAGTTTGCTAATTTTTCAAGGTTGTTGCACCACACATTAGAAATAAACAAATATAATTTAACTTTTTCATTACTGGCACAGCTACAATCATTTGAATAAGACATATACTACAAATTTTAATATTTGATACTATATTCTAACATTGATATATTTTCATTGTTAACTAACATCAGTCCAGATAAGTTTTTAGATCCAGTAAAAATTGAATGAAAATGTGGAATATCAATTTTATTTACAAATTAAAAATTAATGAGTGAAAAAATACTCATGGGTAGTTTGTAATAGGTATAGGTATACAACGTTGAAAACGACCTGCGCAGAACAAACATTTTTGACACACTTGGGACATTTATAGGAGAAAGTCACGTGATGCAAGGCAACTGTGTGGAAGGGGTCATTCTCTCGCCGAACACCGTACACTATACAGCGTGCCGTTGATTTGGAAGGGAAGGGGCAGTAAGACAGAGGAAGTGGGAGAAGGAGTAGCATTACTTACTGAAATCGTAATGGCTTTTGTCAAAGTTCTCAGGCTATAACAGACTAAAATCAGAGTTACAACCGACTCCACAGATCGCCATTACAAAAAGTACCCATGCATCTAATTATGTTTCTGTAAAAGCAAACCTGATGTCTGGTATTTATAAAGACATTTACAAAAAACAATATTTTCGATGTAACGGAAGTTAGCTCCAACGTTCTGTACCGACGTTGTAAAGGTGTATACACATACAATACCGGCCACTAACGTCTTTTGGATACAACAGTGGCGTAGCTAGGCTTTTTGGCGCCCGGGGCAAGAAGATCGTCGGCCGCCTCGCCTTCACAATTAAAAGGGGACAAAAGAGCAAAAATGAAGGTCCATCCAGTGAACAAAGTTCTTAATAAGTTCAAATGTGTAGAATTTTATATGAAAGCACGTCCAGAAAAAGTTTTAAGAATATTTGTTAAGTCAAAATTAAGACATTACATATTATAAGTTTAATCTTACCGGTATTCAGTTTGTATAAATTTATTAGTAACAAATGTAGGCTATAAAAAAAGTAGTAATATAACAAATTTATAACATAAAAGTGTTCTAGTAAATATGCAAATTCCTTGTAGGTCTAAAGCGCATCGTCAAAACAATATCCTAAAGCGTTAAACAAAGAATTACATTAAAAGTAATAAAATAAATTACTTACCATTATAGGTTAATGGTTCCGTCTTCTATTAATAAACACTTAATATTTATCTTTAATAGTTAATAAATATTTAAAACGAGACGTTCTGAAATGTAACTTTCCTGGTCTTAATTGTTGGAATGTCGGTTACTAAATCACTATAATATAAATACGAAGCAATGTCGTTTTTAATTGAAAGTATCGGTAGATTTGATACCCTGTCCTGAGATAGTGTTGATCGTAGGTACGATTTAATCAATTTAAGTTTACTAAAAGATCCTTCACAAGAAGACACAGACACTGGTAAAGTAAAAAACAATTAAAGTGTTTTATAGGCTTCTAATCCCATTGGAAAAATGTATTATATCAGTCACTGAGGTGTAAAGTCCAATTGTTCTCGGTTAACTTTGTCCCTTTTTAATAAAAGTACGACGTCTTTCAAGTCACTGAACAATTCTTCACTGTTTAGGTCTTGTGGATACAGTTTTGCAAGCACTGTGGACTTAATATTGATTTGGAAAAGCTGTTCCTTAAAATGTGTATGTATATCATTTACGTAAGCCTCAAATTAACAGAGGAACCCAAATCGTTTTTCTAACTCTTTTATGTTAGAGAAACGGCTTGAAATTTCAATTGACAGTTTGTCCAAAATTTCTATTACAGAAAGTCGCATTTCTTTCTGAACGGTTAATGCAGAGTCGTTTGCATACTTCCCAGGCATAGTGCGCTTCTTTCTTATCCTTTTTGTGATACTGACCCATTCATTACATACCTGATCTGCCTTAGAAATGACATTGTCACACAGCTCATTCCTCCAAACCTTTAATTTGTCCGTTAGAGTCTCCAAAAATATCAATGCTTGAATAAAGCTTATTTCTTTGGTCTGCAAGATTTTCTGAATTCGTCCATAGAAGAAAGAATATCTGTCCATGAAAAGAGAAAGGTCAAAAAATTAAAGTTTTCTATTGCATTAATTATTATTAATGATGCATCTTCCCTCGATTCTTTCAGTCGATGTATCCCTCAATTTCTCCAGTGCAGGGATCACTTCATCCAATTGAGTGGTTATTGCTTTCACCACATCTGCTTTTGAGCCCCACCTGGTATCACAATGTACTTTTAGTGTAATATTTACGAAGTCTTTAAGAACACTCCATCTATGAGAGGAACAGGAAAAGAAGGTGAATAGACGTTCTACTGTCCCAAAAAATGTCACTGCCTGAACATTTACATGAGCTGCATGAACTCCAACCAAGTTAAGTGAATGGTTGTCACAGGGAACAAACACAGCTAGTGGATTCAAATCTAATATTCTCTTCTGAACTTCTGAATGGATACCAGCCATTGTTGCTTGATTGTCATACGACTGCAATCGTTAGGATTCAATCCATCTCTCTCAAGTTTACTTGAAATAGCTTGTGTGATCCGCTCCGCTGTTTTTACTTCGAAAGGAATAAAATCTATAAAGGCTTCCTTGATATCAACAGAATTGCGTTTAATTTCAACAAATCTTATAATCTGAGACATTTGTTCTACATGTGCAGCATCTGATGTTGTGTCAAATATAATACTAAAGTACTTCGCCTTCTTACATGCAGTAATAATATATTTGCGAACTCTTTCCCCTAACTGGCTAATTATTTCATTTTGAATACTGTAGTTGGCGAAAGATACGCTATACACCCAGATTTACGAGAGACTGAATCCAAACGAGATCTCATGACAGGGTCAAATTTAGCCAAGTATTTTAACAAAGACAGAAGATTCCAGGATTTGGATCGTTAGTAATTGACTTTTGATGTCCTCTCAGTGCCAGATTTTGTTGTGCAAGAGTTTGTACTGTGGCAATGACCTGTTCGAGGATTTCTTTCCATGTCTTAGCTGCTTTACTCATTTGTTCCTGAAGTAGAGCATCAATAATTCCCCCTCTGTTTAAAGAACGTTCCAATTCCTTCCATTCCAAAAACGCAGACCGATGAGCAGGACTATTTTCATGATCCTGAATACGGGGATTTAACTTTCGCCACGACGAAAACACATTTTCACTAGTGAACTGGCTTCTTTAATATTGTTTTTTGTGGAAAGAAAGAGAAACAAACAAAAAAATAGAAATTTTTTAGTTGGAGAAAAACACATCCAAGTGCGATTTATCAAACCAGTACTTGTTTAAGGATCGTCCATCTTCATCTTCAGGAAAATGGCTGTCCTTGTTCTGCAAGTGACATGTTCCTCTATTCACCATTATATCTCGGAAGGATTGTGATATCTCGCTTGGCCAAATTCCCATATCTTGTAGAGCAGCACCTAGAACACGGTCTACATTGTTGCTAGTAATATTCTGTCCTTCATCGCCTGTAATTTCAAGACTGCACGATGCAACATCAACCATGGTACTAGAATCAACTTAATCTTGTAACTGTACTTTGACACTTTCACAGTTTGAAGTATTCACGTCGTTAACTTTACTGTATTTATCAACAGCCTCGTCGCTAGCAACATCCATTTTATGATTGCAAGTTGATTCCTTGTTAATTGTAATATTTTGACACTCGTGGTTAGATTTTCCTTGAATAAAAGGCTTCATAAACTCTTCGGAACGTGTTGTAGCTCTTAATCTTTCTTCCGTCCTCTTCCGTAACTGGGCGCCACTGAGTTTACTTCGTTTCATATCAGCTTCAAATAAAATTAAAAAAAAATTAATTTTCAATAATAGTATTAGTATGATGACATACACGTGAAGTATACAGTATAGATATACCCACAATACGCACAAACCAAATACAAACCGCACACTCAAGATTCTCATAAACAACTAATAATCAATACGTTCGTTGAGTCGAACCGGGAAAAACTGCAGATACGTAGCCCACGTAACGTTTTTTTTTATTCGTTTATAAATAATGTATTCGTCTGTATATGAATAACAATTAAGAATATATATACAAAGCTAATACTGTATGATTATCAGTTTTCCTTTGCGGCACAACAACTCACTACAAAGTCGCAAAAAATATTGGAGACAGAAAATTAATACAAAGAGCATAAACACTGATAAAAAACCGTACTGACTATACGTCTACTCATCACTCGCACGCAAGATAACAAAACTCATTTAAAACAGCGTGCACTGTTTAAAAACACCGAGATAAGAAACCGCATAGACTAAACATCCGTCGCCAACTAAGGTACAATGAACACGGAGAATGAAATACTGTATTGTACCGAGAGGGACAAAGACCCTCTGTTACAGCGTAGTTTGTTGTCATAATGAACCCTAATTACGATTCTTAAGTACAAATAGACTTATACTGTTTATTACGCAAGGTACGACAATAGCAAGCTGGCTGGTTATGCTTCTTTTACGAAAGGAATAGTCATATCAAAGAAACCAGTTTTTTGTACTTTTATAACGTAAAAACAATTGTTTCAAGTCTATGCTCACTTTTCCGCCCTGGGCGGCTGGCCCCTTGCCCCCCTCCCCTAGCTACGCCTCATGAACACAATATCGGTGTCTGAGGAAGAGACGCGTCCTAATCTCAATTGATAACACGTCTTCTGTTTTTAATTATTTTTAGTGAAATTAATTTGGTGGATTTTTTAAAGTGGTATTGTTCACACCTTAATAAAAAACATGTGTTAAAAAAAACTTTTAATAATATACATGATTATATCCTTACAATCTGTACTCAACTGTAACATATTTTACTATGCTATATGTCGAAATGTATTGACATCGCTATCTGTACCAATTCTACTATTTCCGTTCTTAGTTAAATCCTAATGTAAACAAACAGGCGTGGAACATCTGAAACGCTGTTTGTTGCTTGAATTAGAGGTGTGACACACTGACAGAAGCAGTACAGATCAGAGGCGTAGCTAGGGGGGGCCAAGGTGGCATCCAGGAGGGCGGCAAACTGAGCATAGACTTGAAAAAATTGTTTTCAGTTTATAAAACTACAAACAACTTGTTTCTTTGATATGACTATTCCTTAAAAACTATAGGAATATAAGATTTTCTTAATGTAAAATTAAGAACAACAACAAGTCCCAAAGAGTTTATGACGTATTTTATTCAAGGAAAATCGAACCCTGACTGTCGAAATATTACAATTAACAAGGAATCAACTTGCGATCATAAAATGGATGGTATTAGTGACGAGGCAGTTGATAAATACAGTAAAGTTAACGACGTGAGTACTTGACTATGAGATTTGACGTTGTGGAGGCAAAGAGATTCTAATGTTTAAGACTATCTAAGGTAGGCCTACATTCTAAAAATTACGTACTTTTTACTTTTAAGTATTAGAAAAAATCGGTATGGAGAACCATACATGACTTCCATGTTGTAAGGTTTATGTTTAAAATAATTTACTTGAATTCGGTTCGGTAATTTCTAAAAAAATATCGTCCACCCTCAAACTAATTTCACTGTTTATAAATATTTTTCTTATTATGGAGTAGTCGTTTAATATAATGTTATTTTCAGTCACTTTATCCATAAAAACTATGTAGGCTTACTTTATTCTTATAAAGAAACCGAACTACGCAGATAATCATCCCTCCTCCGAAGCGCTCCGAAGTCAATCATGGACCCTGAGCATCTTGCAGAGGGTTCACTCCCTAAAGACGAAAAGTCTGTCTATAAACCGTTCCTCTGTAAACACGTGCAGTTACACTGCCCAGCGATCCACAGGAAGCAAATCGATAACAAAAGCGTGCAAATGTGTGTGTATGTGTGTGTGTGTCTTGCCTGCCTTTTTATTGCGGTAATCATAATAATAAAATGGAAACGTAAACATTAGATAATTGAGATATGCTTGCCTGCCACGAACGATATATTTTCTCTCATACAAGATTTATTTTAAAATGAAAAAATATAGAATTTTGTTAAAGTGAAATAAAATGTTTCTATAGAAACTACTTCTTTGTTGTCATTAACATATTACACATGTAAAACTTATAAAAAATTATCTCCTCCCTCATCAACTACGATTTTAATTTATAGAAAATTACCCCCTTCCCCTTCAACTACCCTTTTCATTTATAGATATTTCATCTACCTTTCTACAGTGGATTATTATGACCTTCTTTTAAGGATGCATTATTTATCAAAATTAAGCACACTTTACTCTTGTTAAAACGTAAAACGTTGGTGGTAAGCTACCCCCCCCTTAACCGATCTTCACCAAAATCAAAAGACCTCGAGTCCTCTACAATTCAGAACTGTATGCAAAAAATTATTTGATTCTGTTTGAATTTGCGGCAGTTATCGGTTGACATAGAAAAATTCTACACACAGATAGACACACAGACACTTTTCGAAAAATGACTTTTTTTCATGTTTTGAGGGTAGTACAATTGAATGGTAGTGCCATATGATATAGTGGAAGTATGACCATACTTCCATTTCCTTATGGAACATGGAAGTAAGAAACTCTATTAAAATTTTAATTGTTGAAATGTTTAACAATAAATTGTCTGTTTCTAAGGAATTGATCAAAATTAATGATTTTATTTATTTTAATTCAGAGTGTCAAGGATTACAAACGTATTCTTTTGGTGTCTCTGCAAATAAATCCATCTCGTGTCTGTTTACCCACGGTGAAATACTCAAGGTAATGGGGTTATTTGCTGCTTTGATTGCTACTATCAAGACACGGGCATCACACTCGCACACACCCGTGTGGCGGACACATGCTGACATGCAGTTTGCGTGTTGGGATTACTGCAAGTGCGCGCGGCTTGCATTGATTCCAGTATGCATTCGTGCGTGCACAAGCATGTAACGCTCGCGCGTACAGTCTCACACCGCACCGCTTGAGCCGACACATGTCCCACGTGCAGTCTGCGTGTTGGGGTCAGTGCAAGGCGCACGCTTGCATCGACTCCAGCACGCACTCTGGCACGCGCACACATGTAGCGCTCGGGGTGTAGACACATGCTTTGTCGTTTTGATCGTGGTACTCACAGTAGTAAAACTTTCTAACCTGGGTATTTTCACACTGAGCAAATACAATCAGGGTTGAATTTATTGCAGAGACACAGAACATCAAGACACATTATTATGTACACATCTTCGAACAAATGTATGAATGGGTATATTTAATTGTAAAGTACTGAATGAATGAATGAGTTGCAATAATGTAAAATTCATTGTAGACGTAAAAAGTAGAATAGTTTGTGTAAAAACCTTATGGGTCTTTTTACACTCAATCCACGCATTTTGTTCATCTTTCATTAAACTGTGTTACAATCAGTACACTCATTATTTTCAAATAGGTTTCAGTAGGCTTGCAGTAAACTTCCTGTGCTTTTTACTACTTAGCTTTAAACGTCTACCTTTCCCCCTCACCTCCTCCACATCATCTATATATCCTACGCTTGAATGAAAGAATATACATATACAACCACAAAGGTTTTTCGCTGACAAGTTCGATATGTCTTCCTGTACTACCACAGACGGGAGAAGTTATACGTATGCGGGAAGTTACCGCCAGCTCCGTACTCCGTAATCCTGTAGAAATAGGGGACCGTGGAAATCTGATGAATTCTTGAATTTTCTTGTCCATGACGTGTCCGTTGATTAACTAATTATAAGTATAACACTACTAACTCGTAACACTAAGTTTTTTATTGGTAAAAATTTTACATTTTGTAGCCTGAACCAGTTATCACTTATTATAAGCTTCGTCACTAGGAGCGCTTCAGTCTTGTTCTTGGTAAAGGGGCCGTCGTTTGAAAGATCGATATTGTGTGTGTGTAGAGGTTGTCAACGAGAGAGAAGCGTATGCGCAGTGAAACACGAGAGTGGTGTAGGGGGGGGGAGTGAATATACCTAATATATTGTCGTGTACCCCCACCTTTCTCCCTACCTGCGCAAATTGACCTTCTCTAACGTTGACAATCTCTACATATATTGTTGGTACGTACTGTATAAACACATAAACTGCGATAATTGTTACATTCCTGAGCAAATTAAAAATTTGTGTAACAGGCAAAGCGACAATGAAATCTTTTATAACGCCAGTTAATGGCTTTTTTATTCAGTGTTTAAAAATTACAACAGAATAAAAAAGTAAAGTTTCTCTTAAAACTAAAACAGAAGCTTTGATAATTAATTACTTACAAGTGTACTATCTGCTATCGGTTAAGGAGTAATCTCAATCCCTTCCATATCTATGTCGGAACTTGAACCATCACTTTGAGTGAGCGGTAAGATGAGAAATAAGTCTTGATAAGACGTCTACAATGACATCGATACTGTGGTCCAGTCACCATAGTTTATCTTCTTCCTTGATTTTGGATCGACACAATGACGCCACTTGTCCGCCGTTATTTCATTTACCGCCGTTTATATCAGTGTTTTATGTCAAGAGGTTATATGTGGTGTTGTGACGGACAATATATCCTTTCAACTGGCTCGATATTAGTTCAATGAGATTCAGAATACAGTGAAAAGATGGAAGTCTTAAAACGGCAGGCCTTGGTTTTTCAGCAGTATCATCTACTTGGAACTTTTGAAACGTGTGTTCCTTTTATTTTACCAATTCTAAAAGTTCAGTTTTCATGCAACTTTCTTCAAAACATATAAACGTATATTTAAGTTGAGCCTCGCAGTAAGAGCTTTCCGCCACGCACTATACGGAACATGCTCAGTCATCACACAGACTTTATCCGTGATTACTATTCTATTGTTACTTGTTTCTTGTGATATTTTATATTCCTACATGATTGCAGCACTTAAAAGAAAGTCAGGTATGCATTTCCTATAGCTATTTAAGAAACTTTACAGTTTTATAGCCTTTTGCTTGCAATAAATGTAATGACATTCATAATGCTGTACTGATTAATGAGAATGAGTTTGAACATGACGAGATCGCTGTATTTGCCGCCCCCCTGAACGTGCCGCCCGCGTGCGGTGCACGCCCTGCACGGCCGCTTGCGGCGGGCCTGCGTTTAATGTGTTGCAGTCAAACTTGGCTTTCCCATCAATGCAAGGCTACCCAGAGAGTTATATTCCAAAAAATGAACGTAAAATGAAGGGTACAACCAAATCTGCCGCTTATGTCGTACAAGAGGAAAATGTACTGTTCTACTCTGCTTTTGACAGGGAATGTTAGGCTACAATGCCCAACCACTACGGAGAACGAAACATACTGAAATCAGAAAAACGGTAGTCTCTACATTTTTGTAGGCTACTTGTAATGTGATAATACGATAAGACTGTTCAATACATTGTAACGTCTCCCGTCTGCTATTTTTAGATCTCCCGTTTCTATATTTTTGGAGACTCTAACGGACAAATTAAAAGTTTGGAGGAATGAGCTGTGTGACAATGTCATTTCTAAGGCAGATCAGGTATGTAATGAATGGGTCAGTATCACAAAAAGGATAAGAAAGAAGCGCACGATGCCTGGGAAGTATGCAAACGACTCTGCATTAACCGTTCAGAAAGAAATGTGACTTTCTGTAATAGAAATTTTGGACAAACTGTCAATTGAAATTTCAAGCCGTTTCTCTAACATAAAAGAGTTAGAAAAACGATTTGGGTTCCTCTGTAAATTTGAGGCTTACGTAAATGATATACATACACATTTTAAGGAACAGCTTTTCCAAATCAATATTAAGTCCACAGTGCTTGCAAAATTGTATCCACAAGACCTAAACAGTGAAGAATTGTTCAGTGACTTGAAAGACGTCGTACTTTTATTAAAAAGGGACAAAGTTAACCGAGAACAATTGGACTTTACACCTCAGTGACTGATATAATACATTTTTCCAATGGGATTAGAAGCCTATAAAACACTTTAATTGTTTTTTACTTTACCAGTGTCTGTGTCTTCTTGTGAAGGATCTTTTAGTAAACTTAAATTGATTAAATCGTACCTACGATCAACACTATCTCAGGACACGGTATCAAATCTACCGATACTTTCAATTAAAAACGACATTGCTTCGTATTTATATTATAGTGATTTAGTAACCGACATTCCAACAATTAAGACCAGGAAAGTTACATTTCAGAACGTCTCGTTTTAAATATTTATTAACTATTAAAGATAAATATTAAGTGTTTATTAATAGAAGACGGAACCATTAACCTATAATGGTAAGTAATTTATTTTATTACTTTTAATGTAATTCTTTGTTTAACGCTTTAGGATATTGTTTTGACGATGCGCTTTAGACCTACAAGGAATTTGCATATTTACTAGAACACTTTTATGTTGTAAATTTGTTATATTACTACTTTTTTTATAGCCTACATTTGTTACTAATAAATTTATACAAACTGAATACCGGTAAGATTAAACTTATAATATGTAATGTCTTAATTTTGACTTAACAAATATTCTTAAAACTTTTTCTGGACGTGCTTTCATATAAAATTCTACACATTTGCACTTATTAAGAACTTTGTTCACTGGATGGACCTTCATTTTTGCTCTTTTGTCCCCTTTTAATTGTGAAGGCGAGGCGGCCGACGATCTTCTTGCCCCGGGCGCCAAAAAGCCTAGCTACGCCACTGTTGTATCCAAAAGACGTTAGTGGCCGGTATTGTATGTGTATACACCTTTACAACGTCGGTACAGAACGTTGGAGCTAACTTCCGTTACATCGAAAATATTGTTTTTTGTAAATGTCTTTATAAATACCAGACATCAGGTTTGCTTTTACAGAAACATAATTAGATGCATGGGTACTTTTTTGTAATGGCGATCTGTGGAGTCGGTTGTAACTCTGATTTTAGTCTGTTATAGCCTGAGAAATTTGAAAAAAAAGCCATTACCGATTTCAGTAAGTAATGCTACTCCTTCTCCCACTTTCTCTGTCTTACTGCCCCTTCCCTTCCAAATCAACGGCACGCTGTATAGTGTACGGTGTTCGGCGAGAGAATGACCCCTTCCACACAGTTGCCTTGCATCACGTGACTTTCTCCTATAAATGTCCCAAGTGTGTCAAAAATGTTTGTTCTGCGCAGGTCGTTTTCAACGTTGTATACCTATACCTATTACAAACTACCCATGAGTATTTTTTCACTCATTAATTTTTAATTTGTAAATAAAATTGATATTCCACATTTTCATTCAATTTTTACTGGATCTAAAAACTTATCTGGACTGATGTTAGTTAACAATGAAAATATATCAATGTTAGAATATAGTATCAAATATTAAAATTTGTAGTATATGTCTTATTCAAATGATTGTAGCTGTGCCAGTAATGAAAAAGTTAAATTATATTTGTTTATTTCTAATGTGTGGTGCAACAACCTTGAAAAATTAGCAAACTTTGATTACAGCTATTATTATTATTATTGCAACATCTGTTTACATACTCCAGAGCAATTCAATTCATTCACCAACATATGCTGCTTAAACACACACACAATCTCTCTCTATCTATCTATATATATCTATAATATCCGTACTATATTAAATTTTGAATGCGTACATTTCTTTACAGATGACGAATCCCAAGAGGAAGACTGATCGTAGTAAGATATCTATTGAGATTCTTATAGAAACTGCAGAAACTCTTGGGAAAGATTCTCCTTTACCGAATGGTGCACGCCAGAATAGCATCTGTCATGTCACGCTGAATCGCTTCATCGAGCGACAAAAGAAAACTGAGACGGTTTCTTTTTGACTTGAGTTAATAAAGTATTCCACTAAAGATCCAAATTTAGTTAAATACTACAGCAGAGCTATCTATGTTGTTTGTTATTTTAAAAGTAGGACGTGGGAAAAATTCACACTTAAAACCATATTTTAATTTTTAGCTCAAACAAAATAACACTTTATACAATGACAATAACCTCCTTGTCTGTTTTCATTCTCTTTCAAATAAATTTAGATTTCTTTAAACATAAGATGCTTTTGTCTAATAACTTTACGGAACTAGAAAGTAAAATCAACCCTCATTTCTTTTTCTTTTCGTTTAAGGTAAAGAGGAAGGGAATGATCAGGTTGGAGGCCACTAGCTGTATGCTTCGGTAAGAGACAGATTTTCACTCCACCTTAGTTGATCAAGAAGAATCCTTAGTTGAGTATATCAAAATAATATCTGACAGACCTATATTTTTGATTGGCATCTCTTGAAGTACGACGTCTCGCTTACAAAATGTGTCAAAAATTCGAGACTCAAAAGCCAGGGAATTAGACTCAAAATAAGAAAAATAGGCCTGACTGAGTATCAGGGTTTCTAAGAGGGCACAGCTTTCTCTCCGTTCTCAAGCTTTTTGCGTCCTCAACCAATGTTGTCCACGCCTTCCGATCTCTCGCTCTCTCATACCACCTTGCTGTTCCAATTACTTTCAAGTAAACACAAACTTGATCTTACACTTTTTTCTTGGCCTTAGTTTGAGTCTCTTTTCTTGTGCCTGCCATATTATGATCTTCTAAAATTACATTTTTCCATCTTATAGAGTACATCTTGAATAATCTTTAAGCTTAAGTTACTCCAAAAAATCTTCATTGGGTATTTTGTCTTTGATCTTTTGACATGTGAGCCTTCCCTCGGCCCATATTTTTTACCTTGCCTTTTCTTCTCAGAAACATGTTGAAGAGCTTCTCTTCATTACTACATGTCATTCATGTTGTCTCCAACCATTGCAGACTGGACGAGTAACTTCTTTATAAAGCCTCATTTTTGTAATCTCACTCAATTTCATGTATCTTATCTGTAACAGAAAATCCATGCAGTTGTATTCTACATGTAGTTCGAAGCATCCATATTTTGATTATTATCATTGTTACAAACACTGCGTACCTCTTTCAATGTATAAAATCATCAAATTTTCACCATTCTTCCTTCTTTTCCTCTTTCTGTCCTCCTCATTCCCATGTAATTGAGTTTTGCTGGTTGACCTCAAGGCGCTTCAACTTAACTTCTGTCCCTGTTATGTCTCTGACATTCGAGCCGTCAAGCATAATTAATTGTGTAAACCAGTGGTATCCAATTTGAAAGCGCCTGAGGGCCACACTTAAACTCAGGAGCCTATTGGCGAACCGTTTCATAAGCGATCAATTTTCGACAAGTAACGAAAAAATAATGTGAAAAATTAATGTAACTGTCTGACTACACTAGATGCAAGAACTTTTAGTGAATTATTCACAGTCTCACATACAATAATGGGAGACTAACCATTATAAAACATTATTTAGACTATAAAGGCCACTTGTACAAAAAAGAACCACTTAAAATTGAGTATATCATTAACCATGAACCAAATCATAATGACACATGGCATACCAAAACTATGAATAACTAATAAAACTAGAAACAAGAAAGTAACTATATTTGAATAAAAGCTGAGATATCCAGAAGTTGTAATGGACATCTCAGAATGACTATATCACAGTAAAAAATGGACAGAGCCAATTATTTAAATAAAAAGGGTGAATCAAATTAACTATGCTCTAGGGCAAAGAAAGCATAGACCAAATATTGTAATTTTTATTAATTTAAGACAATTATTGTAGTAGAGATTATCATAAAAGGACTTGGGAAGAAACATATGGATGAAATGTGTAACATAACAAAATTATCACACTAAACATTTGAATTAATGTTACATGAATAAAAGAGAAAGTTCCATAGTGAGTGAGAAGAATAAATTGTTTAAGGATTACCCTAGAAACTGTATAATTAAGTCTATAAAAGGTTAATAAAAATGGAAGATAATAAAGAAAACCATTAATTAAAATAACCTACTAGGAAAAAACCAGTTAAACCAGCAGTATACCCAGTAGATTGGGGAAGCAGTACAAAAAGGGAAGGACCATAAAAAAGGAAATAATCTGTCATGAAACCATTTTAATAAGGAAACTACTAATGTGATATTTGAAGAAGGGACGAAACATATCAAGATTCCAACAGAGACCAGAACCAGGAAGAGATATGCCAAAACAAAATGTTAATCATATATTAAATACCATGAGACAAAATTGAAACCGATATAGGTAAACCCCAAACAAGTTACAAGATACAATACTATAAAAACAAATTGTATATTAGTTGTAAGTGTAACATGTCAAAAAATATGTCAAAAGAGACTACCATAGAGTAGAACTCACTAAAAAGACTACCAGAGTGTAGAATACAATAAAGTGAAGTGAGATAACAAAATTAAGGAACTACAGAGTGTACAGTGAGAAACATAGTTAAAAAATCTATGAAAAAATCTTCAATGAGGTTTAAGTATTATAAAAAGACTACCATGAGTGTAGAATAATAATAATAAAACCATTGAAATGAAAGACGGTCTAAGGACTGACAACATTACTAGTAATATGAGTTTTAAATTAGATATAAGAAGGACTATTACATATAAAATGTTTTCTTTAATTATAACTAAATAAATGGTGAGGACAAAAATACCAAAGGACAGTTCATAACTGAAGGTATGCCTAATATTAAGATGTTTATTATTTATTATTAATTAAATAATATTTTAGATGTAAGGTGTAAATAGATACACGAGGTTTTTTATCACAGTTAAAGTGTTTTCATAAGAATAATACATACACAAGACAGTTAGTGACTGACAGTGTTACTAGTAATAGGAGTTTTTTATGTTTTCTAATTAAATTATGTCTAGGATAAGCTATGTTGTTATCATTTGATGATACAGGAAAAAATAATAGGAATAAGATGTTTTTGTTAAAATTAGGTGATATATGGAAAATAGTTGATAATAAGATGTTTTTGTTAAAATTAGGCATAAGATGTTCATGTTATGGTTCAATGATGTCATTAGTATAAAGAAAGTTTAGTAGATACAAGATATTCTATTGTAATTAAAATCATGTCATTTAATTTTCCATTGTGTAAGTCAGAGAGGCAAGTAGGGCATAAAAATGTAATAGTTTTATTCAAATCAGTAAACCATGTATAATGTACAAACAGACCCACCAAGACACTATGTTTGTAAACACAGAATGGCCTATAAACAAAAAAAAAAAAAAAACTATCTATCAAAGAATTAATCTATGTAATAGGAATAGAATTCAATATATACAATACAGAAATTGAAAATATAATTAATACAGATACAGTTAATAGCAAATAGAATGACAAAAGAAAGAAAACTAACTTCTTTTGGAAACAGTCAAAAATAGGCTTATGATAGTAATCAAATCAGACTAAACAGAAAATTAATCAATATTGAAATGTTTTAATAACCAAATTATTAACAACAAAGTAATTACGGAGTTATTAGGTGTATTCCAGAGAAATATTATACCGAAAAAACAAATAAAAACCTTTAAAACACTGAATTTGTACAAAATATGAGACATACAATAATTATCTAAAATTGTAATTTTTGGGCTTAAATAAGTTTGAAACAAACCCAGCTATATATCAAAAGATGTAAAATTAAATAATCAATATTACTGAATAGTTAGATTCATGTAAAATTAAGAAATATTGGAAATACAGTAAAAAATAAGAAAACTTGTTATGTATAGTTAGATAGTGAAACAAGTCTTAGACAGATATTTTATAATTAAACAATATGAAGAGGAAAAAGACATACCACAAATTGCCCTAAAACGACGACGTTGCGTCGATTAGTCTATTGTTAATCGCAAAGCTGAACAGTTGAAAAATGTATTAGTGGAGTTTTGAAAACCAAATAATTTATATTAAAACCAAGTGTGGTTATGTGGCGTGTAACGGAGATGAACTAACAAGTGAAATAACATTATTTATCTATGTCTAACACTTCACAAGTTTCCAAAAACACATAATAACACCATAAAAACGCAACGCCAGAAATCGACAGCCATTTTGAACAATTTTGGAACGAATTCACAAAACCAACACGCATATTTGAACACTACACTACACAAGAGATCCATCCAGAATTCGACATCGCAGACGACGAGGGGACATTCAACACGATATTTTGGACCAATACCACTTCGCAGGAAAAGGGAACATCGTTTTATTTCTGTGGGAGAAGATCTTCAATTCCAACGGCGTCATAGCAGATTAAAACCAAGCAGACGGCGGCCATTGCTGAATTTCTCACATAGACGGTGCAGTGCTACCTGGAGCAGAGTGACGTCATTTCTTCGACTTGGTTCGAAATTTAAATAATTTCTTTCTAATTGACAATTGTAATAATAATTCTGTTCTATTTCAGATATTAACATTTAGTTTAAGAATACCTGTTAAATGTATCTTGTTCCTTGCCCTCTGACCATTTCGACTCGTTAAAAGAACCATAAATTTAAACTTGTAAAAAATATATCTGTTGATTTTTCTCATTGCCGACTGTGGCGAATATTTGCCAGTGCCTGGGACATGCGCAGTTTGACTGGCGCACAATTTTGAATGAATAAACGCAAATCAGTATTCAGTTACCAGCATTGTTTTTATTTCTACCATTAATGTTATTATTATTTTTTATTAAGCAAAACCATAATTCACCTTGAGAGAATAGATATAGGAGGAAATTACAACCTCAAATAATTAATTAATTATCAATTAATTAAATTAAATTATTCAGTCAAATTGGATACAAGCACAAGAAAAAATATTTGCAAAATTTTTAAAGTTTGATATATTTGTTATTTATCAATCCAACACACTTAGTTATAACATTTTCTTATCATCAATATCTTTATATTTTGTTTTTTTTATTACACTTGAAATTATATTACCATTTGACTAGCCTAACCAATGAGACTTTAAGGAGTCAGACTGATCCAGTGATAAACAAGACAAAATATCAATACGTACCAACACATATTTCAATTTCAATTATATTTTTATTTCTATTTGTAATATTTGTAATTGTATTACAAATTGACTTGCCCAACTAGTGGGGCTAAAAGAAGAGCACAATACCTTTGTTATCACCAAAGATACACACACAATATCTTTCTACACAATTCCATTATTAAAACAAACGTTCATAATTTTTATTTTTATTTGTAGCAATTATATTACAAATTGGCGTCCAACTTAAGGGGCTTTAAATAGGAAGTAATAGTGTTGTAAAATAAGGACGATTGTCCAATTTCCTATTTTTAGCTTGGCAACGATCAACAGGTCAGAAGAGGGAGCGAGATGCACAGGAGAGCTACATCAAGAAAAAGGGCTATGGAGGCCGAGCAGGAGATAAACATGGAGGATAAAGAAGCGACACCAGTGGAAGATGTGGAGTTAATGTTACCGCCAGCAGAACCAAATAAGCCTGCACCACAGAAGGAACAGCCGGAGGAATCCACCGCAAAGGAAAATACAAAACTTGATCAAATGATGGAGATGTTACTCCGAGAATTTAAAACGACAAAGGAAGAGTTGGGTAATAAAATGGAAGAGAATAGTAAGAAGATGGAGGAGAAAATGGAAGAAAACAGTAAGAAGATGGAGGAGAAGGTGGACGAAATAAAAAACGAAAATAAACTACTAATGGAGGAAAATATTAAGAAGATCGAGGAGAAGATGGAGGAAAATATCCAGAAGATGGAGGAGAAAATGGAGGAAATAAAAACTGACAATAAACAATCGAAGGAGGAATTGACCCAGATAAGCCAGAAACTGGAAGAAACCAATAAAAAGATGGAGAATAATAGTCAGCAATTGAGAGAAGAATTGAAGGAGACGAACCAAGAAAACATGAACCGGTTAGACGGAAGAATGGAAATATTGAAGGAAGAATTGAGCCAGAAGATAGCTGAAAACAATGAGACAATCAGCAAGAAAGTAGAAGAGGAAATAACGGTAATCGAACAAAGGGTTACCAGAGCTGACGAAAAATGGAGTCAAACCGAACAAGAAGTACGGAGTATCAGAACAGAAATAAATACAAAGGTTAACAACATCGAAGAAACAACTAGGAAGACATTGGAGGAAAAACTAAAGGAAACACGGGAAGACTGGGAGCGAGTGCAGGACCGATTCACAGAAAAATGCGACGGCATAGAAGCTGCTGTGACCAGTATCAACAGTCAGGTACAACAGAACCAGACAGATATAGACCTATTCCATAGTCGACCGACAACCATTACCAGTTGTCCCAACAGTGAAAATCGTGAAGGGATTAACTTCAGGTTTTATAAAAATAAACCCATGGAATTCCTAGCAAGAATTGAGGAATACTTTGCCAAACACAGAGGTAATCGCTGGAGGGAGAACAAAGAGGTGCTGGACGAATCGTTCAAGGAAATAGCAGACAATTGGTGGATGGCAATAAGAGACGAGGTGACCGACTATCAACAATTCAGAAGGCTATTCAAAGCCAAATATTGGTCGGAATCAACGCAAAATATCGCCAGAGACGGGATATGCCATGGGAAGTACAACCCATATGGAAACCAAACTTTAACGGCGTACTTTTTAGGAAAGGTGTGCGTGGCCAAACATCTAGAGCCCCGAATACCGGAAGAATGCCTGGTCAGCAAACTCTCATACCACTACGAGGAGGATATTATCAGAGCCAGACGAAACAGTCAAATAAAAACGGTGCAAGCCATGACCGAGCTTTTAGAGATGTACGAGCACGAAGACTATTACCGTCAAAGTCGCAGGAGGTATGAAAAGCTGGAACCAAGGAATAACAACAATAATTTGAATAATAATAATAATCGGCAGAATGTGGGTAATAATAACAATTATAATTCCGCAAATCGGAATAATGCCGAGTACAATTATAACCCTAGAAATAACAATAATTCGCCGAGGCTTAACCATAATAATAATAATAGTAATATTCCTCGTATGAATAACAATAATAACAACAACCACAACAATAATAATAATAATAATAATAGCCGTCCCCAAAATAACAACGGTTATTATAATCAGAATAGTAACTATGTTCAAAATGGTCAGAGGAACCCCAACCTTTCTAATAATAATAATTATCATGGTAATTATAACCGAAATTACCCAAGTGGAGGTAACCACAATTACAGGGCATATCGACCTAATGTTAATTACATCCGAGCAGAAGGCAGTGGACACAGAAGATACCAGCCTCAAAGAAGGAGCCGATACTACGAGTACGAGACTTTCCAAGGGAGCCAGGGAAGTAATAGGTACAGAGAGTACGAGCCCAGACGTAGTTCCAGCCTGGATAATCAGCGAAGACTACCTGTAGCAGAAGCCCAACCAGACGATCGAGCAGAACCAAACGAAACAGCCTCAGGACTTCAAGCTGACGCTTCCAACGGCCTGATCCGTAATGAAGCGGAACATTTAAACGAACGGAGGCAGTAATAAAACCCAATGACCCTTTACTGCTCCAATCTGCTGGGTTTCATCAAGTAGGTATGAATGTGAAGAAAACCAGAAAAAATTGGATCATTTTACAAAATTTACAAAACTATACCCTGTGAACAGAGCCACCACTCTGAAGACTCTAGAAATAATAACAAATCATTACATTCCAGAGGTAGGAAGCCCGATATCCATAATCACCGACCATGGAACGCAATTTAAGGGTTGGCGGTGGAGAAACACTCTGAATACATTGGGCATTAAGACATACAAGACGTCTGTCTACCACCCCAGCAGCAATCCAGCGGAGAGGGTACTGCGAGAGGTCGGAAGAATATTACGAACTTATTGCTATAATCAACAAAAGAAGTGGCAAGAATATTTATTAGCGACTGAAGAATTCCTTAATTTGTCATATCACACCGCTATTGGTACCACTCCATACACGGCAATGTATGAAAGGCCACCTCCGAGAGAAATACAAGACATAATAGAGTTCCCCAGGAGTCAAGAATACAAATTCAATCGAATTAGATTCTACAATAAATTGGCTGAAGACCAGGAAAGGCGCAAGAACAAATATCAAAAGGCTGTTAAGAAAATAATAAGATATGAAGTCGGAGAAAAGGTACTGCTAAAAAACAGGGAATTACCCAGTACTTTGGAAGGCATTACCAAAAAGTTATTACTGCTGTATACCGGCCCATACCTGATTATTAAAAACAATAATAACAATACGTATGTACTAAAGGATATCATTTCGAATAAAGTAAAAGGAACTTATAATCAGTTATCCATTAAAAAATATTTGGAGGACTCATAGTTGTGAGATAAAACTATTATGAAGAAATTGTGAATTTTGATAAAAAACTACCAAATTCAAAAATCAGTAAGCACAACTTACACCAAGTATCAGAAAGAATATTGTAAACGAAAAAAGAATTTTGATAAGAATATAATTACAAAATTCAAAAATCCGTAAGTACAACTTACACTAGATATCTGAAAGAATATTGTGAACAAAAAAAAAAAGAATTTTGCTAAATAGATAATTACAAAATTCAAAAATATAGTAAGAACATCTTACACCAAGTATCAGAAAGAATATTGTGAACGAAATAAGAATTTTGATAAATATAAATAACAAAATTCAAAAATTAGTAAGCACAACTTACACCAAGTATCAGAAAGAATATTGTAAACGAAAAAAGAATTTTGGTAAGAATAAAAAACTACCAAATTCAAAAATTAGTAAGCACAACTTACACTAAATATCTGAAAGAATATTGTGAACAATAAGAATTTTGATAAGAAAATAAAATAACAAAATTCAAAAATTAGTAAGCACAACTTACACCAAATATCTGAAAGAATATTATGAACAAAAAAAAAAGAATTTTGATAAGAATATAATTACAAAATTCAAAAATCCGTAAGTACAACTTAAACAAAACATTTGAAGGATTATTGTGAATAAATAAAAAGAATTTTGAACATAACAAGCTTCAAAATTCAAAAGCAATAGTAAGTACAAGCTACACAAATATTCAAAGACTATTATGCAAGTAAAAAGAATTTGGATGCAGATAATAATTGTCCAAATTCAAAATAATTAGTAAGTACCACTTACACAAACATTCAAAGACTATTATGAATGCAAAAAGAATTTTGAGGAATAATAATTTCAAAATTCAAAACAATAATAAGTACAACTTATACCAAAATATTTGAAAAACAACTATGAACAAGAAAGAATGTAGTTGAATAAAAATGTCTAAAATTAAAAGACAGTAAACTCACATCATTACTCATACAAATGATGAGAAATAACTCTGAAATATGAAAAAAGATTTTGTAAGAAAGAGATACAAAATTCTAAGGGAGAAAGGAAACCAGAATGTCATATGACTTAATCGAAACAAATTAACCAAACTCACAAAGAAAATAATTTAACCAAAATGGAACAATGAAGAAGGACCAGCTCACTAAAGACCAAATAGTGAGACCAGAAACCAAAAAACAAAAACTTGATACTAATAATGATAATGCTGTTACAACAACCACTGTTATAGTGAAAGTGATAAAGAATTAATTCATGTTATACCATGAGCAATAAAAGTAACTCAATGGATACCAGATGGTAGAAAGAGTAAATATAAATACTACTTACTATGTAAACATGATGAAATGTATATGATACCACATACCTAAACCACCTAATATGGAATAAGCTTTAAGAGAGAAGAAGAGTCAAGTGTATAAAAGTATTAATTAATATAACGTATTATGAAGTGAAGAATCTAAAGATGTTTATTTTAGTCAAAAATGACTACTTTTACTGTTTATTTATTTTTATGACTGGAT
The DNA here is from genome assembly GCA_034769895.1 of Magicicada septendecula. NCBI lineage: Eukaryota > Metazoa > Arthropoda > Insecta > Hemiptera > Cicadidae > Magicicada > Magicicada septendecula. The sequence goes on along the minus strand of CM068368.1, from coordinate 229,557,778 downwards.
GTAGAAAATGCCATCAGTCTTATGTGTTGAGCAGAGATGATAATACCTCTGGACTCAATTGAAGTATTGGACAGCAGGGATTGAAGCCAAAAGTGCCACTCTGAACTGTTCCAATTAATTTGTTAGGGAATGTTAGGGAGTAAACATACTGGTGAGGAAGCACCAAATAAGAAGGAATATAAAATGATAATGTTATACACAAGATTGAAGATCACTTATCAATGAAAAAAGAAACTAATGAAGGAGATACACATCAGCTGAGAGGAAGCAATGGTGGAAAAAGAAGGTATATAAAGTGAAAACATGTAATCACGGAGAAAATGTAAATACAAAAGAATTAGTAGTAATTATTTCATCCATACAGAGTATGATCTAAACTAATCACTTTTACAGGAGAGCATATGTAACATAACAAAATTATCACACTAAACATTTGAATTAATGTTACATGAATAAAAGAGAAAGTTCCATAGTGAGTGAGAAGAATAAATTGTTTAAGGATTACCCTAGAAACTGTATAATTAAGTCTATAAAAGGTTAATAAAAATGGAAGATAATAAAGAAAACCATTAATTAAAATAACCTACTAGGAAAAAACCAGTTAAACCAGCAGTATACCCAGTAGATTGGGGAAGCAGTACAAAAAGGGAAGGACCATAAAAAAGGAAATAATCTGTCATGAAACCATTTTAATAAGGAAACTACTAATGTGATATTTGAAGAAGGGACGAAACATATCAAGATTCCAACAGAGACCAGAACCAGGAAGAGATATGCCAAAACAAAATGTTAATCATATATTAAATACCATGAGACAAAATTGAAACCGATATAGGTAAACCCCAAACAAGTTACAAGATACAATACTATAAAAACAAATTGTATATTAGTTGTAAGTGTAACATGTCAAAAAATATGTCAAAAGAGACTACCATAGAGTAGAACTCACTAAAAAGACTACCAGAGTGTAGAATACAATAAAGTGAAGTGAGATAACAAAATTAAGGAACTACAGAGTGTACAGTGAGAAACATAGTTAAAAAATCTATGAAAAAATCTTCAATGAGGTTTAAGTATTATAAAAAGACTACCATGAGTGTAGAATAATAATAATAAAACCACTGAAATGAAAGACGGTCTAAGGACTGACAACATTACTAGTAATATGAGTTTTAAATTAGATATAAGAAGGACTATTACATATAAAATGTTTTCTTTAATTATAACTAAATAAATGGTGAGGACAAAAATACCAAAGGACAGTTCATAACTGAAGGTATGCCTAATATTAAGATGTTTATTATTTATTATTAATTAAATAATATTTTAGATGTAAGGTGTAAATAGATACACGAGGTTTTTTATCACAGTTAAAGTGTTTTCATAAGAATAATACATACACAAGACAGTTAGTGACTGACAGTGTTACTAGTAATAGGAGTTTTTTATGTTTTCTAATTAAATTATGTCTAGGATAAGCTATGTTGTTATCATTTGATGATACAGGAAAAAATAATAGGAATAAGATGTTTTTGTTAAAATTAGGTGATATATGGAAAATAGTTGATAATAAGATGTTTTTGTTAAAATTAGGCATAAGATGTTCATGTTATGGTTCAATGATGTCATTAGTATAAAGAAAGTTTAGTAGATACAAGATATTCTATTGTAATTAAAATCATGTCATTTAATTTTCCATTGTGTAAGTCAGAGAGGCAAGTAGGGCATAAAAATGTAATAGTTTTATTCAAATCAGTAAACCATGTATAATGTACAAACAGACCCACCAAGACACTATGTTTGTAAACACAGAATGGCCTATAAACCAAAAAAAAAAAAAACTATCTATCAAAGAATTAATCTATGTAATAGGAATAGAATTCAATATATACAATACAGAAATTGAAAATATAATTAATACAGATACAGTTAATAGCAAATAGAATGACAAAAGAAAGAAAACTAACTTCTTTTGGAAACAGTCAAAAATAGGCTTATGATAGTAATCAAATCAGACTAAACAGAAAATTAATCAATATTGAAATGTTTTAATAACCAAATTATTAACAACAAAGTAATTACGGAGTTATTAGGTGTATTCCAGAGAAATATTATACCGAAAAAACAAATAAAAACCTTTAAAACACTGAATTTGTACAAAATATGAGACATACAATAATTATCTAAAATTGTAATTTTTGGGCTTAAATAAGTTTGAAACAAACCCAGCTATATATCAAAAGATGTAAAATTAAATAATCAATATTACTGAATAGTTAGATTCATGTAAAATTAAGAAATATTGGAAATACAGTAAAAAATAAGAAAACTTGTTATGTATAGTTAGATAGTGAAACAAGTCTTAGACAGATATTTTATAATTAAACAATATGAAGAGGAAAAAGACATACCACAAATTGCCCTAAAACGACGACGTTGCGTCGATTAGTCTATTGTTAATCGCAAAGCTGAACAGTTGAAAAATGTATTAGTGGAGTTTTGAAAACCAAATAATTTATATTAAAACCAAGTGTGGTTATGTGGCGTGTAACGGAGATGAACTAACAAGTGAAATAACATTATTTATCTATGTCTAACACTTCACAAGTTTCCAAAAACACATAATAACACCATAAAAACGCAACGCCAGAAATCGACAGCCATTTTGAACAATTTTGGAACGAATTCACAAAACCAACACGCATATTTGAACACTACACTACACAAGAGATCCATCCAGAATTCGACATCGCAGACGACGAGGGGACATTCAACACGATATTTTGGACCAATACCACTTCGCAGGAAAAGGGAACATCGTTTTATTTCTGTGGGAGAAGATCTTCAATTCCAACGGCGTCATAGCAGATTAAAACCAAGCAGACGGCGGCCATTGCTGAATTTCTCACATAGACGGTGCAGTGCTACCTGGAGCAGAGTGACGTCATTTCTTCGACTTGGTTCGAAATTTAAATAATTTCTTTCTAATTGACAATTGTAATAATAATTCTGTTCTATTTCAGATATTAACATTTAGTTTAAGAATACCTGTTAAATGTATCTTGTTCCTTGCCCTCTGACCATTTCGACTCGTTAAAAGAACCATAAATTTAAACTTGTAAAAAATATATCTGTTGATTTTTCTCATTGCCGACTGTGGCGAATATTTGCCAGTGCCTGGGACATGCGCAGTTTGACTGGCGCACAATTTTGAATGAATAAACGCAAATCAGTATTCAGTTACCAGCATTGTTTTTATTTCTACCATTAATGTTATTATTATTTTTTATTAAGCAAAACCATAATTCACCTTGAGAGAATAGATATAGGAGGAAATTACAACCTCAAATAATTAATTAATTATCAATTAATTAAATTAAATTATTCAGTCAAATTGGATACAAGCACAAGAAAAAATATTTGCAAAATTTTTAAAGTTTGATATATTTGTTATTTATCAATCCAACACACTTAGTTATAACATTTTCTTATCATCAATATCTTTATATTTTGTTTTTTTTATTACACTTGAAATTATATTACCATTTGACTAGCCTAACCAATGAGACTTTAAGGAGTCAGACTGATCCAGTGATAAACAAGACAAAATATCAATACGTACCAACACATATTTCAATTTCAATTATATTTTTATTTCTATTTGTAATATTTGTAATTGTATTACAAATTGACTTGCCCAACTAGTGGGGCTAAAAGAAGAGCACAATACCTTTGTTATCACCAAAGATACACACACAATATCTTTCTACACAATTCCATTATTAAAACAAACGTTCATAATTTTTATTTTTATTTGTAGCAATTATATTACAAATGTAATCACCATTTGTTCAATTTCCATGATTAAATATGTAAAATCATAAGAAATATGTCATAATCGTAAGTGAAAAACATTAACTTTTTAATTAAAGCACCAACATACGTCTTGTGAGGACTTGTTTTAACGAGCAAATCAATTATAATAACATGGTGTGGCTATATAAAGTTATTACTAGTAACGCAAGGACGTTAAACCAATTTAAAACATATTCTGTTTATTTTGGGCCAAAAGAGAGCGTCATGACGCTACTCTCCATGCCAAACTCATTAACAATTTTATACAAATTAATTGTTTTCGCCGAGGGAGTGACGTCGCTCTAAGGAACGGCAGCAATCTCTAAGCCAATGAAATCGATTAAAATCAACAGGGGGGGTATGTAATCCCAAAATTGGAACAGCGAGAGAGAAGCAAATTTCTTCACACTTCATATCTGACGAGCGAAGCAGTAACGACGGCCATTTCTGTGCGCGAAAAAGTCGAGTTAGGAATTAAATCAGGTGTTTGGGTTTAAATGTAAACAATTGGTCACATAACCAAAAATGTTTCGTTGGTTTTCTCTAGTTTCTGCAACGTCTCCTCTAATTTTTCGTTTGTTTCGGTGGTCTGTTGTTTAGTTTCTATCCAGTACTCCATCAATTGGTATTGTAACGTTTCATTGTTCTGATTAATGGTTTTTCTTAACTCTTCCTTAGTACTTTCATTGGTACTAATTATTTTTTCATTGATTTGTTTCAAGCTCTCCTCACTCTTGTCAAATTTTTGGTTAATTTGTTTTAAACTGTCATTGGTTTCTTTCTTCATACTGTCTATTTTTTCGTTCGTGAGTTTATTATTCTCCTCATTCTTGTCTAATTTTCGATTAATCAACTCCCATAATTGTTGTAAATCCATGCCTCCTCTGGCTTCTTCCCTGTCACCCTCCTGTGGTTCCCTTCCTTTGTCTTGGGTTGATTCTGTTGTAGTTATTGTTGTCTCTACCTCTTCAATCGATGTTCCTTCCTCTTCTTCCCCTCTATTTTCTTCCATTTCTTTCTCCTTCGCTAATTTTTTAGATAATCCTCTTGTGTGCATCTTGATCTCCTTTCGTGACCGCCGCTAGGACTTCGTATCTTCCTTTCTTCTAGCTCCACCAGTTGGTCGCCAATTTGAAACCTCAACTCATGCTGTCGTCTTACTGGTACCTCTGTAAAATGTAACAGTGTGTCTGAGTGTAACTTGTGTATGTGTGTCTTACCATTTCGTCCTCACACGGTAATGTAACTCACGATGCTTGAGTCCGTAGCGAACGTACGGATAACCAGGTATCGTAGTCCCCGATCTGAGGTTCACTAGTAGTGTACAATTCCCGGGTGGCGCCAAATTGTTTATTTAAAACAATTAAAATTGTCTTCTTATCAGCGATTTACTCAAACGGTGTGAAGGATTCAATTCGTCCCGCCTTTTTTCGATTTGTATAATCGAACTGGCAGTTACAGTATTCGCTGCTTGCGCGCTAGGTATCACGTCAGAGATATTCGCTGTAAATTATATTTTTACGAATACACTTTCCTAATGAAAATAAAACACATTTTAACATACACAGTATTGATTTATTAGCGATTTGATATTACTGTTTCATAGACACAAGCTATAATTGATTTTTTATATAATTTTGCACCGGTTATTTCTTTATGAGACTTTTCTCCCTGGGTTTTACAGTCGATTTTGAACGTAAGTAAACATACAGTATGGCGTTCTATCACGCAAGTCAACAAATATTTTCGTTCAACTTTTGTGGGATCTTTTGATCACGTTAAAAGGCTCAGATGCAATTACAATAATAAAAATACACAACCTTACAATGTTTCTACTTAAGTATTGTAACGTGTAATGATAAATGGTTTGTAGAAGTGTAGTACAAGTGGTTTAACAGTTGTACATTAATACTAGGTTAGTTTTATAACTTAACAAATTTTTAGGGTCTTAATATTATGATTTAATCTTTGAAAGAGAATAAAATTGATTCAGTCGTATTTCAAAATATAGTGAGAAATATTCAAAGTGCGTTATTTCGGAAGTTGGTATAATTTAATGGATACTTAACAGCATTGTAGCATGTGATTACTCTGTTGGTCGGGAATGAAGGGATGTGGCTGCAATATAATTCATTTTTCATTTATTCGGGCTTCGGGCACCTTTTTCAAAGTTTTTTGATTTATTTATTCACTTCGTCTTGAAATAAACGTCTTCTCCATCAGGTAATTGTTTTCAGTAGTCGTCAGACTCCTTCTCGTTCAATTTTGACAAGTTAATTTACCTTTAAACATTTAAAATATGAAAATAGGTTGTTCTGAATTCTGGCGTCTGTTTTCCTTGAGCGTCCCTTTCTGAGTAAAATATTCAACGTTAATTACCTCTTCAAACCGTCGTTTCCATGGTTACACCATTATTCTGATTGGGCGAGCTTGATATAAATCCATTGTTACCAAAATTTGAATTCTTTTCAAATCTTCCTATATCTTCTGACTTCCTTCCTTCTCTTATCTTCCTTCTTAGTTATTAACTATTAGCACTGTCATTTGTATTTTCTCACAAAGATTATTTTGGTATCCCACAATATTGGGTTTTTTAATGTTTTCTAAGTTTACAATTAATTTAATACTTACTAATTACATTTCTCTGTTTATATAATTCCTTATTTTAATATTTTGTTTTTAATAATATTTACCATTCATCCTTGGTTAATTAGTCACCTTGGATTTGTTAATTACTTGGTTATTTTCATACAATTAGTATTTGTTTATGTTTGACCGTTAGACCTGTTTCAAGTCTAAGTAGCCATTACTGGTTTTTGATTGTTTCATACACATTATATCTCATTTTGTCCTAGATCGTTATTTCGTTATTTATAATTAGGTTTATTGTCTATGGAAGTGTTTTAATTTAGTCTTTTTGTGACCTCTGTATGTAACAACTGTGTTATTCAATATTTCTTGCTAATTATTTACTAACAGTTTTCTCTTTTATAACTCAAACATTGTTTTCTTTCCTTATTTTAAGTACTCTGCCAATGTCAATAATATGGCTATTAATTACTATTTATTTATCATATAACATATAACATTTAGGTTTATGTTTGGGATAATTACCCTATCCATCTCCTATTCATAAACAATTGTTTATATACGATTATTTACTAAAACTTCCGGGCTGAAAGGCCGTGGTCGATTGCTTAAGTTTCTGCTAAACGTTTCGGCCGCACCACCGGTGGCCATCTTCAGTAGCAAAAGAAAATAAAAGTGTTCGATAGATGATACGCCGAACACGTCTCCCAATGGACTGGGAACAAGCAACAGTGAGTACCTGCTACGATGCCTCTATTTATAACATTTTGTCCGCTTCAGGTGTATCGCACGGACCAATGAGAAGCCAGCTCGTCATACTCAATTCTGATTGGCCATGGAAAATAGACCATGCCAGACACTATTTAAGGAGATGCTTTCTCCTCGGCGGTTCCTGGCACGAAGGCCTTCTCTATAAACTAGCCACCTCCCCTCTCCCTGCCTCATTTGTACATCTGATGCGGTCGTATCTCTGCGACCGCAAATTTAGGATCTGCGTCGACGGGACGTACTCTTCTGTCCGCCCCGTCGCCGCTGGCGTTCCTCAAGGATCTGTCCTCGGCCCCGTTCTGTACCTTGTGTACACGAACGACCTGCCAGTTTTGCCTGGAGTCACGCTCTCTCTCTATGCGGACGATGCGATGTACCACGCCAGTTCTGCAAACCTTCGTTTTGCGACTGACGTGGTGCAGCGCCAGCTCGCATTACTTCCGGCCTGGCTAAGGAAATGGCGGGTGGCGATCAATACGGAGAAATCCGAGGCGATCGCCTTCTCCCGTCAGCTCACTTCCCGATGCCAGACCCTCTCCCTTGAAGGAAGCCCAATCGCTTGGCAACGTACTGTGAAGTACTTGGGCGTCACTCTTGATCGACGCCTAAGCTTCAGAGCTCACGTATCCACAGTGCTCCAGCGCGCCCGAGGCGTCAAAGCCAAACTTTACCCATTCTTATCGCCTCGAGGGCCACTGCCTGTGCGCACGAAGCTCTCGATTTATCTGCTCTTTTTACGAGCCGTCCTTATGTACGCAGCGCCTGCATTTTGGACCCAACTCGCCCCCGACGTCGTTAAACGCATGGAAGCCTTCCAAGCCCTTACCCTTCGCCTAATCTCCGGCTCTCCCTGGTATGTAAAAAATGCTACTATCAGGCGAGGGCTGAAGATTCCGTCGCTCGATGGATTTGCGCGAACTCTCACGTTCAATCTCTTCCATCGAGCATCCATCTCAGATTTTCCTCACCTCCAACACCTCGATAACGATGATGGACCACCACCAGTCAAACGCCGCCGCCCTCGAGCTCTGCTCGACGACCCACCATAATTTTAAAATAATAAAATTGCCCTTCACCATCTGTCCACGCGCCGACCAATCGTATTTTCACCACCTTCCTCCCGTCAAATCCGGTCCGTTGCAGGCTGACAGATGGTTCGGGCGTTGTGCCGGCTTTAGGTGTGCCTAGCGCCACCTTCAGTCGGCAACTTCGCCCCTCCCATCTCTCACTTGCCTCGGTATCGCCATAAGGCAGTCTACCGGACTCTTACCGGGCTGGCGGAAGTGTATCGACCCGTTGTGGGCGAACAAATCCCGCCAATCCGTGCTAAGCGTTCGCGTAGGCTTCCCTCTCAGGCCATTGGTGGATCGCGTCAGCGGTTCAGCCAATCACAGCCCATCTCCTTCACCTCCGCCAAAATAAAAAAAGGGGGTACCTATCCTCACTGCGACAAGTCTCGCTCCAAGCACTACTCGAGCAACAGGCAGTCATCGGGCTCGCCCGGACGCTGCCGTCACTGGGGCACGCACTGAGCTGTGCCCTACACGCATCGTTGGCATCGTTGGCATCGGCGGTTCATAGCGACGGACGCATTCTTGTGAATATGGATGGACTCCAGATGCAGGCGAGTGAAGTAACCCCGGACAGAAGACAACACGCGGGCTTCATCAAACATCACCCGGTGATCGTCGTGGGACAGAGCGTGTTCAGCAACTGCGGACTTCTTCGGCTGGCCCAGGCGGCAGTATCTCCGATGTTCAGAGAGGCGCGTCCGGACACTACGCTTCGTGGTGCCTATGTAGACCTGGCCACACGTACAAGGAATACTGTACACCCCGCACGACGAGAGTGGATCCCTGGCGTCTTTCACCGGTCGCAGGAACTGTTGGATCTTTTTGGTTGGCTTAAAGATCCTCCTGACGCCCCGCTTACTCAGCAACCTGCCGATGCGATCAGTCACGCCACGGATGTAGGGCAAGACAGCAGAGCCAACAACCTCAGGCAACTCCGACTGGTCCGGCCTACCAGATCTTCTCGGCCGGGCAGCTCTCCTAACCTCCGCAGCAGAATAGCCGTTGGACTGCAGTGCTTTCTCGAGATGCCGAAACTCATCTTCGAGATACTGGGGCTCACAGATTCTTTTTTGCCCGGTCTACCAGAGTCTTCAGCACCGCCCTCTTCTGCCTAGGATGATGATTGGAGGTCTTGTGCAGATATCTGTCGGTGTGCGTTGGCTTCCTATAAACTTTATGTCCCAAGCTGCCATCGGTCCTTTTCAGGACCAACACATGCAGAAAAGCCAATTGATCACCACTCTCGCGCTCCATCGTAAACTGTATGCGCGGGTGTACAGCGTTCAGATGTCCAAGGAAGCGTTCCAACTCCTCATCCCCATGGCTCCAGACCACGAAAGTGTCGTCCACATACCGCAACCAACACTTCGGCTTCAGAGGCGCAGATGAAATTGCCAACTCTTCAAATCTCTCCATATAGAAGTTTGCCACCACAGGGCTGAGAGGACTTAGGAGAGGGACTTTAGGAGAGGACTTAGCTGAGAGGGCTTTGCGGAGGTTAGGAGAGCTGCCCGGCCGAGAAGATCTGGTAGGCCGGACCAGTCGGAGTTGCCTGAGGTTGTTGGCTCTGCTGTCTTGCCCTACATCCGTGGCGTGACTGATCGCATCGGCAGGTTGCTGAGTAAGCGGGGCGTCAGGAGGATCTTTAAGCCAACCAAAAAGATCCAACAGTTCCTGCGACCGGTGAAAGACGCCAGGGATCCACTCTCGTCGTGCGGGGTGTACAGTATTCCTTGTACGTGTGGCCAGGTCTACATAGGCACCACGAAGCGTAGTGTCCGGACGCGCCTCTCTGAACATCGGAGATACTGCCGCCTGGGCCAGCCGGAGAAGTCCGCAGTTGCTGAACACGCTCTGTCCCACGACGATCACCGGGTGATGTTTGATGAAGCCCGCGTGTTGTCTTCTGTCCGGGGTTACTTCACTCGCCTGCATCTGGAGTCCATCCATATTCACAAGAATGCGTCCGTCGCTATGAACCGCCGAGGAGAAAGCATCTCCTTAAATAGTGTCTGGCATGGTCTATTTTCCATGGCCAATCAGAATTGAGTATGACGAGCTGGCTTCTCATTGGTCTGTGCGATACACCTGAAGCGGACAAAATGTTATAAATAGAGGCATCGTAGCAGGTACTCACTGTTGCTTGTTCCCAGTCCATTGGGAGACGTGTTCGGCGTATCATCTATCGAACACTTTTATTTTCTTTTGCTACTGAAGATGGCCACCGGTGGTGCGGCCGAAACGTTTAGCAGAAACTTAAGCAATCGACCACGGCCTTTCAGCCCGGAAGTTTTAGTAAATAATCGTAATGACACCGGCCGTGAAAGCCTACGCACTAAAATTGTTTATATAATTAATCAACACTTATTATTTAATATGTGTGTACAATTCATTACTTCTTACTTATTGTTCGGGTGATAAACAATCTCACCTCTATTGAACTTATTTCATTACTCTCCCCTTATAACATGGGTATTTACTTAAGGTTATTGCATACTTATTTTCTAAAGCTCTTTGCTTTCCCTTCCATGTTAACATCATCTTATTACTTTTTCTTGTGATTCTCACCTTTAAATTCTACGATACATTCTTAAGTTCTATAACAATGTTATTTCATAATCATTACAGTTAATATCACTCTTTAGTGTTCATTATTACTGAATCAATGTTCTATTCTAAATATTATTCATAATAACTTTATCAAAGGTTATTGTTCACTCTTAAATCTTAAATATTGGTTATTCTACTAAGTCTTTATCTTAGCCTTCTCTACGCTTACTATTTTTATTACAGACCATATTTTTATTTATTTATCACTGGCACTTTTTAAATTATTTTGTGTTCATTATAATTTACTTAGTGTTTCTTTTTGTATTTTATCACTTTAGGATATTTCACTTTCACTAGTTTAACTTCCGTTTACTTCTCACTATTTTACTCTCTTTCTCTACACATATTATATATAATTATTAATATCATGTCTTTCTTTATTAACAACTTACATGTATTCCTAACTCTTTGGCTAGTGTATTTTTAGCTATTGTTTTTTATTACTGACTATTTACAATTGTCATTCAATCAATATTAACATTCATTAATTGTTTTGGTTCTTAACCGGTTTCATTTTCTTTATTATTTTGTATTACATTATTTCTTCCTTCTCTATTTTTTATTCCTTGTCTGGATTTTCTTGATGTGTTTCATTTTGTTTTCTTCATCGTGGGTTTGTTCTCTCTTTGTTTTCATTTTTCTTCTCCTTCACTCGACTAGTTTACTTTATTGTGTTTCTTAACTGGCAAATCTCTGGGGTTGGGTCAATGTCGTTTGTCTGTCAGTCTAGTAGTTGAGTTTCTTTATTAATCACTTTTGGTTTATTACTCTTTCTCCTTCTTTCTTTATTACCTTTTATATATTTTTTACTCACCACATTATTTATTTATTAAAATATAGTATTATTTAGCATTTTTTATATATACTTATTGTTATCAAAACTGATCTAAATTTGGCGATGTTATATAATGCCCTTCCACCAAAATTGATCATTTTATAAAACGTGATTCTAAGTTTGATGAAATTATCAATTGTATTGTATCATTTTCTTCTTAAATTCTCCTGCTTCTCATTCATTTTTTACATTTTCATGTAAATTCTCATGCTTCTCATCCCCTCAAGTACACGACGGAAGGGCTCCGTACCATTTCTTAGAATGTAGAGCAATTCCGCGCCTGTCTATCAAGCTTTTGTCCAAGTATGCTCCGAAAGTCTGCTGTTATTCTCATGTGAACAATACGTCGCATTTCGTTATTGTTTGACTTCCCACGACCCCTTTTCGTCAATTAGCAGCTCCTTGCGTGTCGTCATCCCCGGGATGCCACTCCGGTCTCCCGTCATAAATACTAGTTGTCATCCGTACGTTGTTTTCACGCTGTGCACTTTTCCTAGCTGCATTCACTCGCTGTACACTGTTTGTTTCCATACGGGGTAAGACTCTTCTAAACCCCTTGTGTGAGTATCCTTTTCTTATTGCTGGCACGCTTCAAATTAACCTTACAGCGTGTGTTCGCTACAATTTCTCCGTATCTGCGCCACCGTGCTGTCTCCTTTGTTTAGTTTGTTGTGGGGTCGTAAATCTGAGTTGGACCGAGTCTGTCACAGTCGATCCTACTTTCTATTGTAGCGTTGTGTCAGGCATTTTCTCATTGTTTCCTAGCAAGCGTCCAGTTGACACGTTGTTAAGTTGTCTCTTTATTTATTACTTCTGGCTTGGGTTTGGGTGTGACTCAACCTGTGTGACGCACTTCTTGATCAAAATTTAAAAAATTAAAATTTGTGGTCATTACAGTGTCCCCAAATCGGATTGGATGTTGGATCCGTAGAAGACATTCTAATCCGATTTCCGCGCTCTGTCCTTGTTGTGGGAGTTCTCTTTGGGAAAGGTCACGGTCGTTGACCCAGTTTCCTCTGCTTGGCGTATGTTGATATATATTCCCTATCTTTTGTTATTAATTGACTCTAGGAATTTATTGCCATGCATCTGAGTAATAATGAACGCATTTTTACATATGATACATGTATAAATAGGCATAAAATTGTTTTATAATAATAGCAGTAACTGAGGATACCTTTGTTATCCATTTACGACATAATACATTAAATAATGATTTTTCAACATTAAATGTAATTAATCACGTATTGTCTTAATTATACTACGATAGATAATGTCTTTAACTTATCTCAAGCGTTTCAAAACAACAATTTATGAACAAATAAACACATATATATATATAATATATATATTATTTTTTTGTCATATATATATTTATATTATTTTGTCAATTAATATAATTAATAGTAATGCGTATTGTAAGTGATGTTTAATGATGATTAGTGATTGTATATATATATATATATATATTGATTCAAAACATATACATGACCTATGAACAATTAAAGGTTCATTTCATATCATTATGATCAGTGATAGTTTCGTTCTATACTGCTTCGATTGTTCAACCTCATATTTGAATAGTTGATTCTACATCACTTAATTGTCTTATATGTCCGTTAATATGTTCATTATAATGTTTCAGCAATTTATTGCTGCACATCCGATCAAAGTTTTCGCAACTTAACTGTCTCTTGTATCGAAATACTTCATAAATATTAGTCAGTTGACATCTAATTAGTGTCATTAAATAGATACATTGTGATTTAAGAAATCATGTGAAATTTTTAAATTACGTATGTTACTACGTTACACGTCTTATTGTCTAGCTAGTTGGACTGGTTCCGCGAGACAATCGGCTAGTGCGCGTGCTCCCTTCACCATAGTCAACTAACTGCTGGTGTCATTCTCACATCCCTGCGTGACTTGCATCTCCTGCTCGTGATACTTCTTGATCTGACGCACGTTGAATTTTCCTCTTATTCTGTTGCTGTTATCGCAGTCAGCAAGTTCGTACGTTGCATCGCCGAAGACTCGATTAATCTTATATGGTCCTGCATACAGTTCAAAAAATTTATCAATTTTCTTCATCGCGGCGTCTGATTGATGATAGGTTCTTATCAGCACCTTATCGCCGATAGCGAATTTAGTGATCTTTTTATTATCGTTGATGCGCTTCGCATACTTCTCCCTTTTTTCTTTAATCTTCACGAATACATTGGTGTTCGAACTTTCTTTAACGTCTATGTCTTCCTTGTCTAACCATTCCTCCCATGCACGGGTCGGTCTCTTGTCTAAGTGCGCCTCATGAGGGGTTATCTCTATCGTCTCATGGTACACTTCATTTATGCATGTTTCGATCAATCTGATGTAGCGTGACCATTTGCTATGTTGGTCGTGTACAAAAATTCGGAATAGGTTTCCAAGCTGACGGTTAATCCTTTCGGCTAAGTTTGCGCAAGGATTCCTTATTGCCGTATACCTTGGTTGTATGTTTAGCTCTTTGAGTCCTTCAATCCATTTCTTCGCGGTGAACTGCGTCCCATTATAAGTCAGGATGACCTTTGGTCGTCCAAACTCCGCACAGTAATCTTTTATTCTTCGTAAGGTAGTGGTGGTTGTCGCTCGTCGTAGCGTGAACAACTTGACAAATTTCGTGAAATTGTCTACCATGACAAGCAGGTACTTAACAGCATCCTGTTGTTCGTGTCTTTGCATTTCTGACATGTGTCGCATGTTTGAATGTACGTTTTCACTTTCTTAAGCATGCTATCAAACGTGAAGTGTTCTTGTAGCATCTTTATACATCTTTTCGGGCCTAGATGTCCGTACATTTGATGTATTTCCACAATTAAGTTATTTGACACACTGTCAGGTATGTACAGCTTCCACTCACCTCGCTGTCGTCTATATAACTTATTGCTAGCAACTTTATAAAATTTACTTAATTTATCGTCTAAATCCTTATCCTTAATCTTATCAATAAACAACCTAAGTTTATCATCTTCAATCTGGTGTCATCCGATATCCTTAGTTATCTTACCTATATTATGACTCATCTTAATGACTAAATGATTAATAAAATATTTGTGTGTTTCGTCGTTTACTTCATCTTGTTTCGTGTCGGCCGGGTATCTGCTTAATATGTCCGCAACTACATTATCCTTGCCTTTACAGTGGATAATGTCAAATTTGTACTCTTGTATGGCGAGAATCCACCTTGTAATTCTCGAGTTATTTAAGTGGCATTTGTGCATGAACGTTAAGGTCTAATTGTCAGAGGTTGACCAAGTATATACATTCGGAACTTTTCTAAACATCTAACAATACTTAGGAGTTCTTTCTCCGTAGTAAAATAATTACGCTTCGCACCTTTAAACGTTTTGCTTGTGAAGGCTATTACACCAATTTTTCCTCCTTCGTCTAGCTGGTAAAGCTGGCCACCATACGCAAAATTACTGGCGTCGCACTGAATGTAATATCTTTGGTTCGGACGTGGAAACCTTAAAATTACTGTGTTTACAAACAAATTCTTAACCCTTTGAAAACAATCGCTTAATTCTTTTGTCCAAGAAAACTTCCGTCCCCCTTTTAACAATTCGTGTAATGGTTGCGTCGTTTCCGCGTACTTGCTTGTAAATCGGTTATAAAAGTTGGTAAGGCCTAGGAAACCTTTAAGTTGCTTCGTATTCTTTGGTGCAGGGAAATCCATAATAGCTTTTATCTTATCGTCGGTTGCTTGGATTCCTTTTGTCGTCAGGCGGTATCAAAGAAATGAGATTTCTTGCCTAAAGAATTGTGACTTAGTGAGGTTGACGGTGATGTTTGCTTTATTGAGGTTATTAAATAGTGTTTCTAAATGGTCCAGGTGCGTTTGGATGTTGTTGGAGTAAAACAAGCAATCATCCACGTAGATAATTGTGTTCTTCTTAATTTCTTCCTCGAAAGCCACGTCCAATCCACGTGTCAGCGCTGCAGAGCTGGTGCTGAGTCCAAATGGTGTTACTGTAAAGCGGTAGCACCTTCCCTCGTACATGAACGCCGTCAAGTCCCTGCATTCTTGCTTCAATGGGACCTGCCAGAAGCTACTGGATAAGTCGACTGTTGATAAATACTGCATCTCTCCACATCTGGCCAATATCCCGTTTACCGGGGACACTCCTTCGTTGTCGGGTACTGTTACACTCTTTACCCTTCTTGCATCAAGGCACAGGCGAACCCTCCCATCCTTCTTGATCACAGTCACAATTGGATTGACGTACGGACTGGCGCAACGTTCAATCACTCCATATCGTAGCATTCTGTTAATTTCATCGTTCACCTTATCTTTATAATCAAGTGGTACAGGCCAACCTCTTTGAAAATAAGGTGTCCTGTCTGTAACATGAAATTCATGTGCGTAACCCTCTGTTCTCCCCGGGCATTCCCTAAAAACTTTCCTATTCCTTACTAAAATCTCCCTCAGGCGTTGCAGTATCTCTTCATCCACGCAATCTATACTTCCTATCTTTTCGTCGATGCATCGCAGTACTTCCTCTTCTTCTTCACTGTTTATCACTTCAATGTTCATGATCGGTACAGCGTACTCCTCTTCATCAGTTTTGTTCTTTAAGTTGATTATCTTGTTTCCAATGTCAATACGACATCCAACTTCTTGTAAAAAACTAATCCCTAATATACATGGTTTAACTAACTCTGGTATTATTAAGAACACACATTCATTCCGAACTCCATCAATCTCGATGTCACACAATATTTGCTTCCTAACTAATTTAGATTTATTTCCTACGGCACTTATGATAAGGGTATTCGTCATGGGTAGTGTTTCATACGGTCCGATGCTTTTCTTATGGTTGTTGAACCACGTCTCTGATAGGCCATTAATTAGGCTTCCTGTGTCAAGCAAAGCTAGTACAGTTACGCCATTATTAAACTTGATGATAATCTCCGGACATTTTAATATTTGTTTAGTAATAGTTTCATCGTCTTCTTGTAGTAAATCACTCCTTATGTCTGGTAATAATATGTTTACATTCTCGGTTGGGACTAGGTCACTCAAAATTTCTATCTTATTTACTAAGCTGAGGTATATTTTTTCTTTTTTTTTTTGTTGTTGTCACTGTTACCGCTCGTCCTTGGGGTGGTGTCATTAACCGTTCTGCTCGTGCTCGCCTCCCCGGATGTAAACTGTACAGTATTAACGTATTGTTTGTTTTCAAAGCGACCCTTCGGCTGACGGTCGTGCCAAGACCGTTTCTGGCCGTTTTCACTTTTATTGTAGACTTCCTCTCTCTCTCTTGTGTTCATTTTCCCTTCACTGGTAGGCCGATAATGTGGCCTACGGTTGCTTTCATTACTTGACTGGATACCCGTGTATTCGGTAATCAACGCCTCGAAATTTGGTATGTTTGTGATTCCGCGCGTGATTACGGCGAGCTGTAAATCTCTCTCAAAATGGCGGGATATCTTCCTGATAAGCTGTCGGTCAGTCAATGTGGGTGATAACTGCCGGCTTTATAATCAAATTCTTTCAACGTATTGTATGGCTGTGATCGGACCATTCCATTCGTACCTGCCATACTCAAGGTTATCGCGGATATTGTCTTGGCGTTTTTGACCCCAGTACTTCAAGGTGAATGTTTCCTTGAATTCCTCGAACGTGGATATCTGGTTTCTTATCACTCGCCACCATATCTCAGCATCCATCTCCAAGTGCTTTCCTATCCACTTAATGTCGTTGTTGCTGTAGTATAATTCCTGAATCTCTGATAATTCTTTAAGGAATTCCATCGGGAACCTATCAGTTCCATTGTATTTTAGTTCGACGTGTGCATGTCCGTTAACCCTATTGATTATTCCGGACTCACCTTCGATTAGTTGTCGTTGCAGCCGTTCTATCTGACACTTCAGTTCATTGATGCGAGTTGTCTTCTCCCTGGCGTTTTCATCCAGTCTTAGCTCCGTCGTCTTTTGTCTTCCGTCTACCTCGTCAATCTTCTGTTGTATTGTGTTGTTCGTGTCTCCCTGTTCTTGTTGTAGCTGTCTTACTGTCTGGAATAGCTCGTCCTTCAACTCCTCCTGTTTCTTGTGGTTTTCTTTAATGTGCGTCTCTACCTTATTATTGATCTTCTTGATACTCGTTTGTGTGTTTTGGGCGATATTTTTTAATTCCTGACGGTCTACTTCTCTGGTTTCTCACATCTCTTCGAACTTCTTGTCAGTGTCGTCTTTCAATTCTTTTATGGCCTCGTTTTGCTGCTTCTGGACTTCGTTTATCTTCTGGTCACAAGTAGTCCTGTACTCCCGCATTTCCGCGCGTATTTGCGTGATCTGCTCGGCCACTTGTTGCGTGACTTCCTCCTTATGCTTGTCTAGCTTTTCTTCTAGTTTGTCAAACTTTTCATTCTGTTTGTCAAACTTTTCATTCTGTTCTCTTCTGACTTCATTCTGTTCTCTTCTGACTTCCTCCAATTTTTCATTCTGCCTCTCGAACTTCTCATTCATGAAGTCCATTAGTGCACGCAATGTCACCTCTTCTCGTGGCTGAGACTCCTGTCACCGCGCTCTGACGTTTGACGTCTCCTCGGTCATTTGTGACTCAATTGGCGATTCTTCACTTTCGTTATCAGGCACTCCCTGTGGGTTGTTGATTTCGAAGTTCATAGAATCGGAACTACTAGTCATTTTTGCGGCCTTACTTCGCGTTAACATCCAGTCTAAACTAGTCTTACACTTATAATTTTTGTTCTAATAACTAACATGTAAATATATACTTATTCTATCTACTGCCTGCTCTTTTGCCCCACGTTGGGCGCCAATTTATGTAATGTACAATTAACAAATTTGACTCTAATTTAAATTTGTTGTGCAATTATGCTAATTATGGAATTTAATTATGTAATTATCCAATTAGGTTAATTTCTGTCAAATGGATTTAAATTACACAATATATTAATTACTTTGATGTGATTGACTGTGTTCATTAACGTTTAGCATAATTACTGCACTGAGACTCTTATAGTTGTATAAAAACGATATAGGAAAATTTACTACAAATAATTCAATTGACGTTATGTTTGTTACAAGGTAAAATGACAATAATGAACGCATAAATACTTAGCAAATAAACACTTATTTATTTAACATTATTCAAATAAAGAAAACTTTCGATATGTGGATATAAATTATGCCCTGTAAGTACATTCATAAAAGAAAACATATACATAAGAATACAAATTATAATATGAACTCATTACGTCGTTCGCTGAAAAACAAACATATATATATAACACAATGAATATACATAAACATAGACAATCAATATATTAAGCTTACACTAATGCGTTCATTTTGCCTCAGATGAGTAGCTTTATATTTAATATTACCATACTAATCAATCTAAATTCTCAAAGTGTGACTTCTTTGAAAAGAGTCAGGACAGTAGAGTTATTATAACAGTAATAACATGAAGGTTTACTTGTGAAAGCGGATTATCCAAAACTCCATCGGCGAAAACTCCTTTCCATTGATGATCCAAATGAGTAAAGGTTGTGTAGATCCAATGCTTATCATCACTTAGCACTCGCGGTGTGTGTATATCCTCCGTTGGTGTCGGCCGTTAATATGAAAGTTTATAAAGTTTTGTGTTGCATAAGTGCATTCATTGTTAATGATCGTGTATAGATAACTGTCTACCGTCAAACTTCTTCGTGCTTCTATATACGTTAATGTATTGTGTTTAGTTTACATGACGTATTGTCTCATTATAATATCGTGCTTGAATCTTAGCGGTATTTATAACACTTCACACTGCGCTACGGCGGTACACTTCCATAACTCGGTAAAATATTTACGTAAAGTTTTGTGAGTCTGTTATTAATGAAGACTGAATAACTGAATAACTTGTGAATAAATAATTTAGTTCTTAACAAGCGGTAGCTGAGTAAAACTTAGTAACTGAGAGTTTTTAACACTTGAAGTATACTGCATGACTGAGTAATTGCTAATACACTAAGGCTGAAAAACTTGTGAATAATTGAAAGTACTATGTCAACTGACTAACGTACAGCGTAACTGAGTTTTAGTAAGACTGAAAATTAGAGTATGACTGAGAGTTATATGAAGACTGAAAAATGTATTAAGACTGAGAAATATATTAAGACTGAGGCTCCGCGTGCCCTGTAAACAGTTTTTATCAAGCTTCATTTACCATAATGCAATGTCCTGGCAAATACGCCTTTGGTCAACCACGATTGGTCAGATAATTCATACCACTATGTAGAACTATGGTTCTCGACCCCTGATTCGCTGTTCTCCTTGCTATCATGACGACAGTCCTCTCCACTTGCTTTCTGGGAAGATGCTGGACTCTGGTTGGTGGTTGGATATCCCCTCAAGTACACGACGAAAGGGCTACGTACCATTTCTTAGAATGTAGAGCAATTCCGCGCCTGTCTATCAAGCTTTTGTCCAAGTATGCTCCGAAAGTCTGCTGTTATTCTCACGTGAACAATACGTCGCATTTAGTTATTGTTTGACTTCCCACGACCCCTTTTCGTCAATTAGCAGCTCCTTGCGTGTCGTCATCCCCAGGATGCCACTCCGGTCTCCCGTCATAAATACTAGTTGTCATCCGTACGATGTTTTCACGCTGTGCGCATTTCCTAGCTGCATTCACTCGCTATACACTGCTTTGTTTCCATACGGGGTAAGACTCTTCTAAACCCTTTGTGTGAGTATCCTTTTCTTATTGCTGGCACGCTTCAAATTAACATTACAGCGTGTGTTCGCTACAATTTCTCCGTATCTGCGCCACCATGCTGTCTCCTTTGTTCAGTTTGTTGTGGGGTCGTAAATCTGAGTTGGACCGAGTCTGTCACAGTCGATCCTACTTTCTATTGTAGCGTTGTGTCAGGCATTTTCTCATTGTTTCCTAGCAAGCGTCCAGTTGACACGTTGTTAAGTTGTCTCTTTATATATTACTTCTGGCTTGGGTTTTGGTGACTCGACCTGACTAACGCATTTCTTGAGCAAAATTTTAAAAATTAAAATTTTTGGTCATTAGAGGCTCAAGCGGTGCGGTGTGAGTCTGTATGCGCGAGCGTTACGTGCGTGTTCACGTACGAATGCATACTGGAATCAATGCAAGCCGCGCGCACTTGCAGTAATCCCAACACGCAAACTGCATGTCAGCATGTGTCCGCCACACGGGTGTGTGCGAGTGTGATGCCCGTGTCTTGATAGTAGCAATCAAAGCAGCAAATAACCCCATTACCTTGAGTATTTCACCGTGGGTAAACAGACACGAGATGGATTTATTTGCAGAGACACCAAAAGAATACGTTTGTAATCCTTGACAGTCTGAATTAAAATAAAGAAAATCATTAATTTTGATCAATTCCTTAGAAACAGACAATTTATTGTTAAACATTTCAACAATTAAAATTTTAATAGAGTTTCTTATTTCCATGTTCCATAAGGAAATGGAAGTATGGTCATAGCGAAAAAAATCGTGTTCGAGATAATGGCACTACCATTCAATTGTACTACCCTCAAAACATGAAAAAAAGTCATTTTTCGAAAAGTGTCTGTGTGTATATCTGTGTGTAGAATTTTTCTATGTCAAACGATAACTGCCTAAAATTCAAACAGAATCAAATAATTTTTTGCATACAGTTATGAATTGTGGGGGACTCGAGGTCTATTGATTTTGGTGAATATCGGTTAAGGGGGGGGGTAGTTTACCATTGTTTTACGTTTAAACAAGAGTAAAGTGTGCTTAATTTTGATAAATAAAGTACCGTTAAAAGAAGGTCATAATAATCCACTGTAGAAAGGTAGATGAAATATCTTATTAGGAACATGTTTCGGGTACCATCTTGTACCCATCCTCAGCCTTCCGGTTTTTGTGTCTGGTGAAGTACGTATGTGTTGGTTGACTATTATTATTGTGGCTTCCTGTTGGCTTCTGGTACTTCAAATTGGTTTTATTGTGTGTGATTGTGGTGTATGTGTTGGTTTTTGTGTATTTTCGATGTTGAATGCTTTGAATATGGTGTCATGTTTTGTATTGATTTGTATTTGTTCTGGTATTAGTTTGTTTTGTGTTTTATGCATGTATATTTGTAAATTTTCCCAAATGTTCATTATGGTGCCTTTGTGTGGTATATGTTTTATTAGTGTCACATTGGTTATGTCTGGGAATTCATGTCCTGTGTTTATTGCATGTATGGCTAAATTGGATTTATATATTTCTGGTTTTTTGTATGCGTTTAGGCGTTCAAAATAACGTTTTTTCAGCTGTTTTTTTGTTTGTCCTATGTAAAATTTATTGTAATCGTGGCATTCAATTTTGTATATACCGTTAGTTGTTGTATTATCTTTGTTGTGTGGGCTATTTAGTTTTTGTAAATTATTTTTATTATTTTTGTATGCTATTTTTATATCTGTGTTTTTAAATAGTTTTGTTAGTTTTGTCATTTAATTATTTATGTATGTGAATGTGGCCCATTTTTTGTTGTTGTTATTATTTATGTGTTGTTCATTTTGATTAATTCTTAATTGTTCAGTTTTTATTTTATATTTGATTTTATTTTCTATTTTGTTTACAGTATTTTTATTGTATCCATTTTCATAACCAATTTGGTATATTATATTTCTTTCTTTGTCAGTTTCTTGTTTGTTTAGAGGAATTTTGATCATTCTGTTAAATAGCAAATAGAATGCTGCCATTTTATGTTGTGGTGGGTGGACAGAATGGTTAGGTATAATGATATTGGAAGAAGTTGGTTTTCTATATATTGCATATTGTATGTGGTTGTTGTTTCTTGTGATGGTTATGTCTAAATAGTTGATTTTGTTATGTTTTTCTTTTTATTCTGTGAATTGTATTTTAGGATGTATGTTGTTGATTTGTTTCAGTATGTTCTCTGCATTTGTGTTTTTGTTATTTGATACATATAGCCCATCATCTACATATCTTATCCATATGCCATTTGGATCATATGATTTTATAATATTTTGTATTTTGGTAAGGCAACGGGAAGCCACAATAATAATAGTCATCCAACACATATGTACTTCATCAGACACAAAAAGTGGAAGGCTGAGGATGGGTACAAGATGGTACCCGAAACATGTTCCTAATAAGGAAAAAAATATCTTGAGGTAAATTCATTATAATTATTAAATGTATTATATACATCAAGAAACGGACTGTAGCAGAAAGTGATTGAATATATATTATAACGATTCATATAGTCGACCTATCAGATCGTTATATGAAAGTGTCAAACTGTGGTAGTCTAGCGGCGTAAGCAAGAGAGAGAGGGAATAATCACAGCCATCTCTGTCTAACATCGCCACTGCTACTACTGATGCGGGCACAGACATGAAATTTTATTCAATTAATTTTATTTATTAAAACTGCAATATCTTCAAAAATAATAAATATACGGCAATTATGAAACCTGCATAGTGTTCAGCAATCAAAGCTCTATAAGTAGCCAAAATATCAACTAATATAATTAACGTTTAAAGAAGTTACACAGAAGAAGAACGCCAAGAGATATAACTAGAGAATTAGGCTAAGTACGAATTAGGTGTTTTCACACACATACAGAGAAAGACCAAAGCAATAATATTCTGTGGTCGGATCTTTGAAATCACGTTTGCAAATACCTGTAATCAAACGATTTGCAAACAGAGGAAGTATGAAATTAGCCAGTAATTCTCTACCATCTCAAACTTGTTAAGGAGTGTTTGACCGACTTGTTCGATATTGTTTCAAATGGAAAACACATGATTTATTTGGAACATGTATCAGAATCCAATCAGAATCCTGTATTAAGAGGAGACGCCAACTCAGAATGAGGGAATTGAGCACTCTTCGTTCGGGCATTAAAAAATCAAGACGTGTGTTAAATACGAGCTAAATTGCACAAACAACAAAAAGTATTTATTTAAATAAACAGTTCGCGAAGTGGTCCGCAGTAGTAGAGGAACTAGTAAGGTTCAATAAATAAGCTCGCTGCGTAATAATTAATTAATTCAATAATTAATTAATAAATAATTAATTAACAGTGAAGTGACCTGTGCACCAGAGTAGCTACAGCATCTGTAATTGTCCAGGATCATCAGTCAACGTTATTGGTTAACATCATTTCTTCTGAGCCGAACCATCAAAAGGAGTATCTCTACTGATTACTATCTACGGTCGACGCATCAATCAGATAAGAAATATATTCATTGATCAATGAACATAAATAACAAAATAAATAATTAAATCAATAAACATTTTTTAAAAAGACACTATATAAATTCAAATTTTGTATTTAATTATTAAGATTAGATATAAAGTAATATAGGAGTGTTGAATGGAGAGCGAGGTGTAGTATTGAACGTGCAAATTATTGCAGACCCGTTCTTTAGCACTGGTTTGGGAGATATAAAATCTCTAAATAAACCAGATAAGAGCAATTGGTCGTTTGGACGTTTTAATCTTCACTTTTCAAGCACACTCATTTACAAATAAGATTTAAGTTAGCAATATGACATTAACTTAACTTTTAAAGAAATTAATACAATAACAGAATCGTTAATTAACAAACTTCAACAATTTTTAAGAGTTATTTGTAACGATTCCCCTTAAATTCCACACTCACTGAACGAATCCTGAGATAATGTGTCTCTGTGCTCTGAGCTAAGCTGAATGCGTGTCATTTGTATCTGGGATTTGTTCTGGCGCCCAGGTAAAGAAAAAAGTCACGGGTAAGTCAAATTTGTTCTATCATTATATATAGAAAGTAGATAGATAGACAAAAAGGTCTTTATATAATTTGTCGCCGCAACTAATGGGCCCGAGTAAACTCGATTAAACCGATATTAACCCAAGTGACTAGTTTTAATTGTAATAATACTTAATTTGAAACGAAGTGGAATATTTAAGGTTACAAATAACTGTTGAAGGGTTAAATATTAAACTAAACTTTGTTAAATAGTTATTGTAAAAAAAAAAAAAATGGCTAAATCACAAGCAATAAATATGGCAGCAATTGAACAGATGTTCAAGCAGTTGACCACTAAAATGGATGAAAATAATAGTAAAATTGAAAGTACAAAGAGTCAATTATCTAGTGAAATAAAAGATACAAATAATAAAATTGAAGAAAATGATCAATATTTAGAAAAAAGTAATAAAAAATTAATAAATGATGTTAATAATAAAATAGAGCAAACTAATAAATACTTATCTAGCGAAATGAAACAAATAAACGAAAATTTAACTAGCCAAATAGAACAAAGTAGGAAAGAAGCTACATTTAAAATAGATGAAGAAACAGCTAATTTAGCTAGTAAAATAGATAATATCAATAGCAAAATAGATGAGAGTAATCTTAAGTTTGATAAGCATACCGAAGAGGTTAAAGCTACAATAGAGGAATTTAAGAAACAAGTAAGTACTAATTATCGTCGCCAAGACGAAAATCTAAATAAATTTAGAAACGAATTTCATGAACGGTTGGAACAGAAAGTAACCCTTATTAACCAACAATTCAGCGAAGTAACTGCTGAGTTAAAAACCCAAACGCTTCTAAATAAAGAAGAAATCCAGAGTACTAGGGTAGAGTGCACCCAACTGGGTGAAAATATTAAGGAGGTTAAGAAACAAGTAGAGAGTAAGGCTGACCGAGACGAAGTACATGGTAGAACAGCAATTAAAAGTAATGCGGGAAAATCTGACTAAGGCAATGAAGTCACAGCAAACCAAAGTCGTGAGGTGTGGCGGCTATAAGGAAGAACCGGAAAACCTTGTATTCTCAGGAAACCCACATGAGAATCCTGTGGAGTTTCTAAGGCTGTTTGAGGCTTATGTAACTCGCGTAAACCCACTGATGGACGACGAGGACAAGAAGGACATGTTAAGCCGATTCCTCAAGAATTGGGCAGGTACGTGGTGGAAAGTGATCTCGGACCGAGTCCAAACACACGCCGACTTCAGAGAGAAATTCCTTGCTCAATACTGGAACATACAGATTCAAAGAAGGGTTCGTGATCATCTGGAATTTGGTAATTATCACCCGTCCATGAATATGACAACCACCAACTATGTGCTAAACGTAATGGCACAAGTAAAGCATTTAACACCACAATGGAGGAGAGAGACCTAGTGTATAAGCTAGCGCGTCATTTTTCGGAACGCACTAGAGTAGCAACCACTACTAGAGGAGTGGATACCCTAGAAAAGTTTATAATGGTCGTGGATGAATGTCAAGACCGAGAGAGGGACCTGAAGCGAGTAAATAATCAGCTGAGTAACCACCCTAGAGGCGATCATCAGGAACCAACTTTCTACCCAACGAAGAGAAGAGACAATGAGCGCCCAAAAGAAAAAAGGTTTACCCCATATCCGGGTAACAAGCCCCAAGATCGGCAGGAATTGGAAGAGAAGGGTAGAGGTAGGAGCGTTGAAACCCGACCAAGTAAAGGGTTTAAGGTATGTAAGACAGCCATATCATCTACCGAGCCACAACCGTCTACTAGTAAAACGAATACGGGAAACGGGAGGCCACTGCAGGTACAAAAGAAACAAAACTAAATCTACCATTACCTGCAGTGAAACAACCCATTGATACAGTTAAAAGGAAATTAACCAATAATATAAATCAAGTGAACGATAGGGAGTTCTTGTTAAAAGAAGAGCAAGAAGTGGGTAGAAACCATTATCCTGAATGTCCGGAAATAATTTGTGAAATCAGTAATCTACTAGTAAGAGCGTTAATAGACACCGGAAGTGAGGTAACCTGTGTCAGCTCAAAGTTTGTAGAAAATAATAATCAGTTGCGTAATTGTCCCAGACTACCCGTAAAAAATTGTAATGTACAGGGAGCCACTGGAGCCAAAATGCAAAAGATAACTGAACAAATTTTTTTACCTATCAATATAAATGGTACCCAAACCCAAATTGTAGCTCTTATAGTCCCGAAACTCGTTCATGACTGTATTATTGGGGTAGATACGTTACTTGAATGGAAGATAGAAATAAATTTCAAAAGAAATACCATCACTATGGAAATAAATACCAAGAAAATCAGTGTAAACATTAAGAATTTAAGCATTGGAAGTCGGTAAGTGTCATAAAAGGGTATAGAGAGAAACCGGTAGTTGACGTTAGGAGTGACCAGCACTGTATTGAAGATACTCCAGAAATCAACATCGGGACTGAGTTGAACAACAAGCAACAGAACCAAATTCAGCAACTCGTGCAAATTATTGCAGACCCGTTCTTTAGCACTGGTTTGGGAGATATAAATTCCCTAAATAAATCAGATAAGAGCAATTGGTCGTTTGGACGTTTTAATCTTCACTTTTCAAGCACACTCATTAAACAATAAGATTTGGGTAATCAATAAGTCATTAACTTAGCTTTTAAAGAAAGAAATACAATAACAGAATCGTTAATTAAACAAACTTCAACAAATTTTTAGAGTTATTTGTAACGATTCCCCTTAAATTCCACACTCACTGAACGAATCCTGAGATAGTGTGTCTCTGTGCTCTGAGCTAAGCGGAATCCGTGTCATTTGTATCTGGGATTTGTTCTGGTGTCCAGGTAAAGAAAGAGTCACGGGTAAGTAAGATTTGTTCTATCATTATATATAGAAAGTAGATTGATAAACAAAAAAGGCGTTATATTGATAAACATCACAAAATGTTCCATAACAATTATGAACACCAGAAGGGTGAATAATACCAAAAGAACTATAAATGAGTAACCAGAAAGAATGTAATAATATAAATAATAGACCAACAAGGAAGAAAAGAAGAGAAGGAATTCAAGTAAACAGTGATGAACCCACAACATGTACTAAATGACACTACAACTTAAA
This sequence comes from Magicicada septendecula, assembly GCA_034769895.1. Lineage (NCBI taxonomy): Eukaryota > Metazoa > Arthropoda > Insecta > Hemiptera > Cicadidae > Magicicada > Magicicada septendecula. The sequence goes on along the minus strand of CM068368.1, from coordinate 229,530,161 downwards.
TAAACTGAATGACAAAGACAAAATGACAGGACAAGTTTCTCACATAAACTGTCAAGTGAGCCCAATAAAAACATTTGATAAATAAAATCAAACAGTATAAACAAAATAACCACTGACTTGAATAATATTGTACTATATATTATGGATAAATAACAGCATATTGGCTGATATAAGTAGAACAATGATATAGAAAAGACAAATAATGTACTATGCTAGAGGTATCCACAAACCTGTAAAGGATAAAATGAAAACCAAATATGTGTTATTATAAATTCAGAATAACTATAATTGTAAGCACTAAATGTGTTTAGGTAACTTCATTAGTGAGTAATATGTGTACAAAAGATAATAATAGTCAGGGAACAAACATTGTAATATAATGATAACAGGTCCTGAATGACCAATTTAAATCAATAAAATGAGAGTTAAATAGAAACCCTACTAGCCATAATATAGTAGAATTATGACTATAAAGGATAGAATGTAAGGTACCACCACATGGGTGATATTATACAGATCAGAAATGAGAAGGACATGTTAAAATATAAGTAGTAAATTATGAAAGTTCATGTTAGTAAATCAACATAATTAGACAGATAATTAATATTGTTCTGCTGAATGCAGCAATTATATATAATAAGGTATTCCTTTTAATCAATTAATCATGTTTAAAGTAGAAAGTAAGAATAATTAAACGAATATTGGAAAAATGTTAATAGTCGGATTTCCCATTGTTAGCACTCGACGCTTGTAAACAATGTTCTAGTAAGTTTAAATTAATGAAATGTTAATGAAACCTGTAACTAAACTGGCATCAAGCCACATCAAAATAAAGATAAATAAATAAGCTGTAAAATGATAGTAATAGAATCCGAAATGGAATTGTAATAGCCGAGATATTAACGTTAGCATCATAAATTTGGTGAATTACGCTTGAATACGAAGAACACTAACAACATTGAAATTAGACGCCAAAATACACATATGTAATGCCTATTAATAGAATTACGTCATCATGACATAATTTCGCACCAATCACGAGCGATGTTAGTAAGGCTTAGGGCTCTCTATGCGGACTGATGGAAAAACTATATAAGCAAGAATCGTTGTAAACACGAGGCATTTTGTCAAAATTCACTCAACCAGCAACAACAAATCCAGAACAAATAATCATCATAAATTTATAAACCAACGATAGAGAAGAAGTGTAATTCAATCTGTGCATCGAAAACAGTAGTGAACTTTAACCAGTAGTGCGTGTGTAGGAACGAGGTTAACAATCAACATAACCAAAAAGCAGTAGCTTATTCAAGAAGTAAATTCATTCGTTCCAGTGCGAATTTTAGTGAAGTGAAAAAACGATCATATAATCAGATCGTTAAAGTGAGAATAAATTAATCATTACGATTAATCAACAGGTAGTACAGTGATCATAATTACTTGTTTACATTTTAGCAAATAACCGTATAACATAATACACGATTGTACTGACGCAAAAAACAATAAGACTATAAGTAGATAACACTGTATCAAAGTTATTTAGAGGAATTAACATATTCCGACTTAAGATTATATATGTTAAAGTTTTTATAACTGAACTCAATTTCAGTCAGAACAAACGAACTTTTCGTTTATTAACTTTCAATTAGTAAAGGTGTCTAACCTAACCATATGATATCATAATAGTATTTGAAATAAAGTGGCGTTCTATTCTGTAGCTCAAACGAAGCCACCCTTGAGATAAATAACTTAAATAAATAATTTATCAATCATAATTAGAGTTTTCATTGTTAATTAAACTGAGCTAGGCAAAGTAAAGAAACCGGACGATTTGTGATCCGTTAATTGTTATCTAATGAATGTATTTAATTGAAATTATTCAATAACGAATAATAAATACCAGTATTGTACAGCAACAACATTTGTCAATAATTATTTCAACTAATAATTGGTAATCAGTATTACTAAGCACTGAGGTGTATTTGATAGTGAACATACAAGTAGAAGTTTAATGCATGATTACAATCTAACTATTTGATCACTAATTGAGTAATTAAATAACAGCATTCTGTACGATTATAGTTGATTATATATTGTAGTTGAATATATATTATCAAGTCATTCAGAAGAATTCTTTTTATGGGACATTTCTATCGAAAACCCATATGGCGCCCAAATAAAAATTAAAAGTCTTTATAAAAGCTTGTACAGCATTAATAGACTGCTCAGTCAAAAGCTTGACAGTTTATTAACCACCTGTGAACAACTGAACGTCCAGTACTTCATCACAGGTACGTGAAAGTTTAATTTATGTGTAATAACCTTGTCAAGACAATATACTGACATACACAGACGACACTTTAAACAGGAGAGTGAACTAACATCAAGATATCTACGACATTGTGTGCATTCATCAACCGATCTACAATTAAATATTTACTCATAAAAAAATTAAACATATTTCCAAAACAACTTCATGAGTAAGTGAACCGATTTATTTATATTGGATTCAATAATAGATTGAATTGGATTGAATAAATCACTAAACCGAAACACTAATAATAACAAACGTTATTAATAACTAATAAATACTACAATCGAGTCACGTTATAAAACCATAGGATCTAGTCTAATTACAATATATATATATATATATATATATATATATATATATTTCAATCACTTTCTGCTACAGTCCGTTTCTTGATGTATATAATACTATAATATTTATGACTAAATTTACCTCAAGATATACTTTTTTCCTTTAGGAACATGTTTCGGGAGATCTTGTTCTCCCATCTTCAGCCTTCGCCATCTTGTTTCTGGTGAAGTATTTGTGTGTTGGCTTCTGGATGTTATTGAGGTAGTTTGTTGGTCTTTGGTCCTTTAAAGTTGCATTATTGTGTGTGGTTGTGGTATCTGTTTTTGTATTTTGTGTGTTTTCGATGTTGAGTGCTTTGAATATTGTGTCATGTTTTATATTGATTTGTATTTGTTCTGGTATTAATTTTTTTGTGTTTTATGTTTGTAAATCTGTAAATTTTCCCAAATGTTCATTATGGTGCCTTTGTGTGGTATATGTTTTATTAGTGTTACATTGGTTATGTCTGGGAATTCATGTCCTGTGTTTATTGCATGTGTGGCTAAATTGGATTTATATATTTTTGGTTTTTTGTATGCATTTAGGTGTTCAAAATAACGTTTTTTCAGCTGTTTTTTTGTTTGTCCTATATAACATTTATTGCAATCTTGGCATTCAATTTTGTATATACCGTTGGTTGTTGTATTATCTTTGTTGTGTGAGCTATTTAGATTTTGTAATTTATTTTTATTAGTTTTGTATGCTATTTTTATATCTGTGTTTTTAAATAGTTTTGTTAGTTTTGTCATTTTATTATTTATATATGTGAATGTGGCCCATTTTTTGTTGTCGTTATTATTTATGTGTTGTTCAGTTTGATTAATTCTTAATTGTTCAGTTTTTATTTTGTATTTGATTTTATTTTCTATTTTGATCATAGTATTTTTATTGTATCCATTTGCATAACCAATTTGGTATATTATATTTCTTTCTTTGTCAGTTTCTTGTTTGTTTAGGGGTATTTTGTGCATTCTGTTAAATAACGAATAAAATGCTGCCATTTTATGTTGTGGTGGGTGGTCAGAATGGTTAGGTATAATGATGTTAGTGGAAGTTGGTTTTCTATATATTGCATATTGTATGTGTTTGTTGTATCTTGTGATGGTTATGTCTAAATAGTTGATTTGGTTATGTTTTTCTTTTTCTTCTGTGAATTGTATTTTGGGATGTATGTTATTGATTTGTTTCAGTATGTTCTCTGCATTTGTGTTTTTGTTATTTGATACATATAGTCCATCATCTACATATCTTATCCATATGCCATCTGGGTCATGTGTTTTTATGATATTTTGTATTTTGGTGTCTATGTGTTGTAGGAATATTTCTGCTATTATGCTTGATAATGGTGATCCCATTGCTAAACCTTCTTTCTGTTGATAAATTTTGCTATTAAATTCAAAGTAATTTTGTTTTAGTATTAGTTGGAGACTATTTTTTATTTCGGTTATATATTGTTTGTTTTCATTTTGTTCTATAAGTTTGTTTATTATTATGTCAATTGTTTCTTCTACTGGGATATTAGTCTACATGTTTGTTATGTCATATGATGTGAAAAATGTATTTTCATTTATATTTATTATTTTTAGTTTGTCTATTAATTCGTATGTATTTTTTATGTTATGATGGTTATTTGTTAGATGGTTACTTTTTAGTTTTTGTGCTATTATTCTTGCTATTTTGTATGTAGGAGCTTTTTTGAAATTGATTAATGGACGTATTGGGTTGTTTAATTTGTGTATTTTTATTAGGCTGTTCATTTTAGGTGGTTCTGGATTATTGTTTATATATATGTCTATGTTTTTGTTGTTGAAAATGTTTTTATTTGTTTTTATTAGTTTTATTGTTTGTTTAAGATAGTTTTCTGTTGGGTTTTTATCTAGTTGTACGCATTTATTATTGTTGATGAAGTCTTCGGTTTTTTTTATGTAGTCTGTTTTATCAATGATTACTGTTGCTTGACTTTTGTCTGCTTTAGTTATTATTAAATTATTGTTCTTTACTTTATTTTTAATTTCTTTTATTGTTTTATTGTTTTTCTTTTGTTTATCTTTGTTTTTCATTTCGCTAGTGATTATTTTTTTAATTATATGTGTTGCTTCTGTTCTTTTTTCTTCTTGTATATTGTCTTTTATTAGGTTAATGGCAAATTCTGTTTCTACTATTAAATTTTCTAGATTTTTGTTTGCATTTTGGGTTATGTTAGTTTTTGACATATTGTTTAAATATTCTGTTTCTTTTTTGTTAAATTCTGTATTGCTGAGGTTAATGGTTCGAGGGTAAAATGTGTGTTTATTTTTGTTTTTTTGTTCTTGATTTTTGTTTTGTTGTTTTAATGTGTTAAGTTTTTTGTTGATTGTATAAGTCTTTTTGTTTTTTTCAAATCTTATTTTATTTTCTATGTTATTGTATTTATTATTCCAAGTGATTGGATGTAATAAACTTGTTAGCTCTAAGTGTAGTTTGTATATGTCTAGTGTTATGCTATTTTTCTTACTGTATAATTGATTAATTTCGTTTTGTATCCATAGCCTTTGTGCTTGTTTTATAGTTTTTTGTGCAGTCATATTTTTGTTGTTTGTGTTTATGTTGATGTATTTAGGTGTTAATTTATGTTTTTGGCATTGTCTATTGAAGTATATGTTTATGTTTGTGTTCATTAGTTGTTTTTTTCGTGTTTGAAATTTGTTTAACAATTTGGTAATGTGGTTATATGGAATTGTGGTTATGTTGTTTGTGTACATGTTAATGTATATTTATGTGAGAGATGATTTGTTATCCGTTATTTGGTAAGTGAGGTTATACAAAAAAACCGAAGACTTCGTCAACAATAATAAATGCGTACAACTAGATAAAAACCCAACAGAAAACTATCTTAAACAAACAATAAAACTAATAAAAACAAATAAAAACATTTTCAACAACAAAAACATTGACATATATATAAACAATAATCCAGAACCACCTAAAATGAACAGCCTAATAAAAATACACAAATTAAACAACCCAATACGTCCATTAATCAATTTCAAAAAAGCTCCTACATACAAAATAGCAAGAATAATAGCACAAAAACTAAAAAGTAACCATCTAACCAATAACCATCATAACATAAAAAATACATACGAATTAATAGACAAACTAAAAATAATAAATATAAATGAAAATACATTTTTCACATCATATGACATAACAAACATGTAGACTAATATCCCAGTAGAAGAAACAATTGACATAATAATAAACAAACTTATAGAACAAAATGAAAACAAACAATATATAACCGAAATAAAAAATAGTCTCCAACTAATACTAAAACAAAATTACTTTGAATTTAATAGCAAAATTTATCAACAGAAAGAAGGTTTAGCAATGGGATCACCATTATCAAGCATAATAGCAGAAATATTCCTACAACACATAGACACCAAAATACAAAATATCATAAAAACACATGACCCAGATGGCATATGGATAAGATATGTAGATGATGGACTATATGTATCAAATAACAAAAACACAAATGCAGAGAACATACTGAAACAAATCAATAACATACATCCCAAAATACAATTCACAGAAGAAAAAGAAAAACATAACCAAATCAACTATTTAGACATAACCATCACAAGATACAACAAACACATACAATATGCAATATATAGAAAACCAACTTCCACTAACATCATTATACCTAACCATTCTGACCACCCACCACAACATAAAATGGCAGCATTTTATTCGTTATTTAACAGAATGCACAAAATACCCCTAAACAAACAAGAAACTGACAAAGAAAGAAATATAATATACCAAATTGGTTATGCAAATGGATACAATAAAAATACTATGATCAAAATAGAAAATAAAATCAAATACAAAATAAAAACTGAACAATTAAGAATTAATCAAACTGAACAACACATAAATAATAATAATAACAAAAAATGGGCCACATTCGCATATATAAATAATAAAATGACAAAACTAACAAAACTATTTAAAAACACAGATATAAAAATAGCATACAAAACTAATAGAAATAAATTACAAAATCTAAATAGCTCACACAACAAAGATAATACAACAACCAACGGTATTCATACAAAATTGAATGCCAAGATTGCAATAAATGTTATATAGGACAAACAAAAAAACAGCTGAAAAAACGTTATTTTGAACACCTAAATGCATACAAAAAACCAAATATATATAAATCCAATTTAGCCACACATGCAATAAACACAGGACATGAATTCCCAGACATAACCAATGTAACACTAATAAAACATATACCACACAAAGGCACCATAATGAACATTTGGGAAAATTTACAGATTTATAAACATAAAACACAAAACAAATTAATACCAGAACAAATACAAATCAATACAAAACATGACACAATATTCAAAGCACTCAACATCGAAAACACACAAAATACAAAAACAGATACCACAACCACACACAATAATGCAACTTTAAAGGACTAAAGACCAACAAACTACCTCAATAACATCCAGAAGCCAACACACAAATACTTCACCAGAAACAAGATGGCGAAGGCTGAAGATGGGAGAACAAGATCTCCCGAAACATGTTCCTAAAGGAAAAAAGTATATCTTGAGGTAAATTTAGTCATAAATATTATAGTAATATATATATATAAGACTATATTAGTGTTTTATTATATCGTTATATATATATATATATATATATATATTGTAACAATACAGACTCGTTACCTTTTTTGATGTGTACCTTGTTTATAATTTAAGGATGAGTATGTTGTCAGGGTAATATTGTTGAGCGCCAATTTTGCAATCAAAGGTTGCAAATAAAATGTATTTGTAAATTAGTAAGTATTATTTTAAAATATCATAAAGGTTTCTTTTTCAGCTATAATTCAATCTCTTTTAATCTTTTATTTAATAGACGATTGTGATAACTAATGCTCAGCAAACCAGATTCGAATCGGCTGCCATACTTCCTGATTGGGAGTGTTGCCAACTTAAACTAGTTGATGAAGCAAATTAACAGTCACTGATATGGTGTTTACAATTTCATACACATTTATGTATCCATTAAATAAAGAAACGAAACCTTTTATCTGTAGTTATGGTACTTAAATCCTTTATTATGTTTTTGTAAATGTTTTAAATGACAAATATAATTATTAACAAAGTCTGACCGGCTGTTCTTTAAATATGCTCAGATTGGCAGCAGTAGCTCTTCATGACCCAGGGACCATACATTTGGTTTATTTTGTGTAATTACTAAATAAAATACAAATAGTATGTTTTTACGTTAAGTTCTTTTGACTACGATATAAACGACAGATATGTTAGGAAAAGTACCAAAATATAGGGGATTACAATAAATTACAAAGTGTCTTAACCAAATTATAATAATCGTTTTACAATGTTCAGTGTCTAGGTTATGTTGATTTAAGTGTTTTTAAAGTCTAGTTCACTTTATATGATAGTATTACTTTATATTAATAGTTTTTTATACTGAAAATAATATTATTCATTGATTATTTTCACAGTGGAAGTTCAAAATTGTTTTAATTAAAAGTGTCAACAGTGTTTTTCAGCAGTGTGGCCTAGGCTTTGCAGAAAATTGTTCAGTTTAGTTATTTATCAAAAAATACTTCTCTTCCTGGTTAGGTTGATGGTATTTCTTCATAGATTCCTTGGTTTACTTCTTGAGAAGGATACTGTGCTTCTTTCTTCTATTTATTTTTATTTAGTAGTATTATTTAACTTTTCTTTAAGTTCACAGATATGAAAATTACACTATCTTGGATTAGTCACTCTTATTTTAATATCAACATTTCTCGTTTAGATCCAATAATGTACTCCTTATTTAATTTATAACATTTCAGTTGCTAAGGCCTATCTCAGCTTTTATTGGTGTGAATTCTAACATTTTATTTTACTATGGCGCTATCTGAGCCTCAACATAAACAAACTTCTAAGATTTTACTTTCCATTTCTTTAAATTTTCATAAGTTTTTTATAAGATCTTTGAACTTCACTTTATTAGTATTTTGGAGTTTGTGATGGAACACTGATTATTTTGACACCACTTTTGATTATCTTCTATTACATATTTCTTGAGTTACCATTTTACACTTTTAATTATTTGTCCCAAAATTATTTATTATTAGTTCTTCTTGTACTCTTCACTTTATTAACACTATTGGACACAATTAGTAATAATATAACTTAACCTGACATGGTTTATTCTAATTTTAATATATATTCTTATTTCAAATCCCTTAACTATCTAAGCTTAACATGCCTAGTTTTACAAATCTTTATTATTATTATTTTGGTACTTTCCTATTAATATTAACATTTGTGTTATTAATATTACTCCATATAATATTAATCAATACAACCAAACTAATTACTAATAATTATTAGTAACAGATGACAATTCTTAATTTTCTGTATATAATACAGTTTTCATAAATACAACAAAACACTGTAAGTAGGCTAAGTTCCAAAACATTGTCCTCCTTACTTATTAACTTTACTAGTTAACATAACTATTATTCATATTCTTTTAACTTTAGTAAACATAATTATTAGAACTTTAGTTAACTTGAATTAAATAATAAAAGAAACAAATAGTATTCAACTAAGTATTTAAAAATTAGTTCTTGACACAAAAATTATCATGTTTCTTGGTACTTTTGGGAATTATAAGTAGTTAGACGACTTAAGGAAATAGGGACCTTATAGAATAGAAGAGCAGGTTGCAAGGTACACATACATATTAAAAGACGTTGAAAAAAACAAAATTATAGGAAAGTACCATGGGGATAGTTTGAGGAAATATAGACAAAATATAGAACAATAAGGAAAGAATAGTTTGAGCCAATGAGGTATATGAATCAAACGTGGTCAAACAAAACTTTATAAATGTCTTTGAATCAATGTCAATGTTAATAAGAAGTAGTTGAATAAATGTCAGTATTGTTGTTTTGATTATTGACTTCCATTAAGTCAAAATTGTGAATAAAGTATTAATGTTCATATAAATATCTAATATGTGTATGCCATGTTAGGTTAAGTAACATATTGTAATAATTAGTTATAAGGTAGAAGTAAGCAAAATTGTATTAGTGCAAATTTTATGCAAGAAAACCAAATGTGCAAATTTTAATTAATGTAAAAGTATACAAGAAGAAAAAAATTTAATGTATTTCAAATGTATATCAAATTTTTTTTATACCGAGTGGGGGTATATATAACGATTCATATAGTCGATCTAGCAGATCGTTATATGAAAGTGTCAAACTGTGATAGTCTAGCGGCGTAAGCAAGAGAGAGAGGGAATAATCACAGCCATCTCTGTCTAACATCGCCACTGCTACTACTGATGCGGGCACAGACATGAAATTTTATTCAATTAATTTTATGTATTAAAACTGCAATATCTTCAAAAATAATAAATATACGGCAATTCTGAAACCTACATAGTGTTCAGCAATTAAAGCTCTATAAGTAGCCAAAATATCAACTAATATAATTAACGTTTAAAGAAGCTATACAGAAGAAGAACGCCAAGAGATATAACTAGAGAATTAGGCTAGGTACGAATTAGGTGTTTTCACACACATACAGAGAAAGACCAAAGCAATAATATTCTGTGGTCGGATCTTTGAAATCACGTTTGCAAATACCTGTAATCAAACGATTTGCAAACAGAGGAAGTATGAAATTAGCCAGTAATTCTCTACCATCTCAAACTTGTTAAGGAGCGTTTGACCGACTTGTTCGATATTGTTTCAAATGGAAAACACATGATTTATTTGGAACAACCAATCAGAATCCTGTATTGAGAGGAGACGCCAACTCAGAATGAGGGAATTGAGCACTCTTCGTTCGGGCATTAAATAAGCAAGACGTGTGTTAAATACGAGGTAAATTGCAAAAAAACAACGCAAAGTACAAACAACAACAAATTCTACGTCATAAACATCATAATGACAATAAATTGTTTGACTTTGAAAAGTATTTCTTTGCTTTTTTACACACCCATATGTAACAACATTAAAGTCCTTTGTACAAGCCCAATCTGGGAAAACAGAGGATGTAGGTGGGGGCGGCATAGTCGGTTTTGCACGCGGGCGTTCAGGCGGCTAGCGGCGGGCCTGATTAGGATCTGTGAGCCCCGGTATCTCGAAGATGAGTTGCGACATCTCGAGGAAGCACTGCAGTCCAACGGCTACTTTGCTGCGGAGGTGAGGAGAACTGCCCGGCCGAGAAGATCTGGTAGGCCGGACGAGTCAGTGTTGCCCGAGTTTGTTGGCTCCGCTGTCTTGCCCTACATACGTGGCGTGACTGACCGCATCGGCAAGTTGCTGAGTAAACGGGGCGTCAGGACGATCTTTAAGCCAACCAAAAAGATCCATCAGTTTCTGCGACCGGTAAAAGACGCCAGGGATCCGCTCTCGTCGTGCGGGGTGTACAGTATTCCTTGTACGTGTGGCCAGGTATACATAGGCACCACGAAGCGTAGTGTCCGAACGCGCCTCTCTCAACATCGGAGATACTGCCGCCTGGGCCAGCCGGAGAAGTCCGCAGTTGCTGAACACGCTCTTTCCCACGACGATCACCGGGTAATGTTTGATGAAGACCGGGTGCTGTCTTCTGTCCGGGGTTACTTCACTCGCCTGCATCTGGAGTCCATCCATATTCATAAGAATGCGTCTGTCGCTATGAACAGCCGGGGTGAAAGCATCTCCTTAAATAGTGTCTGGCATGGTTTATTTTCCACGGCCAATCAGAGTGGAGAATGACGAGCTGGCTTCTGATTGGTTCGCGTTATACACCTAAAGCGGCCAAAAAGTTATAAATAGAAACAGCGTTGCCTTCTCTCACTGTTGCTTGTTCCCATTTCACTGGGCGAATTGTTCGGCATACCATCTATTACGAACAATCTTTGCTACTGAAGATGGCCACCGGTGGTGTGGCCGAAACGTCTAGCGATTTTACATCAAGCATTCGACCACGGCCTTTCAGCCCGGAAGTTTTAATTAATTATAGTGACACCGGCCGTGAAAGCCTACGTACTAAAATTATAAAGGAGTATTTTTCCTAAAAGAAGGGAAGAAATAATAATACAGTAATTAATACTAGCCTATTTACTAAAACTGTACCTACTGTAGGTTAGCAAATAAAAACTCATCAATTTCTTCGTTACTAAGAGTAACATAATCAACAAGAATTGTTAATTGTTAAATTGGATTTCAAGAGAGCAGATGACCAAAAATAATGTCCAGCAAATTTTAAAAATTAAGTAACCACAATTCGGAAACAACACCATACTAAATTAATGAAACAATTCAACACAAGCCACTACATCTGAGACATCCGTTGAACCACAATAATTAATGCCATAAAATCGAAGAACATAGAAAATTCATCTAACCATCTGATGGCCTGAACATTTTGAACTGTCACTACGTCGGTGAGAACGCATACCTTAATAAACTAAAAAATTACACATCACCAACAAGTAACGAACACTAGAAACAGTACAACATGTTTCAGCTTATAAGAAAACTTAGTGTGAACATTATAAACTTTATTTATTTAACCAAAAAACAGTAAAAACGTGTGTTCATTAGGAATCCACTGCAGCCATCTTTATTTTCTCGCTTTCTGTGTGAATACGTAATCTGCGCTCTGGCGTATAAAAAACGAACTTGTTGCATCAGACTTTAAGAAAACAAATATTAATTATTGTAAAGTATGATACTATTAACTAAGCATTTCTGTCTTTCTTATAGTTCAAAGAATCCCCAAATAACCCTGAGATACATAATTTATTAATTTTAATAGTAACTGTAATTGAATTTATCTGTTGTGTTATATGAAAAAACTTATATCGAAAAAGGTTGTGATTTCGAAAATAATTGATTTGTAAACTGATGATTTGGAGGTAATAATTTCCAGAAAAGTAAACCAAATTCAATCTATAAATACCTTTCTTTTAGGTAACTGACTTTGTATTATTTCTTGTAGATAGCAGCTTCGTTACAGGAAACAGGTGAATAGCAGAGAAGAGTAAGAAAGTTAGCTCCGACATCAGAACTTATGAAGTACTACGGACAACATAACCTTTCAATTGGTTAGCAAATTGAAAACAGCTGATGCAACGCGCGTAAAAAACAAACGATCAAATCGTACTCAAAGAGAGGAACTCTCTCTTTCTCTCTCCTACCCATTTTCAAACAACTGAACAGTAATACCTGTAAGAAGATATAATACATAATAAAGAATACCGTGTTTATTTGTCAATACTAAAGGATTACACACACCAAATAAAAAAATAAATAACACTATCAGAGTATAAAAAAGACGTAGTAATTATACGGTAAAGGTATCGACGGAAGGTAAAGCAGACGGGAGACGTTACAATGTATTGAAGAGTCTTATTGTATTATCACATTACAAGTAGCCTACAAAAATGTAGAGACTACCGTTTTTCTGATTTCAGTATGTTTCGTTCTCCGTAGTGGTTGGGCATTGTAGCCTAACATTCCCTGTCAAAAGCAGAGTAGAACAGTACATTTTCCTCTTGTACGACATAAGCGGCAGATTTGGTTGTACCCTTCATTTTACGTTCATTTTTTGGAATATAACTCTCTGGGTAGCCTTGCATTGATGGGAAAGCCAAGTTTGACTGCAACACATTAAACGCAGGCCCGCCGCAAGCGGCCGTGCAGGGCGTGCACCGCACGCGGGCGGCACGTTCAGGGGGGCGGCAAATACAGCGATCTCGTCATGTTCAAACTCATTCTCATTAATCAGTACAGCATTATGAATGTCATTACATTTATTGCAAGCAAAAGGCTATAAAACTGTAAAGTTTCTTAAATAGCTATAGGAAATGCATACCTGACTTTCTTTTAAGTGCTGCAATCATGTAGGAATATAAAATATCACAAGAAACAAGTAACAATAGAATAGTAATCACGGATAAAGTCTGTGTGATGACTGAGCATGTTCCGTATAGTGCGTGGCGGAAAGCTCTTACTGCGAGGCTCAACTTAAATATACGTTTATATGTTTTGAAGAAAGTTGCATGAAAACTGAACTTTTAGAATTGGTAAAATAAAAGGAACACACGTTTCAAAAGTTCCAAGTAGATGATACTGCTGAAAAACCAAGGCCTGCCGTTTTAAGACTTCAATCTTTTCACTGTATTCTGAATCCCATTGAACTAATATCGAGCCAGTTGAAAGGATATATTGTCCGTCACAACACCACATATAACCTCTTGACATAAAACACTGATATAAACGGCGGTAAATGAAATAACGGCGGACAAGTGGCGTCATTGTGTCGATCCAAAATCAAGGAAGAAGATAAACTATGGTGACTGGACCACAGTATCGATGTCATTGTAGACGTCTTATCAAGACTTATTTCTCATCTTACCGCTCACTCAAAGTGATGGTTCAAGTTCCGACATAGATATGGAAGGGATTGAGATTACTCCTTAACCGATAGCAGATAGTACACTTGTAAGTAATTAATTATCAAAGCTTCTGTTTTAGTTTTAAGAGAAACTTTACTTTTTTATTCTGTTGTAATTTTTAAACACTGAATAAAAAAGCCATTAACTGGCGTTATAAAAGATTTCATTGTCGCTTTGCCTGTTACACAAATTTTTAATTTGCTCAGGAATGTAACAATTATCGCAGTTTATATGTGTTTATACAGTACGTACCAACAATATATGTAGAGATTGTCAACGTTAGAGAAGCTCAATTTGCGCCGGTAGGGAGAAAGGTGGGGGTACACGACAATATTGGTAGGTATATTCACTCCCCCCCCCCTTCACCACTATCGTGTTTCACTGCGCATACGCTTCTCTCTCGTTGACAACCTCTACACACACACAATATCGATCTTTCAAACGACGGCCCCTTCACCAAGAACAAGACTGAAGCGCTCCTAGTGGCAGTCTCTGACGAAGCTTATAATAAGTGAAAGCTGGTTCAGGCTACAAATTGTAAAATTTTTACCAATAAAAAACTTAGTGTTCCGAGTTAGTAGTGTTATACTTATAATTAGTTAATCAACGGACACGTCATGGACAAGAAAATTCAAGAATTCATCAGATTTCCACGGTCCCCTATTTCTACAGGATTACGGAGTACGGAGCTGGCGGTAACTTCCCGCATACGTATAACTTCTCCCGTCTGTGGTAGTACAGGAAGACATATCGAACTTGTCAGCGGAAAAACTTTGTGGTTGTATATGTATATTCTTTCATTCAAGCGTAGGATATATAGATGATGTGGAGGAGGTGAGGGGGAAAGGTAGACGTTTAAAGCTAAGTAGTAAAAAGCACAGGAAGTTTACTGCAAGCCTACTGAAACCTATTTGAAAATAATGAGTGTACTGATTGTAACACAGTTTAATGAAAGATGAACAAAATGCGTGGATTAAGTGTAAAAAGACCCATAAGGTTTTTACACAAACTATTCTACTTTTTACGTCTACAATGATTTTTACATTATTGGAACTCATTCATTCATTCAGTACCTTACAATTAAATATACCCATTCATACATTTGTTCGAAGATGTGTACATAATAATGTGTCTTGATGTTCTGTATCTCTGCAATAAATTCAACCCTGATTGTATTTGCTCAGTGTGAAAATACCCAGGTTAGAAAGTTTTACTACTGTGAGTACCACGATCAAAACGACAAAGCATGTGTCTACACCCCTAGCACTACATGTGTGTGCGTGCCAGAGTGCGTGCTGGAGTCGATGCAAGCGTGCGCCTTGCACTGACCCCAACACGCAGACTGCACGTGGGACATATGTCGGCTCAAGCGGTGCGGTGTGAGACTACGCGCGAGCGTTACATGCGTGTCCACGCACAAATGCATACTGGAATCAATGCAAGCCGCGCGCACTTGCAGTAATCCCAACACGCAAACTGCATGTCAGCATGTGTCCGCCACACGGGTGTGTGCGAGTGTGATGCCCGTGTCTTGATAGTAGCAATCAAAGCAGCAAATAACCCCATTACCTTGAGTATTTCACCGTGGGTAAACAGACACGAGATGGATTTATTTGCAGAGACACCAAAAGAATACGTTTGTAATCCTTGACAGTCTGAATTAAAATAAAGAAAATCATTAATTTTGATCAATTCCTTAGAAACAGACAATTTATTGTTAAACATTTCAACAATTAAAATTTTAATAGAGTTTCTTATTTCCATGTTCCATAAGGAAATGGAAGTATGGTCATAGCGAAAAAAATCGTGTTCGAGATAATGGCACTACCATTCAATTGTACTACCCTCAAAACATGAAAAAAAGTCATTTTTCGAAAAGTGTCTGTGTGTATATCTGTGTGTAGAATTTTTCTATGTCAAACGATAACTGCCTAAAATTCAAACAGAATCAAATAATTTTTTGCATACAGTTATGAATTGTAGGGGACTCGAGGTCTATTGATTTTGGTGAATATCGGTTAAGGGGGGGTAGTTTACCATTGTTTTACGTTTAAACAAGAGTAAAGTGTGCTTAATTTTGATAAATAAAGTATCGTTAAAAGAAGGTCATAATAATCCACTGTAGAAAGGTAGATGAAATATCTTATTAGGAACATGTTTCGGGTACCATCTTGTACCCATCCTCAGCCTTCCGGTTTTTGTGTCTGGTGAAGTACGTAT
This sequence comes from Magicicada septendecula, assembly GCA_034769895.1. Lineage (NCBI taxonomy): Eukaryota > Metazoa > Arthropoda > Insecta > Hemiptera > Cicadidae > Magicicada > Magicicada septendecula. The sequence continues at coordinate 229,513,801 of CM068368.1, read as the reverse complement.
GTGTTGGTTGACAATTATTATTGTGGCTTCCTGTTGGCTTCTGGTACTTCAAATTGGTTTTATTGTGTGTGATTGTGGTGTATGTGTTGGTTTTTGTGTATTTTCGATGTTGAATGCTTTGAATATTGTGTTATGTTTTGTATTGATTTGTATTTGTTCAGGTATTAGTTTGTTTTGTGTTTTATGCATGTATATTTGTAAATTTTCCCAAATGTTAATTATGGTGCCTTTGTGTGGTATATGTTTTATTAGTGTCACATTGGTTATGTCTGGGAATTCATGTCCTGTGTTTATTGCATGTATGGCTAAATTGGATTTATATATTTCTGGTTTTTTGTATGCGTTTAGGCGTTCAAAATAACGTTTTTTCAGCTGTTTTTTTTGTATGTCCTATGTAACATTTATCGCAATCGTGGCATTCAATTTTGTATATACCGTTAGTTGTTGTATTATCTTTGTTGTGTGGGCTATTTAGTTTTTGTAAATTATTTTTATTAGTTTTGTATGCTATTTTTATATCTGTGTTTTTAAATAGTTTTGTTAGTTTTGTCATTTAATTATTTATGTATGTGAATGTGGCCCATTTTTTGTTGTTGTTATTATTTATGTGTTGTTCATTTTGATTAATTCTTAATTGTTCAGTTTTTATTTTATATTTGATTTTATTTTCTATTTTGTTTACAGTATTTTTATTGTATCCATTTTCATAACCAATTTGGTATATTATATTTCTTTCTTTGTCAGTTTCTTGTTTGTTTAGAGGAATTTTGATCATTCTGTTAAATAACAAATAGAATGCTGCCATTTTATGTTGTGGTGGGTGGTCAGAATGTTTAGGTATAATGATATTGGTAGAAGTTGGTTTTCTATATATTGCATATTGTATGTGGTTGTTGTTTCTTGTGATGGTTATGTCTAAATAGTTGATTTTGTTATGTTTTTCTTTTTATTCTGTGAATTGTATCTTAGGATGTATGTTATTGATTTGTTTTAGTATGTTCTCCGCATTTGTGTTTTTGTTATTTGATACATATAGCCCATCATCTACATATCTTATCCATATGCCATTTGGATCATATGATTTTATAATATTTTGTATTTTGGTAAGGCAACAGGAAGCCACAATAATAATAGTCATCCAACATATATATACTTCATCAGACACAAAAAGTGGAAGGCTGAGGATGGGTACAAGATGGTACCCGAAACATGTTCCTAATAAGGAAAAAAATATCTTGAGGTAAATTCATTATAAATATTAAATGTATTATATACATCAAGAAACGGACTGTAGCAGAAAGTGATTGAATATATATTTTAACGATTCATATAGTCGACCTATCAGATCGTTATATGAAAATGTCAAACTGTGCTAGTCTAGTGGCGTAAGCAAGAGAGAGAAGGAATAATCACAGCCATCTCTGTCTAACATCGCCACTGCTACTACTGATGCCGGCACAGACATGAAATTTTATTCAATTAATTTTATATATTAAAACTGCAATATCTTCAAAACTAATAAATATACGGCAATTCTGAAACCTGCATAGTGTTCAGCAATTAACACTCTATAAGTAGCCAAAATATCAACTAATATAATTAACGTTTAAAGAAGTTATACATAAGAAGAACGCCAAGAGATATAACTAGAGAATTAGGCTAGGTACGAATTAGGTGTTTTCACACACAGACAGAGAAAGACCAAAGCAATAATATTCTGTGGTCGGATTTTTGAAATCACGTTTGCAAATACCTGTAATCAAACGATTTGCAAACAGAGGAAGTATGAAATTAGCCAGTAATTCTCTATCATCTCAAACTTGTTAAGGAGCGTTTGACCGACTTGTTCGATATTGTTTCAAATGGAAAACACATGATTTATTTGGAACAACCAATCAGAATCCTGTATTAAGAGGAGACACCAACTCAGAATGAGGGAATTGAGCCCTCTTCGTTCGGGCATTAAATAAGCAAGACGTGTGTTAAATACGAGCTAAATTGCACAAACAACGCAAAGTGTTTATTTAAATAAACAGTTCGCGAAGTGGTCCGCAGTAGTAGAGGAACTAGTATAGTTCATTAAATAAGCTCGCTGCGTAATAACAAATTAATTAATTAAATAATTAATTAATAAGTAATTAAGTAACAGTGAAGTGACCTGTGCACCAGAGTAGCTACAGCATCTGTAATTGTCCAGGATCATCAGTCAACGTTATTGGTCAACATCATTTCTTCTGAGCCGAACCATCAAAAGGAGTATCTCTGCTGATTACTATCTACGGTCGACGCATCAATCAGATAAGAAATATATTCATTGATCCATGAACATAAATAACAAAATAAATAATTAAATCAATAAACATTTTTTTAAAAAACACTATATAAATTCAAATTTTGTATTTAATTATTAAGATTAGATATAAAGTAATATAGGAGTGTTGAATGGAGAGTGAGGTGTAGTATTGAACGTGCAAATTATTGCAGACCCGTTCTTTAGCACTGGTTTGGGAGATATAAATTCCCTAAATAAACCAGATAAGAGCAATTGGTCGTTTGGACGTTTTAATCTTCACTTTTCAAGCACACTCATTAAACAATAAGATTTGGGTAATCAATAAGTCATTAACTTAACTTTTAAAGAAAGAAATACAATAACAGAATCGTTAATTAAACAAACTTCAACGAATTTTTAGAGTTATTTGTAACGATTCCCCTTAAATTCCACACTCACTGAACGAATCCTGAGATAGTGTGTCTCTGTGCTCTGAGCTAAGCTGAATCCGTGTCATTTGTATCTGGGATTTGTTCTGGTGCCCAGGTAAAGAAAAAGTCACGGGTAAGTAAGATTTGTTCTATCATTATATATAGAAAGTAGATTGATAAACAAAAACGGCGTTATAATATATGTATATATATATATATATATATTGGCTGAGGCTTTGGTGTTTTCGGTTGATTGTTTTTATTTACGTTATTTGAGTTGCCAGAATCTTCATGATTAAGAGAAGTATCTTTGTTGGACAAGGGTTCGAATCTATTTGCCTTTGAGTTTCGTAAATGCTTTTATTTGCTGTAGCAGATCTTTTCCTTTTTTTTGAGGGGCGTTTAACTTGCTGCCAAGGCATGTTATGTACGCAAGATTCATTTGCAGTTCCAGTTTCATTAGGTTCAGAGTAGGATAAGTCTTCACTTAATGAATCATAATCTATGTCCTCTTGGGGGTTCTGTGGCATGTTGGTAGGACAGCTGAATGGAGGTATTGTGTGGGCCATATTGGTATTAGTGTCCGTTAATATTTACAATGGCATTTGGTTCGGGAGTTGATTGCAGACATTAGGTGCCGGCATATTTGAGAAAGGATAACTAGTTTGTTGTTGATATAGCTGCAGCATTTGTGACTGAAATTGAGGTTGTGAATTACCTCTAAGATGAGAATTTTGTTGTTGATGCTCATAACTAGGGTTATAGTTCTGGCTACTTACATAGAAGTTTGGATTGTACGGAGTCTGAATATGTGCTGATAAAGACCACCGCTGTTTGTTTGCATAATACCTTATCTTGTAGCTGAGTGGATGTGATGTAGAACCAGTCCGAACCGGGTCACAAGCCAGATAACAGTCAAATGCACTTGGCCTATAACCTGAGCCGCTAAGCTAAGCACGACCGAGATAAATTGTAACCAACAATAATAATTAAAGTTTTAAGTACTCACTGAAAGCCCTTTTGGAACTTTGAACACAAAATAATATTATATCTGCACTGATTACGTAGCACAAGTCACTAACAAGAGATAAACTATATTTAAACATAAAATAACATAACAATACTCGATAACAGCACACTACAACCGTCTAGACAGTTTCACGGCTAGGTCGCGACTCGATTACTGTGTGCTGAAGTTTTGTTTAAAAGTGTTGTTTTCACGATGAGCAATCAAAGTGCTAACATTTTTAAGAAACCTAGTGGAGCGCAATACAGGAAACGCTCACAGGAAAAATCTGATAGGAATGAGTCTCTATTGAAAAAAATTCCAAAATTAGACACATTCTTCAACCGCCCACCAGAAAGTTCGAACTGTAGTATAAGTGATAGTAACTCGCCCTTGCCTCTCCCGACACCGACTTCCAGCGCCGTGGACTTGGACTTTAGCAGCAACGGCAACCTCGTGGAGACGCCACCGACACCACAGCCACCTGAATCACCCAATATTGAGGAAGGCAGCGGCTCTCTCATGGAGACGACATCACAGCCACCCGATCCTGAGGTAGGGTCTAATGAAAAAGTTGATTTTAATGATCCCGCAAAGTGGGTTGTTAATTATAGTTTACGGGACTATATTTTTGAACACGGCATAAGCTAAAATGACAATTTAGATTTTTCAAAATCTGCATGTCAATATGCCAATCAAAAAAGATTTTTATACAAAAGTTTGTTTTATAAAAACCTTAATAATGGCGAAACTGTCAAACGTAGTTGGTTATCCTTTTTCCCCATCAAATGGGAACGTATTTTGTGTTCCACGCAAACTTTATGGCGGTACCACTTCGTTAGCAACTAGTGGATTTAATGATTGGAAGAACCCTAACATAGTGTACGACCATGACAATATTAAAGAACATATCAATTGTTTGAAACAATATTTATCAAGAGGAACTTTATTAGGATGAGTTGACAAAAGCCTGATGGCGCAATATCATGAAGAAGTGGCTTATTGGCGAAAGGTTTTAGAACGCGTGGTTGAAACAATCAAGTTTTTAGTGTCGAGGGGGCTACCGTTCCGTGGTGAAAATGAAACTATTACTAATCGGTAAAAAATGGGAATTTCCTAGGCTGTATTGAGCTCATTGCTAAGTTTGAGCCATTTATGGCTGTCACTTAGCCAGGTATGGAAACAAAAGGCGAGGCGTTCCATCGTACTTGTCCTCAACCACTGTGTTACAGCTAGAGGGACAAGTGAAAATGAAGATCAAAAAAGAGGTTGTGCAAGTTAATACTCGATAGTTGTGGATTCAACGCCCGATGTTTCGCACACCGATCAGTTATGTTTATGTTTATGTTTCCCACACTCGATGTTTATCGTTCGCTATGTTCACTCCTGTGCAGCGCCTTATCACGTTTTTACCAAATACTGGACATAAAGGTGAAAACCTAGTGGAAGCTGTAACTACACTTATTGAATCTTCGGGTCTTGATTTGAACAACTGTAGGGGGCAAAGTTACGACAATGTCAGTAACATGTAGGGTTGCTACAAAGGTCTACAATCAAGAACTATTGAACTGAATCCTTTGGCGACCTATGTCCCTTGTACAAGCCACTCTTTACAACTAGTAGGCTCTGCAGCAGCGAACAGCAGTATTATTCAGTTGTTTTTTTCTCTTGAACAGCAGCTTTACAATTTCTTTCCTCTTCTAAAATCATATTGGAGATATTGTTGTCTCACTTGAAAAAGGACTCTCTTGTGCTAAAAACGTTGTCTAAAGCTCGCTGGAGTGCACGTGCAGATGCAAGTAAAGGCCTTTACAAATTATACAATGAAATTATTTCCGCATTGGAAGATATTAGTACGGATAACAACCAGGCAAAGGATGTGCAGTATGAAGCAAGGAATTTGACAGAACAACAAAAAAGCCTGGAGATAACAATCATGATTTGTTTGTGGTATCGCCTTTTGGAAAAGTTTCTCGATGTCAGTGAAAAGCTTCAAGCTTCAAGGACACAGCATTGACATGGATAGTGTTATTGGCTTATACATCTACTTGCAAAAAAGATATAACAAGAAAAAATACACGAGAAGCGCACTTTGATGAAACACCTGAAGACACTACTCCTGCCGCTTTAGATGGGAGCGATGGGAGGCAATCTTTCATTTTTGAAAACTACTAGGTTGCCTTAGATTCGCTTCTGCTTAATTTGAACAGAAGAAATTCAATTTAAAGTGATATATATGACAAATTTGGGTTCTTATGGAAATTACCTGAACTTTCTGAACTAAATAATGACATAATAAGCCAAAAAGCTAATCACCTTCTAGAAAATTATGCTGTTGACTTGGATCAGATATTTCCTGATGAGTGTGTGCATTTAGCTCAGTTTTTAAAAGACTATGGACCTGTCAACCCAGAACAAGAAGGAGAAGAAAAGAAGAAAAAGCGATCTGAAGCAAAACCACTGTTGAATTTTTTGAAAACGCTTAACTTGGAATCAGTGTGTCCTAATGTTGAGATGTTGAGATAGTTTTGCGCATTTTCCTTACTATTCCCGTCACTAACTGCAGTGGCGAAAGATCTTTTTCAGCTTTGAAGAGGGTGAAGAATTATTTACGCTCAAATTTGCGCCAGGATAAACTGACCAGTGTAGCCCTCTTCTTCATTGAAAGTGACTTTCTGCAAGGACTTGATTTCAGTGAGGTGATTAAAACGTTTACTCAATCTAAAGCGAGAAAAAAGAATCTAGCTTGAACTTTACATGAGTCTTAACAAATCCACAAGATATTTAACTGATTGTCTTCTTTGCGTATATGATGTTAAATGTACCCTTAGTAAAACTGTTATAATTCTGTAACTACTTATTTAATTTTTTCCTTATAAAAGCCATGCAAACTAGAAATGGTTGAAGGTGTAACTCTAAAACAATCTCTGAATAACGAGCCCCCTTCAGTTTTCAATTCTTAAGACTGTTTCCAAAAACGGTAAGATATTTGAAATATTCCTAAGAAATATATTGTAAGGTGTTTAAAACTTCATTCGGCCCCTTGGAAATAAACGTAAGAGTAGCCTATGGGAGGTGAGGGGGGCGTTAAAATGTAATTAGTCTAGACCGCCAAGATACCTTACTCCGGCCCTGACTGTGTGATAGGAAGCAGTCGAACACATATTTGTCGTGAAGCATTTTTTAGCTTGCACGCAGCTACAGACAAGAGAGTAAAAAGATTACGTACTCTGCCTGTACAATGCAAGATATCAAATGATGAGCGAGGTAAAACTAAAAGTGCTAATGCCACTTTAGGCATAGAAATTGCAAAGGCACATGATCATATAGCTTCTTTTCCTATAAAAGAAACGCATTATTCTGAAAGAGATTGTTACTACTTAGATTCTAAATTAAATGTTAAAACAATGTATTCATTATTTAAAGAAACGTACGTTACATCACCTATAAAATATGAATACTGCAGGATGACACACGGGAATCGGACAATTTTTAAATAACCAATACTCAATAAACTTTAAACTTCAAGTGAGTTTATTGACACAGAATTACATACCAGTTGAGTTGTGTTAAGGTCTACCTTAATTGTATAAAATAATGTCGGCGAGGTGACGCCTATCTTCTTGAATGCAGTTTCAAGTTTCCGCTTGAAATCCTGCATGACACGATGGGCCAACATCTCTTGAGGGTTGGCAGCAATTTCTTGAAAGATGGCTTTCTTCAACTCATCAAAATTGTGGGGTTTGTTAGCGTTAACACGGCTTTTGAGGTACCCCCACAGGAAAAAGTCACACATTGATAAGTCGGGAGAAATTGTAGGCCACGGAACATCACCAAAATGTGAAATGAGGCGTCCACGAACATTCATTGAATCTTTCGCGGTGTGTGCCGTAGCGCCATCTTGCTGAAACCAGACATTTTTTAAGGCAATTCGTCGTATCCGCAGTTCTGGCCTGAAGAACGTTTGAAGCATGTGAATGTAACGAGCCGAACTGACGTGACTGTGATGCCATTTTCCTAAAACAAATAGTGTTCAATCATTCCAAAAGAGCCAACAGCACACCACACTGTGACTCGTTGAGAGTGTGGAGGACGCTGGTGAATAAGACGTGATGGTTCAGTTGCCCGATAACGCCAAGTTATACTTATTTACGGTCCCGTCGAGATGAAAATGAGCATCACTGTGCCGTAACTAAGGAATTTCGTTACGGCAACATACTAATATTGATTATGCCAAAATACGGCAATTAGAATTATTTAGATTATACTGCCGTGTTGGACACACGCGCGCTTTCAAGTAGGGATCGACGCGACTTGAGTTTCACTGTTTCGCTGTCGTGGCGTTGTTGGTTGTTAGGCTTGGACTGGTGGCGATCTCTCTCTCTCTCTCGGGCGTGTGCCTTCAATGCAGCGATACGTTTCTTGTCCGGCTTCTGAAGAAAGTTTTAATTGTTTTCTTTAATACCGGGCGTATGATTTTTATTATGGCTGGCTGAATATCTAGGTGTGCCCTGGGGTGTCTCGGCCCGTTCAACCGTGACCCGATTGTCAGGCCAAGATGAAATGTAAGAAAATCAAGGAACTTATAAGCGGCTAGTGTGCTAAGGCCAATCTCGAAAGGTATGTCTCGGAATAATGTTTCTGGTGTGCTGTGTAAGTGAACTTTTGCAAAAAAAAAATTAACTTAATTCCTAGGGGTGCATTTGGCACCAATTGATTCTCTCGTCAAGTGAGGTCCTGGCTAGTTATCTTAACACAACAACAACAAAAAAGAGACTTTTGCTTTAATTCTTGATGCTTCTTTACTTTACTTAATATCCGGAATACCCAGGTTATTTTAATGATAGCAAATTCATTTCTGAACTACAGTTTTTTTCTTTCAAAATTCAGTCGAACTGGACTGGCAGGATATTTCTTTTAATTGTAAGGACAGCTTCTTATGCTGTTAGTAAGTGATAGTAATACCTTATATGCAAAAGCTTTAAAAAAAAATAAAAAAAAAAAAAAAAAACATGAAAACGAAATGTGTTAAGATACTACTGGTGAATTGGTATCTACTTAAACTTTGCTGTGTGAAGGTACATCCCGGCGTTACTAGAGTGAAGCATGCCTGGTTCCTTTATTTTCTCTGAGACGGTCTCTCAGTATTTATCAGTGTTATCCATGTAACTGTCTTGTGTGAAAATTGTGAAGTGCATGTAAGTTAAAAGAAAATTATGAAGTCATATGTATTGAGTGCAACTCCTTGTCATGACACGTTGTGAACCGTCCATCACATTGGTTCAAACTATGTTATATCCCTACACGTTTTGAGATTTAGGATTTATTTTAACTCTCTATGAATCTAAAATCAATGTTAAATTTTGTGTGTGTATATATATATATATATATATATATAAATCTAATGGAACTTAATAATGTTTGCTCAGTTTAAAATATGTTGAATGATTATATTAATTAATTGTTGAGTGATGAGAATATAAATAGTGTTATGGATCTAGTAATTCGTATACACAAATATGTATGTATAAAACATTCTACATTTTGAGAGACCTGGTTATCTGATATTTTCTTTAATAATGGTATACATTATGAAATCAGAAAACCATTGAGCTATACAAAGTTTAGTAAAAATTGAGCATACACATTGTGAATTTCATCCTAAAGAACATAACTACCAAATTATATTTAATATTATGTCTTTACTAATTATATTGTTATCATTCTTAGTTTTTACATTGTACCTGAAAAAAAAAGAAAAAAAATGCTCGTACCATGTTAACCCAATGTTATTATCACTATTGTGCACACACATTGTAAATTTCATACTAAAGACCATAAATACCAAATTATATTTAATATTATGTCTTTACTAATTATATTGTTATCATTCTCAGTTTTTTGATTGTGATTTCAGATGGTGCATGTTGTTTGTGTAAATTAATTAAAATAGTACAACCAGAGGTGTCCTGTAAAAAAATTAAAAAAATAAAAACTTATTGTTATTAGATGTATTAAATTTTGAAAACCTCTAGATTTATTATTTTATTTATTAATGTTAATACTAATTTATTGCCAAAATATCGAAATTATATTTTTGTAAAAGTTTTAAAATTTACCGTCGTAGTTTTGTTGCATGATCATTGTTATTTTGAATAAAATACTTCTATATTCTGTGTACTATGAAGTACACGCATTGTACATAAAATTGTAAGGCTTTTAAAAAAATTTAGAGAACCAATAAATTTGTTGTTTGTTGAGTTTGGAAATTGAGGTCACCTCATTAATTCAATTGCCTAATGGTTCCCCAGCACGAGGCCTTTCTTCCACTAGGAGGCCTCCTCCTGGTTTTGAACAAGTGAGCCGGTCATCCAGGTAAGCTGTAGAATTTAGTTACACATTTTAAGAAAGTTAAAATTCTGAGCTCTGTATGGTTAATGCGTTGTGATGTCATTGATGAGCCGCTCAAAAATTGTAGCAGAGCGTGGTTGGACGTAGGCCTGGCCACCTCTGAACCAAAAATGGGTAATTGATGCGGTGGCCTCAATACTTTAATTGTACATGCGCTGTCAGTTTTGTGGTGTGTTCTCATATCTCAATGAATGTAATGAGCTTAGGAAGGGTTGATTCTTATATTTTTACTGTAATTATGTGTTTACCTTTGTTGTAAAAATTTGGTCTTTGGGAGCGGTTGCCGGGCCGGGACACCTGGGGGTGAGCACAAGCGGGTTAGTGATTCCGGATTGTATCTTTGGGGTGTTCGCAGTTAAGTGTCTGTTTGTTTGTGTTCGTGTTCTTGTCATTGTCTTTGTTGGTCTTACAGCATATGGTCTTGGTCTTGGTTGTTGGTCCGGTGTCGGGTCGGGAACCCTGGGGCGCATTGATTGTTATTGCTTGGTTGTTTTGAAGTCTTAGTATTGTGGAACGATGTCAGAGGCGGGGCAGAGTAGTGGGCGGCGTTAGGGTCGCGGTCTGGTGCCTGAGCATTTTAATAAAGATGAGCTCCAGTTTGAGATACGCTTGCGGGGTGGGGGTTCCCAAGAGGGATGTAGCGTCCTTGAGGAGACAACTGCGGGAGCTGCTGGTGGGGGATGTCCCCCTCCTGAGAGTCGAGATTGAGGATCTGGGGGAGGAGTTAGCCTTGTGTTCGGATAAGTGGACGGAGTTCTCCACCCTGATTGAGGACTCTGAATACATAGGGAGTTCTACCCGAGTTTGGCAGCGGGTGACCCAAAGAATACACCACTTGTCCGCTCGTCTCCGTAATTTGTTGTCGCAGGACGGACTGGAGGAGGAGGTTAGGCGGGCTGCGACGGCCCTGCAGTCAAACATTTGCCTACCTGGGGAGGCTCCGTATAGTCCTGGTAAACCGAAAGAGATGCTCACGCGCCAGACCGTGGCCACTGAGCGGGCGGATCTCCTGGGGGAAGCATGTAGAGCTCTGGTCGAGGAACGTCCTCTTATTTCGTTTGGCAGTCGCCCCCAGGGATTTCAGGGTGATCAGGTGGAAGTCCCTCGTGGTTTCGGTACCACCCTTGCCAGCGTCAAATACGAGTCGTTACCGAACTCGTCCTCCGTCGTTATCTATGACCTCCTCCGTCGGCTTCCCGTGGTCGACGATCTGGATCTAGACCAGCTGGTGGAATTTTTTGAAGGGATTTTCGGCATTTATGACTTCCCTGGGGTGACTGGTGCCTCTCTGTTAAATATGATCTACCCTTATTGTCGGGCGCCTTTACTGGATCGTGTGGTCTGGCATCTCGGCGCGGGCGGAGATATTGATGCTTTCCACAGAGATGTTCTGAATCTGTTTATGCCCGGGAGGCTGCGTAACCAGATGCGGCAAAGACTATTTTATAGAGTTTAGGGGCACGGGGAAAAGTTAAACGTGTTCATAAATTCAATCAAGAGTGCTGCCCGTGTGCTGCGTGTGGATGTGTCGGAGGCTGAGGTGGTGCGTGTCATCTTGGAGGGCCTCAATCCCCAGGAGAGGTCACGGTTGGTGTTCCTGGGGAGACCGTGAAGCTTCGCGGATCTCAGCAGAGCTTGTGTCTTCGCCCGCACCATCCAGATGAATGATGAGACTCGCTCCGGCACTCCCGAATTCCCTGTGCCCTGTTCCACATCTGGTCAACAGCGGCCACCTACCCGGGAGCAACGAGGTAACAACTCTGAAAGGAAAAACTATAGTTGTTATACCTGTGGTAAGATGGGGCACTTGGCCCGGAATTGCCATTTCAAACGGTCGGAGGTATCGCGTGAGAACCGCCCTTCAAAAAACGGCCCGCGTGGGGGGGGGGGATTGTCGGGACGCCGGTCCCTCCCCACGCGTGGTAGCGTTAACGCATCTCATGTTCCGTTATGTGCGGTTGAAACTGGGCACCCATCCCGGGAGCCCTATCCTAAGCCGATTCGTCCTGGTCTCTCCGTGTGTCCCTATCTCGAGTTGGAGGTTGGAAAGGGCCGTATTAAGGCCTTGGTGAACTCGGGATCGGCGCGGTGTTTAATCTCCTCCCGGGTTTACCAGCAGTTGGTTAGGGAGTCTCTAATTATGGCGAGTGCACTTTCGTCGGTGGTGTGTTGGACGGCCTCGAGGGAGGTTTTGGCTACCTCAAAAGTGGTGGCCTTCAAAATCAAAATAAATTATTTTTCGTGGGTGTGGGAGTTTCTTGTTGCTCCTAATCTGAGCGTCGATTGTATTTTGGGTGCGGACTTCATCGGGAAAAGTGGTCTGGTTCTCGATATCCAGGGGCACGTTTGTTTCTTCAAGTTTAACCGTGCCGTGCGCATTCCTTTTTTTGGATATCGGGATGAGTCGGGGGAGGGACTTAAAAAACTTCAACCCCCGACGGCTATTAATAATTTAAGCCAGTCCCAACAGACCACTTTCCGTCAATTGTGTGAGGAGTTCCCCGAGGTGCTGACTGCCAATCTCGGACTCACACATAATCTGGAGTATCGTATCCGCCTTTGTGACTCCTCGGTTGTCCGTTCGCACCCTTATAAATTCGCCCCTCCCAAAATGACCATTTTGCGTGAGAAGGTTCAGGAATTGTTAGACCAGGGTGTCATTGAACCTTCCACGTCGGTCTATGCCAGTCCAGCATTCTTGGTGCCTAAACCAGGAGGGAAGCATCGGCTGGTTATAGACTATCGGAAATTAAATCAAAATATAGAGGTTGAGTCGGTGCCCCTCCCGGACCTGCATTCGGCCTTTGACTGGTTTTCGCAGGCCCGCTATTTCACAATTTTTGATCTCAATTCTGCCTACCACCAGATTCCCTTACACAAGGATTCTCGGCCGTACACGGCCTTTTGCTTACCGTGGAACCTGTACCAATATAAGAGAGTCCCCATGGGATTGGCTGTTGGTGCTCAGACGTTAACACGTCTACTAGACACGGTGTTCCACGATGTTAAATTTCAGTACGTGTTTAATTATCTCGATGATCTTCTGATTTACAGCACCACCTTAGAGGAACACATGGATCATCTCCGAGAGGTGCTGTGTCGCCTGAGGTGCGCGGGACTCACGGTAAACCCCGACAAGGTGAAATTTGCCCAGGAGGAAATTTCTTTCCTCGGTCACCTTGTGTCTCATAAAGGGGTCACGGTAGACCCAGAGAGGACTCAGGCTATTCGGGATTTTCCTCCTCCTCGGGACGCTAAAGGGGTGGCCCGCTTTGTAGGGATGGTCAATTTTTATCGGCGGTTCATTCCCGGGGCCGCCGAGATTGCTGCTCCCCTAAATTCCTTAAGAAAAAAGGGTGTCAAATTTGTGTGGGGCGACGAACAGCAGCGAGCCTTTGAGACCCTGAAGGAGTCCATTCTGTCACCGCCCGTGATTCGGATGCCTGACTTCACGAAGCCCTTTATTTTGCAGTCGGACGCCAGCTCTGTGGCGATCGGCGCCGTGCTCTCGCAGGAGGTGGATGGTGCTCGGCAGCCAGTTGCTTTTGTATCTAGGACCCTCACCGACACTGAAAAGAAATCCTCTGTGTATGAGTTGGAGTGTTTGGCGGTAGTCTTCGCCCTGGACAAATTTAGGAGGTATTTGGAACATGCTGAGTTCCTTTTAGAGACCGACAACCAGGCTCTCTCTTGGCTTCTGGCGCACCCCCGTCAACTGGGTAAAATTGGCCGCTGGGTGGTCAAAATTTCATCTTTTAAGTTCAGGGCACAGCATATACGGGGGACCCAAAATGTTGTTGCCGACGCTTTGTCACGTATGTACCATCTACCCAGTGAGGAGCCAATAGATGAACCCTGCGCCTTACTCTTGGAGTTTCCCCTCGCCTTTACTGATGTTATCCCTCATCAGCTTGATGATGAGACATTGGGTCCGATCATCGAAAAAATTAAATCAGGCGAGATTAAGGCTCCTTATCATCTGTCCAAGGGCGTCCTCTGCTGCAAGGAACCTAGAGGACGGGTTCCTAAGATAGTGCTGCCGAGCAAGCTTGTACCCATGGTCTTCCAATACTATCACGATTCCCCGGTGGGAGGCCATTTGGGTGTTTCTAAGACCATCGCCGCGATTCGAAAGAACTTCATCTGGAAAGGCATGGACCGGGACATCGGCACCCGGGTGAAGTGCTGTCATCTGTGCAGTCTGAGCAAGCCCGCTCAGAACACCAAGTTGGGGTTGCTGTCTTCTGAGGTGGCTAGCAGACCTATGGAGAGGGTTTTCATCGACTACGTGGGTCCTTTCCCACGTAGCAAGGCCGGGAATTCGTTCTCCTTGTTTGTGTGGACGCCTTCTCTAAGTATGTCTGGCTACTTCCCTTGCGTCAGGCAAGTGCTGCTACTACCATCATAGCCCTTCAGACTAGCATCTTTCAGCATTTCGGGCTTCTCTCTCTCATTGTCTCAGACAATGGCCCCCAGTTCATCTCGAGGCAGTTCCGAAACATGTGTTTCAGGCACGACATTCGACATGTAACCACTTCCCCTTATCACCCGCAACCTTCCCACGCTGATCAATCGCAATCTTAGATCCGCCCTCATCGCTTACCACGCGGAACAGCAGAACACGTAGGACCAGAATCTTCAGTGGTTACAAATGGCTTTCAACTCCTCCCTTCATGAAAGTCATAGAGCCGTGCCTTTTGAGGTCATCTTTGGTTTCTCCCCTGCACACCCCCTTAGCAATTTGTGGAGATTGGAGGATCTTCTTCCGGATTCGCCGAACGGGGAGGTCTCTCACAGGTGGAAAGAGGTGAGGAGAGCTCTGCTCCGATCGCACGAGCGCGTGCGGCGTCGTTATAACGCGGGGAGAGTCCCCAACCCTTTCAAGGTGGGCCAGTTGGTATATTGTAGGAGCCACCCGCTCAGCTCTAGGGTGGAAGGTCGCGCCGCCAAGCTTTGTTATCGATGGATGGGACCTTTCCGTATTTCAGAGTTTGTCTCGCCGGTTACTGCCCGCCTGGTGGGTCTGGAGGACGGTATGCAGATGAGAGTGGCCCATGTGTCGCATTTGAAGGCGTGTCCTCAAGTGGAGGTTCATTGAGTGAAGGGTATATTTATTTTTTGTGCCACCCCAGTTAGGATTAATTAGGGTCCTTGGGTTTGGTTTTCGGTGGGCTTCTCTGGAGGATTTGGGTTTTAATAATTTTGGGGTTTAATGTTTTACCTTTTAAAGTTTTTAACTGTTTTTAGGGGGGGTTAAATGGGGTTTCAAAGTTTTATCGGTATTTTAGATCCTCTCCTTTCCTTTCCTCTTTCTATCGCTTTAGGTCGCGACCGCTCACACTCCCGGTATCTTCCACACTTACACACACCCAGCTACACACACACACCTTGTCCTTCTTTCCGGTGTCCTTTCGTTTTCAACTTCCGCCTAATTTTACCTTTTAAACTGTTTTAGTTAGTCCCCAGCTTTCCTCCAGTTGTAGCGGACCCAGTGTCGTCCAACCCGTTGGACTCCTTTTGTTGTGGGGGTGTGCCGTTATTAAGGAATTTCGTTACGGCAACATACTAATATTGATTATGCCAAAATACGGCAATTAGAATTATTTAGATTATACTGCCGTGTTGGACACACGCGCGCTATCTAGTAGGGATCGACGCGACTTGAGTTTCACTGTTTCGCTGTCGTGGCGTTGTTGGTTGTTAGGCTTGGACTGGTGGCGATCTGTCTCTCTCTCGGGCGTGTGCCTTCAATGCAGCGATATGTTTCTTGTCCGGCTTTTGAAGAAAGTTTTAATTGTTTTCTTTAATACCGGGCGTACGATTTTTATTATGGCTGGCTGAATACCTAGGTGTGCCCTGGGGTGTCTACGGCCCGTTCAACCGTGACCCGATTGTCAGCCCAAGATGAAATGTAAGAAAATCAAGGAACTTATAAGCGGCTAGTGTGCTAAGGCCAATCTCGAAAGGTATGTCTCGGAATAATGTTTCTGGTGTGCTGTGTAAGTGAACTTTTGCAAAAAAAAATTAACTTAATTCCTAGGGGTGCATTTGGCACCACTTGATTCTCTCGTCAAGTGAGGTCCTGGCTAGTTATCTTAACACAACAACAACAAAAAAAGACTATTGCTTTAATTCTTGATGCTTCATTACTTTACTTAATATCCGGAATACCAAGGTTATTTTAATGATAGCAAATTCATTTCTGAACTACAGTTTTTTCCTTTCAAAATTCAGTCGAACTGGACTGGCATCTGAAATTTCTATTAATTGTGAGGACAGCTTCTTATGCTGTTAGTACGTGATAGTAATACCTTATATGCAAAAGCTTTAAAAAAAAAAAAAAAAAAAAAAAAAAACATGAAAACGAAATGTGTTAAGATACTACTGGTGAATTGGTATCTACTTAAACTTTGCTGTGTGAAGGTACTTCCCGG
This sequence comes from Magicicada septendecula, assembly GCA_034769895.1. Taxonomy (NCBI): domain Eukaryota; kingdom Metazoa; phylum Arthropoda; class Insecta; order Hemiptera; family Cicadidae; genus Magicicada; species Magicicada septendecula. Next base: position 229,497,247 of record CM068368.1, on the reverse strand, counting down.
GGTTACTAGTGTGAAGCATGCCTGGTTCCTTTATTTTCTCTGAGAAGGTCTCTCAGTATTTATCAGTGTTATCCATGTAACTGCCTTGTGTGAAAATTGTGAAGTGCATGTAAGTTAAAAGAAAATTATGAAGTCATATGTATTGAGTGCAACTCCTTGTCATGACACGTTGTGAACCGTCCATCACATTGGTTCAAACTATGTTATATCCCTACACGTTTTGGGATTTAGGATTTATTTTAACTCTCTATGAATCTAAAATTAATGTTAAATTTTTTGTATATATATATATATATATATATATATATATATATATAAATCTAATGGAACTTAATAATGTTTGCTCAGTTTAAAATATGTTGAATGATAATATTAATTAATTGTTGAATGATGAGAATATAAATAGTGTTATGGATATATAGTGTTATGTGTCATTCGTATACACAAATATGCATGTATAAAACATTCTACATTTTGAGAGACCAGGATATCTGTTATTTTCTTTAATAATGGTATACATTATGAAATCAGAAAACCATTGAGCTATACAAAGTTTAGTAAAATTGAGCACACACATTGTGAATTTCATACTAAAGAACATAATTACCAAATTATATTTAATATTATGTCTTTACTAATTATATTGTTATCATTCTTAGTTTTTACATTGTACCTGAAAAAAAAATTAAAAAAAGAATGCTCGTACCATGTTAACCCAATGTTATTATCACTATTGTGCACACACATTGTAAATTTCATACTAAAGAACATAAATACCAAATTATATTTAATATTACGTCTTTACAAGTTATATTGTTATCATTCTTAGTTTTTTGATTGAGATTTCAGATGGTACATGTTGTTTGTGTAAATTAATTAAAATAGTACAACCAGAGGTGTCCTGTAAAAAAAAAAACTTATTGTTATTAGATGTATTAAATTTTGAAAACCTCTAGATTTATTTTTTTTATTTATTAATGTTAATAATAATTTATTGCCAAAATATCGAAATTATATTTTTGTAAAGGTTTTAAAATTTACCGTCGAGGTTTTGTTGCATGATCATTGTTATTTTAAATAAAATACTTCTATATTCTGGGTACTATGAAGTACACGCATTGTACATAAAATTGTAAGGCTTTTAAAAAAAATTTAGAGAACCAATAAATTTGTTGTTTGTTGAGTTTGGAAATTGAGGTCACCTCATTAATTAAATTTCCTAATGGTTCCCCAGCACGAGGCCTTTCTTCCACTAGGAGGCCTCCTCCTGGTTTTGAACAAGTGAGCCGGTCATCCAGGTAAGCTGTAGAATTTAGTTACACATTTTAAGAAAGTTAAAATTCTGAGCTCTGTATGGTTAATGTGTTGTGATGTCATTGATGAGCGGCTCATCACTAATTAACAATAACACATTTTCACTCAATATCACTTTCATTTTCACAGCAAAGTCCTAACTTTGTCCATAATCTACTGCCTTTAGCTGATGCACTAGTTGAATTTTGTATGGTTGGAATTTCAAATCGTTTTGTATAATTCGCCTGGCCGTTTCACGGTTTATTGCTAACTCGCTTACATTTCGTCTAGCCGATCGTCTTGGGCTCCGAATCAATGCTTCTCTAACCCTTCCGACGTTCTCCGATGTCGTTACACTGCGTCTAGGGCCTGGTGGCTTCTTCTTCATAATATTTACGGTTGATCTAAACTATTCCGTTTATCTAAGGATTGTGTTCCGCCTCAGAACGGCCCCTCGTCGACCAACATTGGATTGACAGCGAAAGAGTCGCTGCGTAGCTGTGATAGACTCACCACTTCGAACAAAACTGTCATACGCAAACAGCCGATGTTTGCAAGGTCCACTGCTCCATAGCTAACAAAATGGCGTCTCACCACATAATAAAATAGGACGAGCCCCACCACAACCTTCTCCCACCACCGTGCATTCAGTACTGCGCAGTTCAAAAACGTCCTATTTTCGTGTGTCACCCTTTACAACAAAAATTTCTGATGCAGCTTTGACTTAAACTCGGTCGTCCGCAGGTGGATGTCTGTTAAACTTGTAAAGAATTGAACATAAAACTAATAAATAAAACTTTAAACGATACAGCAAGAAGAAGTTGCAGAACTATTGGTTCGTAAACGAAGGGTCAAAAATTTCTTGAATGCTTTAAAGCATTTGACCACCTTTCTAACGCAAACCCTGAAGTATTAGCACTGAGCTTTGACTTTATGCAAAAACTTCAGTTGCCACGTATACCTATCCAAGACCTATTTTACTTGCGATAGCTATCAACGTATTCGGCATATATAGGCTAAGTTATCTGTATTGTATAGTACAGTCCAATGCTATAGGCCTATATGTTATACCATTACAAAGAGTATACTCTAATAAACAAGTTTAATGCAATTTTAAGTCATTTTAATTTAATATTAACACATAAAAATTAATTTAATTAAAAATATTATCGGTGTCCGTTGGTCTGTTCGTATGTTCGTGTGTTCGTATGTTCCTATGAACGTGAACAAGATACCTCCCGAAAAACGTAATGAATTCACTTAATTCTTTTTACATTAGCTTCAGTTCACTTCACAGTAGATCTGTTTCAGGAACCACAGAAGAGGAAAAACCTTTCTGGGGCTCAATTTCGACACCAAAAACGAGAAAAGGAGATACAGAAAGAAAAACTGGCAGGTTCTATTATGAAATTTTTAAACAAGCCTGAAAATAAGGAATGTCAAGAAATTCTTGACTCTGCCACAGCGTCGACGAGCACAGATCCCGAACCTATGGAAGTATCTAAAGAGAAAAAAATATGTTACAGTCCTTCTTCAGATGGTGACTCTAGTGATAGGCCTACAAGAGAAGGTACTGCTGAAGAACCTATAAGGGGTACGTCGTCATCAGCGGTTTGTAGCAGTTTAACATGTGGGACGGCCCGGGTGTGTGGCCTGTTAGTATTAATAGTGATCTTGTTAATATTTTAGTTAGACGTGGTCCTGTACAGGTGCGTAACCACAGTTTTCCCATTAATGACGATGGAAGAAAATTTACTGACAATTAGACTACTATTACAGAAATCTTTCTAATGGCGAAAAAATTAATAGAGATTGGCTTGTTTACTCTATTTCAAAAGATTCAGTTTATTGTTTTTGTTGTAAAATTTTTGGTAAAACTGTAAGTAGTCTATCTGATTTGAACGGTTTTTCGGATTGGCAGAATTTATCATTAGCGTAAATTTAAAAAGACATGAAACAAGCGTTTCCCACAATGAAAATGTGAAATCATGGGTGCAATTGAATAATATGCTACAAACTAAGACTACTGTAAATCAAATGCAACTGAGACTATTAGAATCAGAAAAAAAGCATTGGTGTGATGTAATAGAAAGAATTATTGCCGTTATCAAGTTTTTATCACGTCAATGTCTGGCTTTTCGGGGTTAATCGAAAACATTATTTGAGCATAATAACGGCAATTTTCTAAAAGCAATCGAAATGATAGCGTCTTTTGATTCAGTTATGCGGGAACATATTCTCTGAATTGAATCCTCGAAATCTGATTCAAGTCCTATGGCTCACTATTTAGGAGATCATATTCAAAACGAAATTATTGATTTACTCGGCACGACGATAACAAATTATATTTTGAACAAAGTCAGAGAATCGAAATATTTTTCCGTCATATTAGACTGCACACCGGATGTAAGTCACACGGAACAAATAACAGTAATACTTAGACATGTTTAATTAAATAATACAAATAAAAAAGTAGAGGTATGCGAACATTTCATTGGTTTTCGTCCAATTACCAGTTACACTGGCGAGGGTCTATTAAATTTTGTTTTGAATTTATTTTCACAATTAAACCTCTACATTCAAAATTTGCGCGGGCAAGGTTATGATAATGGTTCTAACATACGTGGAAAACACAACGAATTGCAGAAAAAAATTTTGGAAATCAATAATCGTGCATTTTACGTTCCATGCTCAGCTCATAGTCTAAATTTGGTAGTCAATGATGCAGCAAATATTTCGCACGAAACTATCAATTTCTTCGACATAAATTCAAGAAATTTACGTTTTCTTTTCATCGTCTACAAAAAGGTGGTCGATCATTTTCAAACATTTACAGATATAAAATTAAAAGCTCTAAGTGCTACGCGATGGTCCAGCAGAATTGGCACAATCAAACCATTACGGTATTACATCGACAAAATATTTGATGCTCTGCTGGAAATATCTGAACTGGACTGGCATCTGAAATTTCTTTTAATTGTGAGGACAGCTTCTTATGCTGTTAGTACGTGATAGTAATACCTTATATGCAAAAGCTTAAAAAAAAAAAAAACATGAAAACGAAATGTGTTAAGATACTACTGGTGAATTGGTATCTACTTAAACTTTGCTGTGTGAAGGTACTTCCCGGGGTTACTAGTGTGAAGCATGCCTGGTTCCTTCATTTTCTCTGAGAAGGTCTCTCAGTATTTATCAGTATTATCCATGTAACTGTCTTGTGTGAAAATTGTGAAGTGCATGTAAGTTAAAAGAAAATTATGAAGTCATATGTATTGAGTGCAACTCCTTGTCATGACACGTTGTGAACCGTCCATCACATTGGTTCAAACTATGTTATATCCCTACACGTTTTGGGATTTAGGATTTATTTTAACTCTCTATGAATCTAAAATCAATGTTAAATTTTTTGTATATGTATATATATTGCAACTCTACTTATATGCGTTGTTGTTGTGTTGTGTTGTGCATGAGTACCTACCTGCTGTCCGATCTTGCGGATTCTTCCGACTAGGGCATGTGGATTTTGGATTTGAAGTTCGCAAGCTAGTAATCTGAAATTTATTGCAACAACACACAAAATAGGTTACTTTAAAGGGGGAGAGTTTTGTGAGACTGGTAGGCTTTATCGTACAACAATAAAACAATGCAATATGGGGTAATAAAACGTTGTTTGTTACTCCAATAAAACACAAGAATAAAATGATTATTATATTATCAATTATCTTACAGTCTAAACAATGAATCTATGTGGACTAATGTTTTTCAATTGTTTAATAATTGAAAAGAAACTAAACTCGTTATTTGGCGAGTTAATTACAATTGAAAATTTAATTAATTAATTGATTTAATTTATTTAAATTGCTTTAACTAAATTGAAGTTAAATGTTAATAAAACAAAATATAAAACTCTGAAGTTAATTAGAATAATTTTCAAAAATAAATTATGCGTGACATTCAAATTCACGTCATTTCATTTCTAGTGATTTGACTTCTGTTATACTGCAGTATGAGCTAATAATTAGATTGTTAGTTAAGATTTGTATAGCGCTTTTATATTGTTTCTATTTTCTTAACTACAGCTTACTAATGACTTAGACTGCTATACAGAACATCACAATGAATTTATTCTTAATTACTAGAGTCTTTGATTTTTGTATGGCACCTGAATTGTTCAAATTACAATGCTTTTAAATGAAAAATAGAAAATTTGATGTTGAAAAATAAATAAGTTGATTTTGCTTTCCTTTTATTGAAGAGGATGTTAGAGTTGCTCCCAATTGTCCCTCGTTGATTCCGGCCCGGTCGCTAGAGAAAGTAATCTGATAGATATTTACCATATATCCGTCGTGCGACTTCGTTTTTCTCGTCTTATTTTGATACGTTTCGGCAACGAATTGCCATCTTCAGAAATCTTAATCACTCATAGGAGATCGTTAAAAAATTAAAAACACTAAAATCATTACGGTAAAAGTGCACTTTTACGACATTGGAAACTCACAGACGCGAACATGAAAGTTTGTTTCTCGCGTGGACAATATCGATCAACTGATTCACTGTTTATATAGCCACTGATAAACCTGTTTTGCTTACTACAGCCCGTATTTACTGTGACATTTCATTTACCGGCGCCCGTGTGCAAGTATTGCCGTGTCGTACAATATGTTATGTGAAAATGTAAGTTTATCATTCAAGACATAATCACTGTTGATTTTGACGGCTTTATATATTTCGTATTCCTCAAGCGCGTCCATGTATTTTCCTTTCCTGCAGCAATGCAAAGGCTGGAAATTTATCTCAAAATCACTGTAGTTATGATTACATAGTATCAGGTGCCTGGCAAAATTAGATGTTGTTTTATGTAATTCCCTTCTGGGAAGATGTTCGTTATATCTTTCTTCACACGGTCTGCCTGTTTGGCCTATGTAGAACTTGTCGCATGAGCTGCAATTCATCTTGTATACGCCGGTTCTTTTTCTTTCTGGTATACTGTTTTTCCGGCTAAGAAGTCTCTGAATGTTGTTATTTGTATGGAAAGTTACAATTACATGGTGTTTCTTGAGTTCGTTAACTAGAATATTTGGTAAAATGTTTGTGTAATCTGCAGATATGTATTTATTAACCGGAAGTGTGTTATCATTGTTCGACTTTTTTAATTTCTTCTCTTTGTGTTTACTTATTAATTTATCCACTAATGAACTTTTATATCCGTTAGCCGCTGCTATGTGCTTGATGGTATTAACCTCTTCAATGTAGTCTTTTTCACTTAACGGTATAGTTAGCAATCTATGCACAAAACTATTGTAAGCTGCCATTTTATGCGAGGTGGGATGATATGAATCGGCATGGATTGTGATGTCCGTTGTTGTGGCCTTTCTATAGATTTTAAATTGAAGTTTTCCTTCGTTTTTTAAAATGGTTAAATCTAAGAAATTTAATTGATTTTCTTCTTCTATTTCAGATGTGAATTTAATCTTATGGTGTATGCTGTTTATGTGACTATTTAAGTTTTGTATTTGTCTTTTTGTTCCATTAAATATCATAAACGTATCGTCGACGTATCTACAATAAAAAATGATTTTATTCTTGTATAATTTATTCGATATTATGTTCATATTCTCATAATAATTTAAATATATATCAGCTAATAGTCCTGACAGTGGCGAACCCATAGCCAGACCGTCATCTTGTGTAAAAAACCCGTTGTCAAATGTAAAGTAATTTTGTTCCAAGACGACTGTAAGTAGTTTTATAAGTTCGTTGATTTTTTGCATGCTAAGTTGAGCTACTTCCTTTAAATTGTTATTTACAATTTCTATAGTTTACCTCACGGGGATATTAGTGTACAAATTAGTTACGTCTAACGATACCAATTTATATTGTGGTAGTATTTCTATCTTTTTAAGTTTTTCAACAAACTCATAACTGTTCTTTATACTGTAATTATTTGCTATCCTGATATTATTCTTAATTAAAGTCACTAACAATTTAGCAGCCTTGTATCCGGGAGCTGTGGTGTAGTTCATTACTGGTCTGATTGGTGTACTTTCCTTGTGGATTTTAGGTAGTTCTGTGAATTTTGGTGCCGTGGCATTAATTGGTTTTAAACATCTGCGTGTTTTCTCATCTAACAAAAAATTACATTGATTAATGGTGTTATTCAAAGTTTTTACATAAGCCTTTGTGGGATCCCAGTCTATTTTCTTAATATTATTATTACTTATGCAAACAAATACCTTTTGAGTATAATCTCTTTTCTGCTAAAAGTAATCTGCTTAGAGCTCCTGGATTCGGTCGTTGAGTTCAGAATTCGGCAACACTCTGCTTCCTTGCTGTTCGTTGTATATTTTAACGTCTACGGCTCTCTGCTGGAACTGGTTTCTGTCCCTCGTCGATTCGCACGTTGCACGTCAGCGTGTGTGTGTGTGTGTGTTTCATTCGAGTGGTAGCTCTGCTCGTCAGCTGTTCACCAATAATTTAGACGGCCTCTCTGCTGTATTCCTGAAGTCTGGTGGATCTCTTGCGTGCTTATGACCACAGCTTGCAGTACACAATAGGCTTGGTTGATGTAATGAAGAGTATCTGACTTGACGCAATAATTACGAGTAGTACAGTTGATCTGTATTTACTGTGTTCGTAATTGCGTGTGTGTTGACCACGTAGAGTCTTCTGACGGATCTTCACCACTATGGTTACGAGACGATCGAAGAATTACGTCTTCACTTCTCAAGTACTGGCAGAAGAGTGATGGTTCAGCCCGAAAACACCGCGCTGGTCGGGATTTTCGTCAAATGATTTGATTGGCTGACACGCTCTCCCTACTACATAAAATTTGAATTCCCTTGGTCCGTGAGAATGAAGTTAGATTCCCACAGACGGAGAATTAATATTATTAATAATATTATTATTCCGGCGGAACCAATTTGTCGCTCCGGATTTCCTGTGATTATTTAATTTTGCAATAACTTGGTTGCAAACCAAGTTGTGCGAAATCTAAAATATACAATCTGTTGGAAATTATTATATCTATGACATATTAAAATCTCATTAACGTAGCTCTATTTTTACAGAAGTTATTCAATTAAATTAATTAACTCTTTTATTTGTTAATTATATTGCGTAAAATTTGCACACGTTATTATTAATATTTCGGCAAACATTTTGGCTATCTTGGATTTCGCCTTAATTTATTAGTTTCCGAGATATTAATAATTAACAGTTTGGGTGTGGCCCTTTCCTTCTACAGCGAGCTGATTACATAACGGCCACGTGTGCGTCGCTTTATAAAGCATTATTTTCATCGCTCTACATACAAATGGAGTTTTGGCTATTACAATTTATTCAAATATGCTTTTAGTATGCAGGTGACATATAACCCCAAATAATTAATATTTGGTGCTGTTATATATGCCCCCACCCATTTAAAAAAAAAAAAAGAATGTAATAATTACAGTTATTTTTTTTTCAATCATTACACACGTATTTTGTAATCACTATACTTATTACCTATACATTGGATTACTTATTCTAAAAACACATACATAGGTGTAAATGTTATTCCATTATATACAACTTAACTTTAAATACAGTCTGTCAATAATATTATATTTGCAAATTATTGTGTATCAATGTTTTTAGAACGGGTAGTATCTAACTGCAGCGTTTAAAAGGTTTGTTTGTTTGTCAACAACTGGCACGCGCGCAAAGCAATTTGCTGACGTATTGTTTACAGCCGTTATCGCCTACGCGTAGCACTAATTGCTTTGCCCTACTTTTAAACCGTCGGCCGGCAGTTACCGCGTGACGTAACTATTTCCTGCCTGTGCGTTTGTTTCATTGTACACGCTCGTTATTCACCGCGTTATAAAAGCATTATTATTTAATACACAATTTACTACAATTCTTATTAATATTATACAACACAAGTTAATTTATTTTAATTTTAATTATTATAATACAAGTACATTATCTTTTAATGTAATATATCGTAACCATTTTTACGAATGGTTTTACAATATTTCGCTAACCACCGCTTATTTTCGTCACCGGATTCGTCGTCCACGTCTTCCCACACTGACTGTGTGGGAACGTCGTCGTCACTTTCCTGTTCCACCGGACGTACAATTGTCGGAGCCCATTGTTGTATTGTGTTAGCCGCCAACCACGGTTCCGTACCTTCCGGTTGGAATACTTTGTTAATTGGCGTACAAATTTCTGGAGAAAAATCACTTTTCTTAAATCTAGCATTTTTCTTATTTTATTTCTATACATTTTAGCATGATTTATGGCGCTTCCCCCCTGGAGGCGCCCGTTTCCAAGTTTTTTGGAAACTTACGATTCTTTTTCTTGTCACTAGAGTCTTTATTGCCTTGGGTATCGCTGTCTTGCTCTACTCTATCACTTCTCGCTATTTCAACCGTTTGGATAGCTCTAATCGGGGCCCCATCGTTACCCTTATACTGCCCTTTCGGTCTACCGATATTTGGCTTGCCTTTGTATTCAAAGGTCTTATCTGGGGGTTTCGACGATGTCTGGGGTGGAGTAGAACTTGTACTCGGTCTCTGATCAGGTTGCTGGTGATATTGTTCCCGTGTATTCTGCCCTTCGTTATTTCGGCGAAAATCAGGATTATAACGCCACCCACCAAAATCAAAAACTGTCTCGCTTTGGGACACTAGAATGAGGAGTTCATCGACCGTGCGAATACCCTGCGTAAACACAGCTACTCTAATGTTGTGATTAAAATGATAGGCAAGTTTCGTGACTATGTCAATCTCCGAAAATGCTGGGGTTAAATGCTTCGCGCGTTCGACCTGCTGGATTATATAATTTTCCGCGGTAATACCCATTTTCCTATCAAATCTCCCATACTCCAGTTCATTGCGTAAAAGTCTTTGAGTATGCGAGTTCCAGTACCGGCTTTCAAATTTTTGTTTGAACTCCGCGTATGTGGACACTCTATCGCGTACAATGTTATACAACTTACGCGCTGAATCACGCATCGCGTTAACTACCCACTGTATTTTGTCTTGATCTTCTAGTCTGGAACCTACTCTTGCCGTTTCACTCTCACAGGCTAACAAAAATTCAATAGGGTTTTCGTTATTTTCCCTGTAAAATACACGCGACTTTTCTCATCGACAGGACCTTGTACTAAAATATTAGGAGCGGACCTCCTCCGTACCTCCTGTCGTACTTTCAAAATCTCGTCGTTTAACGCTTGTAAGACACTCTCTTTATTAGAGTCTATGTTAGATCGCGTCTCTACAATTGAAGCGTCTAATCTATTTACTTGTCGTTGCGTTTCCGTCGCATCGGCTTGAATCTTTATCTCTAGAGAGTCGACCTTCTTCGCGACCTCTTGCGTTTGTTTCTCACAGCGGCTAATATGGTCCTTGAACCGGCCCTCCATACGTGTTACTTGTTCAATAAACGATTTTTGCATAGTGGTCTCAAAAACCTTAAACCGTTCATTTATTTTGGTATCAACCGTATGTACTTTTTCACCGATTTCAGCGACTTTCGCGGTTAACTCTTTATTACTCTCACCGATTTCAACGACTTTTTCACCGATTTCAGTGACTCTAGCGTCTAAATTTTTCGCGCTTTCGTCTATTTTCGCGGTCGTTGCTTTATTAAATTGCTTAATTTCCGTATTTATGTCGGCGTTGCTTTGGTCTAATTTCTCGGTTAGACTAACTCTATGTGCCTCGATCTTAGACTTTAACTCTGCGTTATTCATCTCAGCATTGGCTGTTATTTGTTCAAATTTCGCGTTCATGTTAGCGATCAAATCCGCGCTCATTTTCTTGTTAGCTTGTTTCATTTCCGCGTTCATTTGCTGTATTTGTTTAAGTATTTTATCCATATCCATTTTAAATACACAACAATTTTAAATATAGACAATATCAAATACACAGAATAGTTTCAAATACACAAAATAATTTCACTGCTGTACGAACACCAGTCACAAAACTCTTTGGGGATTGTTCAGTTGGACGCCAGCTGTTTTAAGAGTTAAAACAGCAAAGTTTGTTTTAACGTGTAAATTAAATTTAAATTGAATTTAATTTCTGGCCCCACGTGCAGGGCGACATATGCAACTCTACTTATATGCGTTGTTGTTGTGTCGTGTTGTGCATTTGACCTGCTGTCCGATCTTGGGGATTCTTCCGACTAGGGCGTGTGGATTTTGGATTTAAAGTTCGCAAGCTAGTAATCTCAAATTTATTGCAACAACACACAAAATAGGTTACTTTAAAGGGGGAGAGTTTTGTGAGACTGGTAGGCTTTATCGTACAACAATAAAACAATGCAATATGGGGTAATAAAACGTTGTTTGTTACTCCAATAAAACACAAGAATAAAATGGTTATTATATTATCAATTATCTTACAGTCTAAACAATGAATCTATGTGGACTAATGTTTTTCAATTGGTTAATAATTGAAAAGAAACTAAACTCGTTATTTGGCGAGTTAATTACAATTGAAAATTTAATTAATTAATTGATTTAATTTATTTAAATTGCTTTAACTAAATTGAAGTTAAATGTTAGTAAAACAAAATATAAAACTCTGAAGTTAATTAGAATAATTTTCAAAAATAAATTATGCGTGACATTCAAATTCACGTCATTTCATTTCTAGTGATTTGACTTCTGTTATACTGCAGTATGAGCTAATAATTAGATTGTTAGTTAAGATTTGTATAGCGCTTTTATATTGTTTCTATTTTCTTAACTACAGCTTACTAATGACTTAGACTGCTATACAGATTATCACAATGAATTTATTCTTAGTTACTAGAGTCTTTGATTTTTGTATGGCACCTGAATTGTTCAAATTACAATGCTTTTAAATGAAAAATAGAAAACTTGATGTTGAAAAATAAATAAGTTGATTTTGCTTTCCTGTTATTAAAGAGGATGTTAGAGTTGCTCCCAATTGTCCCTCGTTGATTCCGGCCCGGTCGCTAGAGAAAGTAATCTGCTTAGAGCTCCTGGATTCGGTCGTTGAGTTCAGAATTCAGCAACACTCTGCTTCCTTGCTGTTCGTTGTATATTTTAACGTCTACGGCTCTCTGCTGGAACTGGTTTCTGTCCCTCGTCGATTCGCACGTTGCACGTCAGCGTGTGTGTGTGTGTCGTTCGAGTGGTAGCTCTGCTCGTCAGCTGTTCACCAATGATTTAGACGGCCTCTCTGCTGTATTCTTGAAGTCTGGTGGATCTCTTGCGTGCTTATGACCACAGCTTACAGTACACAATAGGCTTGGTTGATGTAATGAAGAGTATCTGACTTGACGCAATAATTACGAGTAGTATAGTTGATCTGTATTTACTGTGTTCGTAATTGCGTGTGTGTTGACCACGTAGAGTCTTCTGACGGATCTTCACCACTATGGTTACGAGACGATCGAAGAATTACGTCTTCACTTCTCAAGTACTGGCAGAAGAGTGATGGTTCAGCCCGAAAACACCGCGCTGGTCGGGATTTTCGACAAATGATTTGATTGGCTGACACGCTCTCCCTACTACATAAAATTATAAAGCATTATTTTCATCGCTCTACATACAAATGGAGTTTTGGCTATTACAATTTATTCAAATATGCTTTTAGTATGCAGGTGACATATAACCCCAAATAATTAATATTTGGTGCTGTTATATATGCCCCCACCCATTTAAAAAAAAAAATGAATGTAATAATTACAGTTATTTTTTTTTCAATCATTACACACGTATTTTGTAATCACTATACTTATTACCTATACATTGGATTACTTATTCTAAAAACACATACATAGGTGTAAATGTTATTCCATTATATACAACTTAACTTTAAATACAGTCTGTCAATAATATTATATTTGCAAATTATTGTGTATCAATGTTTTTAGAACGGGTAGTATCTAACTGCAGCGTTTAAAAGGTTTGTTTGTTTGTCAACAACTGGCACGCGCGCAAAGCAATTTGCTGACGTTTTGTTTACAGCCGTTATCGCCTACGCGTAGCACTAATTGCTTTGCCCTACTTTTAAACCGTCGGCCGGCAGTTACCGCGTGACGTAACTATTTCCTGCCTGTGCGTTTGTTTCATTGTACACGCTCGTTATTCACCGCGTTATAAAAGCATTATTATTTAATACACAATTTACTACAATTCTTATTAATACTATACAACACAAGTTAATTTATTTTAATTTTAATTATTATAATACAAGTACATTATCTTTTAATGTAATATATCGTAACCATTTTTACGAATGGTTTTACAATATTTCGCTAACCACCGCTTATTTTCGTCACCGGATTCGTCGTCCACGTCTTCCCACACTGACTGTGTGGGAACGTCGTCGTCACTTTCCTGTTCCACCGGACGTACAATTGTCGGAGCCCATTGTTGTATTGTGTTAGCCGCCAACCACGGTTCCGTACCTTCCGGTTGGAATACTTTGTTAATTGGCGTACAAATTTCTGGAGAAAAATCACTTTTCTTAAATCTAGCATTTTTCTTATTTTATTTCTATACATTTTAGCATGATTTATGGCGCTTCCCCCTGGAGGCGCCCGTTTCCAAGTTTTTTGGAAACTTACGATTCTTTTTCTTGTCACTAGAGTCTTTATTGCCTTGGGTATCGCTGTCTTGCTCTACTCTATCACTTCTCGCTATTTCAACCGTTTGGATAGCTCTAATCGGGGCCCCATCGTTACCCTTATACTGCCCTTTCGGTCTACCGATATTTGGCTTGCCTTTGTATTCAAAGGTCTTATCTGGGGGTTTCGACGATGTCTGGGGTGGAGTAGAACTTGTACTCGGTCTCTGATCAGGTTGCTGGTGATATTGTTCCCGTGTATTCTGCCCTTCGTTATTTCGGCGAAAATCAGGATTATAACGCCACCCACCAAAATCAAAAACTGTCTCGCTTTGGGACACTAGAATGAGGAGTTCATCGACCGTGCGAATACCCTGCGTAAACACAGCTACTCTAATGTTGTGATTAAAATGATAGGCAAGTTTCGTGACTATGTCAATCTCCGAAAATGCTGGGGTTAAATGCTTCGCGCGTTCGACCTGCTGGATTATATAATTTTCCGCGGTAATACCCATTTTCCTATCAAATCTCCCATACTCCAGTTCATTGCGTAAAAGTCTTTGAGTATGCGAGTTCCAGTACCGGCTTTCAAATTTTTGTTTGAACTCCGCGTATGTGGACACTCTATCGCGTACAATGTTATACAACTTACGCGCCGAATCACGCATCGCGTTAACTACCCACTGTATTTTGTCTTGATCTTCTAGTCTGGAACCTACTCTTGCCGTTTCACTCTCACAGGCTAACAAAAATTCAATAGGGTTTTCGTTATTTTCCCTGTAAAATACACGCGACTTTTCTCATCGACAGGACCTTGTACTAAAATATTAGGAGCGGACCTCCTCCGTACTTCCTGTCGTACTTTCAAAATCTCGTCGTTTAACGCTTGTAAGACACTCTCTTTATTAGAGTCTATGTTAGATCGCGTCTCTACAATTGAAGCGTCTAATCTATTTACTTGTCGTTGCGTTTCCGTCGCATCGGCTTGAATCTTTATCTCTAGCGAGTCGACCTTCTTCGCGACCTCTTGCGTTTGTTTCTCACAGCGGCTAATATGGTCCTTGAACCGGCCCTCCATACGTGTTACTTGTTCAATAAACGATTTTTGCATAGTGGTCTCAAAAACCTTAAACCGTTCATTTATTTTGGTATCAACCGTATGTACTTTTTCACCGATTTCAGCGACTTTCGCGGTTAACTCTTTATTACTCTCACCGATTTCAACGACTTTTTCACCGATTTCAGTGACTCTAGCGTCTAAATTTTTCGCGCTTTCGTCTATTTTCGCGGTCGTTGCTTTATTAAATTGCTTAATTTCCGTATTTATGTCGGCGTTGCTTTGGTCTAATTTCTCGGTTAGACTAACTCTATGTGCCTCGATCTTAGACTTTAACTCTGCGTTATTCATCTCAGCATTGGCTGTTATTTGTTCAAATTTCGCGTTCATGTTAGCGATCAAATCCGCGCTCATTTTTGCTTGTTAGCTTGTTTCATTTCCGCGTTCATTTGCTGTATTTGTTTAAGTATTTTATCCATATCCATTTTAAATACACAACAATTTTAAATATAGACAATATCAAATACACAGAATAGTTTCAAATACACAAAATAATTTCACTGCTGTACGAACACCAGTCACAAAACTCTTTGGGGATTGTTCAGTTGGACGCCAGCTGTTTTAAGAGTTAAAACAGCAAAGTTTGTTTTAACGTGTAAATTAAATTTAAATTGAATTTAATTTCTGGCCCCACGTGCAGGGCGACATATGCAACTCTACTTATATGCGTTGTTGTTGTGTCGTGTTGTGCATTTGACCTGCTGTCCGATCTTGGGGATTCTTCCGACTAGGGCGTGTGGATTTTGGATTTAAAGTTCGCAAGCTAGTAATCTCAAATTTATTGCAACAACACACAAAATAGGTTACTTTAAAGGGGGAGAGTTTTGTGAGACTGGTAGGCTTTATCGTACAACAATAAAACAATGCAATATGGGGTAATAAAACGTTGTTTGTTACTCCAATAAAACACAAGAATAAAATGGTTATTATATTATCAATTATCTTACAGTCTAAACAATGAATCTATGTGGACTAATGTTTTTCAATTGGTTAATAATTGAAAAGAAACTAAACTCGTTATTTGGCGAGTTAATTACAATTGAAAATTTAATTAATTAATTGATTTAATTTATTTAAATTGCTTTAACTAAATTGAAGTTAAATGTTAATAAAACAAAATATAAAACTCTGAAGTTAATTAGAATAATTTTCAAAAATAAATTATGCGTGACATTCAAATTCACGTCATTTCATTTCTAGTGATTTGACTTCTGTTATACTGCAGTATGAGCTAATAATTAGATTGTTAGTTAAGATTTGTATAGCGCTTTTATATTGTTTCTATTTTCTTAACTACAGCTTACTAATGACTTAGACTGCTATACAGATTATCACAATGAATTTATTCTTAGTTACTAGAGTCTTTGATTTTTGTATGGCACCTGAATTGTTCAAATTACAATGCTTTTAAATGAAAAATAGAAAACTTGATGTTGAAAAATAAATAAGTTGATTTTGCTTTCCTGTTATTGAAGAGGATGTTAGAGTTGCTCCCAATTGTCCCTCGTTGATTCCGGCCCGGTCGCTAGAGAAAGTAATCTGCTTAGAGCTCCTGGATTCGGTCGTTGAGTTCAGAATTCAGCAACACTCTGCTTCCTTGCTGTTCGTTGTATATTTTAACGTCTACGGCTCTCTGCTGGAACTGGTTTCTGTCCCTCGTCGATTCGCACGTTGCACGTCAGCGTGTGTGTGTGTGTGTTCCGTTCGAGTGGTAGCTCTGCTCGTCAGCTGTTCACCAATGATTTAGACGGCCTCTCTGCTGTATTCTTGAAGTCTGGTGGATCTCTTGCGTGCTTATGACCACAGCTTGCAGTACACAATAGGCTTGGTTGATGTAATGAAGAGTATCTGACTTGACGCAATAATTACGAGTAGTATAGTTGATCTGTATTTACTGTGTTCGTAATTGCGTGTGTGTTGACCACGTAGAGTCTTCTGACGGATCTTCACCACTATGGTTACGAGACGATCGAAGAATTACGTCTTCACTTCTCAAGTACTGGCAGAAGAGTGATGGTTCAGCCCGAAAACACCGCGCTGGTCGGGATTTTCGTCAAATGATTTGATTGGCTGACACGCTCTCCCTACTACATAAAATTATAAAGCATTATTTTCATCGCTCTACATACAAATGGTGTTTTGGCTATTACAATTTATTCAAATATGCTTTTAGTATGCAGATGACATATAACCACAAATAATTAATATTTGGTGCTGTTATAATATATATAAATCTAATGGAACTTAATAATGTTTGCTCAGTTTAAAATATGTTGAATGATAATATTAATTAATTGTTGAGTGATGAGAATATAAATAGTGTTATGGATCTAGTCATTCATATACACAAATATGTATGTATAAAACATCCTACATTTTGAGAGACCTGGATATCTGATATTTTCTTTAATAATGGTATACATTATGAAATAAGAAAACCATTGAGCTATACAAAGTTTAGTAAAAATTGAGCACACACATTGTGAATTTCATACTAAAGAACATAAATACCAAATTATATTTAATATTATGTCTTTACTAATTATATTGTTATCATTCTTAGTTTTTTGATTGAGATTTCAGATGGTGCATCTTGTTTGTGTAAATTAATTAAAATGGTACAACCAGAGGTGTCCTGTAAAAAAAAAAAAAACTTTTTGTTATTAGATGTATTAAATTTTGAAAACCTCTAGATTTATTTTTTTATTTATTAATGTTAATAATAATTTATTGCCAAAATATCGAAATTATATTTTTGTAAAGGTTTTAAAACTTACCGTCGAGGTTTTGTTGCATCATTGTTATTTTAAATAAAATACTTCTATATTCTGGGTACTATGAAGTACACGCATTATACATAAAATTATAAGGCTATTAAAAAAATTTAGAGAACCAATAAATTTGTTGTTTGTTGAGTTTGGAAATTGAGGTCACCTCATTAATTCAACTGCCTAATGGTTCCCCAGCACGAGGCCTTTCTTCCACTAGGAGGCCTCCTCCTGGTTTTGAACAAGTGAGCCGGTCATCCAGGTAAGCTGTAGAATTTAGTTACACATTTTAAGAAAGTTAAAATTCTGAATTCTGTATGGTTAATGTGTTGTGATGTCATTGATGAGCGGCTCATCACTAATTAACAATTTAACAATAACACATTTTCACTCAATATCACTTTCATTTTTACAGCAAAGTCCTAACATTGTCCATAATCTACTGCCTTTAGCTGATGCACTATTTGAATTTTGTATGGGTGGAATTTCAAATCGTTTTGTATAATTCGCCTGGCCGTTTCACGGTTTATTGCTAACTCGCTTGCATTTCGTCTAGCCGATCGTCTTGGGCTCCGAATCAATGCTTCTCTAACCCTTCCGACGTTCTCCGGTGTCGTTACACTGCGTCTAGGGCCTGGTGGCTTCTTCTTCATAATATTCACGGTTGATCTAAACTATTCCGTTTATCTAAGGATTGTGTTCCGCCTCAGAACGGCCCCCCGTCGACCAACATTGAATTGACAGCGAAAGAGTCGCTGCGTAGCTGTGATAGACTCACCACTTCGAACAAAACTGTCATACGCAAACAGCCGATGTTTGCAAGGTCCACTGCTCCATAGCTAACAAAATGGCGTCTCACCACATAATAAAATAGGACGAGCCCCACCACAACCTTCTCCCACCACCGTGCATTCTGTACTGCGCAGTTCAAAAACGTCCTATTTTCGTGTGTCACCCTTTACAACAAAAATTTCTGATGCAGCTTTGACTTAAACGCGGTCGTCCGCAGGTGGATGTCTGTTAAACTTGTAAAGAATTGAACATAAAACTAAAAAATAAAACTTTAAACGATACAGCAAGAAGAAGTTGCAGAACTATTGGTTCGTAAACGAAGGGTCAAAAATTTCTTGAATGCTTTAAAGCATTTGACCACCTTTCTAACGCAAACCCTGAAGTATTAGCACTGAGCTTTGACTTTATGCAAAAACTTCAGTTGGCACGTATACCTATCCAAGACCTATTTTACTTGCGATAGCTATCAACGTATTCGGCATATATAGGCTAAGTTATCTGTATTGTATAGTACAGTCCAACGCTATAGGCCTATATGTTATACCATTACAAAGAGTATACTCTAGTAAACAAGTTGAAAGCAATTTTGAGTCATTTTAATTTAATATTAACACATAAAAATCAATTTAATTAAAAATATTTTCGGTGTCCCTTGGTCTGTTCGTATGTTCGTGTGTTCGTATGTTCCTATGAACGTGAACAAGATACGTCCCGAAAAACGTAATGAATTCACTTAATTCTTTTTACATTAGCTTCAGTTCACTTCACAGTAGATCTGTTTCAGGAACCACAGAAGAGGAAAAAACTTTCTGGAGGTCAATTTCGACACCAAAAACGAGAAAAGGGGATACAGAAAGAAAAACTGGCAGGTTCTATTATGAAATTTTTAAACAAGCCTGAAAATAAGGAATGTCAAGAAATTCTTGACTCTGCCACAGCGTCGACGAGCACAGATCCCGAACCTATGGAAGTATCTAAAGAGAAAAAAATATGTTGCAGTCCTTCTTCAGATGGTGACTCTAGTGATAGGCCTACAAGAGAAGGTACTGCTGAAGAACCTATAAGCGGTACGTCGTCATCAGCGGTTTGTAGCAGTTTAACATTTGGGACGGCCCGGGTTTGTTGCCTGTTAGTATTAATAGTGATCTTGTTAATATTTTAGTTAGACGTGGTCCTGTACAGGTGCGTAACCACAGTTTTCCCATTAATGACGATGGAAGAAAATTTACTGACAATTAGACTACTATTACAGAAATCTTTCTAATGGCGAAAAAATTAATAGAGATTGGCATGTTTACTCTATTTCAAAAGATTCAGTTTATTTTTTTGTTGTAAAATTTTTGGTAAAACTGTAAGTAGTCTATCTGATTTGAACGGTTTTTCGGTTTGGCAGAATTTATCATTAGCGTAAATTTAAAAAGACATGAAACAAGCGTTTCCCACAATGAAAATGTGAAATCATGGGTGCAATTGAATAATATGCTACAAACTAAGACTACTGTAAATCAAATGCAACTGAGACTATTAGAATCAGAAAAAAAGCATTGGTGTGATGTAATAGAAAGAATTATTGCCGTTATCAAGTTTTTATCACGTCAATGTCTGGCTTTTCGGGGTTAATCGAAAACATTATTTGAGCATAATAACGGCAATTTTCTAAAAGCAATCGAAATGATAGCGTCTTTTGATTCAGTTATGCGGGAACATATTCGCTGAATTGAATCCGCGATATCTGATTCAAGTCGTATGGCTCACTATTTAGGAGATCATATTCAAAACGAAATTATTGATTTACTCGGCACGACGATAACAAATTATATTTTGAACAAAGTCAGAGAATCGAAATATTTTTCCGTCATATTAGACTGCACACCGGATGTAAGTCACACGGAACAAATAACAGTAATACTTAGACATGTTTATTTAAATAATACAAATAAAAAAGTAGAGGTATGCGAACATTTCATTGGTTTTCGTCCAATTACCAGTTACACTGGCGAGGGTCTATTAAATTTTGTTTTGAACTTATTTTCACAATTAAACCTCTACATTCAAAATTTGCGCGGGCAAGGTTATGATAATGGTTCTAACATACGTGGAAAACACAACGAATTGCAGAAAAAAATTTTGGAAATCAATAATCGTGCATTTTACGTTCCATGCTCAGCTCATAGTCTAAATTTGGTAGTCAATGATGCAGCAAATATTTCGCACGAAACTATCAATTTCTTCGACATAAATTCAAGAAATTTACGTTTTCTTTTCTTCATTAACAAAAAGGTGGTCGATCATTTGCAAACATTTACAGATATAAAATTAAAAGCTCTAAGTGCTACGCGATGGTCCAGCAGAATTGGCACAATCAAACCATTACGGTATCACATCGACAAAATATTTGATGCTCTGCTGGAAATATCTGAACTGGACTGGCATCTGAAATTTCTTTTAATAATGAGGACAGCTTCTTATGCTGTTAGTACGTGATAGTAATACCTTATATGCAAAAGCTTAAAAAAAAAAAAAACATGAAAACGAAATGTGTTAAGATACTACTGGTGAATTGGTATCTACTTAAACTTTGCTGTGTGAAGGTACTTCCCGGGGTTACTAGTGTGAAGCATGCCTGGTTCCTTTATTTTCTCTGAGAAGGTCTCTCAGTATTTATCAGTATTATCCATGTAACTGTCTTGTGTGAAAATTGTGAAGTGCATGTAAGTTAAAAGAAAATTATGAAGTCATATGTATTGAGTGCAACTCCTTGTCATGACACGTTGTGAACCGTCCATCACATTGGTTCAAACTATGTTATATCCCTACAGGTTTTGGGCTTTAGGATTTATTTTAACTCTCTATGAATCTAAAACTAATGTTAAATTTTTTGGGTATATATATATATATAAATCTAACGGAACTTAATAATGTTTGCTCAGTTTAAAATATGTTGAATGATAATATTAATTAATTGTTGAATGATGAGAATATAAATAGTGTTATGGATCTAGTCATTCGAATACACAAATATGTATGTATAAAACATTCTACATTTTGAGAGACCTGGACATCTGATATTTTCTTTAATAATGGTATACATTATGAAATAAGAAAACTATTGAGCTATACAAAGTTTAGTAAAAATTGAGCACACACATTGTGAATTTCATACTAAAGAACATAAATACCAAATTATATTTAATATTATGTCTTTACTAATTATATTGTTATCATTCTTAGTTTTTTGATTGAGATTTCAGATGGTGCATGTTGTTTGTATAAATTAATTAAAATGGTACAACCAGAGGTGTCCTGTAAAAAAAAAAAAAACTTATTGTTATTAGATGTATTAAATTTTGAAAACCTCTAGATTTATTTTTTTATTTATTAATGTTAATAATAATTTATTGCCAAAATATCGAAATTATTTTTTTGTAAAGGTTTTAAAACTTACCGTCGAGGTTTTGTTGCATCATTGTTATTTTAAATAAAATACTTCTATATTCTGGGTACTATGAAGTACACGCATTGTACATAAAATTGTAAGGCTTTTAAATAAATTTAGAGAACCAATAAATTAGTTGTTTGTTGAGTTTTGGAAATTGAGGTCACCTCATTATTTGAACTGCCTAATGGTTCCCCAGCACGAGGCCTTTCTTCCACTAGGAGGCCTCCTCCTGGTTTTGAACAAATTAGCCGGTCATCCAGGTAAGCTGTAGAATTTAGTTACACATTTTAAGAAAGTTAAAATTCTGAATTCTGTATGGTTAATGTGTTGTGATGTTATTGATGAGCGGCTCATCACTAATTAACAATTTAACAATAACACATTTTCACTCAATATCACTTTCATTTTTACAGCAAAGTCCTAACATTGTCCATAATCTACTGCCTTTAGCTGATGCACTATTTGAATTTTGTATGGGTGGAATTTCAAATCGTTTTGTATAATTCGCCTGGCCGTTTCACGGTTTATTGCTAACTCGCTTGCATTTCGTCTAGCCGATCGTATTGGGCTCCGAATTAATGCTTCTCTAACCCTTCCGACGTTCTCCGGTGTCGTTACACTGCGTCTAGGGCCTGGTGGCTTCTTCCTCATAATATCCACGGTTGATCTAAACTATTCCGTTTATCTAAGATTGTGTTCCGCCTCAGAACGGCCCCTCGTCGACCAACATTGAATTGACAGCGAAAGAGTCGCTGCGTAGCTGTGATAGACTCACCACTTCGAACAAAACTGTCATACGCAAACAGCCGATGTTTGCAAGGTCCACTGCTCCATAGCTAACAAAATGGCGTCTCACCACATAATAAAATAGAACGAGCCCCACCACAACCTTCTCCCACCACCGTCCATTCTGTACTGCGCAGTTCAAAAACGTCCTATTTTCGTGTGTCACCCTTTACAACAAAAATTTCTGATGCAGCTTTGACTTAAACTCGGTCGTCCGCAGGTGGATGTCTCTTAAACTTGTAAAGAATTAAACATAAAACTAAAAAAAAACTTTAAACGATACTGCAAGAAGAAGTTGCAGAACTATTGGTTCGTAAACGAAGGGCCAAAAATTTCTTGAATGCTTTAAAGCATTTGACCACCTTTCTAACGCAAACCCTGAAGTATTAGCACTGAGCTTTGACTTTATGCAAAAACTTCAGTTGCCACGTATACCTATCCAAGACCTATTTTACTTGCGATAGCTATCAACGTATTCGGCATAAATAGGCTAAGTTATCTGTATTGTATAGTACAGTCCAATGCTATAGGCCTATATGTTATACCATTACAAAGAGTATACTGTAATAAACAAGTTTATGCAATTTTAAGTCATTTTAATTTAATATTAACACATAAAAATCAATTTAATTAAAAATATTTTCGGTGTCCGTTGGTCTGTTCGTATGTTCGTGTGTTCGTATGATCCTATGAACGTGAACAATATACCTCCCGAAAAACGTAATGAAATCACTTAATTCTTTTTACATTAGCTTCAGTTCACTTCACAATAGATCTGTTTCAGGAACCACAAAAGAGGAAAAAACTTTCTGGGGCTCAATTTCGACACCAAAAACGAGAAAAGGAGACACAGAAAGAAAAACTGGCAGGTTCTATTATGAAATTTTTAAACAAGCCTGAAAATAAAGAATGTCAAGAAATTCTTGACTCTGCCACAGCGTCGACGAGCACAGATCCCGAACCTATGGAAGTATCTAAAGAGAAAAAAATATGTTGCAGTCCTTCTTCAGATGGTGACTCTAGTGATAGGCCTACAAGAGAAGGTACTGCTGAAGAACCTATAAGCGGTACGTCGTCATCAGCGGTTTGTAGCAGTTTAACATGTGGGACGGCCCGGGTTTGTGGCCTGTTAGTATTAATAGTGATCTTGTTAATATTTTAGTTAGACGTGGTCCTGTACAGGTGCGTAACCACAGTTTTCCCATTAATGACGATGGAAGAAAATTTACTGACAATTAGACTACTATTACAGAAATCTTTCTAATGGCGAAAAAATTAATAGAGATTGGCTTGTTTACTCTATTTCAAAAGATTCAGTTTATTGTTTTTGTTGTAAAATTTTTGGTAAAACTGTAAGTAGTCTATCTGATTTGAACGGTTTTTCGGATTGGCAGAATTTATCATTAGCGTAAATTTAAAAAGACATGAAACAAGCGTTTCCCACAATGAAAATGTGAAATCATGGGTGCAATTGAATAATATGCTACAAACTAAGACTACTGTAAATCAAATGCAACTGAGACTATTAGAATCAGAAAAAAAGCATTGGTGTGATGTAATAGAAAGAATTATTGCCGTTATCAAGTTTTCATCACGTCAATGTCTGGCTTTTCGGGGTTAATCGAAAACATTATTTGAGCATAATAACGGCAATTTTCTAAAAGCAATCGAAATGATAGCGTCTTTTGATTCAGTTATGCGGGATCATATTCGCTGAATTGAATCCTCGAAATCTGATTCAAGTCCTATGGCTCACTATTTAGGAGATCATATTCAAAACGAAATTATTGATTTACTCGGCACGACGATAACAAATTATATTTTGAACAAAGTCAGAGAATCGAAATATTTTTCCGTCATAGTAGACTGCACACCGGATGTAAGTCACACGGAACAAATAACAGTAATACTTAGACATGTTTAATTAAATAATACAAATAAAAAAGTAGAGGTATGCGAACATTTCATTGGTTTTCGTCCAATTACCAGTTACACTGGCGAGGGTCTATTAAATTTTGTTTTGAATTTATTTTCACAATTAAACCTCTACATTCAAAATTTGCGCGGGCAAGGTTATGATAATGGTTCTAACATACGTGGAAAACACAACGAATTGCAGAAAAAAATTTTGGAAATCAATAATCGTGCATTTTACGTTCCATGCTCAGCTCATAGTCTAAATTTGGTAGTCAATGATGCAGCAAATATTTCGCACGAAACTATCAATTTCTTCGACATAAATTCAAGAAATTTACGTTTTCTTTTCATCGTCTACAAAAAGGTGGTCGATCATTTTCAAACATTTACAGATATAAAATTAAAAGCTCTAAGTGCTACGCGATGGTCCAGCAGAATTGGCACAATCAAACCATTACGGTATTACATCGACAAAATATTTGATGCTCTGCTGGAAATATCTGAACTGGACTGGCATCTGAAATTTCTTTTAATTGTGAGGACAGCTTCTTATGCTGTTAGTACGTGATAGTAATACCTTATATGCAAAAGCTTAAAAAAAAAAAAACATGAAAACGAAAAGTGTTAAGATACTACTGGTGAATTGGTATCTACTTAAACTTTGCTGTGTGAAGGTACTTCCCGGAGTTACTAGTGTGAAGCATGCCTTGTTCCTTTATTTGCTCTGAGAAGGCCTCTCAGTATTTATCAGTATTATCCATGTAACTGTCTTGTGTGAAAATTGTGAAGTGCATGTAAGTTAAAAGAAAATTATGAAGTCATATGTATTGAGTGCAACTCCTTGTCATGACACGTTGTGAACCGTCCATCACATTGCTTCAAACTATGTTATATCCCTACACGTTTTGGGATTTAGGATTTATTTTAACTCTCTATGAATCTAAAACTAATGTTAAATTTTTTGTGTATATATATATATATATAAATCTAACGGAACTTAATAATGTTTGCTCAGTTTAAAATATGTTGAATGATAATATTAATTAATTGTTGAATGATGAGAATATAAATAGTGTTATGGATCTAGTCATTCGAATACACAAATATGTATGTATAAAACATTCTACATTTTGAGAGACCTGGACATCTGATATTTTCTTTAATAATGGTATACATTATGAAATAAGAAAACTATTGAGCTATACAAAGTTTAGTAAAAATTGAGCACACACATTGTGAATTTCATACTAAAGAACATAACTACCAAATTATATTTAATATTATGTCTTTACTATATATATTGTTATCATTCTTAGTTTTTACATTGTACCTGAAAAAAAAAAGAAAAAAAGAATGCTCGTACCATGTTAACCCAATGTTATTATCACTATTGTGCACACACATTGTAAATTTCATACTAAAGAACATAAATACCAAATTATATTTAATATTATGTCTTTACAAATTATATTGTTATCATTCTTATTTTTTTGATTGAGATTTCAGATGGTGCATGTTGTTTGTATAAATTAATTAAAATGGTACAACAAGAGGTGTCCTGTAAAAAAAAAAAAAACTTATTGTTATTAGATGTATTACATTTTGAAAACCTCTAGATTTATTTTTTTTATTTATTAATTTTAATAATAATTTATTGCCAAAATATCGAAATTTTATTTTTGTAATGGCTTTAAAATTTACCGTCGAGGTTTTGTTGCATTATCATTGTTATTTTAAATAAAATATTCTATATACTGGGTACTATGAAGTACACGCATTGTACATAAAATTGTAAGGCTTTTAAATAAATTTAGAGAACCAATAAATTAGTTGTTTGTTGAGTTTTGGAAATTGAGGTCACCTCATTATTTGAACTGCCTAATGGTTCCCCAGCACGAGGCCTTTCTTCCACTAGGAGGCCTCCTCCTGGTTTTGAACAAATTAGCCGGTCATCCAGGTAAGCTGTAGAATTTAGTTACACATTTTAAGAAAGTTAAAATTCTGAATTCTGTATGGTTAATGTGTTGTGATGTTATTGATGAGCGGCTCATCACTAATTAACAATTTAACAATAACACATTTTCACTCAATATCACTTTCATTTTTACAGCAAAGTCCTAACATTGTCCATAATCTACTGCCTTTAGCTGATGCACTATTTGAATTTTGTATGGGTGGAATTTCAAATCGTTTTGTATAATTCGCCTGGCCGTTTCACGGTTTATTGCTAACTCGCTTGCATTTCGTCTAGCCGATCGTCTTGGGCTCCGAATCAATGCTTCTCTAACCCTTCCGACGTTCTCCGGTGTCGTTACACTGCGTCTAGGGCCTGGTGGCTTCTTCTTCATAATATTCACGGTTGATCTAAACTATTCCGTTTATCTAAGATTGTGTTCCGCCTCAGAACGGCCCGTCGTCGACCAACATTGAATTGACAGCGAAAGAGTCGCTGCGTAGCTGTGATAGACTCACCACTTCGAACAAAACTGTCATACGCAAACAGCCGATGTTTGCAAGGTCCACTGCTCCATAGCTAACAAAATGGCGTCTCACCACATAATAAAATAGAACGAGCCCCACCACAACCTTCTCCCACCACCGTCCATTCAGTACTGCGCAGTTCAAAAACGTCCTATTTTCGTGTGTCACCCTTTACAACAAAAATTTCTGATGCAGCTTTGACTTAAACTCGGTCGTCCGCAGGTGGATGTCTCTTAAACTTGTAAAGAATTAAACATAAAACTAAAAAAAAACTTTAAACGATACAGCAAGAAGAAGTTGCAGAACTATTGGTTCGTAAACGAAGGGCCAAAAATTTCTTGAATGCTTTAAAGCATTTGACCACCTTTCTAACGCAAACCCTGAAGTATTAGCACTGAGCTTTGACTTTATGCAAAAACTTCAGTTGCCACGTATACCTATCCAAGACCTATTTTACTTGCGATAGCTATCAACGTATTCGGCATAAATAGGCTAAGTTATCTGTATTGTATAGTACAGTCCAATGCTATAGGCCTATATGTTATACCATTACAAAGAGTATACTCTAATAAACAAGTTTATGCAATTTTAAGTCATTTTAATTTAATATTAACACATAAAAATCAATTTAATTAAAAATATTTTCGGTGTCCGTTGGTCTGTTCGTATGTTCGTGTGTTCGTATGTTCCTATGAACGTGAACAAGATACCTCCCGAAAAACGTAATGAAATCACTTAATTCTTTTTACATTAGCTTCAGTTCACTTCACAATAGATCTGTTTCAGGAACCACAAAAGAGGAAAAAACTTTCTGGGGCTCAATTTCGACACCAAAAACGAGAAAAGGAGATACAGAAAGAAAAACTGGCAGGTTCTATTATGAAATTTTTAAACAAGCCTGAAAATAAGGAATGTCAAGAAATTCTTGACTCTACCACAGCGTCGACGAGCACAGATCCCGAACCTATGGAAGTATCTAAAGAGAAAAAAATATGTTGCAGTCCTTCTTCAGATGGTGACTCTAGTGATAGGCCTACAAGAGAAGGTACTGCTGAAGAACCTATAAGCGGTACGTCGTCATCAGCGGTTTGTAGCAGTTTAACATGTGGGACGGCCCGGGTTTGTGGCCTGTTAGTATTAATAGTGATCTTGTTAATATTTTAGTTAGAAGTGGTCCTGTACAGGTGCGTAACCACAGTTTTCCCATTAATGACGATGGAAGACAATTTAATGCCAATTAGATTACTATTACAGAAATCTTCCTAATGCCGAAAAAATTAATAGAGATTGGCTTGTTTACTCTATTTCAAAAGATTCAGTTTATTGTTTTTGTTGTAAAATTTTTGGTAAAACTGTAAGTAGTCTATCTGATTTGAACGGTTTTTCGGATTGGCAGAATTTATCATTAGCGTAAATTTAAAAAGACATGAAACAAGCGTTTCCCACAATGAAAATGTGAAATCATGGGTGCAATTGAATAATATGCTACAAACTAAGACTACTGTAAATCAAATGCAACTGAGACTATTAGAATCAGAAAAAAAGCATTGGTGTGATGTAATAGAAAGAATTATTGCCGTTATCAAGTTTTTATCACGTCAATGTCTGGCTTTTCGTGGATAATCGAAAACATTATTTGAGCATAATAACGGCAATTTTCTAAAAGCAATCGAAATGATAGCGTCTTTTGATTCAGTTATGCGGGAACATATTCGCTGAATTGAATCCTCAAAATCTGATTCAAGTCCTATGGCTCACTATTTAGGAGATCATATTCAAAACGAAATTATTGATTTACTCGGCACGACGATAACAAATTATATTTTGAACAAAGTCAGAGAATCGAAATATTTTTCCGTCATATTAGACTGCACACCGGATGTAAGTCACACGGAACAAATAACAGTAATACTTAGACATGTTTAATTAAATAATACAAATAAAAAAGTAGAGGTATGCGAACATTTCATTGGTTTTCGTCCAATTACCAGTTACACTGGCGAGGGTCTATTAAATTTTGTTTTGAATGTATTTTCACAATTAAACCTCTACATTCAAAATTTACGCGGGCAAGGTTATGATAATGGTTCTAACATACGTGGAAAACACAACGAATTGCAGAAAAAAATTTTGGAAATCAATAATCGTGCATTTTACGTTCCATGCTCAGCTCATAGTCTATATTTGGTAGTCAATGATGCAGCAAATATTTCGCACGAAACTCAATTTCTTCGACATAAATTCAAGAAATTTACGTTTTCTTTTCATCGTCTACAAAAAGGTGGTCGATCATTTTCAAACATTTACAGATATAAAATTAAAAGCTCTAAGTGCTACGCGATGGTCCAGCAGAATTGGCACAATCAAACCATTAGGGTATTACATCGAAAAAATATTTGATGCTCTGCTGGAAATATCTGAACTGGACTGGCATCTGAAATTTCTTTTAATTGTGAGGACAGCTTCTTATGCTGTTAGTACGTGATAGTAATACCTTATATGCAAAAGCTTAAAAAAAAAAAAACATGAAAACGAATTGTGTTAAGATACTACTGGTGAATTGGTATCTACTTAAACTTTGCTGTGTGAAGGTACTTCCCGGAGTTACTAGTGTGAAGCACGCCTGGTTCCTTTATTTTCTCTGAGAAGGCCTCTCAGTATTTATCAGTATTATCCATGTAACTGTCTTGTGTGAAAATTGTGAAGTGCATGTAAGTTAAAAGAAAATTATGAAGTCATATGTATTGAGTGCAACTCCTTGTCATGACACGTTGTGAACCGTCCATCACATTGGTTCAAACTATGTTATATCCCTACACGTTTTGGGATTTAGGATTTATTTTAACTCTCTATGAATCTAAAACTAATGTTAAATTTTTTGTGTATATATATATATAAATCTAACGGAACTTAATAATGTTTGCTCAGTTTAAAATATGTTGAATGATAATATTAATTAATTGTTGAATGATGAGAATATAAATAGTGTTATGGATCTAGTCATTCGAATACACAAATATGTATGTATAAAACATTCTACATTTTGAGAGACCTGGACATCTGATATTTTCTTTAATAATGGTATACATTATGAAATAAGAAAACTATTGAGCTATACAAAGTTTAGTAAAAATTGAGCACACACATTGTGAATTTCATACTAAAGAACATAACTACCAAATTATATTTAATATTATGTCTTTACTAATTATATTGTTATCATTCTTAGTTTTTACATTGTACCTGAAAAAAAAAAGAAAAAAAAGAATGCTCGTACCATGTTAACCCAATGTTATTATCACTATTGTGCACACACATTGTAAATTTCATACTAAAGAACATAAATACCAAATTATATTTAATATTATGTCTTTACTAATTATATTGTTATCATTCTTAGTTTTTTGATTGAGATTTCAGATGGTGCATGTTGTTTGTATAAATTAATTAAAATGGTACAACAAGAGGTGTCCTGTAAAAAAAAAAAAAAACTTATTGTTATTAGATGTATTACATTTTGAAAACCTCTAGATTTATTTTTTTTATTTATTAATTTTAATAATAATTTATTGCCAAAATATCGAAATTTTATTTTTGTAATGGCTTTAAAATTTACCGTCGAGGTTTTGTTGCATTATCATTGTTATTTTAAATAAAATATTCTATATTCTGGGAACTTTGAAGTACACGCATTGTACATAAAATTGTAAGGTTTTTTAAATAAATTTAGAGAACCAATAAATTAGTTGTTTGTTGAGTTTTGGAAATTGAGATCACCTCATTATTTGAACTACCTAATGGTTCCCCAGCTCGAGGCCTTTCTTCCACTAGGAGGCCTCCTCCTGGTTTTGAACAAATTAGCCGGTCATCCAGGTAAGCTGTAGAATTTAGTTACACATTTTAAGAAAGTTAAAATTCTGAATTCTGTATGGTTAATGTGTTGTGATGTCATTGATGAGCGGCTCATCACTAATTAACAATTTAACAATAACACATTTTCACTCAATATCACTTTCATTTTTACAGCAAAGTCCTAACATTGTCCATAATCTACTGCCTTTAGCTGATGCACTATTTGAATTTTGTATGGGTGGAATTTCAAATCGTTTTGTATAATTCGCCTGGCCGTTTCACGGTTTATTGCTAACTCGCTTGCATTTCGTCTAGCCGATCGTCTTGGGCTCCGAATCAATGCTTCTCTAACCCTTCCGACGTTCTCCGGTGTCGTTACACTGCGTCTAGGGCCTGGTGGCTTCTTCTTCATAATATTCACGGTTGATCTAAACTATTCCGTTTATCTAAGATTGTGTTCCGCCTCAGAACGGCCCGTCGTCGACCAACATTGAATTGACAGCGAAAGAGTCGCTGCGTAGCTGTGATAGACTCACCACTTCGAACAAAACTGTCATACGCAAACAGCCGATGTTTGCAAGGTCCACTGCTCCATAGCTAACAAAATGGCGTCTCACCACATAATAAAATAGAACGAGCCCCACCACAACCTTCTCCCACCACCGTCCATTCAGTACTGCGCAGTTCAAAAACGTCCTATTTTCGTGTGTCACCCTTTACAACAAAAATTTCTGATGCAGCTTTGACTTAAACTCGGTCGTCCGCAGGTGGATGTCTCTTAAACTTGTAAAGAATTAAACATAAAACTAAAAAAAAACTTTAAACGATACAGCAAGAAGAAGTTGCAGAACTATTGGTTCGTAAACGAAGGGCCAAAAATTTCTTGAATGCTTTAAAGCATTTGACCACCTTTCTAACGCAAACCCTGAAGTATTAGCACTGAGCTTTGACTTTATGCAAAAACTTCAGTTGCCACGTATACCTATCCAAGACCTATTTTACTTGCGATAGCTATCAACGTATTCGGCATAAATAGGCTAAGTTATCTGTATTGTATAGTACAGTCCAATGCTATAGACCTATATGTTATACCATTACAAAGAGTATACTCTAATAAACAAGTTTATGCAATTTTAAGTCATTTTAATTTAATATTAACACATAAAAATCAATTTAATTAAAAATATTTTCGGTGTCCGTTGGTCTGTTCGTATGTTCGTGTGTTCGTATGTTCCTATGAACGTGAACAAGATACCTCCCGAAAAACGTAATGAAATCACTTAATTCTTTTTACATTAGCTTCAGTTCACTTCACAATAGATCTGTTTCAGGAACCACAAAAGAGGAAAAAACTTTCTGGGGCTCAATTTCGACACCAAAAACGAGAAAAGGAGATACAGAAAGAAAAACTGGCAGGTTCTATTATGAAATTTTTAAACAAGCCTGAAAATAAGGAATGTCAAGAAATTCTTGACTCTACCACAGCGTCGACGAGCACAGATCCCGAACCTATGGAAGTATCTAAAGAGAAAAAATATGTTGCAGTCCTTCTTCAGATGGTGACTCTAGTGATAGGCCTACAAGAGAAGGTACTGCTGAAGAACCTATAAGCGGTACGTCGTCATCAGCGGTTTGTAGCAGTTTAACATGTGGGACGGCCCGGGTTTGTGGCCTGTTAGTATTAATAGTGATCTTGTTAATATTTTAGTTAGAAGTGGTCCTGTACAGGTGCGTAACCACAGTTTTCCCATTAATGACGATGGAAGACAATTTAATGCCAATTAGATTACTATTACAGAAATCTTCCTAATGCCGAAAAAATTAATAGAGATTGGCTTGTTTACTCTATTTCAAAAGATTCAGTTTATTGTTTTTGTTGTAAAATTTTTGGTAAAACTGTAAGTAGTCTATCTGATTTGAACGGTTTTTCGGATTGGCAGAATTTATCATTAGCGTAAATTTAAAAAGACATGAAACAAGCGTTTCCCACAATGAAAATGTGAAATCATGGGTGCAATTGAATAATATGCTACAAACTAAGACTACTGTAAATCAAATGCAACTGAGACTATTAGAATCAGAAAAAAAGCATT
This sequence comes from Magicicada septendecula, assembly GCA_034769895.1. Taxonomy (NCBI): domain Eukaryota; kingdom Metazoa; phylum Arthropoda; class Insecta; order Hemiptera; family Cicadidae; genus Magicicada; species Magicicada septendecula. The sequence continues at coordinate 229,464,119 of CM068368.1, read as the reverse complement.
GGTGTGATGTAATAGAAAGAATTATTGCCGTTATCAAGTTTTTATCACGTCAATGTCTGGCTTTTCGTGGATAATCGAAAACATTATTTGAGCATAATAACGGCAATTTTCTAAAAGCAATCGAAATGATAGCGTCTTTTGATTCAGTTATGCGGGAACATATTCGCTGAATTGAATCCTCAAAATCTGATTCAAGTCCTATGGCTCACTATTTAGGAGATCATATTCAAAACGAAATTATTGATTTACTCGGCACGACGATAACAAATTATATTTTGAACAAAGTCAGAGAATCGAAATATTTTTCCGTCATATTAGACTGCACACCGGATGTAAGTCACACGGAACAAATAACAGTAATACTTAGACATGTTTAATTAAATAATACAAATAAAAAAGTAGAGGTATGCGAACATTTCATTGGTTTTCGTCCAATTACCAGTTACACTGGCGAGGGTCTATTAAATTTTGTTTTGAATTTATTTTCACAATTAAACCTCTACATTCAAAATTTACGCGGGCAAGGTTATGATAATGGTTCTAGCATACGTGGAAAACACAACGAATTGCAGAAAAAAATTTTGGAAATCAATAATCGTGCATTTTACGTTCCATGCTCAGCTCATAGTCTAAATTTGGTAGTCAATGATGCAGCAAATATTTCGCACGAAACTATCAATTTCTTCGACATAAATTCAAGAAATTTACGTTTTCTTTTCATCGTCTACAAAAAGGTGGTCGAACATTTTCAAACATTTACAGATATAAAATTAAAAGCTCTAAGTGCTACGCGATGGTCCAGCAGAATTGGCACAATCAAACCATTACGGTATTACATCGACAAAATATTTGATGCTCTGCTGGAAATATCTGAACTGGACTGGCATCTGAAATTTCTTTTAATTGTGAGGACAGCTTCTTATGCTGTTAGTACGTGATAGTAATACCTTATATGCAAAAGCTTAAAAAAAAAAAAACATGAAAACGAAATGTGTTAAGATACTACTGGTGAATTGGTATCTACTTAAACTTTGCTGTGTGAAGGTACTTCCCGGAGTTACTAGTGTGAAGCATGCCTTGTTCCTTTATTTTCTCTGAGAAGGCCTCTCAGTATTTATCAGTATTATCCATGTAACTGTCTTGTGTGAAAATTGTGAAGTGCATGTAAGTTAAAAGAAAATTATGAAGTCATATGTATTGAGTGCAACTCCTTGTCATGACACGTTGTGAACCGTCCATCACATTGCTTCAAACTATGTTATATCCCTACACGTTTTGGGATTTAGGATTTATTTTAACTCTCTATGAATCTAAAACTAATGTTAAATTTTTTGTGTATATATATATATAAATCTAACGGAACTTAATAATGTTTGCTCAGTTTAAAATATGTTGAATGATAATATTAATTAATTGTTGAATGATGAGAATATAAATAGTGTTATGGATCTAGTCATTCGAATACACAAATATGTATGTATAAAACATTCTACATTTTGAGAGACCTGGACATCTGATATTTTCTTTAATAATGGTATACATTATGAAATAAGAAAACTATTGAGCTATACAAAGTTTAGTAAAAATTGAGCACACACATTGTGAATTTCATACTAAAGAACATAACTACCAAATTATATTTAATATTATGTCTTTACTAATTATATTGTTATCATTCTTAGTTTTTACATTGTACCTGAAAAAAAAAAGAAAAAAAAGAATGCTCGTACCATGTTAACCCAATGTTATTATCACTATTGTGCACACACATTGTAAATTTCATACTAAAGAACATAAATACCAAATTATATTTAATATTATGTCTTTACTAATTATATTGTTATCATTCTTAGTTTTTTGATTGAGATTTCAGATGGTGCATGTTGTTTGTATAAATTAATTAAAATGGTACAACAAGAGGTGTCCTGTAAAAAAAAAAAAAAACTTATTGTTATTAGATGTACTACATTTTGAAAACCTCTAGATTTATTTTTTTTATTTATTAATTTTAATAATAATTTATTGCCAAAATATCGAAATTTTATTTTTGTAATGGCTTTAAAATTTACCGTCGAGGTTTTGTTGCATTATCATTGTTATTTTAAATAAAATATTCTATATTCTGGGAACTTTGAAGTACACGCATTGTACATAAAATTGTAAGGTTTTTTAAATAAATTTAGAGAACCAATAAATTAGTTGTTTGTTGAGTTTTGGAAATTGAGGTCACCTCATTATTTGAACTACCTAATGGTTCCCCAGCTCGAGGCCTTTCTTCCACTAGGAGGCCTCCTCCTGGTTTTGAACAAATTAGCCGGTCATCCAGGTAAGCTGTAGAATTTAGTTACACATTTTAAGAAAGTTGAAATTCTGAATTCTGTATGGTTAATGTGTTGTGATGTCATTGATGAGCGGCTCATCACTAATTAACAATTTAACAATAACACATTTTCACTCAATATCACTTTCATTTTTACAGCAAAGTCCTAACATTGTCCATAATCTACTGCCTTTAGCTGATGCACTATTTGAATTTTGTATGGGTGGAATTTCAAATCGTTTTGTATAATTCGCCTGGCCGTTTCACGGTTTATTGCTAACTCGCTTGCATTTCGTCTAGCCGATCGTCTTGGGCTCCGAATCAATGCTTCTCTAACCCTTCCGACGTTCTCCGGTGTCGTTACACTGCGTCTAGGGCCTGGTGGCTTCTTCTTCATAATATTCACGGTTGATCTAAACTATTCCGTTTATCTAAGATTGTGTTCCGCCTCAGAACGGCCCGTCGTCGACCAACATTGAATTGACAGCGAAAGAGTCGCTGCGTAGCTGTGATAGACTCACCACTTCGAACAAAACTGTCATACGCAAACAGCCGATGTTTGCAAGGTCCACTGCTCCATAGCTAACAAAATGGCGTCTCACCACATAATAAAATAGAACGAGCCCCACCACAACCTTCTCCCACCACCGTCCATTCAGTACTGCGCAGTTCAAAAACGTCCTATTTTCGTGTGTCACCCTTTACAACAAAAATTTCTGATGCAGCTTTGACTTAAACTCGGTCGTCCGCAGGTGGATGTCTCTTAAACTTGTAAAGAATTAAACATAAAACTAAAAAAAAACTTTAAACGATACAGCAAGAAGAAGTTGCAGAACTATTGGTTCGTAAACGAAGGGCCAAAAATTTCTTGAATGCTTTAAAGCATTTGACCACCTTTCTAACGCAAACCCTGAAGTATTAGCACTGAGCTTTGACTTTATGCAAAAACTTCAGTTGCCACGTATACCTATCCAAGACCTATTTTACTTGCGATAGCTATCAACGTATTCGGCATAAATAGGCTAAGTTATCTGTATTGTATAGTACAGTCCAATGCTATAGGCCTATATGTTATACCATTACAAAGAGTATACTCTAATAAACAAGTTTATGCAATTTTAAGTCATTTTAATTTAATATTAACACATAAAAATCAATTTAATTAAAAATATTTTCGGTGTCCGTTGGTCTGTTCGTATGTTCGTGTGTTCGTATGTTCCTATGAACGTGAACAAGATACCTCCCGAAAAACGTAATGAAATCACTTAATTCTTTTTACATTAGCTTCAGTTCACTTCACAATAGATCTGTTTCAGGAACCACAAAAGAGGAAAAAACTTTCTGGGGCTCAATTTCGACACCAAAAACGAGAAAAGGAGATACAGAAAGAAAAACTGGCAGGTTCTATTATGAAATTTTTAAACAAGCCTGAAAATAAGGAATGTCAAGAAATTCTTGACTCTACCACAGCGTCGACGAGCACAGATCCCGAACCTATGGAAGTATCTAAAGAGAAAAAAATATGTTGCAGTCCTTCTTCAGATGGTGACTCTAGTGATAGGCCTACAAGAGAAGGTACTGCTGAAGAACCTATAAGCGGTACGTCGTCATCAGCGGTTTGTAGCAGTTTAACATGTGGGACGGCCCGGGTTTGTGGCCTGTTAGTATTAATAGTGATCTTGTTAATATTTTAGTTAGAAGTGGTCCTGTACAGGTGCGTAACCACAGTTTTCCCATTAATGACGATGGAAGACAATTTAATGCCAATTAGATTACTATTACAGAAATCTTCCTAATGCCGAAAAAATTAATAGAGATTGGCTTGTTTACTCTATTTCAAAAGATTCAGTTTATTGTTTTTGTTGTAAAATTTTTGGTAAAACTGTAAGTAGTCTATCTGATTTGAACGGTTTTTCGGATTGGCAGAATTTATCATTAGCGTAAATTTAAAAAGACATGAAACAAGCGTTTCCCACAATGAAAATGTGAAATCATGGGTGCAATTGAATAATATGCTACAAACTAAGACTACTGTAAATCAAATGCAACTGAGACTATTAGAATCAGAAAAAAAGCATTGGTGTGATGTAATAGAAAGAATTATTGCCGTTATCAAGTTTTTATCACGTCAATGTCTGGCTTTTCGTGGATAATCGAAAACATTATTTGAGCATAATAACGGCAATTTTCTAAAAGCAATCGAAATGATAGCGTCTTTTGATTCAGTTATGCGGGAACATATTCGCTGAATTGAATCCTCAAAATCTGATTCAAGTCCTATGGCTCACTATTTAGGAGATCATATTCAAAACGAAATTATTGATTTACTCGGCACGACGATAACAAATTATATTTTGAACAAAGTCAGAGAATCGAAATATTTTTCCGTCATATTAGACTGCACACCGGATGTAAGTCACACGGAACAAATAACAGTAATACTTAGACATGTTTAATTAAATAATACAAATAAAAAAGTAGAGGTATGCGAACATTTCATTGGTTTTCGTCCAATTACCAGTTACACTGGCGAGGGTCTATTAAATTTTGTTTTGAATTTATTTTCACAATTAAACCTCTACATTCAAAATTTACGCGGGCAAGGTTATGATAATGGTTCTAACATACGTGGAAAACACAACGAATTGCAGAAAAAAATTTTGGAAATCAATAATCGTGCATTTTACGTTCCATGCTCAGCTCATAGTCTAAATTTGGTAGTCAATGATGCAGCAAATATTTCGCACGAAACTATCAATTTCTTCGACATAAATTCAAGAAATTTACGTTTTCTTTTCATCGTCTACAAAAAGGTGGTCGATCATTTTCAAACATTTACAGATATAAAATTAAAAGCTCTAAGTGCTACGCGATGGTCCAGCAGAATTGGCACAATCAAACCATTACGGTATTACATCGACAAAATATTTGATGCTCTGCTGGAAATATCTGAACTGGACTGGCATCTGAAATTTCTTTTAATTGTGAGGACAGCTTCTTATGCTGTTAGTACGTGATAGTAATACCTTATATGCAAAAGCTTAAAAAAAAAAAAACATGAAAACGAAATGTGTTAAGATACTACTGGTGAATTGGTATCTACTTAAACTTTGCTGTGTGAAGGTACTTCCCGGAGTTACTAGTGTGAAGCATGCCTTGTTCCTTTATTTTCTCTGAGAAGGCCTCTCAGTATTTATCAGTATTATCCATGTAACTGTCTTGTGTGAAAATTGTGAAGTGCATGTAAGTTAAAAGAAAATTATGAAGTCATATGTATTGAGTGCAACTCCTTGTCATGACACGTTGTGAACCGTCCATCACATTGCTTCAAACTATGTTATATCCCTACACGTTTTGGGATTTAGGATTTATTTTAACTCTCTATGAATCTAAAACTAATGTTAAATTTTTTGTGTATATATATATATATAAATCTAACGGAACTTAATAATGTTTGCTCAGTTTAAAATATGTTGAATGATAATATTAATTAATTGTTGAATGATGAGAATATAAATAGTGTTATGGATCTAGACATTCGAATACACAAATATGTATGTATAAAACATTCTACATTTTGAGAGACCTGGACATCTGATATTTTCTTTAATAATGGTATACATTATGAAATAAGAAAACTATTGAGCTATACAAAGTTTAGTAAAAATTGAGCACACACATTGTGAATTTCATACTAAAGAACATAACTACCAAATTATATTTAATATTATGTCTTTACTAATTATATTGTTATCATTCTTAGTTTTTACATTGTACCTGAAAAAAAAAAGAAAAAAAAGAATGCTCGTACCATGTTAACCCAATGTTATTATCACTATTGTGCACACACATTGTAAATTTCATACTAAAGAACATAAATACCAAATTATATTTAATATTATGTCTTTACTAATTATATTGTTATCATTCTTAGTTTTTTGATTGAGATTTCAGATGGTGCATGTTGTTTGTATAAATTAATTAAAATGGTACAACAAGAGGTGTCCTGTAAAAAAAAAAAAAAACTTATTGTTATTAGATGTATTACATTTTGAAAACCTCTAGATTTATTTTTTTTATTTATTAATTTTAATAATAATTTATTGCCAAAATATCGAAATTTTATTTTTGTAATGGCTTTAAAATTTACCGTCGAGGTTTTGTTGCATTATCATTGTTATTTTAAATAAAATATTCTATATTCTGGGAACTTTGAAGTACACGCATTGTACATAAAATTGTAAGGTTTTTTAAATAAATTTAGAGAACCAATAAATTAGTTGTTTGTTGAGTTTTGGAAATTGAGGTCACCTCATTATTTGAACTACCTAATGGTTCCCCAGCTCGAGGCCTTTCTTCCACTAGGAGGCCTCCTCCTGGTTTTGAACAAATTAGCCGGTCATCCAGGTAAGCTGTAGAATTTAGTTACACATTTTAAGAAAGTTAAAATTCTGAATTCTGTATGGTTAATGTGTTGTGATGTCATTGATGAGCGGCTCATCACTAATTAACAATTTAACAATAACACATTTTCACTCAATATCACTTTCATTTTTACAGCAAAGTCCTAACATTGTCCATAATCTACTGCCTTTAGCTGATGCACTATTTGAATTTTGTATGGGTGGAATTTCAAATCGTTTTGTATAATTCGCCTGGCCGTTTCACGGTTTATTGCTAACTCGCTTGCATTTCGTCTAGCCGATCGTCTTGGGCTCCGAATCAATGCTTCTCTAACCCTTCCGACGTTCTCCGGTGTCGTTACACTGCGTCTAGGGCCTGGTGGCTTCTTCTTCATAATATTCACGGTTGATCTAAACTATTCCGTTTATCTAAGATTGTGTTCCGCCTCAGAACGGCCCGTCGTCGACCAACATTGAATTGACAGCGAAAGAGTCGCTGCGTAGCTGTGATAGACTCACCACTTCGAACAAAACTGTCATACGCAAACAGCCGATGTTTGCAAGGTCCACTGCTCCATAGCTAACAAAATGGCGTCTCACCACATAATAAAATAGAACGAGCCCCACCACAACCTTCTCCCACCACCGTCCATTCAGTACTGCGCAGTTCAAAAACGTCCTATTTTCGTGTGTCACCCTTTACAACAAAAATTTCTGATGCAGCTTTGACTTAAACTCGGTCGTCCGCAGGTGGATGTCTCTTAAACTTGTAAAGAATTAAACATAAAACTAAAAAAAAACTTTAAACGATACAGCAAGAAGAAGTTGCAGAACTATTGGTTCGTAAACGAAGGGCCAAAAATTTCTTGAATGCTTTAAAGCATTTGACCACCTTTCTAACGCAAACCCTGAAGTATTAGCACTGAGCTTTGACTTTATGCAAAAACTTCAGTTGCCACGTATACCTATCCAAGACCTATTTTACTTGCGATAGCTATCAACGTATTCGGCATAAATAGGCTAAGTTATCTGTATTGTATAGTACAGTCCAATGCTATAGGCCTATATGTTATACCATTACAAAGAGTATACTCTAATAAACAAGTTTATGCAATTTTAAGTCATTTTAATTTAATATTAACACATAAAAATCAATTTAATTAAAAATATTTTCGGTGTCCGTTGGTCTGTTCGTATGTTCGTGTGTTCGTATGTTCCTATGAACGTGAACAAGATACCTCCCGAAAAACGTAATGAAATCACTTAATTCTTTTTACATTAGCTTCAGTTCACTTCACAATAGATCTGTTTCAGGAACCACAAAAGAGGAAAAAACTTTCTGGGGCTCAATTTCGACACCAAAAACGAGAAAAGGAGATACAGAAAGAAAAACTGGCAGGTTCTATTATGAAATTTTTAAACAAGCCTGAAAATAAGGAATGTCAAGAAATTCTTGACTCTGCCACAGCGTCGACAAGCACAGATCCCGAACCTATGGAAGTATCTAAAGAGAAAAAAATATGTTGCAGTCCTTCTTCAGATGGTGACTCTAGTGATAGGCCTACAAGAGAAGGTACTGCTGAAGAACCTATAAGCGGTACGTCGTCATCAGCGGTTTGTAGCAGTTTAACATGTGGGACGGCCCGGGTTTGTGGCCTGTTAGTATTAATAGTGATCTTGTTAATATTTTAGTTAGAAGTGGTCCTGTACAGGTGCGTAACCACAGTTTTCCCATTAATGACGATGGAAGACAATTTAATGCCAATTAGATTACTATTACAGAAATCTTCCTAATGCCGAAAAAATTAATAGAGATTGGCTTGTTTACTCTATTTCAAAAGATTCAGTTTATTGTTTTTGTTGTAAAATTTTTGGTAAAACTGTAAGTAGTCTATCTGATTTGAACGGTTTTTCGGATTGGCAGAATTTATCATTAGCGTAAATTTAAAAAGACATGAAACAAGCGTTTCCCACAATGAAAATGTGAAATCATGGGTGCAATTGAATAATATGCTACAAACTAAGACTACTGTAAATCAAATGCAACTGAGACTATTAGAATCAGAAAAAAAGCATTGGTGTGATGTAATAGAAAGAATTATTGCCGTTATCAAGTTTTTATCACGTCAATGTCTGGCTTTTCGGGGATAATCGAAAACATTATTTGAGCATAATAACGGCAATTTTCTAAAAGCAATCGAAATGATAGCGTCTTTTGATTCAGTTATGCGGGAACATATTCGCTGAATTGAATCCTCAAAATCTGATTCAAGTCCTATGGCTCACTATTTAGGAGATCATATTCAAAACGAAATTATTGATTTACTCGGCACGACGATAACAAATTATATTTTGAACAAAGTCAGAGAATAGAAATATTTTTCCGTCATATTAGACTGCACACCGGATGTAAGTCACACAGAACAAATAGCCTAACAGTAATACTTAGACATGTTTAATTAAATAATACAAATAAAAAAGTAGAGGTATGCGAACATTTCATTGGTTTTCGTCCAATTACCAGTTACACTGGCGAGGGTCTATTAAATTTTGTTTTGAATTTATTTTCACAATTAAACCTCTACATTCAAAATTTACGCGGGCAAGGTTATGATAATGGTTCTAACATACGTGGAAAACACAACGAATTGCAGAAAAAAATTTTGGAAATCAATAATCGTGCATTTTACGTTCCATGCTCAGCTCATAGTCTAAATTTGGTAGTCAATGATGCAGCAAATATTTCGCACGAAACTATCAATTTCTTCGACATAAATTCAAGAAATTTACGTTTTCTTTTCATCGTCTACAAAAAGGTGGTCGATCATTTTCAAACATTTACAGATATAAAATTAAAAGCTCTAAGTGCTACGCGATGGTCCAGCAGAATTGGCACAATCAAACCATTACGGTATTACATCGACAAAATATTTGATGCTCTGCTGGAAATATCTGAACTGGACTGGCATCTGAAATTTCTTTTAATTGTGAGGACAGCTTCTTATGCTGTTAGTACGTGATAGTAATACCTTATATGCAAAAGCTTAAAAAAAAAAAACATGAAAACGAAATGTGTTAAGATACTACTGGTGAATTGGTATCTACTTAAACTTTGCTGTGTGAAGGTACTTCCCGGAGTTACTAGTGTGAAGCATGCCTTGTTCCTTTATTTTCTCTGAGAAGGCCTCTCAGTATTTATCAGTATTATCCATGTAACTGTCTTGTGTGAAAATTGTGAAGTGCATGTAAGTTAAAAGAAAATTATGAAGTCATATGTATTGAGTGCAACTCCTTGTCATGACACGTTGTGAACCGTCCATCACATTGCTTCAAACTATGTTATATCCCTACACGTTTTGGGATTTAGGATTTATTTTAACTCTCTATGAATCTAAAACTAATGTTAAATTTTTTGTGTATATATATATATAAATCTAACGGAACTTAATAATGTTTGCTCAGTTTAAAATATGTTGAATGATAATATTAATTAATTGTTGAATGATGAGAATATAAATAGTGTTATGGATCTAGTCATTCGAATACACAAATATGTATGTATAAAACATTCTACATTTTGAGAGACCTGGACATCTGATATTTTCTTTAATAATGGTATACATTATGAAATAAGAAAACTATTGAGCTATACAAAGTTTAGTAAAAATTGAGCACACACATTGTGAATTTCATACTAAAGAACATAACTACCAAATTATATTTAATATTATGTCTTTACTAATTATATTGTTATCATTCTTAGTTTTTACATTGTACCTGAAAAAAAAAAGAAAAAAAAGAATGCTCGTACCATGTTAACCCAATGTTATTATCACTATTGTGCACACACATTGTAAATTTCATACTAAAGAACATAAATACCAAATTATATTTAATATTATGTCTTTACTAATTATATTGTTATCATTCTTAGTTTTTTGATTGAGATTTCAGATGGTGCATGTTGTTTGTATAAATTAATTAAAATGGTACAACAAGAGGTGTCCTGTAAAAAAAAAAAACTTATTGTTATTAGATGTATTACATTTTGAAAACCTCTAGATTTATTTTTTTTATTTATTAATTTTAATAATAATTTATTGCCAAAATATCGAAATTTTATTTTTGTAATGGCTTTAAAATTTACCGTCGAGGTTTTGTTGCATTATCATTGTTATTTTAAATAAAATATTCTATATTCTAGGAACTTTGAAGTACACGCATTGTACATAAAATTGTAAGGTTTTTTAAATAAATTTAGAGAACCAATAAATTAGTTGTTTGTTGAGTTTGGAAATTGAGGTCACCTCATTATTTGAACTACCTAATGGTTCCCCAGCTCGAGGCCTTTCTTCCACTAGGAGGCCTCCTCCTGGTTTTGAACAAATTAGCCGGTCATCCAGGTAAGCTGTAGAATTTAGTTACACATTTTAAGAAAGTTAAAATTCTGAATTCTTTATGGTTAATGTGTTGTGATGTCATTGATGAGCGGCTCATCACTAATTAACAATTTAACAATAACACATTTTCACTCAATATCACTTTCATTTTTACAGCAAAGTCCTAACATTGTCCATAATCTACTGCCTTTAGCTGATGCACTATTTGAATTTTGTATGGGTGGAATTTCAAATCGTTTTGTATAATTCGCCTGGCCGTTTCACGGTTTATTGCTAACTCGCTTGCATTTCGTCTAGCCGATCGTCTTGGGCTCCGAATCAATGCTTCTCTAACCCTTCCGACGTTCTCCGGTGTCGTTACACTGCGTCTAGGGCCTGGTGGCTTCTTCTTCATAATATTCACGGTTGATCTAAACTATTCCGTTTATCTAAGATTGTGTTCCGCCTCAGAACGGCCCGTCGTCGACCAACATTGAATTGACAGCGAAAGAGTCGCTGCGTAGCTGTGATAGACTCACCACTTCGAACAAAACTGTCATACGCAAACAGCCGATGTTTGCAAGGTCCACTGCTCCATAGCTAACAAAATGGCGTCTCACCACATAATAAAATAGAACGAGCCCCACCACAACCTTCTCCCACCACCGTCCATTCAGTACTGCGCAGTTCAAAAACGTCCTATTTTCGTGTGTCACCCTTTACAACAAAAATTTCTGATGCAGCTTTGACTTAAACTCGGTCGTCCGCAGGTGGATGTCTCTTAAACTTGTAAAGAATTAAACATAAAACTAAAAAAAAACTTTAAACGATACAGCAAGAAGAAGTTGCAGAACTATTGGTTCGTAAACGAAGGGCCAAAAATTTCTTGAATGCTTTAAAGCATTTGACCACCTTTCTAACGCAAACCCTGAAGTATTAGCACTGAGCTTTGACTTTATGCAAAAACTTCAGTTGCCACGTATACCTATCCAAGACCTATTTTACTTGCGATAGCTATCAACGTATTCGGCATAAATAGGCTAAGTTATCTGTATTGTATAGTACAGTCCAATGCTATAGGCCTATATGTTATACCATTACAAAGAGTATACTCTAATAAACAAGTTTATGCAATTTTAAGTCATTTTAATTTAATATTAACACATAAAAATCAATTTAATTAAAAATATTTTCGGTGTCCGTTGGTCTGTTCGTATGTTCGTGTGTTCGTATGTTCCTATGAACGTGAACAAGATACCTCCCGAAAAACGTAATGAAATCACTTAATTCTTTTTACATTAGCTTCAGTTCACTTCACAATAGATCTGTTTCAGGAACCACAAAAGAGGAAAAAACTTTCTGGGGCTCAATTTCGACACCAAAAACGAGAAAAGGAGATACAGAAAGAAAAACTGGCAGGTTCTATTATGAAATTTTTAAACAAGCCTGAAAATAAGGAATGTCAAGAAATTCTTGACTCTACCACAGCGTCGACGTGCACAGATCCCGAACCTATGGAAGTATCTAAAGAGAAAAAAATATGTTGCAGTCCTTCTTCAGATGGTGACTCTAGTGATAGGCCTACAAGAGAAGGTACTGCTGAAGAACCTATAAGCGGTACGTCGTCATCAGCGGTTTGTAGCAGTTTAACATGTGGGACGGCCCGGGTTTGTGGCCTGTTAGTATTAATAGTGATCTTGTTAATATTTTAGTTAGAAGTGGTCCTGTACAGGTGCGTAACCACAGTTTTCCCATTAATGACGATGGAAGACAATTTAATGCCAATTAGATTACTATTACAGAAATCTTCCTAATGCCGAAAAAATTAATAGAGATTGGCTTGTTTACTCTATTTCAAAAGATTCACTTCAGTTTATTGTTTTTGTTGTAAAATTTTTGGTAAAACTGTAAGTAGTCTATCTGATTTGAACGGTTTTTCGGATTGGCAGAATTTATCATTAGCGTAAATTTAAAAAGACATGAAACAAGCGTTTCCCACAATGAAAATGTGAAATCATGGGTGCAATTGAATAATATGCTACAAACTAAGACTACTGTAAATCAAATGCAACTGAGACTATTAGAATCAGAAAAAAAGCATTGGTGTGATGTAATAGAAAGAATTATTGCCGTTATCAAGTTTTTATCACGTCAATGTCTGGCTTTTCGTGGATAATCGAAAACATTATTTGAGCATAATAACGGCAATTTTCTAAAAGCAATCGAAATGATAGCGTCTTTTGATTCAGTTATGCGGGAACATATTCGCTGAATTGAATCCTCAAAATCTGATTCAAGTCCTATGGCTCACTATTTAGGAGATCATATTCAAAACGAAATTATTGATTTACTCGGCACGACGATAACAAATTATATTTTGAACAAAGTCAGAGAATCGAAATATTTTTCCGTCATATTAGACTGCACACCGGATGTAAGTCACACGGAACAAATAACAGTAATACTTAGACATGTTTAATTAAATAATACAAATAAAAAAGTAGAGGTATGCGAACATTTCATTGGTTTTCGTCCAATTACCAGTTACACTGGCGAGGGTCTATTAAATTTTGTTTTGAATTTATTTTCACAATTAAACTTCTACATTCAAAATTTGCGCGGGCAAGGTTATGATAATGGTTCTAACATACGTGGAAAACACAACGAATTGCAGAAAAAAATTTTGGAAATCAATAATCGTGCATTTTACGTTCCATGCTCAGCTCATAGTCTAAATTTGGTAGTCAATGATGCAGCAAATATTTCGCACGAAACTATCAATTTCTTCGACATAAATTCAAGAAATTTACGTTTTCTTTTCATCGTCTACAAAAAGGTGGTCGATCATTTTCAAACATTTACAGATATAAAATTAAAAGCTCTAAGTGCTACGCGATGGTCCAGCAGAATTGGCACAATCAAACCATTACGGTATTACATCGACAAAATATTTGATGCTCTGCTGGAAATATCTGAACTGGACTGGCATCTGAAATTTCTTTTAATTGTGAGGACAGCTTCTTATGCTGTTAGTACGTGATAGTAATACCTTATATGCAAAAGCTTAAAAAAAAAAAAACATGAAAACGAAATGTGTTAAGATACTACTGGTGAATTGGTATCTACTTAAACTTTGCTGTGTGAAGGTACTTCCCGGAGTTACTAGTGTGAAGCATGCCTTGTTCCTTTATTTTCTCTGAGAAGGCCTCTCAGTATTTATCAGTATTATCCATGTAACTGTCTTGTGTGAAAATTGTGAAGTGCATGTAAGTTAAAAGAAAATTATGAAGTCATATGTATTGAGTGCAACTCCTTGTCATGACACGTTGTGAACCGTCCATCACATTGGTTCAAACTATGTTATATCCCTACACGTTTTGGGATTTAGGATTTATTTTAACTCTCTATGAATCTAAAACTAATGTTAAATTTTTTGTGTATATATATATATATATAAATCTAACGGAACTTAATATGTTTGCTCAGTTTAAAATATGTTGAATGATAATATTAATTAATTGTTGAATGATGAGAATATAAATAGTGTTATGGATCTAGTCATTCGAATACACAAATATGTATGTATAAAACATTCTACATTTTGAGAGACCTGGACATCTGATATTTTCTTTAATAATGGTATACATTATGAAATAAGAAAACTATTGAGCTATACAAAGTTTAGTAAAAATTGAGCACACACATTGTGAATTTCATACTAAAGAACATAACTACCAAATTATATTTAATATTATGTCTTTACTAATTATATTGTTATCATTCTTAGTTTTTACATTGTACCTGAAAAAAAAAAGAAAAAAAAGAATGCTCGTACCATGTTAACCCAATGTTATTATCACTATTGTGCACACACATTGTAAATTTCATACTAAAGAACATAAATACCAAATTATATTTAATATTATGTCTTTACTAATTATATTGTTATCATTCTTAGTTTTTTGATTGAGATTTCAGATGGTGCATGTTGTTTGTATAAATTAATTAAAATGGTACAACAAGAGGTGTCCTGTAAAAAAAAAAAAAAAAACTTATTGTTATTAGATGTATTACATTTTGAAAACCTCTAGATTTATTTTTTTTATTTATTAATTTTAATAATAATTTATTGCCAAAATATCGAAATTTTATTTTTGTAATGGCTTTAAAATTTACCGTCGAGGTTTTGTTGCATTATCATTGTTATTTTAAATAAAATATTCTATATTCTGGGAACTTTGAAGTACACGCATTGTACATAAAATTGTAAGGTTTTTTAAATAAATTTAGAGAACCAATAAATTAGTTGTTTGTTGAGTTTTGGAAATTGAGGTCACCTCATTATTTGAACTGCCTAATCGTTCCCCAGCTCGAGGCTTTTCTTCCACTAGGAGGCCTCCTCCTGGTTTTGAACAAATTAGCCGGTCATCCAGGTAAGCTGTAGAATTTAGTTACACATTTTAAGAAAGTTAAAATTCTGAATTCTGTATGGTTAATGTGTTGTGATGTCATTGATGAGCGGCTCATCACTAATTAACAATTTAACAATAACACATTTTCACTCAATATCACTTTCATTTTTACAGCAAAGTCCTAACATTGTCCATAATCTACTGCCTTTAGCTGATGCACTATTTGAATTTTGTATGGGTGGAATTTCAAATCGTTTTGTATAATTCGCCTGGCCGTTTCACGGTTTATTGCTAACTCGCTTGCATTTCGTCTAGCCGATCGTCTTGGGCTCCGAATCAATGCTTCTCTAACCCTTCCGACGTTCTCCGGTGTCGTTACACTGCGTCTAGGGCCTGGTGGCTTCTTCTTCATAATATTCACGGTTGATCTAAACTATTCCGTTTATCTAAGATTGTGTTCCGCCTCAGAACGGCCCGTCGTCGACCAACATTGAATTGACAGCGAAAGAGTCGCTGCGTAGCTGTGATAGACTCACCACTTCGAACAAAACTGTCATACGCAAACAGCCGATGTTTGCAAGGTCCACTGCTCCATAGCTAACAAAATGGCGTCTCACCACATAATAAAATAGAACGAGCCCCACCACAACCTTCTCCCACCACCGTCCATTCAGTACTGCGCAGTTCAAAAACGTCCTATTTTCGTGTGTCACCCTTTACAACAAAAATTTCTGATGCAGCTTTGACTTAAACTCGGTCGTCCGCAGGTAAATGTCTGTTAAACTTGTAAAGAATTAAACATAAAACTAAAAAATAAAACTTTAAACGATACAGCAAGAAGAAGTTGCAGAACTATTGGTTCGCAAACGAAGGGCCAAAAATTTCTTGAATGCTTTAAAGCATTTGACCACCTTTCTAACGCAAACCCTGAAGTATTAGCACTGAGCTTTGACTTTATGCAAAAACTTCAGTTGCCACGTATACCTATCCAAGACCTATTTTACTTGCGATAGCTATCAACGTATTCGGCATAAATAGGCTAAGTTATCTGTATTGTATAGTACAGTCCAATGCTATAGGCCTATATGTTATACCATTACAAAGAGTATACTCTAATAAACAAGTTTATGCAATTTTAAGTCATTTTAATTTAATATTAACACATAAATATCAATTTAATTAAAAATATTTTCGGTGTCCGTTGGTCTGTTCGTATGTTCGTGTGTTCGTATGCTGTGTGAAGGTACTTCCCGGGGTTACTAGTGTGAAGCATGCCTGGTTCCTTTATTTTCTCTGAGAAGGTATCTCAGTATTTATCAGTGTTATCCATGTAACTGTCTTGTGTGAAAATTGTGAAGTGCATGTAAGTTAAAAGAAAATTATGAAGTCATATGTATTGAGTGCAACTCCTTGTCATGACACGTTGTTAACCGTCCATCACATTGGTTCAAACTATATTATATCCCTACACGTTTTGGGATTTAGGATTTATTTTAACTCTCTATGAATCTAAAATCAATGTTAAATTTTTTGTATATGTATATATATTGCAACTCTACTTATATGCGTTGTTGTTTTGTCGTGTTGTGCATGAGTACCTACCTGCTGTCCGATCTTGCGGATTCTTCCGACTAGGGCGTGTGGATTTTGGATTTGAAGTTCGCAAGCTAGTAATCTCAAATTTATTGCAACAACACACAAAATAGGTTACTTTAAAGGGGGAGAGTTTTGTGAGACTGGTAGGCTTTATCGTACAACAATAAAACAATGCAATGTGGGGTAATAAAACGTTGTTTGTTACTCCAATAAAACACAAGAATAAAATGGTTATTATATTATCAATTATCTTACAGTCTAAACAATGAATCTATGTGGACTAATGTTTTTCAATTGGTTAATAATTGAAAAGAAACTAAACTCGTTATTTGGCGAGTTAATTACAATTGAAAATTTAATTAATTAATTGATATAATTTATTTAAATTGCTTTAACTAAATTGAAGTTAAATGTTAATAAAACAAAATATAAAACTCTGAAGTAAATTAGAATAATTTTCAAAAATAAATTATGCGTGACATTCAAATTCACGTCATTTCATTTCTAGTGATTTGACTTCTGTTATACTGCAGTATGAGCTAATAATTAGATTGTTAGTTAAGATTTGTATAGCGCTTTTATATTGTTTCTATTTTCTTAACTACAGCTTACTAATGACTTAGACTGCTATACAGATTATCACAATGAATTTATTCTTAATTAATAGAGTCTTTGATTTTTGTATGGCACCTGAATTGTTCAAATTACAATGCTTTTAAATGAAAAATAGAAAACTTGATGTTGAAAAATAAATAAGTTGATTTTGCTTTCCTGTTATTGAAGAGGATGTTAGAGTTGCTCCCAATTGTCCCTCGTTGATTCCGGTCCGGTCGCTAGAGAAAGTAATCTGCTTAGAGCTCCTGGATTCGGTCGTTGAGTTCAGAATTCGGCAACACTCTGCTTCCTTGCTGTTCGTTGTATATTTTAACGTCTACGGCTCTCTGCTGGAACTGGTTTCTGTCCCTCGTCGATTCGCACGTTGCACGTCAGCGTGTGTGTGTGTGTTTCATTCGAGTGGTAGCTCTGATCGTCAGCTGTTCACCAATAATTTAGACGGCCTTTCTGCTGTATTCTTGAAGTCTGGTGGATCTCTTGCGTGCTTATGACCACAGCTTGCAGTACACAATAGGCTTGGTTGATGTAATGAAGAGTATCTGACTTGACGCAATAATTACGAGTAGTACAGTTGATCTGTATTTACTGTGTTCGTAATTGCGTGTGTGTTGACCACGTAGAGTCTTCTGACGGATCTTCACCACTATGGTTACGAGACGATCGAAGAATTACGTCTTCACTTCTCAAGTACTGGCAGAAGAGTGATGGTTCAGCCCGAAAACACCGCGCTGGTCGGGATTTTCGTCAAATGATTTGATTGGCTGACACGCTCTCCCTACTACATAAAATTTGAATTCCCTTGGTCCGTGAGAATGAAGTTAGATTCCCACAGACGGAGAATTAATATTATTACTAATATTATTATTCCGGCGGAACCAATTTGTCGCTCCGGATTTCCTGTGATTATTTAATTTTGCAATAACTTGGTTGCAAACCAAGTTGTACGAAATCTAAAATATACAATCTGTTGGACATTATTATATCTATGACATATTAAAATCTCATTAACGTAGCTCTATTTTTACAGAAGTTATTCAATTAAATTTTATTTGTTAATTATATTGCGTAAAATTTGCACACGTTATTATTAATATTTCGGCAAACATTTTGGCTATCTTGGATTTCGCCTTAATTTATTAGTTTCCGAGATATTAATAATTAACAGTTTGGGTGTGGCCCTTTCCTTCTACAGCGAGCTGATTACATAACGGCCACGTGTGCGTCGCTTTATAAAGCATTATTTTCATCGCTCTACATACAAATGGAGTTTTGGCTATTACAATTTATTCAAATATGCTTTTAGTATGCAGGTGACATATAACCCCAAATAATTAATATTTGGTGCTGTTATATATGCCCCCACCCATTTAAAAAAAAAATGAATGTAATAATTACAGTTATTTTTTTTCAATCATTACACACGTATTTTGTAATCACTATACTTATTACCTATACATTGGATTACTTATTCTAAAAACACATACATAGGTGTTAATGTTATTCCATTATATACAACTTAACTCTAAATACAGTCTGTCAATAATATTATATTTGCAAATTATTGTGTATCAATGTTTTTAGAACGGGTAGTATCTAACTGCAGCGTTTAAAAGGTTTGTTTGTTTGTCAACAACTGGCACGCGCGCAAAGCAATTTGCTGACGTTTTGTTTACAGCCGTTATCGCCTACGCGTAGCACTAATTGCTTTGCCCTACTTTTAAACCGTCGGCCGGCAGTTACCGCGTGACGTAACTATTTCCTGCCTGTGCGTTTGTTTCATTGTACACGCTCGTTATTCACCGCGTTATAAAAGCATTATTATTTAATACACAATTTACTACAATTCTTATTAATATTATACAACACAAGTTAATTTATTTTAATTTTAATTATTATAATACGATTACATTATCTTTTAATGTAATATATCGTAACCATTTTTACGAATGGTTTTACAATATTTCGCTAACCACCGCTTATTTTCGTCACCGGATTCGTCGTCCACGTCTTCCCACACTGACTGTGTGGGAACGTCGTCGTCACTTTCCTGTTCCACCGGACGTACAATTGTCGGAGCCCATTGTTGTATTGTGTTAACCGCCAACCACGGTTCCGTACCTTCCGGTTGGAATACTTTGTTAATTGGCGTACAAATTTCTGGAGAAAAATCACTTTTCTTAAATCTAGCATTTTTCTTATTTTATTTCTATACATTTTAGCATGATTTATGGCGCTTCCCCCCTGGAGGCGCCCGTTTCCAAGTTTTTTGGAAACTTACGATTCTTTTTCTTGTCACTAGAGTCTTTATTGCCTTGGGTATCGCTGTCTTGCTCTACTCTATCACTTCTCGCTATTTCAACCGTTTGGATAGCTCTAATCGGGGCCCCATCGTTACCCTTATACTGCCCTTTCGGTCTACCGATATTTGGCTTGCCTTTGTATTCAAAGGTCTTATCTGGGGGTTTCGACGATGTCTGGGGTGGAGTAGAACTTGTACTCGGTCTCTGATCAGGTTGCTGGTGATATTGTTCCCGTGTATTCTGCCCTTCGTTATTTCGGCGAAAATCAGGATTATAACGCCACCCACCAAAATCAAAAACTGTCTCGCTTTGGGACACTAGAATGAGGAGTTCATCGACCGTGCGAATACCCTGCGTAAACACAGCTACTCTAATGTTGTGATTAAAATGATAGGCAAGTTTCGTGACTATGTCAATCTCCGAAAATGCTGGGGTTAAATGCTTCGCGCGTTCGACCTGCTGGATTATATAATTTTCCGCGGTAATACCCATTTTCCTATCAAATCTCCCATACTCCAGTTCATTGCGTAAAAGTCTTTGAGTATGCGAGTTCCAGTACCGGCTTTCAAATTTTTGTTTGAACTCCGCGTATGTGGACACTCTATCGCGTACAATGTTATACAACTTACGCGCCGAATCACGCATCGCGTTAACTACCCACTGTATTTTGTCTTGATCTTCTAGTCTGGAACCAACTCTTGCCGTTTCACTCTCACAGGCTAACAAAAATTCAATAGGGTTTTCGTTATTTTCCCCTGTAAAATACACGCGATTTTTCTCATCGACAGGACCTTGTACTAAAATATTAGGAGCGGGCTTCCTCCGTACCTCCTGTCGTACTTTCAAAATCTCGTCGTTTAACGCTTGTAAGACACTCTCTTTATTAGAGTCTATGTTAGATCGCGTCTCTACAATTGAAGCGTCTAATCTATTTACTTGTCGTTGCGTTTCCGTCGCATCGGCTTGAATCTTTATCTCTAGAGAGTCGACCTTCTTCGCGACCTCTTGCGTTTGTTTCTCACAGCGGCTAATATGGTCCTTGAACCGGCCCTCCATACGTGTTACTTGTTCAATAAACGATTTTTGCATAGTGGTCTCAAAAACCTTAAACCGTTCATTTATTTTGGTATCAACCGTATGTGCTTTTTCACCGATTTCAGCGACTTTCGCGGTTAACTCTTTATTACTCTCACCGATTTCAACGACTTTTTCACCGATTTCAGTGACTCTATCGTCTAAATTTTTCGCGCTTTCGTCTATTTTCGCGGTCGTTGCTTTATTACATTGCTTAATTTCCGTATTTATGTCGGCGTTGCTTTGGTCTAATTTCTCGGTTAGACTAACTCTTTGTGCCTCGATCTTAGACTTTAACTCTGCGTTATTCATCTCAGCGTTGGCTGTTATTTGTTCAAATTTCGCGTTCATGTTAGCGGTCAAATCCGCGCTCATTTTCTCGTTAGCTTGTTTCATTTCCGCGTTCATTTGCTGTATTTGTTTAAGTATTTTATCCATATCCATTTTAAATACACAACAATTTCAAATATAGACAATATCAAATACACAGAATAGTTTCAAATACACAAAATAATTTCACTGCTGTACGGACACCAGTCACAAAACTCTTTGGGGATTGTTCAGTTGGACGCCAGCTGTTTTAAGAGTTAAAATAGCAAAGTTTGTTTTAACAGTGTAAATTAAATTTAAATTGAATTTAATTTCTGGCCCCACGTGCAGGGCGACATATGCAACTCTACTTATATGCGTTGTTGTTGTGTCGTGTTGTGCATGAGTACCTACCTGCTGTCCGATCTTGCGGATTCTTCCGACTAGGGCGTGTGGATTTTGGATTTGAAGTTCGCAAGCTAGTAATCTGAAATTTATTGCAACAACACACAAAATAGGTTACTTTAAAGGGGGAGAGTTTTGTGAGACTGGTAGGCTTTATCGTACAACAATAAAACAATGCAATATGGGGTAATAAAACGTTGTTTGTTACTCCAATAAAACACAAGAATAAAATGGTTATTATATTATCAATTATCTTACAGTCTAAACAATGAATCTATGTGGACTAATGTTTTTCAATTGGTTAATAATTGAAAAGAAACTAAACTCGTTATTTGGCGAGTTAATTACAATTGAAAATTTAATTAATTAATTGATATAATTTATTTAAATTGCTTTAACTAAATTGAAGTTAAATGTTAATAAAACAAAATATAAAACTCTGAAGTTAATTAGAATAATTTTCAAAAATAAATTATGCGTGACATTCAAATTCACGTCATTTCATTTCTAGTGATTTGACTTCTGTTATACTGCAGTATGAGCTAATAATTAGATTGTTAGTTAAGATTTGTATAGCGCTTTTATATTGTTTCTATTTTCTTAACTACAGCTTACTAATGACTTAGACTGCTATACAGATTATCACAATGAATTTATTCTTAGTTACTAGAGTCTTTGATTTTTGTATGGCACCTGAATTGTTCAAATTACAATGCTTTTAAATGAAAAATAGAAAACTTGATGTTGAAAAATAAATAAGTTGATTTTGCTTTCCTGTTATTGAAGAGGATGTTAGAGTTGCTCCCAATTGTCCCTCGTTGATTCCGGCCCGGTCGCTAGAGAAAGTAATCTGCTTAGAGCTCCTGGATTCGGTCGTTGAGTTCAGAATTCAGCAACACTCTGCTTCCTTGCTGTTCGTTGTATATTTTAACGTCTACGGCTCTCTGCTGGAACTGGTTTCTGTCCCTCGTCGATTCGCACGTTGCACGTCAGCGTGTGTGTGTGTGTTTCATTCGAGTGGTAGCTCTGATCGTCAGCTGTTCACCAATAATTTAGACGGCCTCTCTGCTGTATTCTTGAAGTCTGGTGGATCTCTTGCGTGCTTATGACCACAGCTTGCAGTACACAATAGGCTTGGTTGATGTAATGAAGAGTATCTGACTTGACGCAATAATTACGAGTAGTACAGTTGATCTGTATTTACTGTGTTCGTAATTGCGTGTGTGTTGACCACGTAGAGTCTTCTGACGGATCTTCACCACTATGGTTACGAGACGATCGAAGAATTACGTCTTCACTTCTCAAGTACTGGCAGAAGAGTGATGGTTCAGCCCGAAAACACCGCGCTGGTCGGGATTTTCGTCAAATGATTTGATTGGCTGACACGCTCTCCCTACTACATAAAATTTGAATTCCCTTGGTCCGTGAGAATGAAGTTAGATTCCCACAGACGGAGAATTAATATTATTACTAATATTATTATTCCGGCGGAACCAATTTGTCGCTCCGGATTTCCTGTGATTATTTAATTTTGCAATAACTTGGTTGCAAACCAAGTTGTACGAAATCTAAAATATACAATCTGTTGGACATTATTATATCTATGACATATTAAAATCTCATTAACGTAGCTCTATTTTTACAGAAGTTATTCAATTAAATTTTATTTGTTAATTATATTGCGTAAAATTTGCACACGTTATTATTAATATTTCGGCAAACATTTTGGCTATCTTGGATTTCGCCTTAATTTATTAGTTTCCGAGATATTAATAATTAACAGTTTGGGTGTGGCCCTTTCCTTCTACAGCGAGCTGATTACATAACGGCCACGTGTGCGTCGCTTTATAAAGCATTATTTTCATCGCTCTACATACAAATGGAGTTTTGGCTATTACAATTTATTCAAATATGCTTTTAGTATGCAGGTGACATATAACCCCAAATAATTAATATTTGGTGCTGTTATATATGCCCCCACCCATTTAAAAAAAAAATGAATGTAATAATTACAGTTATTTTTTTTCAATCATTACACACGTATTTTGTAATCACTATACTTATTACCTATACATTGGATTACTTATTCTAAAAACACATACATAGGTGTTAATGTTATTCCATTATATACAACTTAACTCTAAATACAGTCTGTCAATAATATTATATTTGCAAATTATTGTGTATCAATGTTTTTAGAACGGGTAGTATCTAACTGCAGCGTTTAAAAGGTTTGTTTGTTTGTCAACAACTGGCACGCGCGCAAAGCAATTTGCTGACGTTTTGTTTACAGCCGTTATCGCCTACGCGTAGCACTAATTGCTTTGCCCTACTTTTAAACCGTCGGCCGGCAGTTACCGCGTGACGTAACTATTTCCTGCCTGTGCGTTTGTTTCATTGTACACGCTCGTTATTCACCGCGTTATAAAAGCATTATTATTTAATACACAATTTACTACAATTCTTATTAATATTATACAACACAAGTTAATTTATTTTAATTTTAATTATTATAATACGATTACATTATCTTTTAATGTAATATATCGTAACCATTTTTACGAATGGTTTTACAATATTTCGCTAACCACCGCTTATTTTCGTCACCGGATTCGTCGTCCACGTCTTCCCACACTGACTGTGTGGGAACGTCGTCGTCACTTTCCTGTTCCACCGGACGTACAATTGTCGGAGCCCATTGTTGTATTGTGTTAACCGCCAACCACGGTTCCGTACCTTCCGGTTGGAATACTTTGTTAATTGGCGTACAAATTTCTGGAGAAAAATCACTTTTCTTAAATCTAGCATTTTTCTTATTTTATTTCTATACATTTTAGCATGATTTATGGCGCTTCCCCCCTGGAGGCGCCCGTTTCCAAGTTTTTTGGAAACTTACGATTCTTTTTCTTGTCACTAGAGTCTTTATTGCCTTGGGTATCGCTGTCTTGCTCTACTCTATCACTTCTCGCTATTTCAACCGTTTGGATAGCTCTAATCGGGGCCCCATCGTTACCCTTATACTGCCCTTTCGGTCTACCGATATTTGGCTTGCCTTTGTATTCAAAGGTCTTATCTGGGGGTTTCGACGATGTCTGGGGTGGAGTAGAACTTGTACTCGGTCTCTGATCAGGTTGCTGGTGATATTGTTCCCGTGTATTCTGCCCTTCGTTATTTCGGCGAAAATCAGGATTATAACGCCACCCACCAAAATCAAAAACTGTCTCGCTTTGGGACACTAGAATGAGGAGTTCATCGACCGTGCGAATACCCTGCGTAAACACAGCTACTCTAATGTTGTGATTAAAATGATAGGCAAGTTTCGTGACTATGTCAATCTCCGAAAATGCTGGGGTTAAATGCTTCGCGCGTTCGACCTGCTGGATTATATAATTTTCCGCGGTAATACCCATTTTCCTATCAAATCTCCCATACTCCAGTTCATTGCGTAAAAGTCTTTGAGTATGCGAGTTCCAGTACCGGCTTTCAAATTTTTGTTTGAACTCCGCGTATGTGGACACTCTATCGCGTACAATGTTATACAACTTACGCGCCGAATCACGCATCGCGTTAACTACCCACTGTATTTTGTCTTGATCTTCTAGTCTGGAACCAACTCTTGCCGTTTCACTCTCACAGGCTAACAAAAATTCAATAGGGTTTTCGTTATTTTCCCCTGTAAAATACACGCGATTTTTCTCATCGACAGGACCTTGTACTAAAATATTAGGAGCGGGCTTCCTCCGTACCTCCTGTCGTACTTTCAAAATCTCGTCGTTTAACGCTTGTAAGACACTCTCTTTATTAGAGTCTATGTTAGATCGCGTCTCTACAATTGAAGCGTCTAATCTATTTACTTGTCGTTGCGTTTCCGTCGCATCGGCTTGAATCTTTATCTCTAGAGAGTCGACCTTCTTCGCGACCTCTTGCGTTTGTTTCTCACAGCGGCTAATATGGTCCTTGAACCGGCCCTCCATACGTGTTACTTGTTCAATAAACGATTTTTGCATAGTGGTCTCAAAAACCTTAAACCGTTCATTTATTTTGGTATCAACCGTATGTGCTTTTTCACCGATTTCAGCGACTTTCGCGGTTAACTCTTTATTACTCTCACCGATTTCAACGACTTTTTCACCGATTTCAGTGACTCTATCGTCTAAATTTTTCGCGCTTTCGTCTATTTTCGCGGTCGTTGCTTTATTACATTGCTTAATTTCCGTATTTATGTCGGCGTTGCTTTGGTCTAATTTCTCGGTTAGACTAACTCTTTGTGCCTCGATCTTAGACTTTAACTCTGCGTTATTCATCTCAGCGTTGGCTGTTATTTGTTCAAATTTCGCGTTCATGTTAGCGGTCAAATCCGCGCTCATTTTCTCGTTAGCTTGTTTCATTTCCGCGTTCATTTGCTGTATTTGTTTAAGTATTTTATCCATATCCATTTTAAATACACAACAATTTCAAATATAGACAATATCAAATACACAGAATAGTTTCAAATACACAAAATAATTTCACTGCTGTACGGACACCAGTCACAAAACTCTTTGGGGATTGTTCAGTTGGACGCCAGCTGTTTTAAGAGTTAAAACAGCAAAGTTTGTTTTAACGTGTAAATTAAATTTAAATTGAATTTAATTTCTGGCCCCACGTGCAGGGCGACATATGCAACTCTACTTATATGCGTTGTTGTTGTGTCGTGTTGTGCATGAGTACCTACCTGCTGTCCGATCTTGCGGATTCTTCCGACTAGGGCGTGTGGATTTTGGATTTGAAGTTCGCAAGCTAGTAATCTGAAATTTATTGCAACAACACACAAAATAGGTTACTTTAAAGGGGGAGAGTTTTGTGAGACTGGTAGGCTTTATCGTACAACAATAAAACAATGCAATATGGGGTAATAAAACGTTGTTTGTTACTCCAATAAAACACAAGAATAAAATGGTTATTATATTATCAATTATCTTACAGTCTAAACAATGAATCTATGTGGACTAATGTTTTTCAATTGGTTAATAATTGAAAAGAAACTAAACTCGTTATTTGGCGAGTTAATTACAATTGAAAATTTAATTAATTAATTGATATAATTTATTTAAATTGCTTTAACTAAATTGAAGTTAAATGTTAATAAAACAAAATATAAAACTCTGAAGTTAATTAGAATAATTTTCAAAAATAAATTATGCGTGACATTCAAATTCACGTCATTTCATTTCTAGTGATTTGACTTCTGTTATACTGCAGTATGAGCTAATAATTAGATTGTTAGTTAAGATTTGTATAGCGCTTTTATATTGTTTCTATTTTCTTAACTACAGCTTACTAATGACTTAGACTGCTATACAGATTATCACAATGAATTTATTCTTAGTTACTAGAGTCTTTGATTTTTGTATGGCACCTGAATTGTTCAAATTACAATGCTTTTAAATGAAAAATAGAAAACTTGATGTTGAAAAATAAATAAGTTGATTTTGCTTTCCTGTTATTGAAGAGGATGTTAGAGTTGCTCCCAATTGTCCCTCGTTGATTCCGGCCCGGTCGCTAGAGAAAGTAATCTGCTTAGAGCTCCTGGATTCGGTCGTTGAGTTCAGAATTCAGCAACACTCTGCTTCCTTGCTGTTCGTTGTATATTTTAACGTCTACGGCTCTCTGCTGGAACTGGTTTCTGTCCCTCGTCGATTCGCACGTTGCACGTCAGCGTGTGTGTGTGTGTTTCATTCGAGTGGTAGCTCTGATCGTCAGCTGTTCACCAATAATTTAGACGGCCTCTCTGCTGTATTCTTGAAGTCTGGTGGATCTCTTGCGTGCTTATGACCACAGCTTGCAGTACACAATAGGCTTGGTTGATGTAATGAAGAGTATCTGACTTGACGCAATAATTACGAGTAGTACAGTTGATCTGTATTTACTGTGTTCGTAATTGCGTGTGTGTTGACCACGTAGAGTCTTCTGACGGATCTTCACCACTATGGTTACGAGACGATCGAAGAATTACGTCTTCACTTCTCAAGTACTGGCAGAAGAGTGATGGTTCAGCCCGAAAACACCGCGCTGGTCGGGATTTTCGTCAAATGATTTGATTGGCTGACACGCTCTCCCTACTACATAAAATTTGAATTCCCTTGGTCCGTGAGAATGAAGTTAGATTCCCACAGACGGAGAATTAATATTATTACTAATATTATTATTCCGGCGGAACCAATTTGTCGCTCCGGATTTCCTGTGATTATTTAATTTTGCAATAACTTGGTTGCAAACCAAGTTGTACGAAATCTAAAATATACAATCTGTTGGACATTATTATATCTATGACATATTAAAATCTCATTAACGTAGCTCTATTTTTACAGAAGTTATTCAATTAAATTTTATTTGTTAATTATATTGCGTAAAATTTGCACACGTTATTATTAATATTTCGGCAAACATTTTGGCTATCTTGGATTTCGCCTTAATTTATTAGTTTCCGAGATATTAATAATTAACAGTTTGGGTGTGGCCCTTTCCTTCTACAGCGAGCTGATTACATAACGGCCACGTGTGCGTCGCTTTATAAAGCATTATTTTCATCGCTCTACATACAAATGGAGTTTTGGCTATTACAATTTATTCAAATATGCTTTTAGTATGCAGGTGACATATAACCCCAAATAATTAATATTTGGTGCTGTTATATATGCCCCCACCCATTTAAAAAAAAAATGAATGTAATAATTACAGTTATTTTTTTTCAATCATTACACACGTATTTTGTAATCACTATACTTATTACCTATACATTGGATTACTTATTCTAAAAACACATACATAGGTGTTAATGTTATTCCATTATATACAACTTAACTCTAAATACAGTCTGTCAATAATATTATATTTGCAAATTATTGTGTATCAATGTTTTTAGAACGGGTAGTATCTAACTGCAGCGTTTAAAAGGTTTGTTTGTTTGTCAACAACTGGCACGCGCGCAAAGCAATTTGCTGACGTTTTGTTTACAGCCGTTATCGCCTACGCGTAGCACTAATTGCTTTGCCCTACTTTTAAACCGTCGGCCGGCAGTTACCGCGTGACGTAACTATTTCCTGCCTGTGCGTTTGTTTCATTGTACACGCTCGTTATTCACCGCGTTATAAAAGCATTATTATTTAATACACAATTTACTACAATTCTTATTAATATTATACAACACAAGTTAATTTATTTTAATTTTAATTATTATAATACGATTACATTATCTTTTAATGTAATATATCGTAACCATTTTTACGAATGGTTTTACAATATTTCGCTAACCACCGCTTATTTTCGTCACCGGATTCGTCGTCCACGTCTTCCCACACTGACTGTGTGGGAACGTCGTCGTCACTTTCCTGTTCCACCGGACGTACAATTGTCGGAGCCCATTGTTGTATTGTGTTAACCGCCAACCACGGTTCCGTACCTTCCGGTTGGAATACTTTGTTAATTGGCGTACAAATTTCTGGAGAAAAATCACTTTTCTTAAATCTAGCATTTTTCTTATTTTATTTCTATACATTTTAGCATGATTTATGGCGCTTCCCCCCTGGAGGCGCCCGTTTCCAAGTTTTTTGGAAACTTACGATTCTTTTTCTTGTCACTAGAGTCTTTATTGCCTTGGGTATCGCTGTCTTGCTCTACTCTATCACTTCTCGCTATTTCAACCGTTTGGATAGCTCTAATCGGGGCCCCATCGTTACCCTTATACTGCCCTTTCGGTCTACCGATATTTGGCTTGCCTTTGTATTCAAAGGTCTTATCTGGGGGTTTCGACGATGTCTGGGGTGGAGTAGAACTTGTACTCGGTCTCTGATCAGGTTGCTGGTGATATTGTTCCCGTGTATTCTGCCCTTCGTTATTTCGGCGAAAATCAGGATTATAACGCCACCCACCAAAATCAAAAACTGTCTCGCTTTGGGACACTAGAATGAGGAGTTCATCGACCGTGCGAATACCCTGCGTAAACACAGCTACTCTAATGTTGTGATTAAAATGATAGGCAAGTTTCGTGACTATGTCAATCTCCGAAAATGCTGGGGTTAAATGCTTCGCGCGTTCGACCTGCTGGATTATATAATTTTCCGCGGTAATACCCATTTTCCTATCAAATCTCCCATACTCCAGTTCATTGCGTAAAAGTCTTTGAGTATGCGAGTTCCAGTACCGGCTTTCAAATTTTTGTTTGAACTCCGCGTATGTGGACACTCTATCGCGTACAATGTTATACAACTTACGCGCCGAATCACGCATCGCGTTAACTACCCACTGTATTTTGTCTTGATCTTCTAGTCTGGAACCAACTCTTGCCGTTTCACTCTCACAGGCTAACAAAAATTCAATAGGGTTTTCGTTATTTTCCCCTGTAAAATACACGCGATTTTTCTCATCGACAGGACCTTGTACTAAAATATTAGGAGCGGGCTTCCTCCGTACCTCCTGTCGTACTTTCAAAATCTCGTCGTTTAACGCTTGTAAGACACTCTCTTTATTAGAGTCTATGTTAGATCGCGTCTCTACAATTGAAGCGTCTAATCTATTTACTTGTCGTTGCGTTTCCGTCGCATCGGCTTGAATCTTTATCTCTAGAGAGTCGACCTTCTTCGCGACCTCTTGCGTTTGTTTCTCACAGCGGCTAATATGGTCCTTGAACCGGCCCTCCATACGTGTTACTTGTTCAATAAACGATTTTTGCATAGTGGTCTCAAAAACCTTAAACCGTTCATTTATTTTGGTATCAACCGTATGTGCTTTTTCACCGATTTCAGCGACTTTCGCGGTTAACTCTTTATTACTCTCACCGATTTCAACGACTTTTTCACCGATTTCAGTGACTCTATCGTCTAAATTTTTCGCGCTTTCGTCTATTTTCGCGGTCGTTGCTTTATTACATTGCTTAATTTCCGTATTTATGTCGGCGTTGCTTTGGTCTAATTTCTCGGTTAGACTAACTCTTTGTGCCTCGATCTTAGACTTTAACTCTGCGTTATTCATCTCAGCGTTGGCTGTTATTTGTTCAAATTTCGCGTTCATGTTAGCGGTCAAATCCGCGCTCATTTTCTCGTTAGCTTGTTTCATTTCCGCGTTCATTTGCTGTATTTGTTTAAGTATTTTATCCATATCCATTTTAAATACACAACAATTTCAAATATAGACAATATCAAATACACAGAATAGTTTCAAATACACAAAATAATTTCACTGCTGTACGGACACCAGTCACAAAACTCTTTGGGGATTGTTCAGTTGGACGCCAGCTGTTTTAAGAGTTAAAACAGCAAAGTTTGTTTTAACGTGTAAATTAAATTTAAATTGAATTTAATTTCTGGCCCCACGTGCAGGGCGACATATGCAACTCTACTTATATGCGTTGTTGTTGTGTCGTGTTGTGCATGAGTACCTACCTGCTGTCCGATCTTGCGGATTCTTCCGACTAGGGCGTGTGGATTTTGGATTTAAAGTTCGCAAGCTAGTAATCTTAAATTTATTGCAACAACACACAAAATAGGTTACTTTAAAGGGGGAGAGTTTTGTGAGACTGGTAGGCTTTATCGTACAACAATAAAACAATGCAATATGGGGTAATAAAACGTTGTTTGTTACTCCAATAAAACACAAGAATAAAATGGTTATTATATTATCAATTATCTTACAGTCTAAACAATGAATCTATGTGGACTAATGTTTTTCAATTGGTTAATAATTGAAAAGAAACTAAACTCGTTATTTGGCGAGTTAATTACAATTGAAAATTTAATTAATTAATTGATTTAATTTATTTAAATTGCTTTAACTAAATTGAAGTTAAATGTTAATAAAACAAAATATAAAACTCTGAAGTTAATTAGAATAATTTTCAAAAATAAATTATGCGTGACATTCAAATTCACGTCATTTCATTTCTAGTGATTTGACTTCTGTTATACTGCAGTATGAGCTAATAATTAGATTGTTAGTTAAGATTTGTATAGCGCTTTTATATTGTTTCTATTTTCTTAACTACAGCTTACTAATGACTTAGACTGCTATACAGATTATCTCAATGAATTTATTCTTAGTTACTAGAGTCTTTGATTTTTGTATGGCACCTGAATTGTTCAAATTACAATGCTTTTAAATGAAAAATAGAAAACTTGATGTTGAAAAATAAATAAGTTGATTTTGCTTTCCTGTTATTGAAGAGGATGTTAGAGTTGCTCCCAATTGTCCCTCGTTGATTCCGGCCCGGTCGCTAGAGAAAGTAATCTGCTTAGAGCTCCTGGATTCGGTCGTTGAGTTCAGAATTCAGCAACACTCTGCTTCCTTGCTGTTCGTTGTATATTTTAACGTCTACGGCTCTCTGCTGGAACTGGTTTCTGTCCCTCGTCGATTCGCACGTTGCACGTCAGCGTGTGTGTGTGTGTGTGTGTGTGTGTGCGTGTGTTTCGTTCGAGTGGTAGCTCTGCTCGTCAGCTGTTCACCAATAATTTAGACGGCCTCTCTGCTGTATTCTTGAAGTCTGGTGGATCTCTTGCGTGCTTATGACCACAGCTTGCAGTACACAATAGGCTTGGTTGATGTAATGAAGAGTACCTGACTTGACGCAATAATTACGAGTAGTACAGTTGATCTGTATTTACTGTGTTCGTAATTGCGTGTGTGTTGACCACGTAGAGTCTTCTGACGGATCTTCACAACTATGATTACGAGACGATCGAAGAATTACGTCTTCACTTCTCAAGTACTGGCAGAAGAGTGATGGTTCAGCCCGAAAACACCGCGCTGGTCGGGATTTTCGTCAAATGATTTGATTGGCTGACACGCTCTCCCTACTACATAAAATTTGAATTCCCTTGGTCCGTGAGAATGAAGTTAGATTCCCAAAGACGGAGAATTAATATTATTACTAATAATATTATTCCGGCGGAACCAATTTGTCGCTCCGGATTTCCTGTGATTATTTAATTTTGCAATAACTTGGTTGCAAACCAAGTTGTGCGAAATCTAAAATATACAATCTGTTGGAAATTATTATATCTATGACATATTAAAATCTCATTAACGTAGCTCTATTTTTACAGAAGTTATTCAATTAAATTAATTAACTCTTTTATTTGTTAATTATATTGCGTAAAATTTGCACACGTTATTATTAATATTTCGGCAAACATTTTGGCTATTTTGGATTTCGCCTTAATTTATTAGTTTCCGAGATATTAATAATTAACTGTTTGGGTGTGGCCCTTTCCTTCTACAGCGAGCTGATTACATAACGGCCACGTGTGCGTCGCTTTATAAAGCATTATTTTCATCGCTCTACATACAAATGGAGTTTTGGCTATTACAATTTATTCAAATATGCTTTTAGTATGCAGGTGACATATAACCCCAAATAATTAATATTTGGTGCTGTTATATATGCCCCCACCCATTTAAAAAAAAAAAAATGAATGTAATAATTACAGTTATTTTTTTTCAATCATTACACACGTATTTTGTAATCACTATACTTATTACCTATACATTGGATTACTTATTCTAAAAACACATACATAGGTGTTAATGTTATTCCATTATATACAACTTAACTCTAAATACAGTCTGTCAATAATATTATATTTGCAAATTATTGTGTATCAATGTTTTTAGAACGGGTAGTATCTAACTGCAGCGTTTAAAAGGTTTGTTTGTTTGTCAAAAACTGGCACGCAAGCAAAGCAATTTGCTGACGTTTTGTTTACAGCCGTTATCGCCTACGCGTAGCACTAATTGCTTTGCCCTACTTTTAAACCGTCGGCCGGCAGTTACCGCGTGACGTAACTATTTCCTGCCTGTGCGTTTGTTTCATTGTACACGCTCGTTATTCACCGCGTTATAAAAGCATTATTATTTAATACACAATTTACTACAATTCTTATTAATATTATACAACACAAGTTAATTTATTTTAATTTTAATTATTATAATACGATTACATTATCTTTTAATGTAATATATCGTAACCATTTTTACGAATGGTTTTACAATATTTCGCTAACCACCGCTTATTTTCGTCACCGGATTCGTCGTCCACGTCTTCCCACACTGACTGTGTGGGAACGTCGTCGTCACTTTCCTGTTCCACCGGACGTACAATTGTCGGAGCCCATTGTTGTATTGTGTTAACCGCCAACCACGGTTCCGTACCTTCCGGTTGGAATACTTTGTTAATTGGCGTACAAATTTCTGGAGAAAAATCACTTTTCTTAAATCTAGCATTTTTCTTATTTTATTTCTATACATTTTAGCATGATTTATGGCGCTTCCCCCCTGGAGGCGCCCGTTTCCAAGTTTTTTGGAAACTTACGATTCTTTTTCTTGTCACTAGAGTCTTTATTGCCTTGGGTATCGCTGTCTTGCTCTACTCTATCACTTCTCGCTATTTCAACCGTTTGGATAGCTCTAATCGGGGCCCCATCGTTACCCTTATACTGCCCTTTCGGTCTACCGATATTTGGCTTGCCTTTGTATTCAAAGGTCTTATCTGGGGGTTTCGACGATGTCTGGGGTGGAGTAGAACTTGTACTCGGTCTCTGATCAGGTTGCTGGTGATATTGTTCCCGTGTATTCTGCCCTTCGTTATTTCGGCGAAAATCAGGATTATAACGCCACCCACCAAAATCAAAAACTGTCTCGCTTTGGGACACTAGAATGAGGAGTTCATCGACCGTGCGAATACCCTGCGTAAACACAGCTACTCTAATGTTGTGATTAAAATGATAGGCAAGTTTCGTGACTATGTCAATCTCCGAAAATGCTGGGGTTAAATGCTTCGCGCGTTCGACCTGCTGGATTATATAATTTTCCGCGGTAATACCCATTTTCCTATCAAATCTCCCATACTCCAGTTCATTGCGTAAAAGTCTTTGAGTATGCGAGTTCCAGTACCGGCTTTCAAATTTTTGTTTGAACTCCGCGTATGTGGACACTCTATCGCGTACAATGTTATACAACTTACGCGCCGAATCACGCATCGCGTTAACTACCCACTGTATTTTGTCTTGATCTTCTAGTCTGGAACCAACTCTTGCCGTTTCACTCTCACAGGCTAACAAAAATTCAATAGGGTTTTCGTTATTTTCCCCTGTAAAATACACGCGATTTTTCTCATCGACAGGACCTTGTACTAAAATATTAGGAGCGGGCTTCCTCCGTACCTCCTGTCGTACTTTCAAAATCTCGTCGTTTAACGCTTGTAAGACACTCTCTTTATTAGAGTCTATGTTAGATCGCGTCTCTACAATTGAAGCGTCTAATCTATTTACTTGTCGTTGCGTTTCCGTCGCATCGGCTTGAATCTTTATCTCTAGAGAGTCGACCTTCTTCGCGACCTCTTGCGTTTGTTTCTCACAGCGGCTAATATGGTCCTTGAACCGGCCCTCCATACGTGTTACTTGTTCAATAAACGATTTTTGCATAGTGGTCTCAAAAACCTTAAACCGTTCATTTATTTTGGTATCAACCGTATGTGCTTTTTCACCGATTTCAGCGACTTTCGCGGTTAACTCTTTATTACTCTCACCGATTTCAACGACTTTTTCACCGATTTCAGTGAACCTATCGTCTAAATTTTTCGCGCTTTCGTCTATTTTCGCGGTCGTTGCTTTATTACATTGCTTAATTTCCGTATTTATGTCGGCGTTGCTTTGGTCTAATTTCTCGGTTAGACTAACTCTTTGTGCCTCGATCTTAGACTTTAACTCTGCGTTATTCATCTCAGCATTGGCTGTTATTTGTTCAAATTTCGCGTTCATGTTAGCGGTCAAATCCGCGCTCATTTTCTCGTTAGCTTGTTTCATTTCCGCGTTCATTTGCTGTATTTGTTTAAGTATTTTATCCATATCCATTTTAAATACACAACAATTTCAAATATAGACAATATCAAATACACAGAATAGTTTCAAATACACAAAATAATTTCACTGCTGTACGGACACCAGTCACAAAACTCTTTGGGGATTGTTCAGTTGGACGCCAGCTGTTTTAAGAGTTAAAACAGCAAAGTTTGTTTTAACGTGTAAATTAAATTTAAATTGAATTTAATTTCTGGCCCCACGTGCAGGGCGACATATGCAACTCTACTTATATGCGTTGTTGTTGTGTCGTGTTGTGCATGAGTACCTACCTGCTGTCCGATCTTGCGGATTCTTCCGACTAGGGCGTGTGGATTTTGGATTTGAAGTTCGCAAGCTAGTAATCTGAAATTTATTGCAACAACACACAAAATAGGTTACTTTAAAGGGGGACAGTTTTGTGAGACTGGTAGGCTTTATCGTACAACAATAAAACAATGCAATATGGGGTAATAAAACGTTGTTTGTTACTCCAATAAAACACAAGAATAAAATGGTTATTATATTATCAATTATCTTACAGTCTAAACAATGAATCTATGTGGACTAATGTTTTTCAATTGGTTAATAATTGAAAAGAAACTAAACTCGTTATTTGGCGAGTTAATTACAATTGAAAATTTAATTAATTAATTGATTTAATTTATTTAAATTGCTTTAACTAAATTGAAGTTAAATGTTAATAAAACAAAATATAAAACTCTGAAGTTAATTAGAATAATTTTCAAAAATAAATTATGCGTGACATTCAAATTCACGTCATTTCATTTCTAGTGATTTGACTTCTGTTATACTGCAGTATGAGCTAATAATTAGATTGTTAGTTAAGATTTGTATAGCGCTTTTATATTGTTTCTATTATCTTAACTACAGCTTACTAATGACTTAGACTGCTATACAGATTATCACAATGAATTTATTCTTAGTTACTAGAGTCTTTGATTTTTGTATGGCACCTGAATTGTTCAAATTACAATGCTTTTAAATGAAAAATAGAAAACTTGATGTTGAAAAATAAATAAGTTGATTTTGCTTTCCTGTTATTGAAGAGGATGTTAGAGTTGCTCCCAATTGTCCCTCGTTGATTCCGGCCCGGTCGCTAGAGAAAGTAATCTGCTTAGAGCTCCTGGATTCGGTCGTTGAGTTCAGAATTCAGCAACACTCTGCTTCCTTGCTGTTCGTTGTATATTTTAACGTCTACGGCTCTCTGCTGGAACTGGTTTCTGTCCCTCGTCGATTCGCACGTTGCACGTCAGCGTGTGTGTGTGTGTGTGTGTGTGTGTGTTTCGTTCGAGTGGTAGCTCTGCTCGTCAGCTGTTCACCAATAATTTAGACGGCCTCTCTGCTGTATTCTTGAAGTCTGGTGGATCTCTTGCGTGCTTATGACCACAGCTTGCAGTACACAATAGGCTTGGTTGATGTAATGAAGAGTACCTGACTTGACGCAATAATTACGAGTAGTACAGTTGATCTGTATTTACTGTGTTCGTAATTGCGTGTGTGTTGACCACGTAGAGTCTTCTGACGGATCTTCACCACTATGGTTACGAGACGATCGAAGAATTACGTCTTCACTTCTCAAGTACTGGCAGAAGAGTGATGGTTCAGCCCGAAAACACCGCGCTGGTCGGGATTTTCGTCAAATGATTTGATTGGCTGACACGCTCTCCCTACTACATAAAATTTGAATTCCCTTGGTCCGTGAGAATGAAGTTAGATTCCCAAAGACGGAGAATTAATATTATTACTAATAATATTATTCCGGCGGAACCAATTTGTCGCTCCGGATTTCCTGTGATTATTTAATTTTGCAATAACTTGGTTGCAGACCAAGTTGTGCGAAATCTAAAATATACAATCTGTTGTAAATTATTATATCTATGACATATTAAAATCTCATTAACGTAGCTCTATTTTTACAGAAGTTATTCAATTAAATTAATTAACTCTTTTATTTGTTAATTATATTGCGTAAAATTTGCACACGTTATTATTAATATTTCGACAAACATTTTGGCTATCGTGGATTTCGCCTTAATTTATTAGTTTCCGAGATATTAATAATTAACAGTTTGGGTTTGGCCCTTTCCTTCTACAGCGAGCTGATTACATAACGGCCACGTGTGCGTCGCTTTATAAAGCATTATTTTCATCGCTCTACATACAAATTGAGTTTTGGCTATTACAATTTATTCAAATATGCTTTTAGTATGCAGGTGACATATAACCCCAAATAATTAATATTTGGTGCTGTTATATATGCCCCCACCCATTTAAAAAAAAAATGAATGTAATAATTACAGTTATTTTTTTTCAATCATTACACACGTATTTTGTAATCACTATACTTATTACCTATACATTGGATTACTTATTCTAAAAACACATACATAGGTGTTAATGTTATTCCATTATATACAACTTAACTCTAAATACAGTCTGTCAATAATATTATATTTGCAAATTATTGTGTATCAATGTTTTTAGAACGGGTAGTATCTAACTGCAGCGTTTAAAAGGTTTGTTTGTTTGTCAACAACTGGCACGCGCGCAAAGCAATTTGCTGACGTTTTGTTTACAGCCGTTATCGCCTACGCGTAGCACTAATTGCTTTGCCCTACTTTTAAACCGTCGGCCGGCAGTTACCGCGTGACGTAACTATTTCCTGCCTGTGCGTTTGTTTCATTGTACACGCTCGTTATTCACCGCGTTATAAAAGCATTATTATTTAATACACAATTTACTACAATTCTTATTAATATTATACAACACAAGTTAATTTATTTTAATTTTAATTATTATAATACGATTACATTATCTTTTAATGTAATATATCGTAACCATTTTTACGAATGGTTTTACAATATTTCGCTAACCACCGCTCATTTTCGTCACCGGATTCGTCGTCCACGTCTTCCCACACTGACTGTGTGGGAACGTCGTCGTCACTTTCCTGTTCCACCGGACGTACAATTGTCGGAGCCCATTGTTGTATTGTGTTAACCGCCAACCACGGTTCCGTACCTTCCGGTTGGAATACTTTGTTAATTGGCGTACAAATTTCTGGAGAAAAATCACTTTTCTTAAATCTAGCATTTTTCTTATTTTATTTCTATACATTTTAGCATGATTTATGGCGCTTCCCCCCTGGAGGCGCCCGTTTCCAAGTTTTTTGGAAACTTACGATTCTTTTTCTTGTCACTAGAGTCTTTATTGCCTTGGGTATCGCTGTCTTGCTCTACTCTATCACTTCTCGCTATTTCAACCGTTTGGATAGCTCTAATCGGGGCCCCATCGTTACCCTTATACTGCCCTTTCGGTCTACCGATATTTGGCTTGCCTTTGTATTCAAAGGTCTTATCTGGGGGTTTCGACGATGTCTGGGGTGGAGTAGAACTTGTACTCGGTCTCTGATCAGGTTGCTGGTGATATTGTTCCCGTGTATTCTGCCCTTCGTTATTTCGGCGAAAATCAGGATTATAACGCCACCCACCAAAATCAAAAACTGTCTCGCTTTGGGACACTAGAATGAGGAGTTCATCGACCGTGCGAATACCCTGCGTAAACACAGCTACTCTAATGTTGTGATTAAAATGATAGGCAAGTTTCGTGACTATGTCAATCTCCGAAAATGCTGGGGTTAAATGCTTCGCGCGTTCGACCTGCTGGATTATATAATTTTCCGCGGTAATACCCATTTTCCTATCAAATCTCCCATACTCCAGTTCATTGCGTAAAAGTCTTTGAGTATGCGAGTTCCAGTACCGGCTTTCAAATTTTTGTTTGAACTCCGCGTATGTGGACACTCTATCGCGTACAATGTTATACAACTTACGCGCCGAATCACGCATCGCGTTAACTACCCACTGTATTTTGTCTTGATCTTCTAGTCTGGAACCAACTCTTGCCGTTTCACTCTCACAGGCTAACAAAAATTCAATAGGGTTTTCGTTATTTTCCCCTGTAAAATACACGCGATTTTTCTCATCGACAGGACCTTGTACTAAAATGTTAGGAGCGGGCTTCCTCCGTACCTCCTGTCGTACTTTCAAAATCTCGTCGTTTAACGCTTGTAAGACACTCTCTTTATTAGAGTCTATGTTAGATCGCGTCTCTAAAATTGAAGCGTCTAATCTATTTACTTGTCGTTGCGTTTCCGTCGCATCGGCTTGAATCTTTATCTCTAGAGAGTCGACCTTCTTCGCGACCTCTTGCGTTTGTTTCTCACAGCGGCTAATATGGTCCTTGAACCGGCCCTCCATACGTGTTACTTGTTCAATAAACGATTTTTGCATAGTGGTCTCAAAAACCTTAAACCGTTCATTTATTTTGGTATCAACCGTATGTGCTTTTTCACCGATTTCAGCGACTTTCGCGGTTAACTCTTTATTACTCTCACCGATTTCAACGACTTTTTCACCGATTTCAGTGAACCTATCGTCTAAATTTTTCGCGCTTTCGTCTATTTTCGCGGTCGTTGCTTTATTACATTGCTTAATTTCCGTATTTATGTCGGCGTTGCTTTGGTCTAATTTCTCGGTTAGACTAACTCTTTGTGCCTCGATCTTAGACTTTAACTCTGCGTTATTCATCTCAGCATTGGCTGTTATTTGTTCAAATTTCGCGTTCATGTTAGCGGTCAAATCCGCGCTCATTTTCTCGTTAGCTTGTTTCATTTCCGCGTTCATTTGCTGTATTTGTTTAAGTATTTTATCCATATCCATTTTAAATACACAACAATTTCAAATATAGACAATATCAAATACACAGAATAGTTTCAAATACACAAAATAATTTCACTGCTGTACGGACACCAGTCACAAAACTCTTTGGGGATTGTTCAGTTGGACGCCAGCTGTTTTAAGAGTTAAAACAGCAAAGATTGTTTTAACGTGTAAATTAAATTTAAATTGAATTTAATTTCTGGCCCCACGTGCAGGGCGACATATGCAACTCTACTTATATGCGTTGTTGTTGTGTCGTGTTGTGCATGAGTACCTACCTGCTGTCCGATCTTGCGGATTCTTCCGACTAGGGCGTGTGGATTTTGGATTTGAAGTTCGCAAGCTAGTAATCTGAAATTTATTGCAACAACACACAAAATAGGTTACTTTAAAGGGGGACAGTTTTGTGAGACTGGTAGGCTTTATCGTACAACAATAAAACAATGCAATATGGGGTAATAAAACGTTGTTTGTTACTCCAATAAAACACAAGAATAAAATGGTTATTATATTATCAATTATCTTACAGTCTAAACAATGAATCTATGTGGACTAATGTTTTTCAATTGGTTAATAATTGAAAAGAAACTAAACTCGTTATTTGGCGAGTTAATTACAATTGAAAATTTAATTAATTAATTGATTTAATTTATTTAAATTGCTTTAACTAAATTGAAGTTAAATGTTAATAAAACAAAATATAAAACTCTGAAGTAAATTAGAATAATTTTCAAAAATAAATTATGCGTGACATTCAAATTCACGTCATTTCATTTCTAGTGATTTGACTTCTGTTATACTGCAGTATGAGCTAATAATTAGATTGTTAGTTAAGATTTGTATAGCGCTTTTATATTGTTTCTATTATCTTAACTACAGCTTACTAATGACTTAGACTGCTATACAGATTATCACAATGAATTTATTCTTAGTTACTAGAGTCTTTGATTTTTGTATGGCACCTGAATTGTTCAAATTACAATGCTTTTAAATGAAAAATAGAAAACTTGATGTTGAAAAATAAATAAGTTGATTTTGCTTTCCTGTTATTGAAGAGGATGTTAGAGTTGCTCCCAATTGTCCCTCGTTGATTCCGGCCCGGTCGCTAGAGAAAGTAATCTGCTTAGAGCTCCTGGATTCGGTCGTTGAGTTCAGAATTCAGCAACACTCTGCTTCCTTGCTGTTCGTTGTATATTTTAACGTCTACGGCTCTCTGCTGGAACTGGTTTCTGTCCCTCGTCGATTCGCACGTTGCACGTCAGCGTGTGTGTGTGTGTGTGTGTGTGTGTGTTTCGTTCGAGTGGTAGCTCTGCTCGTCAGCTGTTCACCAATAATTTAGACGGCCTCTCTGCTGTATTCTTGAAGTCTGGTGGATCTCTTGCGTGCTTATGACCACAGCTTGCAGTACACAATAGGCTTGGTTGATGTAATGAAGAGTACCTGACTTGACGCAATAATTACGAGTAGTACAGTTGATCTGTATTTACTGTGTTCGTAATTGCGTGTGTGTTGACCACGTAGAGTCTTCTGACGGATCTTCACCACTATGGTTACGAGACGATCGAAGAATTACGTCTTCACTTCTCAAGTACTGGCAGAAGAGTGATGGTTCAGCCCGAAAACACCGCGCTGGTCGGGATTTTCGTCAAATGATTTGATTGGCTGACACGCTCTCCCTACTACATAAAATTTGAATTCCCTTGGTCCGTGAGAATGAAGTTAGATTCCCAAAGACGGAGAATTAATATTATTACTAATAATATTATTCCGGCGGAACCAATTTGTCGCTCCGGATTTCCTGTGATTATTTAATTTTGCAATAACTTGGTTGCAAACCAAGTTGTGCGAAATCTAAAATATACAATCTGTTGTAAATTATTATATCTATGACATATTAAAATCTCATTAACGTAGCTCTATTTTTACAGAAGTTATTCAATTAAATTAATTAACTCTTTTATTTGTTAATTATATTGCGTAAAATTTGCACACGTTATTATTAATATTTCGGCAAACATTTTGGCTATCGTGGATTTCGCCTTAATTTATTAGTTTCCGAGATATTAATAATTAACAGTTTGGGTTTGGCCCTTTCCTTCTACAGCGAGCTGATTACATAACGGCCACGTGTGCGTCGCTTTATAAAGCATTATTTTCATCGCTCTACATACAAATTGAGTTTTGGCTATTACAATTTATTCAAATATGGTTTTAGTATGCAGGTGACATATAACCCCAAATAATTAATATTTGGTGCTGTTATATATGCCCCCACCCATTTAAAAAAAAAATTAATGTAATAATTACAGTTATTTTTTTTCAATCATTACACACGTATTTTGTAATCACTATACTTATTACCTATACATTGGATTACTTATTCTAAAAACACATACATAGGTGTTAATGTTATTCCATTATATACAACTTAACTCTAAATACAGTCTGTCAATAATATTATATTTGCAAATTATTGTGTATCAATGTTTTTAGAACGGGTAGTATCTAACTGCAGCGTTTAAAAGGTTTGTTTGTTTGTCAACAACTGGCACGCAAGCAAAGCAATTTGCTGACGTTTTGTTTACAGCCGTTATCGCCTACGCGTAGCACTAATTGCTTTGCCCTACTTTTAAACCGTCGGCCGGCAGTTACCGCGTGACGTAACTATTTCCTGCCTGTGCGTTTGTTTCATTGTACACGCTCGTTATTCACCGCGTTATAAAAGCATTATTATTTAATACACAATTTACTACAATTCTTATTAATATTATACAACACAAGTTAATTTATTTTAATTTTAATTATTATAATACGATTACATTATCTTTTAATGTAATATATCGTAACCATTTTTACGAATGGTTTTACAATATTTCGCTAACCACCGCTCATTTTCGTCACCGGATTCGTCGTCCACGTCTTCCCACACTGACTGTGTGGGAACGTCGTCGTCACTTTCCTGTTCCACCGGACGTACAATTGTCGGAGCCCATTGTTGTATTGTGTTAACCGCCAACCACGGTTCCGTACCTTCCGGTTGGAATACTTTGTTAATTGGCGTACAAATTTCTGGAGAAAAATCACTTTTCTTAAATCTAGCATTTTTCTTATTTTATTTCTATACATTTTAGCATGATTTATGGCGCTTCCCCCCTGGAGGCGCCCGTTTCCAAGTTTTTTGGAAACTTACGATTCTTTTTCTTGTCACTAGAGTCTTTATTGCCTTGGGTATCGCTGTCTTGCTCTACTCTATCACTTCTCGCTATTTCAACCGTTTGGATAGCTCTAATCGGGGCCCCATCGTTACCCTTATACTGCCCTTTCGGTCTACCGATATTTGGCTTGCCTTTGTATTCAA
Source organism: Magicicada septendecula (assembly GCA_034769895.1). Classification (NCBI taxonomy): domain Eukaryota; kingdom Metazoa; phylum Arthropoda; class Insecta; order Hemiptera; family Cicadidae; genus Magicicada; species Magicicada septendecula. The sequence continues at coordinate 229,420,338 of CM068368.1, read as the reverse complement.
AGGTCTTATCTGGGGGTTTCGACGATGTCTGGGGTGGAGTAGAACTTGTACTCGGTCTCTGATCAGGTTGCTGGTGATATTGTTCCCGTGTATTCTGCCCTTCGTTATTTCGGCGAAAATCAGGATTATAACGCCACCCACCAAAATCAAAAACTGTCTCGCTTTGGGACACTAGAATGAGGAGTTCATCGACCGTGCGAATACCCTGCGTAAACACAGCTACTCTAATGTTGTGATTAAAATGATAGGCAAGTTTCGTGACTATGTCAATCTCCGAAAATGCTGGGGTTAAATGCTTCGCGCGTTCGACCTGCTGGATTATATAATTTTCCGCGGTAATACCCATTTTCCTATCAAATCTCCCATACTCCAGTTCATTGCGTAAAAGTCTTTGAGTATGCGAGTTCCAGTACCGGCTTTCAAATTTTTGTTTGAACTCCGCGTATGTGGACACTCTATCGCGTACAATGTTATACAACTTACGCGCCGAATCACGCATCGCGTTAACTACCCACTGTATTTTGTCTTGATCTTCTAGTCTGGAACCAACTCTTGCCGTTTCACTCTCACAGGCTAACAAAAATTCAATAGGGTTTTCGTTATTTTCCCCTGTAAAATACACGCGATTTTTCTCATCGACAGGACCTTGTACTAAAATGTTAGGAGCGGGCTTCCTCCGTACCTCCTGTCGTACTTTCAAAATCTCGTCGTTTAACGCTTGTAAGACACTCTCTTTATTAGAGTCTATGTTAGATCGCGTCTCTAAAATTGAAGCGTCTAATCTATTTACTTGTCGTTGCGTTTCCGTCGCATCGGCTTGAATCTTTATCTCTAGAGAGTCGACCTTCTTCGCGACCTCTTGCGTTTGTTTCTCACAGCGGCTAATATGGTCCTTGAACCGGCCCTCCATACGTGTTACTTGTTCAATAAACGATTTTTGCATAGTGGTCTCAAAAACCTTAAACCGTTCATTTATTTTGGTATCAACCGTATGTGCTTTTTCACCGATTTCAGCGACTTTCGCGGTTAACTCTTTATTACTCTCACCGATTTCAACGACTTTTTCACCGATTTCAGTGACCCTATCGTCTAAATTTTTCGCGCTTTCGTCTATTTTCGCGGTCGTTGCTTTATTACATTGCTTAATTTCCGTATTTATGTCGGCGTTGCTTTGGTCTAATTTCTCGGTTAGACTAACTCTTTGTGCCTCGATCTTAGACTTTAACTCTGCGTTATTCATCTCAGCATTGGCTGTTATTTGTTCAAATTTCGCGTTCATGTTAGCGGTCAAATCCGCGCTCATTTTCTCGTTAGCTTGTTTCATTTCCGCGTTCATTTGCTGTATTTGTTTAAGTATTTTATCCATATCCATTTTAAATACACAACAATTTCAAATATAGACAATATCAAATACACAGAATAGTTTCAAATACACAAAATAATTTCACTGCTGTACGGACACCAGTCACAAAACTCTTTGGGGATTGTTCAGTTGGACGCCAGCTGTTTTAAGAGTTAAAACAGCAAAGTTTGTTTTAACGTGTAAATTAAATTTAAATTGAATTTAATTTCTGGCCCCACGTGCAGGGCGACATATGCAACTCTACTTATATGCGTTGTTGTTGTGTCGTGTTGTGCATGAGTACCTACCTGCTGTCCGATCTTGCGGATTCTTCCGACTAGGGCGTGTGGATTTTGGATTTAAAGTTCACAAGCTAGTAATCTTAAATTTATTGCAACAACACACAAAATAGGTTACTTTAAAGGGGGAGAGATTTGTGAGACTGGTAGGCTTTATCGTGCAACAATAAAACAATGCAATATGGGGTAATAAAACGTTGTTTGTTACTCCAATAAAACACAAGAATAAAATGGTTATTATATTATCAATTATCTTACAGTCTAAACAATGAATCTATGTGGACTAATGTTTTTCAATTGGTTAATAATTGAAGAGAAACTAAACTCGTTATTTGGCGAGTTAATTACAATTGAAAATTTAATTAATTAATTGATTTAATTTATTTAAATTGCTTTAACTAAATTGAAGTTAAATGTTAATAAAACAAAATATAAAACTCTGAAGTTAATTAGAATAATTTTCAAAAATAAATTATGCGTGACATTCAAATTCACGTCATTTCATTTCTAGTGATTTGACTTCTGTTATACTGCAGTATGAGCTAATAATTAGATTGTTAGTTAAGATTTGTATAGCGCTTTTATATTGTTTCTATTTTCTTAACTACAGCTTACTAATGACTTAGACTGCTATACAGATTATCACAATGAATTTATTCTTAGTTACTAGAGTCTTTGATTTTTGTATGGCACCTGAATTGTTCAAATTACAATGCTTTTAAATGAAAAATAGAAAACTTGATGTTGAAAAATAAATAAGTTGATTTTGCTTTCCTGTTATTGAAGAGGATGTTAGAGTTGCTCCCAATTGTCCCTCGTTGATTCCGGCCCGGTCGCTAGAGAAAGTAATCTGCTTAGAGCTCCTGGATTCGGTCGTTGAGTTCAGAATTCAGCAACACTCTGCTTCCTTGCTGTTCGTTGTATATTTTAACGTCTACGGCTCTCTGCTGGAACTGGTTTCTGTCCCTCGTCGATTCGCACGTTGCACGTCAGCGTGTGTGTGTGTGTGTGTGTGTGCGTGTGTTTCGTTCGAGTGGTAGCTCTGCTCGTCAGCTGTTCACCAATAATTTAGACGGCCTCTCTGCTGTATTCTTGAAGTCTGGTGGATCTCTTGCGTGCTTATGACCACAGCTTGCAGTACACAATAGGCTTGGTTGATGTAATGAAGAGTACCTGACTTGACGCAATAATTACGAGTAGTACAGTTGATCTGTATTTACTGTGTTCGTAATTGCGTGTGTATTGACCACGTAGAGTCTTCTGACGGATCTTCACCACTATGGTTACGAGACGATCGAAGAATTACGTCTTCACTTCTCAAGTACTGGCAGAAGAGTGATGGTTCAGCCCGAAAACACCGCGCTGGTCGGGATTTTCGTCAAATGATTTGATTGGCTGACACGCTCTCCCTACTACATAAAATTTGAATTCCCTTGGTCCGTGAGAATGAAGTTAGATTCCCAAAGACGGAGAATTAATATTATTACTAATAATATTATTCCGGCGGAACCAATTTGTCGCTCCGGATTTCCTGTGATTATTTAATTTTGCAATAACTTGGTTGCAAACCAAGTTGTGCGAAATCTAAAATATACAATCTGTTGTAAATTATTATATCTATGACATATTAAAATCTCATTAACGTAGCTCTATTTTTACAGAAGTTATTCAATTAAATTAATTAACTCTTTTATTTGTTAATTATATTGCGTAAAATTTGCACACGTTATTATTAATATTTCGGCAAACATTTTGGCTATCTTGGATTTCGCCTTAATTTATTAGTTTCCGAGATATTAATAATTAACAGTTTGTGTGTTGCCCTTTCCTTCTACAGCGAGCTGATTACATAACGGCCACGTGTGCGTCGCTTTATAAAGCATTATTTTCATCGCTCTACATACAAATTGAGTTTTGGCTATTACAATTTATTCAAATATGCTTTTAGTATGCAGGTGACATATAACCCCAAATAATTAATATTTGGTGCTGTTATATATGCCCCCACCCATTTAAAAAAAAAATGAATGTAATAATTACAGTTATTTTTTTTCAATCATTACACACGTATTTTGTAATCACTATACTTATTACCTATACATTGGATTACTTATTCTAAAAACACATACATAGGTGTTAATGTTATTCCATTATATACAACTTAACTCTAAATACAGTCTGTCAATAATATTATATTTGCAAATTATTGTGTATCAATGTTTTTAGAACGGGTAGTATCTAACTGCAGCGTTTAAAAGGTTTGTTTGTTTGTCAACAACTGGCACGCGCGCAAAGCAATTTGCTGACGTTTTGTTTACAGCCGTTATCGCCTACGCGTAGCACTAATTGCTTTGCCCTACTTTTAAACCGTCGGCCGGCAGTTACCGCGTGACGTAACTATTTCCTGCCTGTGCGTTTGTTTCATTGTACACGCTCGTTATTCACCGCGTTATAAAAGCATTATTATTTAATACACAATTTACTACAATTCTTATTAATATTATACAACACAAGTTAATTTATTTTAATTTTAATTATTATAATACGATTACATTATCTTTTAATGTAATATATCGTAACCATTTTTACGAATGGTTTTACAATATTTCGCTAACCACCGCTCATTTTCGTCACCGGATTCGTCGTCCACGTCTTCCCACACTGACTGTGTGGGAACGTCGTCGTCACTTTCCTGTTCCACCGGACGTACAATTGTCGGAGCCCATTGTTGTATTGTGTTAACCGCCAACCACGGTTCCGTACCTTCCGGTTGGAATACTTTGTTAATTGGCGTACAAATTTCTGGAGAAAAATCACTTTTCTTAAATCTAGCATTTTTCTTATTTTATTTCTATACATTTTAGCATGATTTATGGCGCTTCCCCCCTGGAGGCGCCCGTTTCCAAGTTTTTTGGAAACTTACGATTCTTTTTCTTGTCACTAGAGTCTTTATTGCCTTGGGTATCGCTGTCTTGCTCTACTCTATCACTTCTCGCTATTTCAACCGTTTGGATAGCTCTAATCGGGGCCCCATCGTTACCCTTATACTGCCCTTTCGGTCTACCGATATTTGGCTTGCCTTTGTATTCAAAGGTCTTATCTGGGGGTTTCGACGATGTCTGGGGTGGAGTAGAACTTGTACTCGGTCTCTGATCAGGTTGCTGGTGATATTGTTCCCGTGTATTCTGCCCTTCGTTATTTCGGCGAAAATCAGGATTATAACGCCACCCACCAAAATCAAAAACTGTCTCGCTTTGGGACACTAGAATGAGGAGTTCATCGACCGTGCGAATACCCTGCGTAAACACAGCTACTCTAATGTTGTGATTAAAATGATAGGCAAGTTTCGTGACTATGTCAATCTCCGAAAATGCTGGGGTTAAATGCTTCGCGCGTTCGACCTGCTGGATTATATAATTTTCCGCGGTAATACCCATTTTCCTATCAAATCTCCCATACTCCAGTTCATTGCGTAAAAGTCTTTGAGTATGCGAGTTCCAGTACCGGCTTTCAAATTTTTGTTTGAACTCCGCGTATGTGGACACTCTATCGCGTACAATGTTATACAACTTACGCGCCGAATCACGCATCGCGTTAACTACCCACTGTATTTTGTCTTGATCTTCTAGTCTGGAACCAACTCTTGCCGTTTCACTCTCACAGGCTAACAAAAATTCAATAGGGTTTTCGTTATTTTCCCCTGTATAATACACGCGATTTTTCTCATCGACAGGACCTTGTACTAAAATATTAGGAGCGGGCTTCCTCCGTACCTCCTGTCGTACTTTCAAAATCTCGTCGTTTAACGCTTGTAAGACACTCTCTTTATTAGAGTCTATGTTAGATCGCGTCTCTACAATTGAAGCGTCTAATCTATTTACTTGTCGTTGCGTTTCCGTCGCATCGGCTTGAATCTTTATCTCTAGAGAGTCGACCTTCTTCGCGACCTCTTGCGTTTGTTTCTCACAGCGGCTAATATGGTCCTTGAACCGGCCCTCCATACGTGTTACTTGTTCAATAAACGATTTTTGCATAGTGGTCTCAAAAACCTTAAACCGTTCATTTATTTTGGTATCAACCGTATGTGCTTTTTCACCGATTTCAGCGACTTTCGCGGTTAACTCTTTATTACTCTCACCGATTTCAACGACTTTTTCACCGATTTCAGTGACTCTATCGTCTAAATTTTTCGCGCTTTCGTCTATTTTCGCGGTCGTTGCTTTATTACATTGCTTAATTTCCGTATTTATGTCGGCGTTGCTTTGGTCTAATTTCTCGGTTAGACTAACTCTTTGTGCCTCGATCTTAGACTTTAACTCTGCGTTATTCATCTCAGCATTGACTGTTATTTGTTCAAATTTCGCGTTCATGTTAGCGGTCAAATCCGCGCTCATTTTCTCGTTAGCTTGTTTCATTTCCGCGTTCATTTGCTGTATTTGTTTAAGTATTTTATCCATATCCATTTTAAATACACAACAATTTCAAATATAGACAATATCAAATACACAGAATAGTTTCAAATACACAAAATAATTTCACTGCTGTACGGACACCAGTCACAAAACTCTTTGGGGATTGTTCAGTTGGACGCCAGCTGTTTTAAGAGTTAAAACAGCAAAGTTTGTTTTAACGTGTAAATTAAATTTAAATTGAATTTAATTTCTGGCCCCACGTGCAGGGCGACATATGCAACTCTACTTATATGCGTTGTTGTTGTGTCGTGTTGTGCATGAGTACCTACCTGCTGTCCGATCTTGCGGATTCTTCCGACTAGGGCGTGTGGATTTTGGATTTAAAGTTCGCAAGCTAGTAATCTTAAATTTATTGCAACAACACACAAAATAGGTTACTTTAAAGGGGGAGAGTTTTGTGAGACTGGTAGGCTTTATCGTGCAACAATAAAACAATGCAATATGGGGTAATAAAACGTTGTTTGTTACTCCAATAAAACACAAGAATAAAATGGTTATTATATTATCAATTATCTTACAGTCTAAACAATGAATCTATGTGGACTAATGTTTTTCAATTGGTTAATAATTGAAAAGAATCTAAACTCGTTATTTGGCGAGTTAATTACAATTGAAAATTTAATTAATTAATTGATTTAATTTATTTAAATTGCTTTAACTAAATTGAAGTTAAATGTTAATAAAACAAAATATAAAACTGTGAAGTTAATTAGAATAATTTTCAAAAATAAATTATGCGTGACATTCAAGTTCACGTCATTTCATTTCTAGTGATTTGACTTCTGTTATACTGCAGTATGAGCTAATAATTAGATTGTTAGTTAAGATTTGTATAGCGCTTTTATATTGTTTCTATTTTCTTAACTACAGCTTACTAATGACTTAGACTGCTATACAGATTATCACAATGAATTTATTCTTAGTTACTAGAGTCTTTGATTTTTGTATGGCACCTGAATTGTTCAAATTACAATGCTTTTAAATGAAAAATAGAAAACTTGATGTTGAAAAATAAATAAGTTGATTTTGCTTTCCTGTTATTGAAGAGGATGTTAGAGTTGCTCCCAATTGTCCCTCGTTGATTCCGGCCCGGTCGCTAGAGAAAGTAATCTGCTTAGAGCTCCTGGATTCGGTCGTTGAGTTCAGAATTCGGCAACACTCTGCTTCCTTGCTGTTCGTTGTATATTTTAACGTCTACGGCTCTCTGCTGGAACTGGTTTCTGTCCCTCGTCGATTCGCACGTTGCACGTCAGCGTGTGTGTGTGTGTTTCGTTCGAGTGGTAGCTCTGCTCGTCAGCTGTTCACCAATGATTTAGACGGCCTCTCTGCTGTATTCTTGAAGTCTGGTGGATCTCTTGCGTGCTTATGACCACAGCTTGCAGTACGCAATAGGCTTGGTTGATGTAATGAAGAGTATCGGACTTGACGCAATAATTACGAGTAGTACAGTTGATCTGTATTTACTGTGTTCGTAATTGCGTGTGTGTTGACCACGTAGAGTCTTCTGACGGATCTTCACCACTATGGTTACGAGACGATCGAAGAATTACGTCTTCACTTCTCAAGTACTGGCAGAAGAGTGATGGTTCAGCCCGAAAACACCGCGCTGGTCGGGATTTTCGTCAAATGATTTGATTGGCTGACACGCTCTCCCTACTACATAAAATTTGAATTCCCTTGGTCCGTGAGAATGAAGTTAGATTCCCAAAGACGGAGAATTAATATTATTACTAATAATATTATTCCGGCGGAACCAATTTGTCGCTCCGGATTTCCTGTGATTATTTAATTTTGCAATAACTTGGTTGCAAACCAAGTTGTGCGAAATCTAAAATATACAATCTGTTGTAAATTATTATATCTATGACATATTAAAATCTCATTAACGTAGCTCTATTTTTACAGAAGTTATTCAATTAAATTAATTAACTCTTTTATTTGTTAATTATATTGCGTAAAATTTGCACACGTTATTATTAATATTTCGGCAAACATTTTGGCTATCTTGGATTTCGCCTTAATTTATTAGTTTCCGAGATATTAATAATTAACAGTTTGTGTGTTGCCCTTTCCTTCTACAGCGAGCTGATTACATAACGGCCACGTGTGCGTCGCTTTATAAAGCATTATTTTCATCGCTCTACATACAAATTGAGTTTTGGCTATTACAATTTATTCAAATATGCTTTTAGTATGCAGGTGACATATAACCCCAAATAATTAATATTTGGTGCTGTTATATATGCCCCCACCCATTTAAAAAAAAAAATGAATGTAATAATTACAGTTATTTTTTTTCAATCATTACACACGTATTTTGTAATCACTATACTTATTACCTATACATTGGATTACTTATTCTAAAAACACATACATAGGTGTTAATGTTATTCCATTATATACAACTTAACTCTAAATACAGTCTGTCAATAATATTATATTTGCAAATTATTGTGTATCAATGTTTTTAGAACGGGTAGTATCTAACTGCAGCGTTTAAAAGGTTTGTTTGTTTGTCAACAACTGGCACGCGCGCAAAGCAATTTGCTGACGTTTTGTTTACAGCCGTTATCGCCTACGCGTAGCGCTAATTGCTTTGCCCTACTTTTAAACCGTCGGCCGGCAGTTACCGCGTGACGTAACTATTTCCTGCCTGTGCGTTTGTTTCATTGTACACGCTCGTTATTCACCGCGTTATAAAAGCATTATTATTTAATACACAATTTACTACAATTCTTATTAATATTATACAACACAAGTTAATTTATTTTAATTTTAATTATTATAATACGATTACATTATCTTTTAATGTAATATATCGTAACCATTTTTACGAATGGTTTTACAATATTTCGCTAACCACCGCTCATTTTCGTCACCGGATTCGTCGTCCACGTCTTCCCACACTGACTGTGTGGGAACGTCGTCGTCACTTTCCTGTTCCACCGGACGTACAATTGTCGGAGCCCATTGTTGTATTGTGTTAACCGCCAACCACGGTTCCGTACCTTCCGGTTGGAATACTTTGTTAATTGGCGTACAAATTTCTGGAGAAAAATCACTTTTCTTAAATCTAGCATTTTTCTTATTTTATTTCTATACATTTTAGCATGATTTATGGCGCTTCCCCCCTGGAGGCGCCCGTTTCCAAGTTTTTTGGAAACTTACGATTCTTTTTCTTGTCACTAGAGTCTTTATTGCCTTGGGTATCGCTGTCTTGCTCTACTCTATCACTTCTCGCTATTTCAACCGTTTGGATAGCTCTAATCGGGGCCCCATCGTTACCCTTATACTGCCCTTTCGGTCTACCGATATTTGGCTTGCCTTTGTATTCAAAGGTCTTATCTGGGGGTTTCGACGATGTCTGGGGTGGAGTAGAACTTGTACTCGGTCTCTGATCAGGTTGCTGGTGATATTGTTCCCGTGTATTCTGCCCTTCGTTATTTCGGCGAAAATCAGGATTATAACGCCACCCACCAAAATCAAAAACTGTCTCGCTTTGGGACACTAGAATGAGAAGTTCATCGACCGTGCGAATACCCTGCGTAAACACAGCTACTCTAATGTTGTGATTAAAATGATAGGCAAGTTTCGTGACTATGTCAATCTCCGAAAATGCTGGGGTTAAATGCTTCGCGCGTTCGACCTGCTGGATTATATAATTTTCCGCGGTAATACCCATTTTCCTATCAAATCTCCCATACTCCAGTTCATTGCGTAAAAGTCTTTGAGTATGCGAGTTCCAGTACCGGCTTTCAAATTTTTGTTTGAACTCCGCGTATGTGGACACTCTATCGCGTACAATGTTATACAACTTACGCGCCGAATCACGCATCGCGTTAACTACCCACTGTATTTTGTCTTGATCTTCTAGTCTGGAACCAACTCTTGCCGTTTCACTCTCACAGGCTAACAAAAATTCAATAGGGTTTTCGTTATTTTCCCCTGTAAAATACACGCGATTTTTCTCATCGACAGGACCTTGTACTAAAATATTAGGAGCGGGCTTCCTCCGTACCTCCTGTCGTACTTTCAAAATCTCGTCGTTTAACGCTTGTAAGACACTCTCTTTATTAGAGTCTATGTTAGATCGCGTCTCTACAATTGAAGCGTCTAATCTATTTACTTGTCGTTGCGTTTCCGTCGCATCGGCTTGAATCTTTATCTCTAGAGAGTCGACCTTCTTCGCGACCTCTTGCGTTTGTTTCTCACAGCGGCTAATATGGTCCTTGAACCGGCCCTCCATACGTGTTACTTGTTCAATAAACGATTTTTGCATAGTGGTCTCAAAAACCTTAAACCGTTCATTTATTTTGGTATCAACCGTATGTGCTTTTTCACCGATTTCAGCGACTTTCGCGGTTAACTCTTTATTACTCTCACCGATTTCAACGACTTTTTCACCGATTTCAGTGACTCTATCGTCTAAATTTTTCGCGCTTTCGTCTATTTTCGCGGTCGTTGCTTTATTACATTGCTTAATTTCCGTATTTATGTCGGCGTTGCTTTGGTCTAATTTCTCGGTTAGACTAACTCTTTGTGCCTCGATCTTAGACTTTAACTCTGCGTTATTCATCTCAGCATTGACTGTTATTTGTTCAAATTTCGCGTTCATGTTAGCGGTCAAATCCGCGCTCATTTTCTCGTTAGCTTGTTTCATTTCCGCGTTCATTTGCTGTATTTGTTTAAGTATTTTATCCATATCCATTTTAAATACACAACAATTTCAAATATAGACAATATCAAATACACAGAATAGTTTCAAATACACAAAATAATTTCACTGCTGTACGGACACCAGTCACAAAACTCTTTGGGGATTGTTCAGTTGGACGCCAGCTGTTTTAAGAGTTAAAACAGCAAAGTTTGTTTTAACGTGTAAATTAAATTTAAATTGAATTTAATTTCTGGCCCCACGTGCAGGGCGACATATGCAACTCTACTTATATGCGTTGTTGTTGTGTCGTGTTGTGCATGAGTACCTACCTGCTGTCCGATCTTGCGGATTCTTCCGACTAGGGCGTGTGGATTTTGGATTTAAAGTTCGCAAGCTAGTAATCTTAAATTTATTGCAACAACACACAAAATAGGTTACTTTAAAGGGGGAGAGTTTTGTGAGACTGGTAGGCTTTATCGTGCAACAATAAAACAATGCAATATGGGGTAATAAAACGTTGTTTGTTACTCCAATAAAACACAAGAATAAAATGGTTATTATATTATCAATTATCTTACAGTCTAAACAATGAATCTATGTGGACTAATGTTTTTCAATTGGTTAATAATTGAAAAGAATCTAAACTCGTTATTTGGCGAGTTAATTACAATTGAAAATTTAATTAATTAATTGATTTAATTTATTTAAATTGCTTTAACTAAATTGAAGTTAAATGTTAATAAAACAAAATATAAAACTGTGAAGTTAATTAGAATAATTTTCAAAAATAAATTATGCGTGACATTCAAGTTCACGTCATTTCATTTCTAGTGATTTGACTTCTGTTATACTGCAGTATGAGCTAATAATTAGATTGTTAGTTAAGATTTGTATAGCGCTTTTATATTGTTTCTATTTTCTTAACTACAGCTTACTAATGACTTAGACTGCTATACAGATTATCACAATGAATTTATTCTTAGTTACTAGAGTCTTTGATTTTTGTATGGCACCTGAATTGTTCAAATTACAATGCTTTTAAATGAAAAATAGAAAACTTGATGTTGAAAAATAAATAAGTTGATTTTGCTTTCCTGTTATTGAAGAGGATGTTAGAGTTGCTCCCAATTGTCCCTCGTTGATTCCGGCCCGGTCGCTAGAGAAAGTAATCTGCTTAGAGCTCCTGGATTCGGTCGTTGAGTTCAGAATTCGGCAACACTCTGCTTCCTTGCTGTTCGTTGTATATTTTAACGTCTACGGCTCTCTGCTGGAACTGGTTTCTGTCCCTCGTCGATTCGCACGTTGCACGTCAGCGTGTGTGTGTGTGTGTTTCGTTCGAGTGGTAGCTCTGCTCGTCAGCTGTTCACCAATGATTTAGACGGCCTCTCTGCTGTATTCTTGAAGTCTGGTGGATCTCTTGCGTGCTTATGACCACAGCTTGCAGTACGCAATAGGCTTGGTTGATGTAATGAAGAGTATCGGACTTGACGCAATAATTACGAGTAGTACAGTTGATCTGTATTTACTGTGTTCGTAATTGCGTGTGTGTTGACCACGTAGAGTCTTCTGACGGATCTTCACCACTATGGTTACGAGACGATCGAAGAATTACGTCTTCACTTCTCAAGTACTGGCAGAAGAGTGATGGTTCAGCCCGAAAACACCGCGCTGGTCGGGATTTTCGTCAAATGATTTGATTGGCTGACACGCTCTCCCTACTACATAAAATTTGAATTCCCTTGGTCCGTGAGAATGAAGTTAGATTCCCAAAGACGGAGAATTAATATTATTACTAATAATATTATTCCGGCGGAACCAATTTGTCGCTCCGGATTTCCTGTGATTATTTAATTTTGCAATAACTTGGTTGCAAACCAAGTTGTGCGAAATCTAAAATATACAATCTGTTGTAAATTATTATATCTATGACATATTAAAATCTCATTAACGTAGCTCTATTTTTACAGAAGTTATTCAATTAAATTAATTAACTCTTTTATTTGTTAATTATATTGCGTAAAATTTGCACACGTTATTATTAATATTTCGGCAAACATTTTGGCTATCTTGGATTTCGCCTTAATTTATTAGTTTCCGAGATATTAATAATTAACAGTTTGTGTGTTGCCCTTTCCTTCTACAGCGAGCTGATTACATAACGGCCACGTGTGCGTCGCTTTATAAAGCATTATTTTCATCGCTCTACATACAAATTGAGTTTTGGCTATTACAATTTATTCAAATATGCTTTTAGTATGCAGGTGACATATAACCCCAAATAATTAATATTTGGTGCTGTTATATATGCCCCCACCCATTTAAAAAAAAAAATGAATGTAATAATTACAGTTATTTTTTTTCAATCATTACACACGTATTTTGTAATCACTATACTTATTACCTATACATTGGATTACTTATTCTAAAAACACATACATAGGTGTTAATGTTATTCCATTATATACAACTTAACTCTAAATACAGTCTGTCAATAATATTATATTTGCAAATTATTGTGTATCAATGTTTTTAGAACGGGTAGTATCTAACTGCAGCGTTTAAAAGGTTTGTTTGTTTGTCAACAACTGGCACGCGCGCAAAGCAATTTGCTGACGTTTTGTTTACAGCCGTTATCGCCTACGCGTAGCACTAATTGCTTTGCCCTACTTTTAAACCGTCGGCCGGCAGTTACCGCGTGACGTAACTATTTCCTGCCTGTGCGTTTGTTTCATTGTACACGCTCGTTATTCACCGCGTTATAAAAGCATTATTATTTAATACACAATTTACTACAATTCTTATTAATATTATACAACACAAGTTAATTTATTTTAATTTTAATTATTATAATACGATTACATTATCTTTTAATGTAATATATCGTAACCATTTTTACGAATGGTTTTACAATATTTCGCTAACCACCGCTCATTTTCGTCACCGGATTCGTCGTCCACGTCTTCCCACACTGACTGTGTGGGAACGTCGTCGTCACTTTCCTGTTCCACCGGACGTACAATTGTCGGAGCCCATTGTTGTATTGTGTTAACCGCCAACCACGGTTCCGTACCTTCCGGTTGGAATACTTTGTTAATTGGCGTACAAATTTCTGGAGAAAAATCACTTTTCTTAAATCTAGCATTTTTCTTATTTTATTTCTATACATTTTAGCATGATTTATGGCGCTTCCCCCCTGGAGGCGCCCGTTTCCAAGTTTTTTGGAAACTTACGATTCTTTTTCTTGTCACTAGAGTCTTTATTGCCTTGGGTATCGCTGTCTTGCTCTACTCTATCACTTCTCGCTATTTCAACCGTTTGGATAGCTCTAATCGGGGCCCCATCGTTACCCTTATACTGCCCTTTCGGTCTACCGATATTTGGCTTGCCTTTGTATTCAAAGGTCTTATCTGGGGGTTTCGACGATGTCTGGGGTGGAGTAGAACTTGTACTCGGTCTCTGATCAGGTTGCTGGTGATATTGTTCCCGTGTATTCTGCCCTTCGTTATTTCGGCGAAAATCAGGATTATAACGCCACCCACCAAAATCAAAAACTGTCTCGCTTTGGGACACTAGAATGAGAAGTTCATCGACCGTGCGAATACCCTGCGTAAACACAGCTACTCTAATGTTGTGATTAAAATGATAGGCAAGTTTCGTGACTATGTCAATCTCCGAAAATGCTGGGGTTAAATGCTTCGCGCGTTCGACCTGCTGGATTATATAATTTTCCGCGGTAATACCCATTTTCCTATCAAATCTCCCATACTCCAGTTCATTGCGTAAAAGTCTTTGAGTATGCGAGTTCCAGTACCGGCTTTCAAATTTTTGTTTGAACTCCGCGTATGTGGACACTCTATCGCGTACAATGTTATACAACTTACGCGCCGAATCACGCATCGCGTTAACTACCCACTGTATTTTGTCTTGATCTTCTAGTCTGGAACCAACTCTTGCCGTTTCACTCTCACAGGCTAACAAAAATTCAATAGGGTTTTCGTTATTTTCCCCTGTAAAATACACGCGATTTTTCTCATCGACAGGACCTTGTACTAAAATATTAGGAGCGGGCTTCCTCCGTACCTCCTGTCGTACTTTCAAAATCTCGTCGTTTAACGCTTGTAAGACACTCTCTTTATTAGAGTCTATGTTAGATCGCGTCTCTACAATTGAAGCGTCTAATCTATTTACTTGTCGTTGCGTTTCCGTCGCATCGGCTTGAATCTTTATCTCTAGAGAGTCGACCTTCTTCGCGACCTCTTGCGTTTGTTTCTCACAGCGGCTAATATGGTCCTTGAACCGGCCCTCCATACGTGTTACTTGTTCAATAAACGATTTTTGCATAGTGGTCTCAAAAACCTTAAACCGTTCATTTATTTTGGTATCAACCGTATGTGCTTTTTCACCGATTTCAGCGACTTTCGCGGTTAACTCTTTATTACTCTCACCGATTTCAACGACTTTTTCACCGATTTCAGTGACTCTATCGTCTAAATTTTTCGCGCTTTCGTCTATTTTCGCGGTCGTTGCTTTATTACATTGCTTAATTTCCGTATTTATGTCGGCGTTGCTTTGGTCTAATTTCTCGGTTAGACTAACTCTTTGTGCCTCGATCTTAGACTTTAACTCTGCGTTATTCATCTCAGCATTGACTGTTATTTGTTCAAATTTCGCGTTCATGTTAGCGGTCAAATCCGCGCTCATTTTCTCGTTAGCTTGTTTCATTTCCGCGTTCATTTGCTGTATTTGTTTAAGTATTTTATCCATATCCATTTTAAATACACAACAATTTCAAATATAGACAATATCAAATACACAGAATAGTTTCAAATACACAAAATAATTTCACTGCTGTACGGACACCAGTCACAAAACTCTTTGGGGATTGTTCAGTTGGACGCCAGCTGTTTTAAGAGTTAAAACAGCAAAGTTTGTTTTAACGTGTAAATTAAATTTAAATTGAATTTAATTTCTGGCCCCACGTGCAGGGCGACATATGCAACTCTACTTATATGCGTTGTTGTTGTGTCGTGTTGTGCATGAGTACCTACCTGCTGTCCGATCTTGCGGATTCTTCCGACTAGGGCGTGTGGATTTTGGATTTAAAGTTCGCAAGCTAGTAATCTTAAATTTATTGCAACAACACACAAAATAGGTTACTTTAAAGGGGGAGAGTTTTGTGAGACTGGTAGGCTTTATCGTGCAACAATAAAACAATGCAATATGGGGTAATAAAACGTTGTTTGTTACTCCAATAAAACACAAGAATAAAATGGTTATTATATTATCAATTATCTTACAGTCTAAACAATGAATCTATGTGGACTAATGTTTTTCAATTGGTTAATAATTGAAAAGAATCTAAACTCGTTATTTGGCGAGTTAATTACAATTGAAAATTTAATTAATTAATTGATTTAATTTATTTAAATTGCTTTAACTAAATTGAAGTTAAATGTTAATAAAACAAAATATAAAACTGTGAAGTTAATTAGAATAATTTTCAAAAATAAATTATGCGTGACATTCAAGTTCACGTCATTTCATTTCTAGTGATTTGACTTCTGTTATACTGCAGTATGAGCTAATAATTAGATTGTTAGTTAAGATTTGTATAGCGCTTTTATATTGTTTCTATTTTCTTAACTACAGCTTACTAATGACTTAGACTGCTATACAGATTATCACAATGAATTTATTCTTAGTTACTAGAGTCTTTGATTTTTGTATGGCACCTGAATTGTTCAAATTACAATGCTTTTAAATGAAAAATAGAAAACTTGATGTTGAAAAATAAATAAGTTGATTTTGCTTTCCTGTTATTGAAGAGGATGTTAGAGTTGCTCCCAATTGTCCCTCGTTGATTCCGGCCCGGTCGCTAGAGAAAGTAATCTGCTTAGAGCTCCTGGATTCGGTCGTTGAGTTCAGAATTCGGCAACACTCTGCTTCCTTGCTGTTCGTTGTATATTTTAACGTCTACGGCTCTCTGCTGGAACTGGTTTCTGTCCCTCGTCGATTCGCACGTTGCACGTCAGCGTGTGTGTGTGTGTGTTTCGTTCGAGTGGTAGCTCTGCTCGTCAGCTGTTCACCAATGATTTAGACGGCCTCTCTGCTGTATTCTTGAAGTCTGGTGGATCTCTTGCGTGCTTATGACCACAGCTTGCAGTACGCAATAGGCTTGGTTGATGTAATGAAGAGTATCGGACTTGACGCAATAATTACGAGTAGTACAGTTGATCTGTATTTACTGTGTTCGTAATTGCGTGTGTGTTGACCACGTAGAGTCTTCTGACGGATCTTCACCACTATGGTTACGAGACGATCGAAGAATTACGTCTTCACTTCTCAAGTACTGGCAGAAGAGTGATGGTTCAGCCCGAAAACACCGCGCTGGTCGGGATTTTCGTCAAATGATTTGATTGGCTGACACGCTCTCCCTACTACATAAAATTTGAATTCCCTTGGTCCGTGAGAATGAAGTTAGATTCCCAAAGACGGAGAATTAATATTATTACTAATAATATTATTCCGGCGGAACCAATTTGTCGCTCCGGATTTCCTGTGATTATTTAATTTTGCAATAACTTGGTTGCAAACCAAGTTGTGCGAAATCTAAAATATACAATCTGTTGTAAATTATTATATCTATGACATATTAAAATCTCATTAACGTAGCTCTATTTTTACAGAAGTTATTCAATTAAATTAATTAACTCTTTTATTTGTTAATTATATTGCGTAAAATTTGCACACGTTATTATTAATATTTCGGCAAACATTTTGGCTATCTTGGATTTCGCCTTAATTTATTAGTTTCCGAGATATTAATAATTAACAGTTTGTGTGTTGCCCTTTCCTTCTACAGCGAGCTGATTACATAACGGCCACGTGTGCGTCGCTTTATAAAGCATTATTTTCATCGCTCTACATACAAATTGAGTTTTGGCTATTACAATTTATTCAAATATGCTTTTAGTATGCAGGTGACATATAACCCCAAATAATTAATATTTGGTGCTGTTATATATGCCCCCACCCATTTAAAAAAAAAAATGAATGTAATAATTACAGTTATTTTTTTTCAATCATTACACACGTATTTTGTAATCACTATACTTATTACCTATACATTGGATTACTTATTCTAAAAACACATACATAGGTGTTAATGTTATTCCATTATATACAACTTAACTCTAAATACAGTCTGTCAATAATATTATATTTGCAAATTATTGTGTATCAATGTTTTTAGAACGGGTAGTATCTAACTGCAGCGTTTAAAAGGTTTGTTTGTTTGTCAACAACTGGCACGCGCGCAAAGCAATTTGCTGACGTTTTGTTTACAGCCGTTATCGCCTACGCGTAGCACTAATTGCTTTGCCCTACTTTTAAACCGTCGGCCGGCAGTTACCGCGTGACGTAACTATTTCCTGCCTGTGCGTTTGTTTCATTGTACACGCTCGTTATTCACCGCGTTATAAAAGCATTATTATTTAATACACAATTTACTACAATTCTTATTAATATTATACAACACAAGTTAATTTATTTTAATTTTAATTATTATAATACGATTACATTATCTTTTAATGTAATATATCGTAACCATTTTTACGAATGGTTTTACAATATTTCGCTAACCACCGCTCATTTTCGTCACCGGATTCGTCGTCCACGTCTTCCCACACTGACTGTGTGGGAACGTCGTCGTCACTTTCCTGTTCCACCGGACGTACAATTGTCGGAGCCCATTGTTGTATTGTGTTAACCGCCAACCACGGTTCCGTACCTTCCGGTTGGAATACTTTGTTAATTGGCGTACAAATTTCTGGAGAAAAATCACTTTTCTTAAATCTAGCATTTTTCTTATTTTATTTCTATACATTTTAGCATGATTTATGGCGCTTCCCCCCTGGAGGCGCCCGTTTCCAAGTTTTTTGGAAACTTACGATTCTTTTTCTTGTCACTAGAGTCTTTATTGCCTTGGGTATCGCTGTCTTGCTCTACTCTATCACTTCTCGCTATTTCAACCGTTTGGATAGCTCTAATCGGGGCCCCATCGTTACCCTTATACTGCCCTTTCGGTCTACCGATATTTGGCTTGCCTTTGTATTCAAAGGTCTTATCTGGGGGTTTCGACGATGTCTGGGGTGGAGTAGAACTTGTACTCGGTCTCTGATCAGGTTGCTGGTGATATTGTTCCCGTGTATTCTGCCCTTCGTTATTTCGGCGAAAATCAGGATTATAACGCCACCCACCAAAATCAAAAACTGTCTCGCTTTGGGACACTAGAATGAGAAGTTCATCGACCGTGCGAATACCCTGCGTAAACACAGCTACTCTAATGTTGTGATTAAAATGATAGGCAAGTTTCGTGACTATGTCAATCTCCGAAAATGCTGGGGTTAAATGCTTCGCGCGTTCGACCTGCTGGATTATATAATTTTCCGCGGTAATACCCATTTTCCTATCAAATCTCCCATACTCCAGTTCATTGCGTAAAAGTCTTTGAGTATGCGAGTTCCAGTACCGGCTTTCAAATTTTTGTTTGAACTCCGCGTATGTGGACACTCTATCGCGTACAATGTTATACAACTTACGCGCCGAATCACGCATCGCGTTAACTACCCACTGTATTTTGTCTTGATCTTCTAGTCTGGAACCAACTCTTGCCGTTTCACTCTCACAGGCTAACAAAAATTCAATAGGGTTTTCGTTATTTTCCCCTGTAAAATACACGCGATTTTTCTCATCGACAGGACCTTGTACTAAAATATTAGGAGCGGGCTTCCTCCGTACCTCCTGTCGTACTTTCAAAATCTCGTCGTTTAACGCTTGTAAGACACTCTCTTTATTAGAGTCTATGTTAGATCGCGTCTCTACAATTGAAGCGTCTAATCTATTTACTTGTCGTTGCGTTTCCGTCGCATCGGCTTGAATCTTTATCTCTAGAGAGTCGACCTTCTTCGCGACCTCTTGCGTTTGTTTCTCACAGCGGCTAATATGGTCCTTGAACCGGCCCTCCATACGTGTTACTTGTTCAATAAACGATTTTTGCATAGTGGTCTCAAAAACCTTAAACCGTTCATTTATTTTGGTATCAACCGTATGTGCTTTTTCACCGATTTCAGCGACTTTCGCGGTTAACTCTTTATTACTCTCACCGATTTCAACGACTTTTTCACCGATTTCAGTGACTCTATCGTCTAAATTTTTCGCGCTTTCGTCTATTTTCGCGGTCGTTGCTTTATTACATTGCTTAATTTCCGTATTTATGTCGGCGTTGCTTTGGTCTAATTTCTCGGTTAGACTAACTCTTTGTGCCTCGATCTTAGACTTTAACTCTGCGTTATTCATCTCAGCATTGACTGTTATTTGTTCAAATTTCGCGTTCATGTTAGCGGTCAAATCCGCGCTCATTTTCTCGTTAGCTTGTTTCATTTCCGCGTTCATTTGCTGTATTTGTTTAAGTATTTTATCCATATCCATTTTAAATACACAACAATTTCAAATATAGACAATATCAAATACACAGAATAGTTTCAAATACACAAAATAATTTCACTGCTGTACGGACACCAGTCACAAAACTCTTTGGGGATTGTTCAGTTGGACGCCAGCTGTTTTAAGAGTTAAAACAGCAAAGTTTGTTTTAACGTGTAAATTAAATTTAAATTGAATTTAATTTCTGGCCCCACGTGCAGGGCGACATATGCAACTCTACTTATATGCGTTGTTGTTGTGTCGTGTTGTGCATGAGTACCTACCTGCTGTCCGATCTTGCGGATTCTTCCGACTAGGGCGTGTGGATTTTGGATTTAAAGTTCGCAAGCTAGTAATCTTAAATTTATTGCAACAACACACAAAATAGGTTACTTTAAAGGGGGAGAGTTTTGTGAGACTGGTAGGCTTTATCGTGCAACAATAAAACAATGCAATATGGGGTAATAAAACGTTGTTTGTTACTCCAATAAAACACAAGAATAAAATGGTTATTATATTATCAATTATCTTACAGTCTAAACAATGAATCTATGTGGACTAATGTTTTTCAATTGGTTAATAATTGAAAAGAATCTAAACTCGTTATTTGGCGAGTTAATTACAATTGAAAATTTAATTAATTAATTGATTTAATTTATTTAAATTGCTTTAACTAAATTGAAGTTAAATGTTAATAAAACAAAATATAAAACTGTGAAGTTAATTAGAATAATTTTCAAAAATAAATTATGCGTGACATTCAAGTTCACGTCATTTCATTTCTAGTGATTTGACTTCTGTTATACTGCAGTATGAGCTAATAATTAGATTGTTAGTTAAGATTTGTATAGCGCTTTTATATTGTTTCTATTTTCTTAACTACAGCTTACTAATGACTTAGACTGCTATACAGATTATCACAATGAATTTATTCTTAGTTACTAGAGTCTTTGATTTTTGTATGGCACCTGAATTGTTCAAATTACAATGCTTTTAAATGAAAAATAGAAAACTTGATGTTGAAAAATAAATAAGTTGATTTTGCTTTCCTGTTATTGAAGAGGATGTTAGAGTTGCTCCCAATTGTCCCTCGTTGATTCCGGCCCGGTCGCTAGAGAAAGTAATCTGCTTAGAGCTCCTGGATTCGGTCGTTGAGTTCAGAATTCGGCAACACTCTGCTTCCTTGCTGTTCGTTGTATATTTTAACGTCTACGGCTCTCTGCTGGAACTGGTTTCTGTCCCTCGTCGATTCGCACGTTGCACGTCAGCGTGTGTGTGTGTGTGTTTCGTTCGAGTGGTAGCTCTGCTCGTCAGCTGTTCACCAATGATTTAGACGGCCTCTCTGCTGTATTCTTGAAGTCTGGTGGATCTCTTGCGTGCTTATGACCACAGCTTGCAGTACGCAATAGGCTTGGTTGATGTAATGAAGAGTATCGGACTTGACGCAATAATTACGAGTAGTACAGTTGATCTGTATTTACTGTGTTCGTAATTGCGTGTGTGTTGACCACGTAGAGTCTTCTGACGGATCTTCACCACTATGGTTACGAGACGATCGAAGAATTACGTCTTCACTTCTCAAGTACTGGCAGAAGAGTGATGGTTCAGCCCGAAAACACCGCGCTGGTCGGGATTTTCGTCAAATGATTTGATTGGCTGACACGCTCTCCCTACTACATAAAATTTGAATTCCCTTGGTCCGTGAGAATGAAGTTAGATTCCCAAAGACGGAGAATTAATATTATTACTAATAATATTATTCCGGCGGAACCAATTTGTCGCTCCGGATTTCCTGTGATTATTTAATTTTGCAATAACTTGGTTGCAAACCAAGTTGTGCGAAATCTAAAATATACAATCTGTTGTAAATTATTATATCTATGACATATTAAAATCTCATTAACGTAGCTCTATTTTTACAGAAGTTATTCAATTAAATTAATTAACTCTTTTATTTGTTAATTATATTGCGTAAAATTTGCACACGTTATTATTAATATTTCGGCAAACATTTTGGCTATCTTGGATTTCGCCTTAATTTATTAGTTTCCGAGATATTAATAATTAACAGTTTGTGTGTTGCCCTTTCCTTCTACAGCGAGCTGATTACATAACGGCCACGTGTGCGTCGCTTTATAAAGCATTATTTTCATCGCTCTACATACAAATTGAGTTTTGGCTATTACAATTTATTCAAATATGCTTTTAGTATGCAGGTGACATATAACCCCAAATAATTAATATTTGGTGCTGTTATATATGCCCCCACCCATTTAAAAAAAAAAATGAATGTAATAATTACAGTTATTTTTTTTCAATCATTACACACGTATTTTGTAATCACTATACTTATTACCTATACATTGGATTACTTATTCTAAAAACACATACATAGGTGTTAATGTTATTCCATTATATACAACTTAACTCTAAATACAGTCTGTCAATAATATTATATTTGCAAATTATTGTGTATCAATGTTTTTAGAACGGGTAGTATCTAACTGCAGCGTTTAAAAGGTTTGTTTGTTTGTCAACAACTGGCACGCGCGCAAAGCAATTTGCTGACGTTTTGTTTACAGCCGTTATCGCCTACGCGTAGCACTAATTGCTTTGCCCTACTTTTAAACCGTCGGCCGGCAGTTACCGCGTGACGTAACTATTTCCTGCCTGTGCGTTTGTTTCATTGTACACGCTCGTTATTCACCGCGTTATAAAAGCATTATTATTTAATACACAATTTACTACAATTCTTATTAATATTATACAACACAAGTTAATTTATTTTAATTTTAATTATTATAATACGATTACATTATCTTTTAATGTAATATATCGTAACCATTTTTACGAATGGTTTTACAATATTTCGCTAACCACCGCTCATTTTCGTCACCGGATTCGTCGTCCACGTCTTCCCACACTGACTGTGTGGGAACGTCGTCGTCACTTTCCTGTTCCACCGGACGTACAATTGTCGGAGCCCATTGTTGTATTGTGTTAACCGCCAACCACGGTTCCGTACCTTCCGGTTGGAATACTTTGTTAATTGGCGTACAAATTTCTGGAGAAAAATCACTTTTCTTAAATCTAGCATTTTTCTTATTTTATTTCTATACATTTTAGCATGATTTATGGCGCTTCCCCCCTGGAGGCGCCCGTTTCCAAGTTTTTTGGAAACTTACGATTCTTTTTCTTGTCACTAGAGTCTTTATTGCCTTGGGTATCGCTGTCTTGCTCTACTCTATCACTTCTCGCTATTTCAACCGTTTGGATAGCTCTAATCGGGGCCCCATCGTTACCCTTATACTGCCCTTTCGGTCTACCGATATTTGGCTTGCCTTTGTATTCAAAGGTCTTATCTGGGGGTTTCGACGATGTCTGGGGTGGAGTAGAACTTGTACTCGGTCTCTGATCAGGTTGCTGGTGATATTGTTCCCGTGTATTCTGCCCTTCGTTATTTCGGCGAAAATCAGGATTATAACGCCACCCACCAAAATCAAAAACTGTCTCGCTTTGGGACACTAGAATGAGAAGTTCATCGACCGTGCGAATACCCTGCGTAAACACAGCTACTCTAATGTTGTGATTAAAATGATAGGCAAGTTTCGTGACTATGTCAATCTCCGAAAATGCTGGGGTTAAATGCTTCGCGCGTTCGACCTGCTGGATTATATAATTTTCCGCGGTAATACCCATTTTCCTATCAAATCTCCCATACTCCAGTTCATTGCGTAAAAGTCTTTGAGTATGCGAGTTCCAGTACCGGCTTTCAAATTTTTGTTTGAACTCCGCGTATGTGGACACTCTATCGCGTACAATGTTATACAACTTACGCGCCGAATCACGCATCGCGTTAACTACCCACTGTATTTTGTCTTGATCTTCTAGTCTGGAACCAACTCTTGCCGTTTCACTCTCACAGGCTAACAAAAATTCAATAGGGTTTTCGTTATTTTCCCCTGTAAAATACACGCGATTTTTCTCATCGACAGGACCTTGTACTAAAATATTAGGAGCGGGCTTCCTCCGTACCTCCTGTCGTACTTTCAAAATCTCGTCGTTTAACGCTTGTAAGACACTCTCTTTATTAGAGTCTATGTTAGATCGCGTCTCTACAATTGAAGCGTCTAATCTATTTACTTGTCGTTGCGTTTCCGTCGCATCGGCTTGAATCTTTATCTCTAGAGAGTCGACCTTCTTCGCGACCTCTTGCGTTTGTTTCTCACAGCGGCTAATATGGTCCTTGAACCGGCCCTCCATACGTGTTACTTGTTCAATAAACGATTTTTGCATAGTGGTCTCAAAAACCTTAAACCGTTCATTTATTTTGGTATCAACCGTATGTGCTTTTTCACCGATTTCAGCGACTTTCGCGGTTAACTCTTTATTACTCTCACCGATTTCAACGACTTTTTCACCGATTTCAGTGACTCTATCGTCTAAATTTTTCGCGCTTTCGTCTATTTTCGCGGTCGTTGCTTTATTACATTGCTTAATTTCCGTATTTATGTCGGCGTTGCTTTGGTCTAATTTCTCGGTTAGACTAACTCTTTGTGCCTCGATCTTAGACTTTAACTCTGCGTTATTCATCTCAGCATTGGCTGTTATTTGTTCAAATTTCGCGTTCATGTTAGCGGTCAAATCCGCGCTCATTTTCTCGTTAGCTTGTTTCATTTCCGCGTTCATTTGCTGTATTTGTTTAAGTATTTTATCCATATCCATTTTAAATACACAACAATTTCAAATATAGACAATATCAAATACACAGAATAGTTTCAAATACACAAAATAATTTCACTGCTGTACGGACACCAGTCACAAAACTCTTTGGGGATTGTTCAGTTGGACGCCAGCTGTTTTAAGAGTTAAAACAGCAAAGTTTGTTTTAACGTGTAAATTAAATTTAAATTGAATTTAATTTCTGGCCCCACGTGCAGGGCGACATATGCAACTCTACTTATATGCGTTGTTGTTGTGTCGTGTTGTGCATGAGTACCTACCTGCTGTCCGATCTTGCGGATTCTTCCGACTAGGGCGTGTGGATTTTGGATTTAAAGTTCGCAAGCTAGTAATCTTAAATTTATTGCAACAACACACAAAATAGGTTACTTTAAAGGGGGAGAGTTTTGTGAGACTGGTAGGCTTTATCGTGCAACAATAAAACAATGCAATATGGGGTAATAAAACGTTGTTTGTTACTCCAATAAAACACAAGAATAAAATGGTTATTATATTATCAATTATCTTACAGTCTAAACAATGAATCTATGTGGACTAATGTTTTTCAATTGGTTAATAATTGAAAAGAAACTAAACTCGTTATTTGGCGAGTTAATTACAATTAAAAATTTAATTAATTAATTGATTTAATTTATTTAAATTGCTTTAACTAAATTGAAGTTAAATGTTAATAAAACAAAATATAAAACTCTGAAGTTAATTAGAATAATTTTCAAAAATAAATTATGCGTGACATTCAAATTCACGTCATTTCATTTCTAGTGATTTGACTTCTGTTATACTGCAGTATGAGTTAATAATTAGATTGTTAGTTAAGATTTGTATAGCGCTTTTATATTGTTTCTATTTTCTTAACTACAGCTTACTAATGACTTAGACTGCTATACAGATTATCAGAATGAATTTATTCTTAGTTACTAGAGTCTTTGATTTTTGTATGGCACCTGAATTGTTCAAATTACAATGCTTTTAAATGAAAAATAGAAAAACTTGATGTTGAAAAATAAATAAGTTGATTTTGCTTTCCTGTTATTGAAGAGGATGTTAGAGTTGCTCCCAATTGTCCCTCGTTGATTCCGGCCCGGTCGCTAGAGAAAGTAATCTGCTTAGAGCTCCTGGATTCGGTCGTTGAGTTCAGAATTCGGCAACACTCTGCTTCCTTGCTGTTCGTTGTATATTTTAACGTCTACGGCTCTCTGCTGGAACTGGTTTCTGTCCCTCGTCGATTCGCACGTTGCACGTCAGCGTGTGTGTGTGTGTGTTTCGTTCGAGTGGTAGCTCTGCTCGTCAGCTGTTCACCAATAATTTAGACGGCCTCTCTGCTGTATTCTTGAAGTCTGGTGGATCTCTTGCGTGCTTATGACCACAGCTTGCAGTACACAATAGGCTTGGTTGATGTAATGAAGAGTATCTGACTTGACGCAATAATTACGAGTAGTACAGTTGATCTGTATTTACTGTGTTCGTAATTGCGTGTGTGTTGACCACGTAGAGTCTTCTGACGGATCTTCACCACTATGGTTACGAGACGATCGAAGAATTACGTCTTCACTTCTCAAGTACTGGCAGAAGAGTGATGGTTCAGCCCAAAAACACCGCGCTGGTCGGGATTTTCGTCAAATGATTTGATTGGCTGACAAGCTCTCCCTACTACATAAAATTTGAATTCCCTTGGTCCGTGAGAATGAAGTTAGATTCCCACAGACGGAGAATTAATATTATTACTAATATTATTATTTCGGCGGAACCAATTTGTCGCTCCGGATTTCCTGTGATTATTTAATTTTACAATAACTTGTTGCAAACCAAGATGTGCGAAATCTAAAATATACAATCTGTTGGAAATTATTATATCTATGACATACTAAAATCTCATTAACGTAGCTCTATTTTTACAGAAGTTATTCAATTAAATTAATTAACTCTTTTATTTGTTAATTATATTGCGTAAAATTTGCACACGTTATTATTAATATTTCGGCAAACATTTTGGCTATCTTGGATTTCGCCTTAATTTATTAGTTTCCGAGTTATTAATAATTAACAGTTTGGGTGTGGCCCTTTCCTTCTACAGCGAGCTGATTACATAACGGCCACGTGTGCGTCGCTTTATAAAGCATTATTTTCATCGCTCTACATACAAATGGAGTTTTGGCTATTACAATTTATTCAAATATGCTTTTAGTATGCAGGTGACATATAACCCCAAATAATTAATATTTGGTGCTGTTATATATGCCCCCACCCATTTAAAAAAAAAATGAATGTAATAATTACAGTTATTTTTTTCAATCGTTACACACGTATTTTGTAATCACTATACTTATTACCTATACATTGGATTACTTATTTTAAAAACACATACATAGGTGTTAATGTTATTCCATTATATACAACTTAACTCTAAATACAGTCTGTCAATAATATTATATTTGCAAATTATTGTGTATCAATGTTTTTAGAACGGGTAGTATCTAACTGCAGCGTTTAAAAGGTTTGTTTGTTTGTCAACAACTGGCACGCGCGCAAAGCAATTTGCTGACGTTTTGTTTACAGCCGTTATCGCCTACGCGTAGCACTAATTGCTTTGCCCTACTTTTAAACCGTCGGCCGGCAGTTACCGCGTGACGTAACTATTTCCTGCCTGTGCGTTTGTTTCATTGTACACGCTCGTTATTCACCGCGTTATAAAAGCATTATTATTTAATACACAATTTACTACAATTCTTATTAATATTATACAACACAAGTTAATTTATTTTAATTTTAATTATTATAATACAATTACATTATCTTTTAATGTAATATATCGTAACCATTTTTACGAATGGTTTTACAATATTTCGCTAACCACCGCTCATTTTCGTCACCGGATTCGTCGTCCACGTCTTCCCACACTGACTGTGTGGGAACGTCGTCGTCACTTTCCTGTTCCACCGGACGTACAATTGTCGGAGCCCATTGTTGTATTGTGTTAACCGCCAACCACGGTTCCGTACCTTCCGGTTGGAATACTTTGTTAATTGGCGTACAAATTTCTGGAGAAAAATCACTTTTCTTAAATCTAGCATTTTTCTTATTTTATTTCTATACATTTTAGCATGATTTATGGCGCTACTCCCCTGGAGGCGCCCGTTTCCAAGTTTTTTGGAAACTTACGATTCTTTTTCTTGTCACTAGAGTCTTTATTGCCTTGGGTATCGCTGTCTTGCTCTACTCTATCACTTCTCGCTATTTCAACCGTTTGGATAGCTCTAATCGGGGCCCCATCGTTACCCTTATACTGCCCTTTCGGTCTACCGATATTTGGCTTGCCTTTGTATTCAAAGGTCTTATCTGGGGGTTTCGACGATGTCTGGGGTGGAGTAGAACTTGTACTCGGTCTCTGATCAGGTTGCTGGTGATATTGTTCCCGTATATTCTGCCCTTCGTTATTTCGGCGAAAATCAGGATTATAACGCCACCCACCAAAATCAAAAACTATCTCGCTTTGGGACACTAGAATGAGGAGTTCATCGACCGTGCGAATACCCTGCGTAAACACAGCTACTCTAATGTTGTGATTAAAATGATAGGCAAGTTTCGTGACTATGTCAATCTCCGAAAATGCTGGGGTTAAATGCTTCGCGCGTTCGACCTGCTGGATTATATAATTTTCCGCGGTAATACCCATTTTCCTATCAAATCTCCCATACTCCAGTTCATTGCGTAAAAGTCTTTGAGTATGCGAGTTCCAGTACCGGCTTTCAAATTTTTGTTTGAACTCCGCGTATGTGGACACTCTATCGCGTACAATGTTATACAACTTACGCGCCGAATCACGCATCGCGTTAACTACCCACTGTATTTTGTCTTGTTCTTCTAGTCTGGAACCAACTCTTGCCGTTTCACTCTCACAGGCTAACAAAAATTCAATAGGGTTTTCGTTATTTTCCCCTGTAAAATACACGCGATTTTTCTCATCGACAGGACCTTGTACTAAAATATTAGGAGCGGGCTTCCTCCGTACCTCCTGTCGTACTTTCAAAATCTCGTCGTTTAACGCTTGTAAGACACTCTCTTTATTAGAGTCTATGTTAGATCGCGTCTCTACAATTGAAGCGTCTAATCTATTTACTTGTCGTTGCGTTTCCGTCGCATCGGCTTGAATCTTTATCTCTAGAGAGTCGACCTTCTTCGCGACCTCTTGCGTTTGTTTCTCACAGCGGCTAATATGGTCCTTGAACCGGCCCTCCATACGTGTTACTTGTTCAATAAACGATTTTTGCATAGTGGTCTCAAAAACCTTAAACCGTTCATTTATTTTGGTATCAACCGTATGTACTTTTTCACCGATTTCAGCGACTTTCGCGGTTAACTCTTTATTACTCTCACCGATTTCAACGACTTTTTCACCGATTTCAGTGACTCTATCGTCTAAATTTTTCGCGCTTTCGTCTATTTTCGCGGTCGTTGCTTTATTAAATTGCTTAATTTCCGTATTTATGTCGGCGTTGCTTTGGTCTAATTTCTCGGTTAGACTAACTCTTTGTGCCTCGATCTTAGACTTTAACTCTGCGTTATTCATCTCAGCATTGGCTGTTATTTGTTCAAATTTCGCGTTCATGTTAGCGGTCAAATCCGCGCTCATTTTCTCGTTAGCTTGTTTCATTTCCGCGTTCATTTGCTGTATTTGTTTAAGTATTTTATCCATATCCATTTTAAATACACAACAATATCAAATATAGACAATATCAAATACACAGAATAGTTTCAAATACACAAAATAATTTCACTGCTGTACGAACGCCAGTCACAAAACTCTTTGGGGATTGTTCAGTTGGACGCCAGCTGTTTTAAGAGTTAAAACAGCAAAGTTTGTTTTAACGTGTAAATTAAATTTAAATTGAATTTAATTTCTGGCCCCACGTGCAGGGCGACATATGCAACTCTACTTATATGCGTTGTTGTTGTGTCGTGTTGTGCATGAGTACCTACCTGCTGTCCGATCTTGCGGATTCTTCCGACTAGGGCGTGTGGATTTTGGATTTAAAGTTCGCAAGCTAGTAATCTTAAATTTATTGCAACAACACACAAAATAGGTTACTTTAAAGGGGGAGAGTTTTGTGAGACTGGTAGGCTTTATCGTACAACAATAAAACAATGCAATATGGGGTAATAAAACGTTGTTTGTTACTCCAATAAAAAACAAGAATAAAATGGTTATTATATTATCAATTATCTTACAGTCTAAACAATGAATCTATGTGGACTAATGTTTTTCAATTGGTTAATAATTGAAAAGAAACTAAACTCGTTATTTGGCGAGTTAATTACAATTGAAAATTTAATTAATTAATTGATTTAATTTATTTAAATTGCTTTAACTAAATTGAAGTTAAATGTTAATAAAACAAAATATAAAACTCTGAAGTTAATTAGAATAATTTTCAAAAATAAATTATGCGTGACATTCAAATTCACGTCACTTCATTTCTAGTGATTTGACTTCTGTTATACTGCAGTATGAGCTAATAATTAGATTGTTAGTTAAGATTTGTATAGCGCTTTTATATTGTTTCTATTTTCTTAACTACAGCTTACTAATGACTTAGACTGCTATACAGATTATCACAATGAATTTATTCTTAGTTACTAGAGTCTTTGATTTTTGTATGGCACCTGAATTGTTCAAATTACAATGCTTTTAAATGAAAAATAGAAAACTTGATGTTGAAAAATAAATAAGTTGATTTTGCTTTCCTGTTATTGAAGAGGATGTTAGAGTTGCTCCCAATTGTCCCTCGTTGATTCCGGCCCGGTCGCTAGAGAAAGTAATCTGCTTAGAGCTCCTGGATTCGGTCGTTGAGTTCAGAATTCGGCAACACTCTGCTTCCTTGCTGTTCGTTGTATATTTTAACGTCTACGGCTCTCTGCTGGAACTGGTTTCTGTCCCTCGTCGATTCGCACGTTGCACGTCAGCGTGTGTGTGTGTGTGTTTCGTTCGAGTGGTAGCTCTGCTCGTCAGCTGTTCACCAATGATTTAGACGGCCTCTCTGCTGTATTCTTGAAGTCTGGTGGATCTCTTGCGTGCTTATGACCACAGCTTGCAGTACACAATAGGCTTGGTTGATGTAATGAAGAGTATCGGACTTGACGCAATAATTACGAGTAGTACAGTTGATCTGTATTTACTGTGTTCGTAATTGCGTGTGTGTTGACCACGTAGAGTCTTCTGACGGATCTTCACCACTATGGTTACGAGACGATCGAAGAATTACGTCTTCACTTCTCAAGTACTGGCAGAAGAGTGATGGTCCAGCCCGAAACACGGCGCTGCTCGGGATTTTCGTCAAATGATTTGATTGGCTGACACGCTCTCCCTACTACGTAAAATTATAAAGCATTATTTTCATCGCTCTACATACAAATGGAGTTTTGGCTATTACAATTTATTCAAATATGCTTTTAGTATGCAGGTGACATATAACCCCAAATAATTAATATTTGGTGCTGTTATAATATACATAAATCTAATGGAACTTAATCATGTTTGCTCAGTTTAAAATATGTTGAATGATAATATTAATTAATTGTTGAGTGATGAGAATATAAATAGTGTTATGGATCTAGTCATTCGTATACACAAATATGTATGTATAAAACATTCTACATTATGAGAGACCTGGATATCTGATATTTTCTTTAATAATGGTATACATTATGAAATAAGAAAACTATTGAGCTATACAAAGATTAGTAAAAATTGAGCACACACATTGTGAATTTCATACTAAAGAACATAACTACCAAATTATATTTAATATTATGTCTTTACTAATTATATTGTTTACATTCTTAGTTTTTACATTATACCTGAAAAAAAAAGAAAGAAAAGAATGCTCGTACCATGTTAACCCAATGTTATTATCACTATTGTGCACACACATTGTAAATTTCATACTAAAGAACATAAATACCAAATTATATTTAATATTATGTCTTTACTAATTATATTGTTATCATTCTTAGTTTTTTGATTGAGATTTCAGATGGTGCATGTTGTTTGTGTAAATTAATTAAAATAGTACAACCAGAGGTGTCCTGTAAAAAAAAAAACTTATTGTTATTAGATGTATTAAATTTTGAAAACCTCTAGATTTATTTTTTTTATTTATTAATGTTAATAATAATTTATTGCCAAAATATCGAAATTATATTTTTGTAAAGGTTTTAAAATTTACCGTCGAAGTTTTGTTGCATGATCATTGTTACTTTAAATAGAATACTACTACATTCTGGGTACTATGAAGTACACGCATTATACATAAAATTGTAAGGCTTTTAAAAAAATTTAGAGAACCAATAAATTAGTTGTTTGTTGAGTTTTGGAAATTGAGGTCACCTCATTAATTGAACTGCCTAATGGTTCCCCAGCACGAGGCCTTTCTTCCACTAGGAGGCCTCCTCCTGGTTTTGAACAAGTGAACCGGTCATCCAGGTAAGCTGTAGAATTTAGTTACACATTTTAAGAAAGTTAAAATTCTGAATTCTGTATGGTTAATGTGTTGTGATGTCATTGATGAGCGGCTCATCACTAATTAACAATTTAACAATAACACATTTTCACTCAATATCACTTTCATTTTTACAGCAAAGTCCTACCATTGTCCATAATCTACTGCCTTTAGCTGATGCACTATTTGAATTCTGTATGGGTGGAATTTCAAATCGTTTTGTATAATTCGCCTGGCCGTTTCACGGTTTATTGCTAACTCGCTTGCATTTCGTATAGCCGATCGTCTTGGGCTCCGAATCAATGCTTCTCTAACCCTTCCGACGTTCTCCGGTGTCGTTACACTGCGTCTAGGGCCTGGTGGCTTCTTCTTCATAATATTCACGGTTGATCTAAACTATTCCGTTTATCTAAGGATTGTGTTCCGCCTCAGAACGGCCCCTCGTCGACCAACATTGAATTGACAGCGAAAGAGTCGCTGCGTAGCTGTGATAGACTCACCACTTCGAACAAAACTGTCATACGCAAACAGCCGATGTTTGCAAGGTCCACTGCTCCATAGCTAACAAAATGGCGTCTCACCACATAATAAAATAGAACGAGCCCCACCACAACCTTCTCCCACCACCGTGCATTCAGTACTGCGCAGTTCAAAAACGTCCTATTTTCGTGTGTCACCCTTTACAACAAAAATTTCTGATGCAGCTTTGACTTAAACTCGGTCGTCCGCAGGTGGATGTCTGTTAAACTTGTAAAGAATTAAACATAAAACTAAAAAATAAAACTTTAAACGATACAGCAAGAAGAAGTTGCAGAAATATTGGTTCGTAAACGAAGGGCCAAAAATTTCTTGAATGCTTTAAAGCATTTGACCACCTTTCTAACGCAAACCCTGAAGTATTAGCACTGAGCTTTGACTTTATGCAAAAACTTCAGTTGCCACGTATACCTATCCAAGACCTATTTTACTTGCGATAGCTATCAACGTATTCGGCATATATAAGCTAAGTTATCTGTATTGTATAGTAGAGTCCAATGCTATAGGCCTATATGTTATACCATTACAAAGAGTATACTCTAATAAACAAGTTTAATGCAATTTTAAGTCATTTTAATTTAATATTAACACATAAAAATCAATTTAATTAAAAATATTTTCGGTGTCCGTTGGTCTGTTCGTATGTTCCTATGAACGTGAACAAGATACCTCCCGAAAAACGTAATGAATTCACTTAATTCTTTTTACATTAGCTTCAGTTTACTTCACAATAGATCTGTTTCAGGAACCACAGAAGAGGAAAAAACTTTCTGGGGCTCAATTTCGACACCAAAAACGAGAAAAGGAGATACAGAAAGAAAAACTGGCAGGTTTTATTATGAAATTTTTAAACAAGCCTGAAAATAAGGAATGTCAAGAAATTCTTGACTCTGCCACAGCGTCGACGAGCACAAATCCCGAACCTATGGAAGTATCTAAAGAGAAAAAATTATGTTGCAGTCCTTCTTCAGATGGTGACTCTAGTGATAGGCCTACAAGAGAAGGTACTGCTGAAGAACCTATAAGCGGTCGTCGTCATCAGCGGTTTGTAGCAGTTTAACATGTGGTGACTGCCCGGGTTTGTGGCCTGTTAGTATTAATAGTGATCTTGTTAATATTTTAGTTAGACGTGGTCCTGTACAGGTGCGTAACCACAGTCTTCCCATTAATGACGATGGAAGAAAATTTACTGACAATTAGACTTCTATTACAGAAATCTTTCTAATGGCGAAAAAATTAATAGAGATTGGCTTGTTTACTCTATTTCAAAAGATTCAGTTTATTGTTTTTGTTGTAAAATTTTTGGTAAAACTGTAAGTAGTCTATCTGATTTGAACGGTTTTTCGGATTGGCAGAATTTATCATTAGGCCTAAATTTAAAAAGACATGAAACAAGCGTTTCCCACAATGAAAATGTGAAATCATGGGTGCAATTGAATAATATGCTACAAACTAAGACTACTGTAAATCAAATGCAACTGAGACTATTAGAATCAGAAAAAAAGCATTGGTGTGATGTAATAGAAAGAATTATTGCCGTTATCAAGTTTTATCACGTCAATGTCTGGCTTTTCGGGGTTAATCGAAAACATTATTTGAGCATAATAATGGCAATTTTCTAAAAGCAATCGAAATGATAGCGTCTTTTGATTCAGTTATGCGGGAACATATTCGCTGAATTGAATCCTCGAAATCTGATTCAAGTCCTATGGCTCACTATTTAGGAGATCATATTCAAAACGAAATTATTGATTTACTCGGCACGACGATAACAAATTATATTTTGAACAAAGTCAGAGAATCGAAATATTTTTCCGTCATATTAGACTGCACACCGGATGTAAGTCACACGGAACAAATAACAGTAATACTTAGACATGTTTAATTAAATAATACAAATAAAAAAGTAGAGGTATGCGAACATTTCATTGGTTTTCGTCCAATTACCAGTTACACTGGCGAGGGTCTATTAAATTTTGTTTTGAATTTATTTTCACAATTAAACCTCTACATTCAAATTTTGCGCGGGCAAGGTTATGATAATGGTTCTAACATACGTGGAAAACACAACGAATTGCAGAAAAAAATTTTTGAAATCAATAATCGTGCATTTTACGTTCCATGCTCAGCTCATAGTCTAAATTTGGTAGTCAATGATGCAGCAAATATTTCGCACGTAACTATCAATTTCTTCGACATAAATTCAAGAAATTTACGTTTTCTTTTCATCGTCTACAAAAAGGTGGTCGATCATTTTCAAACATTTACAGATATAAAATTAAAAGCTCTAAGTGCTACGCGATGGTCCAGCAGAATTGGCACAATCAAACCATTACGGTATTACATCGACAAAATATTTGATGCTCTGCTGGAAATATCTGAACTGGACTGGCATCTGAAATTTCTTTTAATTGTGAGGACAGCTTCTTATGCTGTTAGTACGTGATAGTAATACCTTATATGCAAAAGCTTAAAAAAAAAAAAAACATGAAAACGAAATGTGTTAAGATACTACTGGTGAATTGGTATCTACTTAAACTTTGCTGTGTGAAGGTGCTTCACGGGGTTACTAGTGTGAAGCATGCCTGGTTCCTTTATTTTCTCTGAGAAGGTCTCTCAGTATTTATCAGTGTTATCCATGTAACTGTCTTGTCTGAAAATTATGAAGTGCATGTAAGTTAAAAGAAAATTATGAAGTCATATGTATTGAGTGCAACTCCTCGTCATGACACGTTGTGAACCGTCCATCACATTGGTTCAAACTATGTTATATCCCTACACGTTTTGGGATTTAGGATTTATTTTAACTCTCTATGAATCTAAAATCAATGTTAAATTTTTTGTATATGTATATATATTGCAACTCTACTTATATGCGTTGTTGTTGTGTCGTGTTGTGCATGAGTACCTACCTGCTGTCCGATCTTGCGGATTCTTCCGACTAGGGCGTGTGGATTTTGGATTTGTAGTTCGCAAGCTAGTAATCTTAAATTTATTGCAACAACACACAAAATAGGTTACCTAAAAGGGGGAGAGTTTTGTGAGACTGGTAGGCTTTATCGTACAACAATAAACAATGCAATATGGGGTAATAAAATGTTGTTTGTTACTCCAATAAAACACAAGAATAAAATGGTTATTATATTATCAATTATCTTACAGTCTAAACAATGAATCTATGTGGACTAATGTTTTTCAATTGGTTAATAATTGAAAAGAAACTAAACTCGTTATTTGGTGAGTTAATTACAATTGAAAATTTAATTAATTAATTGATTTAATTTATTTAAATTGCTTTAACTAAATTGAAGTTAAATGTTAATAAAACAAAATATAAAACTGTGAAGTTAATTAGAATAATTTTCAACAATAAATTATGCGTGACATTCAAATTCACGTCATTTCATTTCTAGTGATTTGACTTCTGTTATACTGCAGTATGAGCTAATAATTAGATTGTTAGTTAAGATTTGTATAGCGCTTTTATATTGTTTCTATTTTCTTAACTACAGCTTACTAATGACTTAGACTGCTATACAGATTATCACAATGAATTTATTCTTAGTTACTAGAGTCTTTGATTTTTGTATGGCACCTGAATTGTTCAAATTACAATGCTTTTAAATGAAAAATAGAAAATTTGATGTTGAAAAATAAATAAGTTGATTTTGCTTTCCTGTTATTGAAGAGGATGTTAGAGTTGCTCCCAATTGTCCCTCGTTGATTCCGGTCCGGTCGCTAGAGAAAGTAATCTGCTTAGAGCTCCTGGATTCGGTCGTTGAGTTCAGAATTCAGCAACACTCTGCTTCCTTGCTGTTCGTTGTATATTTTAACGTCTACGGCTCTCTGCTGGAACTGGTTTCTGTCCCTCGTCGATTCGCACGTTGCACGTCAGCGTGTGTGTGTGTGTGTTTCGTTCGAGTGGTAGCTCTGCTCGTCAGCTGTTCACCAATGATTTAGACGGCCTCTCTGCTGTATTCTTGAAGTCTGGTGGATCTCTTGCGTGCTTATGACCACAGCTTGCAGTACACAATAGGCTTGGTTGATGTAATGAAGAGTATCTGACTTGACGCAATAATTACGAGTAGTACAGTTGATCTGTATTTACTGTGTTCGTAATTGCGTGTGTGTTGACCACGTAGAGTCTTCTGACGGATCTTCACCACTATGGTTACGAGACGATCGAAGAATTACGTCTTCACTTCTCAAGTACTGGCAGAAGAGTGATGGTTCAGCCCGAAAACACCGCGCTGGTCGGGATTTTCGTCAAATGATTTGATTGGCTGACACGCTCTCCCTACTACATAAAATTTGAATTCCCTTGGTCCGTGAGAATGAAGTTAGATTCCCAAAGACGGAGAATTAATATTATTACTAATAATATTATTCCGGCGGAACCAATTTGTCGCTCCGGATTTCCTGTGATTATTTAATTTTGCAATAACTTGGTTGCAAACCAAGTTGTGCGAAATCTAAAATATACAATCTGTTGTAAATTATTATATCTATGACATATTAAAATCTCATTAACGTAGCTCTATTTTTACAGAAGTTATTCAATTAAATTAATTAACTCTTTTATTTGTTAATTATATTGCGTAAAATTTGCACACGTTATTATTAATATTTCGGCAAACATTTTGGCTATCTTGGATTTCGCCTTAATTTATTAGTTTCCGAGATATTAATAATTAACAGTTTGGGTGTGGCCCTTTCCTTCTACAGCGAGCTGATTACATAACGGCCACGTGTGCGTCGCTTTATAAAGCATTATTTTCATCGCTCTACATACAAATGGAGTTTTGGCTATTACAATTTATTCAAATATGCTTTTATTATGCAGGTGACATATAACCCCAAATAATTAATATTTGGTGCTGTTATATATGCCCCCACCCATTAAAAAAAAAAATGAATGTAATAATTACAGTTATTTTTTTTTTCAATCATTACACACGTATTTTGTAATCACTATACTTATTACCTATACATTGGATTACTTATTCTAAAAACACATACATAGGTGTTAATGTTATTCCATTATATACAACTTAACTCTAAATACAGTCTGTCAATAATATTATATTTGCAAATTATTGTGTATCAATGTTTTTAGAACGGGTAGTATCTAACTGCAGCGTTTAAAAGGTTTGTTTGTTTGTCAACAACTGGCACGCGCGCAAAGCAATTTGCTGACGTTTTGTTTACAGCCGTTATCGCCTACGCGTAGCACTAATTGCTTTGCCCTACTTTTAAACCGTCGGCCGGCAGTTACCGCGTGACGTAACTATTTCCTGCCTGTGCGTTTGTTTCATTGTACACGCTCGTTATTCACCGCGTTATAAAAGCATTATTATTTAATACACAATTTACTACAATTCTTATTAATATTATACAACACAAGTTAATTTATTTTAATTTTAATTATTATAATACAATTACATTATCTTTTAATGTAATATATCGTAACCATTTTTACGAATGGTTTTACAATATTTCGCTAACCACCGCTCATTTTCGTCACCGGATACGTCGTCCACGTCTTCCCACACTGACTGTGTGGGAACGTCGTCGTCACTTTCCTGTTCCACCGGACGTACGATTGTCGGAGCCCATTGTTGTATTGTGTTAACCGCCAACCACGGTTCCGTACCTTCCGGTTGGAATACTTTGTTAATTGGCGTACAAATTTCTGGAGAAAAATCACTTTTCTTAAATCTAGCATTTTTATTATTTTATTTCTATACATTTTAGCATGATTTATGGCGCTTCCCCACTGGAGGCGCCCGTTTCCAAGTTTTTTGGAAACTTACGATTCTTCTTCTTGTCACTAGAGTCTTTATTGCCTTGGGTATCGCTGTCTTGCTCTACTGTATCACTTCTCGCTATCTCAACCGTTTGGATAGCTCTAATCGGGGCCCCATCGTTACCCTTATACTGCCCTTTCGGTCTACCGATATTTGGCTTGCCTTTGTATTCAAAGGTCTTATCTGGGGGTTTCGACGATGTCTGGGGTGGAGTAGAACTTGTACTCGGTCTCTGATCAGGTTGCTGGTGATATTGTTCCCGTGTATTCTGCCCTTCGTTATTTCGGCGAAAATCAGGGTTATAACGCCACCCACCAAAATCAAAAACTGTCTCGCTTTGGGACACTAGAATGAGGAGTTCATCGACCGTGCGAATACCCTGCGTAAACACAGCTACTCTAATGTTGTGATTAAAATGATAGGCAAGTTTCGTGACTATGTCAATCTCCGAAAATGCTGGGGTTAAATGCTTCGCGCGTTCGACCTGCTGGATTATATAATTTTCCGCGATAATACCCATTTTCCTATCAAATCTCCCATACTCCAGTTCATTGCGTAAAAGTCTTTGAGTATGCGAGTTCCAGTACCGGCTTTCAAATTTTTGTTTGAACTCCGCGTATGTGGACACTCTATCGCGTACAATGTTATACCACTTACGCACCGAATCACGCATCGCGTTAACTACCCACTGTATTTTGTCTTGATCTTCTAGTCTGGAACCTACTCTTGCCGTTTCACTCTCACAGGCTAACAAAAATTCAATAGGGTTTTCGTTATTTTCCCCTGTAAAATACACTCGATTTTTCTCATGGACAGGACCTTGTACTAAAATATTAGGAGCGGACCTCCTCCGTACCTCCTGTCGTACTTTCAAAATCTCGTCGTTTAACGCTTGTAAGACACTCTCTTTATTAGAGTCTATGTTAGATCGCGTCTCTACAATTGAAGCGTCTAATCTATTTACTTGTCGTTGCGTTTCCGTCGCATCGGCTTGAATCTTTATCTCTAGAGAGTCGACCTTCTTCGCGACCTCTTGCGTTTGTTTCTCACAGCGGCTAATATGGTCCTTGAACCGGCCCTTCATACGTGTTACTTGTTCAATAAACGATTTTTGCATAGTGGTCTCAAAAACCTTAAACCGTTCATTTATTTTGGTATCAACCGTATGTACTTTTTCACCGATTTCAGCGACTTTCGCGGTTAACTCTTTATTACTCTCACCGATTTCATCGACTTTTTCACCGATTTCAGTGACTCTAGCGTCTAAATTTTTCGCGCTTTCGTCTATTTTCGCGGTCGTTGCTATATTACATTGCTTAATTTCCGTATTTATGTCGGCGTTGCTTTGGTCTAATTTCTCGGTTAGACTAACTCTTTGTGCCTCGATCTTAGACTTTAACTCTGCGTTATTCATTTCTGCATTGGCTGTTATTTGTTCAAATTTCGCGTTCATGTTAGCGGTCAAATCCGCGCTCATTTTCTCGTTAGCTTGTTTCATTTCCGCGTTCATTTGCTGTATTTGTTTAAGTATTTTATCCATATCCATTTTAAATACACAACAATTTTAAATATAGACAATATCAAATACACAGAATAGTTTCAAATACACAAAATAATTTCACTGCTGTACGAACACCAGTCACAAAACTCTTTGGGGATTGTTCAGTTGGACGCCAGCTGTTTTAAGAGTTAAAACAGCAAAGTTTGTTTTAACGTGTAAATTAAATTTAAATTGAATTTAATTTCTGGCCCCACGTGCAGGGCGACATATGCAACTCTACTTATATGCGTTGTTGTTGTGTCGTGTTGTGCATGAGTACCTACCTGCTGTCCGATCTTGCGGATTCTTCCGACTAGGGCGTGTGGATTTTGGATTTAAAGTTCGCAAGCTAGTAATCTCAAATTTATTGCAACAACACACAAAATAGGTTACTTTAAAGGGGGAGAGTTTTGTGAGACTGGTAGGCTTTATCGTACAACAATAAAACAATGCAATATGGGGTAATAAAACGTTGTTTGTTACTCCAATAAAACACAAGAATAAAATGGTTATTATATTATCAATTATCTTACAGTCTAAACAATGAATCTATGTGGACTAATGTTTTTCAATTGGTTAATAATTGAAAAGAAACTAAACTCGTTATTTGGCGAGTTAATTACAATTGAAAATTTAATTAATTAATTGATTTAATTTATTTAAATTGCTTTAACTAAATTGAAGTTAAATGTTAATAAAACAAAATATAAAACTGTGAAGTTAATTAGAATAATTTTCAAAAATAAATTATGCGTGACATTCAAGTTCACGTCATTTCATTTCTAGTGATTTGACTTCTGTTATACTGCAGTATGAGCTAATAATTAGATTGTTAGTTAAGATTTGTATAGCGCTATTATATTGTTTCTAATTTCTTAACTACAGCTTACTAATGACTTAGACTGCTATACAGATTATCACAATGAATTTATTCTTAGTTACTAGAGTCTTTGATTTTTGTATGGCACCTGAATTGTTCAAATTACAATGCTTTTAAATGAAAAATAGAAAACTTGATGTTGAAAAATAAATAAGTTGATTTTGCTTTCCTGTTATTGAAGAGGATGTTAGAGTTGCTCCCAATTGTCCCTCGTTGATTCCGGCCCGGTCGCTAGAGAAAGTAATCTGCTTAGAGCTCCTGGATTCGGTCGTTGAGTTCAGAATTCAGCAACACTCTGCTTCCTTGCTGTTCGTTGTATATTTTCACGTCTACGGCTCTCTGCTGGAACTGGTTTCTGTCCCTCGTCGATTCGCACGTTGCACGTCAGCGTGTGTGTGTGTGTGTGTGTTTCGTTCGAGTGGTAGCTCTGCTCGTCAGCTGTTCACCAATGATTTAGACGGCCTCTCTGCTGTATTCTTGAAGTCTGGTGGATCTCTTGCGTGCTTATGACCACAGCTTGCAGTACACAATAGGCTTGGTTGATGTAATGAAGAGTATCTGACTTGACGCAATAATTACGAGTAGTACAGTTGATCTGTATTTACTGTGTTCGTAATTGCGTGTGTGTTGACCACGTAGAGTCTTCTGACGGATCTTCACCACTATGGTTACGAGACGATCGAAGAATTACGTCTTCACTTCTCAAGTACTGGCAGAAGAGTGATGGTTCAGCCCGAAAACACCGCGCTGGTCGGGATTTTCGTCAAATGATTTGATTGGCTGACACGCTCTCCCTACTACATAAAATTTGAATTCCCTTGGTCCGTGAGAATGAAGTTAGATTCCCAAAGACGGAGAATTAATATTATTACTAATATTATTATTTCGGCGGAACCAATTTGTCGCTCCGGATTTCCTGTGAATATTTAATTTTGCAATATCTTGGTTGCAAACCAAGTTGTACGAAATCTAAAATATACAATCTGTTGGAAATTATTATATCTATGACATATTAAAATCTCATTAACGTAGCTCTATTATTACAGAAGTTATTCAAATAAATTAATTAACTCTTTTATTTGTTAATTATATTGCGTAAAATTTGCACACGTTATTATTAATATTTCGGCAAA
The DNA here is from genome assembly GCA_034769895.1 of Magicicada septendecula. Taxonomy (NCBI): domain Eukaryota; kingdom Metazoa; phylum Arthropoda; class Insecta; order Hemiptera; family Cicadidae; genus Magicicada; species Magicicada septendecula. The sequence continues at coordinate 229,377,949 of CM068368.1, read as the reverse complement.
CATTTTGGCTATCTTGGATTTCGCCTTAATTTATTAGTTTCCGAGATATTAATAATTAACCGTTTGGGTGTGGCCCTTTCCTTCTACAGCGAGCTGATTACATAACGGCCACGTGTGCGTCGCTTTATAAAGCATTATTTTCATCGCTCTACATACAAATGGAGTTTTGGCTATTACAATTTATTCAAATATGCTTTCAGTATGCAGGTGACATATAACCCCAATTAATTAATATTTGGTGCTGTTATAATATATATAAATCTAATGGAACTTAATAATGTTTGCTCAGTTTAAAATATGTTGAATGATAATATTAATTAATTGTTGAGTGATGAGAATATAAATAGTGTTATGGATCTAGTCAGTCGTATACACAAATATGTATGTATAAAACATTCTACATTTTGAGAGACCTGGATATCTGATATTTTCTTTAATAATGGTATACATTATGAAATAAGAAAACCATTGACCTATACAAAGTTTAGTAAAAATTGAGCACACACATTGTGAATTTCATACTAAAGAACATAACTACCAAATTATATTTAATATTATGTCTTTACTAATTATATTGTTATCATTCTTAGTTTTTACATTGTACATGAAAAAAAAAAGAAAAAAAAGAATGCTCGTACCATGTTAACCCAATGTTATTATCACTATTGTGCACACACATTGTAATTTTCATACTAAAGAACATAAATACCAAATTATATTTAATATTATGTCTTTACTAATTATATTGTTATCATTCTTAGTTTTTTGATTGAGATTTCAGATGGTGCATCTTGTTTGTGTAAATTAATTAAAATGGTAAAACCAGAGGTGTCCTGTAAAAAAAAAAAAACTTATTGTTATTAGATGTATTAAATTTTGAAAACCTCTAGATTTATTTTTTTTATTTATTAATGTTAATAATAATTTATTTCCAAAATATCGAAATTATATTTTTGTAAAGGTTTTAAAATTTACCGTCGAGGTTTTGTTGCATCATTTTTATTTTAAATAAAATACTTATATATTCTGGGTACTATGAAGTACACGCATTGTACATAAAATTATAAGGCTTTTAAAAAAATTTAGAGAACCAATAAATTTGTTATTTGTTGAGTTTGGAAATTGAGGTCACCTCATTAATTCAACTGCCTAATGGTTCCCCAGCACGAGGACTTTCTTCCACTAGGAGGCCTCCTCCTGGTTTTGAACAAGTGAGCCTGTCATCCAGGTAAGCTGTAGAATTTAGTTACACATTTTAAGAAAGTTAAAATTCTGAATTCTGTATGGTTAATGTGTTGTGATGTCATTGATGAGCGGCTCATCACTAATTAACAATTTAACAATAACACATTTTCACTCAATATCACTTTCATTTTTACAGCAAAGTCCTAACATTGTAGATAATCTACTGCCTTTAGCTGATGCACTATTTGAATTTTGTATGGGTGGAATTTCAAATCGTTTTGTATAATTCGCCTGGCCGTTTCACGGTTTATTGCTAACTCGCTTGCGTTTCGTATAGCCGATCGTCTTGGGCTCCGAATCAATGCTTCTCTAACCCTTCCGACGTTCTCCGGTGTCGTTACCCTGCGTCTAGGGCCTGGTGGCTTCTTCTTCATAATATTCACGGTTGATCTAAATTTTTCCGTTTATCTAAGGATTGTGTTCCGCCTCAGAACGGCCCCTCGTCGACCAACATTGAATTGACAGCGAAAGAGTCGCTGCGTAGCTGTGATAGACTCACCACTTCGAACAAAACTGTCATACGCAAACAGCCGATGTTTGCAAGGTCCACTGCTCCATAGCTAACAAAATGGCGTCTCACCACATAATAAAATAGAACGAGCCCCACCACAACCTTCTCCCACCACCGTGCATTCAGTACTGCGCAGTTCAAAAACGTCCTATTTTCGTGTGTCACCCTTTACAACAAAAATTTCTGATGCAGCTTTGACTTAAACTCGGTCGTCCGCAGGTGGATGTCTGTTAAACTTGTAAAGAATTAAACATAAAAATAAAGTAAAGCTTTAAACGATACAGCAAGAAGAAGTTGCAGAACTATTGGTTCGTAAACGAAGGGCCAAAAATTTCTTGAATACTTTAAAGCATTTGACCACCTTTCTAACGCAAACCCTGAAGTATTAGCACTGAGCTTTGACTTTATGCAAAAACTTCAGTTGCCACGTATACCTGTCCAAGACCTATTTTACTTGCGATAGTGTGACGATTTTATTAATAAAAATATATTAATTAATTAAGTTGATAATGTATAAGCTGAGAAATTTTAAATTTTTAATAAAATCTCACATTTTAAACTAAATCTTATTGAAATCATTAAATAATAATAATATTTAATATAAAGTCTAATAATAAATTAAAAGGGAATACAATTGTACAGAAAGGGTAAAGCTTGTTAATTAATCCTGCAGAAACAGGCACTGACCAGAATCAACTTGTTTTCTGACCCCTAAATAAACTAAGTATTATTGTAAATTAGTTATTATTTAAATAATTAAATAAGACCACTGTTACGTACTTTGATAACCTCTGTAACTAAGAATATCACTAGTTAATAATTTAATCAAACTTTAGCCCTTTAATTAAAAAAGAAACAGGGAACTACTTTTATGTTGCCTAGTAATTGTCTTGAGATTACTACTCTTACCCCTAACTATTTTCGCCACTTGAAATGGAGCGCTCACGCCGTAAGCAGCGTAAAGCGTTGTTTCGCTATGTATATATAAAAATGTGAAAGGCTTGATTCAATGACTATTTAAATAAGTAAATTTGTGCGGTGATGACATCTCTCTCTATTATCAAATAACAAACTATGTAATTTGTACAGTACTACAAACAAGAAGGTGATATTCAACTAATCTATAATCATGTGAAGTGTATAACAGTGAAGCAAACTTTCTATTTATTTATTCTAACTACAAGAATTACTAAGAATTACTACAGTCGCCTGAGATGAGTGTACCGCCCTCGGAATGATTTGACATACTTCAGGAACTTCACCGTCACAGGATGGTAAGGTAACGACAGACCTTCAGGAAACACCGGAGGACCGAAGAACCTATTCTGCAGCAACTTCAGGAAACACACAGGTGACATGGAGGCTTGTCTTCCATGGTTAAGAGTTACAAAAATTATAATCCACAAAAGACAATTTAACGTATCATATTAAAGACTTTAAAACTTCTGTTTTAAATGTAATAACATTAAAGACTTTAAAAGACAGACATTATATGTAACCTGTAGTCTAAAATCTAATAACACTGGTTATAGCAAAAGAGTAAAAGTTTAAACTAAAAGTTTTGTTGTTTTAAAAGCTTAATAAAAACCATTCTTCAAATGGTTAAATTTTCAGTATTGTATATGGCAAGGTGACCATTATTCATTTCATATATTCAATCCCGGATCCGTGGAATAAATAAAATAGATGTACATCATATTTTGAGGCCCCTTTGTAAAGGAGTAATATCTATATATAATCATATAGTAAACTATATTGTTTGAGAACTTTCAATAGAGAACTTAATCAACAAATGTAATAAAGAGATGTCATCTGAGTACCGAGTAAACTGAGTGCATAAATCAACAGTCACCCCTTCCTAATATCCTGCTATAAGAATTGTTTTATTTGTTGTGATTATTTTCAGCTCGTCACAACTAAGGCAGCCTGTATAATTGGCAGATCCAATTATTGCGGGTTCCCTAAGTTATAACACAACAGAAGATGTTATAATAGCTATCAACGTATTCGGCATAAATAGGCTAAGTTATCTGTATTGTATAGTACAGTCCAATGCTATAGGCCTATATGTTATACCATTACAAAGAGTATACTCTAATAAACAAGTTTAATGCAATTTTAAGTCATTTTAATTTAATATTAACACATAAAAATCAATTTAATTAAAAATATTTTCGGTGTCCGTTGGTCTGTTCGTATGTTCGTGTGTTCGTATGTTCCTGTGAACGTGAACAAGATACCTCCCGAAAAAAGTAATGAATTCACTTAATTCTTTTTACATTAGCTTCAGTTCACTTCACAATAGATCTGTTTCAGGAACCACAGAAGAGGAAAAAACTTTCTGGGGCTCAATTTCCACACCAAAAACGAGAAAAGGAGATACAGAAAGAAAAACTGGCAGGTTATATTATGAAATTTTTAAACAAGCCTGAAAATAAGGAATGTCAAGAAATTCTTGACTCTGCCACAGCGTCGACGAGCACAGATCCCGAACCTATGGAAGTATCTAAAGAGAAAAAAATATGTTGCAGTCCTTCTTCAGATGGTGACTCTAGTGATAGGCCTGCAAGAGAAGGTACTGCTGAAGAACCTATAAGCGGTACGTCGTCATCAGCGGTTTGTAGCAGTTTAACATGTGGTGACGGCCCGGGTTTGTGGCCTGTTAGTATTAATAGTGATCTTGTTAATATTTTAGTTAGACGTGGTCCTGTACAGGTGCGTAACCACAGTCTTCCCATTAATGACGATGGAAGAAAATTTACTGACAATTAGACTACTATTACAGAAATCTTTCTAATGGCGACAAAATTAATAGAGATTGGCTTGTTTACTCTATTTCAAAAGATTCAGTTTATTGTTTTTGTTGTAAAATTTTTGGTAAAACTGTAAGTAGTCTATCTAATTTGAACGGTTTTTCGGATTGGCAGAATTTATCATTAGGCCTAAATTTAAAAAGACATGAAACAAGCGTTTCCCACAATGAAAATGTGAAATCATGGGTGCAATTGAATAATATGCTACAAACTAAGACTACTGTAAATCAAATGCAACTGAGACTATTAGAATCAGAAAAAAAGCATTGGTGTGATGTAATAGAAAAAATTATTGCCGTTATCAAGTTTTTATCACGTCAATGTCTGGCTTTTCGGGGTTAATCGAAAATATTATTTGAGCATAATAACGGCAATTTTCTAAAAGCAATCGAAATGATAGCGTCTTTTGATTCAGTTATGCGGGAACATATTCGCTGAATTGAATCCTCGAAATCTGATTCAAGTCCTATGGCTCACTATTTAGGAGATGAACGAAATAACGAAATTATTGATTTAATCGGCACAACGATAACAAATTATATTTTGAACAAAGTCAGAGAATCGAAGTATTTTTCCGTCATATTAGACTGCACACCGGATGTAAGTCACACGGAACAAATAACAGTAATACTTAGACATGTTTATTTAAATAATACAAATAAAAAAGTAGAGGTATGCGAACATTTCATTGGTTTTTGTCCAATTACCAGTTCCACTGGCGAGGGTCTATTAAATTTTGTTTTGAATTTATTTTCACAATTAAACCTCTACATTCAAAATTTGCGCGGGCAAGGTTATGATAATGGTTCTAACATACGTGGAAAACACAACGAATTGCAGAAAAAAATTTTGGAAATCAATAATCGTGCATTTTACGTTCCATGCTCAGCTCATAGTCTAAATTTGGTAGTCAATTATGCAGCAAATATTTCGCACGAAACTATCAATTTCTTCGACATAAATTCAAGAAATTTACGTTTTCTTTTCATCGTCTACAAAAAGGTGGTCGATCATTTGCAAACATTTACAGATATAAAATTAAAAGCTCTAAGTGCTACGCGATGGTCCAGCAGAATTGGCACAATCAAACCATTACAGTATCACATCGACAAAATATTTGATGCTCTGCTGGAAATACCTTAACTGGACTGGCATCTGAAATTTCTTTTAATTGTGAGGACAGCTTCTTATGCTGTTAGTAAGTGATAGTAATACCTTATATGCAAAAGCTTTAAAAAAAAAAAAAAAAAAAAAAAACATGAAAACGTAATATGTTAAGATACTACTGGTGAATTGGTATCTACTTAAACTTTGCTGTGTGAAGGTACTTCCCGGGGTTACTAGTGTGAAGCATGCCTGGTTCCTTTATATTCTCTGAGAAGGTCTCTCAGTATTTATCAGTGTTATCCATGTAACTGTCTTGTGTGAAAATTGTGAAGTGCATGTAAGTTAAAAGAAAATTATGAAGTCATATGTATTGAGTGCAACTCCTTGTCATGACACGTTGTGAACCGTCCATCACATTGGTTCAAACTATGTTATATCCCTACACGTTTTGGGATTTAGGATTTATTTTAACTCTCTATGAATCTAAAACTAATGTTAAATTTTTTGTATATATATATATATATATATAAATATATATAAATCTAATGAAACTTAATAATGTTTGCTCAGTTGAAAATATGTTGAATGATAATATTAATTAATTGTTGAGTGATGAGAATTTAAATAGTGTTATGGATCTAGTGATTCGTATACACAAATATGTATGTATAAAACATTCTACATTTTGAGAGACCTGGATACCTGATATTTTCTTTAATAATGGTATACATTATGAAATCAGAAAACCATTGAGCTATACAAAGTTTAGTAAAAATTGAGCACACACATTGTGAATTTCATACTAAAGAACATAACTACCAAATTATATTTAATATTATGTCTTTACTAAATATATTGTTGTCATTCTTAGTTTTTTGATTGAGATTTCAGATGGTGCATGTTGTTTGTGTAAATAAATTAAAATAGTACAACCAAAGGTGTCCTGTAAAAAAAAACAAAAACTAATTTTTATTAGAAGTATTAAATTTTGAAAACCTCTAGATTTATTTTTTTTATATATTAATGTTAATAATAATTTATTGCCAAAATATCGAAATTATATTTTTGTAAGGGTTTTAAAATTTACCGTCGAGGTTTTGTTGCATGATCATTGTTATTTTAAATAAAATATTCTATATTCTGGGTACTATGAAGTACACGCATTGTACATAAAATTGTAAGGCTTTTAAAAAAATTTAGAGAACCAATAAATTAGTTGTTTGTTGAGTTTTGGAAATTGAGGTCACCTCATTAATTGAACTGCCTAATGGTTCCCCAGCACGAGGCCTTTCTTCCACTAGGAGGCCTCCTCCTGGTTTTGAACAAGTGAGCCGGTCATCCAGGTAAGCTGTAGAATTTAGTTACACATTTTAAGAAAGTTAACATTCTGAATTCTGTATGGTTAATGTGTTGTGATGTCATTGATGAGCGGCTCATCACTAATTAACAATTTAACAATAACACATTTTCACTCAATATCACTTTCATTTTTACAGCAAAGTCCTAACATTGTAGATAATCTACTGCCTTTAGCTGATGCACTATTTGAATTTTGTATGGGTGGAATTTCAAATAGTTTTGTATAATTCGCCTGGCCGTTTCACGGTTTATTGCTAACTCGCTTGCATTTCGTCTAGCCGATCGTCTTGGGCTCCGAATCAATGCTTCTCTAACCCTTCCGACGTTCTCCGGTGTCGTTACCCTGCGTCTAGGGCCTGGTGGCTTCTTCTTCATAATATTCACGGTTGATCTAAACTATTCCGTTTATCTAAGGATTGTGTTCCGCCTCAGAACGGCCCCTCGTCGACCAACATTGAATTGACAGCGAAAGAGTCGCTGCGTAGCTGTGATAGACTCACCACTTCGTAGCTGTGATAAACTCACCACTTCGAACAAAACTGTCATACGCAAACAGCCGATGTTTGCAAGGTCCACTGCTCCATAGCTAACAAAATGGCGTCTCACCACATAATAAAATAGAACGAGCCCCACCACAACCTTCTCCCACCACCGTGCATTCAGTACTGCGCAGTTCAAAAACGTCCTATTTTCGTGTGTCACCCTTTACAACAAAAATTTCTGATGCAGCTTTGACTTAAACTCGGTCGTCCGCAGGTGGATGTCTGTTAAACTTGTAAAGAATTAAACATAAAACTAAAAAATAAAGCTTTAAACGATACAGCAAGAAGAAGTTGCAGAACTATTGGTTCGTAAACGAAGGGCCAAAAATTTCTTGAATGCTTTAAAGCATTTGACCACCTTTCTAACGCAAACCCTGAAGTATTAGCACTGAGCTTTGACTTTATGCAAAAACTTCAGTTGCCACGTATACCTATCCAAGACCTATTTTACTTGCGATAGCTATCAACGTATTCGGCATAAATAGGCTAAGTTATCTGTATTGTATAGTACAGTCCAATGCTATAGGCCTGTATGTTATACCATTACAAAGAGTATACTCTAATAAACAAGTTTAATGCAATTTTAAGTCATTTTAATTTAATATTAACACATAAAAATCAATTTGATTAAAAATATTTTCGGTGTCCGTTGGTCTGTTCATATGTTCATGTGTTCGTATGTTCCTATGAACGTGAACAAGATACCTTCCGAAAAACGTAATGAATTCACTTAATTCTTTTTACATTAGCTTCAGTTCACTTCACAATAGATCTCTTTCAGGAACCACAGTAGAGGAAAAAACTTTCTGGGGCTCAATTTCGACACCAAAAACGAGAAAAGGAGATACAGAAAGACAAACTGGCAGGTTCTATTATGAAATTTTTAAACAAGCCTGAAAATAAGGAATGTCAAGAAATTCTTGACTCTGCCACAGCGTCGACGAGCACAGATCCCGAACCTATGGAAGTATCTAAAGAGAAAAAAATATGTTACAGTCCTTCTTCAGATGGTGACTCTAGTGATAGGCCTGCAAGACAAGGTACTGCTGATGAACCTATAAGCGGTACGTCGTCATCAGCGGTTTGTAGCAGTTTAACATGTGGTGACGGCCCGGGTTTGTGGCCTGTTAGTATTAATAGTGATCTTGTTAATATTTTAGTTAGACGTGGTCCTGTACAGGTGCGTAACCACAGTTTTCCCATTAATGACGATGGAAGAAAATTTACTGACAATTAGACTACTATTACAGAAATCTTTCTAATGGCGAAAAAATTAATAGAGTTTGGCTTGTTTACTCTATTTCAAAAGATTCAGTTTATTGTTTTTGTTGTAAAATTTTTGGTAAAACTGTAAGTAGTCTATCTGATTTGAACGGTTTTTCGGATTGGCAGAATTTATCATTAGCCTAAATTTAAAAAGACATGAAACAAGCGTTTCCCACAATGAAAATGTGAAATCATGGGTGCAATTGAATAATATGCTACAAACTAAGACTACTGTAAATCAAATGCAACTGAGACTATTAGAATCAGAAAAAAAGCATTGGTGTGATGTAATAGAAAAAATTATTGCCGTTATCAAGTTTTTATCACGTCAATGTCTGGCTTTTCGGGGTTAATCGAAAATATTATTTGAGCATAATAACGGCAATTTTCTAAAAGCAATCGAAATGATAGCGTCTTTTGATTCAGTTATGCGGGAACATATTCGCTGAATTGAATCCTCGAAATCTGATTCAAGTCCTATGGCTCACTATTTAGGAGATGAACGAAATAACGAAATTATTGATTTACTCGGCACAACGATAACAAATTATATTTTGAACAAAGTCAGTGAATCGAAGTATTTTTCCGTCATATTAGACTGCACACCGGATGTAAGTCACACGGAACAAATAACAGTAATACTTAGACATGTTTATTTAAATAATACAAATAAAAAAGTAGAGGTATGCGAACATTTCATTGGTTTTTGTACAATTACCAGTTCCACTGGCGAGGGTCTATTAAATTTTGTTTTGAATTTATTTTCACAATTAAACCTCTACATTCAAAATTTGCGCGGGCAAGGTTATGATAATGGTTCTAACATACGTGGAAAACACAACGAATTGCAGAAAAAAATTTTGGAAATCAATAATCGTGCATTTTACGTTCCATGCTCAGCTCATAGTCTAAATTTGGTAGTCAATTACGCAGCAAATATTTCGCACGAAACTATCAATTTCTTCGACATAAATTCAAGAAATTTACGTTTTCTTTTCATCGTCTACAAAAAGGTGGTCGATCATTTGCAAACATTTACAGATATAAAATTAAAAGCTCTAAGTGCTACGCGATGGTCCAGCAGAATTGGCACAATCAAACCATTACAGTATCACATCGACAAAATATTTGATGCTCTGCTGCAAATACCTGAACTGGACTGGCATCTGAAATTTCTTTTAATTGTGAGGACAGCTTCTTATGCTGTTAGTAAGTGATAGTAATACCTTATATGCAAAAGCTTTAAAAAAAAAAAACAAAACAAAAAAAACATGAAAACGTAATATGTTAAGATACTACTGGTGAATTGGTATCTACTTAAACTTTGCTGTGTGAAGGTACTTCCCGGGGTTACTAGTGTGAAGCATGCCTGGTTCCTTTATATTCTCTGAGAAGGTCTCTCAGTATTTATCAGTGTTATCCATGTAACTGTCTTGTGTGAAAATTGTGAAGTGCATGTAAGTTAAAAGAAAATTATGAAGTCATATGTATTGAGTGCAACTCCTTGTCATGACACGTTGTGAACCGTCCATCACATTGGTTCAAACTATGTTATATCCCTACACGTTTTGGGATTTAGGATATATTTTAACTCTCTATGAATCTAAAATCAATGTTAAATTTTTTGTATATATATATATATAAATATATATAAATCTAATGGAACTTAATAATGTTTGCTCAGTTTAAAATATGTTGAATGATAATATTAATTAATTGTTGAGTGATGAGAATTTAAATAGTGTTATGGTTCTAGTGATTCGTATACACAAATATGTATGTATAAAACATTCTACATTTTGAGAGACCTGGATACCTGATATTTTCTTTAATAATGGTATACATTATGAAATCAGAAAACCATTGAGCTATACAAAGTTTAGTAAAAATTGAGCACACACATTGTGAATTTCATACTAAAGAACATAACTACCAAATTATATTTAATATTATGTCTTTACTAATTATATTGTTGTCATTCTTAGTTTTTTGATTGAGATTTCAGATGGTGCATGTTGTTTGTGTAAATTAATTAAAATAGTACAACCAAAGGTGTCCTGTAAAAAAAAAAAAAAAAACTTATTTTTATTAGAAGTATTAAATTTTGAAAACCTCTAGATTTATTTTTTTTATTTATTAATGTTAATAATAATTTATTGCCAAAATATCGAAATTATATTTTTGTAAAGGTTTTAAAATTTACCGTCGAGGTTTTGTTGCATGATCATTGTTATTTTAAATAAAATATTCTATATTATGGGTACTATGAAGTACACGCATTGTACATAAAATTGTAAGGCTTTTAAAAAAATTTAGAGAACCAATAAATTAGTTGTTTGTTGAGTTTTGGAAATTGAGGTCACCTCATTAATTGAACTGCCTAATGGTTCATAGCACGAGGCCTTTCTTCCACTAGGAGGCCTCCTCCTGGTTTTGAACAAGTGAGCCGGTCATCCAGGTAAGCTGTAGAATTTAGTTACACATTTTAAGAAAGTTAACATTCTGAATTCTGTATGGTTAATGTGTTGTGATGTCATTGATGAGCGGCTCATCACTAATTAACAATTTAACAATAACACATTTTCACTCAATATCACTTTCATTTTTACAACAAAGTCCTAACATTGTCGATAATCTACTGCCTTTAGCTGATGCACTATTTGAATTTTGTATGGGTGGAATTTCAAATAGTTTTGTATAATTCGCCTGGCCGTTTCACGGTTTATTGCTAACTCGCTTGCATTTCGTCTAGCCGATGGTCTTGGGCTCAGAATCAATGCTTCTCTAACCCTTCCGACGTTCTCCGGTGTCGTTACCCTGCGTCTAGGGCCTGGTGGCTTCTTCTTCATAATATTCACGGTTGATCTAAACTATTCCGTTTATCTAAGGATTGTGTTCCGCCTCAGAACGGCCCCTCGTCGACCAACATTGAATTGACAGCGAAAGAGTCGCTGCGTAGCTGTGATAGACTCACCACTTCGTAGCTGTGATAGACTCACCACTTCGAACAAAACTGTCATACGCAAACAGCCGATGTTTGCAAGGTCCACTGCTCCATAGCTAACAAAATGGCGTCTCACCACATAATAAAATAGAACGAGCCCCACCACAACCTTCTCCCACCACCGTGCATTCAGTACTGCGCAGTTCAAAAACGTCCTATTTTCGTGTGTCACCCTTTACAACAAAAATTTCTGATGCAGCTTTGACTTAAACTCGGTCGTCCGCAGGTGGATGTCTGTTAAACTTGTAAAGAATTAAACATAAAACTAAAAAATAAAGCTTTAAACGATACAGCAAGAAGAAGTTGCAGAACTATTGGTTCGTAAACGAAGGGCCAAAAATTTCATGAATGCTTTAAAGCATTTGACCACCTTTCTAACGCAAACCCTGAAGTATTAGCACTGAGCTTTGACTTTATGCAAAAACTTCAGTTGCCACGTATACCTATCCAAGACCTATTTTACTTGCGATAGCTATCAACGTATTCGGCATAAATAGGCTAAGTTATCTGTATTGTATAGTACAGTCCAATGCTATAGGCCTGTATGTTATACCATTACAAAGAGTATACTCTAATAAACAAGTTTAATGCAATTTTAAGTCATTTTAATTTAATATTAACACATAAAAATCAATTTGATTAAAAATATTTTCGGTGTCCGTTGGTCTGTTCATATGTTCGTGTGTTCGTATGTTCCTATGAACGTGAACAAGATACCTTCCGAAAAACGTAATGAATTCACTTAATTCTTTTTACATTAGCTTCAGTTCACTTCACAATAGATCTCTTTCAGGAACCACAGAAGAGGAAAAAACTTTCTGGGGCTCAATTTCGACACCAAAAACGAGAAAAGGAGATACGCGATGGTCCAGCAGAATTGGCACAATCAAACCATTACAGTATCACATCGACAAAATATTTGATGCTCTGCTGCAAATACCTGAACTGGACTGGCATCTGAAATTTCTTTTAATTGTGAGGACAGCTTCTTATGCTGTTAGTAAGTAATTGTAATACCTTATATGCAAAAGCTTTAAAAAAAAAAAAAGAACAAAAAAACATGAAAACGTAATATGTTAAGATACTACTGGTGAATTGGTATCTACTTAAACTTTGCTGTGTGAAGGTACTTCCCGGGGTTACTAGTGTGAAGCATGCCTGGTTCCTTTATATTCTCTGAGAAGGTCTCTCAGTATTTATCAGTGTTATCCATGTAACTGTCTTGTGTGAAAATTGCGAAGTGCATGTAAGTTAAAAGAAAATTATGAAGTCATATGTATTGAGTGCAACTCCTTGTCATGACACGTTGTGAACCGTCCATCACATTGGTTCAAACTATGTTATATCCCTACACGTTTTGGGATTTAGGATATATTTTAACTCTCTATGAATCTAAAATCAATGTTAAATTTTTTGTATATATATTGTAATAATTTTAAATACAAATTAAATAAATAAATATAGATGTGTGTTGATGATATAAGAGATTATGGAGTATGTGACTCCGATGTAATCAAGTCCAATGTAATATGTTTAATTGGTGTGGCTCTCGACGTCTTACTGGCCTGAAACACTTCCTTAAGTTTCCCAGCTGGTCGAGTCCCAATGGTAGCAAGACCGGTCGAGTAGCGTAAAGTTGATGAAGAAATAGATATGCTCAGCTTCACCGAAAGTTTCAAAACAAAAATTATTGTTTTGAAGAAAATTAAAAAAAAAATTATGTTTATAAAAAAAAATAATAAAAAAAATTTTAATTTTATTAATTAATTAATTAGGATCAATTAATTAATATAGGGCTGTGAAGTTTTAAACAGTGTAATGCTCTTCTGAAAATTTTTATTAAAGTTTTAGTATAATTTAAATAATCTATCACCACTCATAAGACTGTCTGTAAACCAATCGATATTTGTTTACCTTTCTATTTTTTTAGGTTATCTTCACTTACGGGTGGTAAAGTCCTTGTAGATTATCAATTAGAATTATATTATTGGTAATTAGTATTATTGAAGAAATAAAGAACTATTAAGTATTGAAAAGTATTAATGTTTTATTAAGTAACAGCAATATTGACTCTTATCGATTAGTATCGATTCTCAGGATATCGAAAAAAGTTACAAGTATATGTTATAAAAATTATATAGGGTTCTTTAAACAGCCAGTTATTACCAAAGTCAGAGAAATCGGGCTTATATTTAAAAAGTATAACGTTACAATCAAATTAATAGTTATTAATAAACACAGACATTGAATAATAAATTGTAAATATAATAATTGTTTTCACCAAACAGCTGTGATGAACCAAGAAGAGGCACTGGGTTTGTCAAAGCAAATGGCCGCCGTCAAGTTGATCAAAATGTGACTCGTCCCTGCTGCGTTCCAAATAATGTATTTTGACGCAATATTTCTGTTCTCGTGTCCGCAAATCTCTTGTTATATGTTGTGTAGTGACTGGTGTAGTGATTCTGGGTTGTATTTAGTGTATCTGTATAATTATTAGTTCAAACACTTTCTCCGATTCCGTCACTAATTTGGTTTAATGTATTATACAGTTTTCTAGTGTTTTATGGTGTTTTTCGGAGTAGATTTATATTGTTCTGTGTTATGGAGTGTTACTTGATCGTTTCTGTTATAATATGATAGTTTCAGAAGTATTTTACAAGTCACTCGCGATTTCACAATAACTCACTATACACTCGCTTTGTATGACGATTATAGGTTAGGTTATTCACGTTATCAAAGGTATGTCATGTTAACCGTTCAACTACCAATAATTAACTAACTGTTTCCTTCAGTTTCAATTAAACTCTTAGCCCATATAATATTATCCTTAACATTGTTCAAAAATATTTTCACATCCTGTGTACATTTTACTATTTCACTATATGAATGCCTAAACTTTGGTTATTTGTCAATTTTATTCACTAGATTTGATTTAAATTAATCTTTCAGTTCATTCTGGTTATTTTCAGATTAAATAATGCCATTTTATAGTGTTTTCTGTCCAAAAAATAGTAATTTTACTTTCAGTTTGGGTATACTCTGAAAGGTCAAAACATTAAAATTTACTTCCTGTCATTATATAAATTCAGCCATTTTATCAGTTATATTTAATATTAATAATTCTATATTGTATTAAAAGGTTCCTATTCCCTTATTTTCTGGTAATTAATTGAATTAGTTGTATTCTGAAACATTATTCTGAAATATATGACTCCCATGTCTAAATTTCTGAGTTTAGTCATTTTCTTTTTATTTATAATTCTGAATATAATTTATTAAAATCTCTCTAACTGGTATGTGCAATTATATGGCATGATCTCAAGTTTATTTTGTCTAAACCCCTTTTGTTTATTTGCATTTAAATGAGCAATTTCTCTGTTTTGATGAAGTTTGGTTTCCATTCTTTTGGCCTATGATTTTTTAACAATTTTTCTTACAAAATAATTTACAAACAATATATGATGTGTGATACCCTCTCTGACTTTTTACAGATAGTATTATAAATTAAACATGTTTTCAAATTACACAAAAACAATTAGTATTGGTTACAATACAAACAATAGTTAACACAAAATAAAGAACATTTTTTTTAAATAAATGGTTGTCTTCAAATCAGACATTTTGCAACAAAATTCCCATTTCCAACATGGAAACATGGTTTATAAAAAAGGTTTTGTACTAACTAACATCTTAATTACTCTCTACTATTTACAAGTGGTAATTATTTTTATAGTTCTGATGTTAGTTGTTTCAGACCCAAACAAATGGCCTTATATCTAAAACATTTTTAAACATTCTTGTACTATATACATAAAAACCTTATATTTATATTCTTATTTCTAACTATTATTATAAGTAGGATTCTACAGTTTTTATACAGTCTTTTATACATTGTCTTTGGGGAATTGTACCCTGTCATTAACAAATAAATAGTATGAACCGTTCAAAAAGCACTATGAAATCTGTTTTTCTTTTTTCATGTAAAACAAAATGTTATTTTAAACAGATTCATGTCTTATGAACAACATATTGTCACCGTACACATTTTAAGTCATTGAAAAATGCATATTTCATTGCATCCAATGTTTGTGATTGCCAAGAATGAAACACAAGGTTCATTTTTTATAATACCCAAAACTATCACTGGTTCACTTTCACTTATATATTATGATAATGCTAAATGGTCGTATAGTCTTATCAACATAATAAATTGGTTAGCGTTTTTCAATGGAGATTTGTTCCATGGGTACTATATTATTGTTTCATCTTAGTTCACAGGAAACTTTTACTTTGTTCACTTCTCTCTCTTAAATTTATATACATGTGGTTTTTATTCGTTATACTTTTGTTTTTGGATATTTATTTTGGGGATATAGGGATTTGGGTGTCTTTTATAAGAGCATGACATCTTCTTCAGGATGCTGCCCTCTTCTTCTTTCTTCAGTCTTCTTTTCTCCTGCCTTCTGGGCCTGGTATCTTCTCCATCTTCTTCTTGATGCCATCAGGTTTCTTGGGATCTTCTCCATCTTCTTCTTTATTACAGAAATACACAACCTGTATTGGTTGATCTTGGCTTATTTTAGGGTTTCTCTTCTATTTATTCTCCCTCGTTGTGGGTTTGGTCATATTGTGTACTGCTTTGTTATTTACTATTTTACCTTCCTGGGTTATAGTTTGAAAACCTTTGGTTATGAGACTGGTCTTGGATGACTCATCACTAGTAACTCCTTTTATTTGAACTTGTATTTTCTTTATAATAATGATTTCTTTCCACAGTTGCTATGAATTAATCTATTTATATTAAACTTAATGCTTTCTTTTAAATTTAAATATTATAACTTCATTATTCTAATGATCAATTGCCATTCAATATTATGCATACATCTGTCACGCTACAGATTGCTCTCCTCCAGAAGTAATTATTTCAGACATGTTTATGGATGAAATAATTTCTTATGATAATTTCATCATTTCTTATAATTCATTTTCTTCTCCATTTTTATATCGACTTTTTTATATTAGAGTTTTGTTAATTTTATATATATAATTATTTGTTTTACTACTGATCCTTTTCGGATAGTTAGTGTCTTCTGAGATATATTATAATTGTAATACATTTTCTTTCTATATCAACTTTGTGTTGTATCCTTGGGATATTAATTCCCTAACATTCCCTATCACGTGGGCTGGGGCAGATCAGAGGGGCACTGTACGCTACTTCTCTGCTGGCCATACACCACTTCTATAAATTGATTACAGAGGCATATCCATCCCTGCTCAAAAAACATAATGCTGCTGGAATTATCTTCAGTCAGTCATCGAATAAATAAATAAAAAGTAGTCTCATTTTCGACTAATAAAATATCTTTGGATTCTCCACTTCGTAGTCTCTCAGATTATCTCACATTTTCTATCTTAATAAATCTTCATAATCATTATTATACTCATTACATATATATTTTTTCAAAACTCTTAACTTGTCTGATATATTTAATTTAATTATGGTTGAAAACCTTTCTTTTAATAATTCTGTTTACTGTTTACAGTGTAACTCTCTTTCTTCTCCATCTGAATTCTCTTTATACTTTCTTCTGGTTATTCATAGTATTAGCAAGGTCTTTATAAATAGTCTTTCGTATTCATTATTTGAATGGTCTTAATATATTATATTTAATTTTTTAACATTGTACCTTTACATTAGATATACAGGTTGTTATATTGATCATTTTATTTAAACATTTTGGTTCTTTCCTTTCTCTTAGAAAGTTATTAATCTGCCTTCGCATTCATTAACATTAATTCATTTATATTATATTTCATGTGGTATTTCTCCTCTTTGCATTTCATATAGGTCTTATTATTATCATTGGTTCAAAATCATCTTCTCCATCTGTTTGGTATGAGTTGTTCTTCTTTGCTCTTAATTAACTGTTTTCATTATCGTTTCATAGGTAATTAGTCTCTTTGCTTCCAAATTTTTTCCTTCTCTGGCATATTACACTCTTTCTTGTTATTCTTCTCTACTCCTTCAAATGCTATTGTGAATGTCTAGCATTTATTCTGGATTAAAATTAATTCTTTTTTCTGAATTAATCACTTTATTTTCTTCTCAATTCAATTATAATTGACCCATAATTATTTTTTGGAACTTGGTTAGTTTTAATATAAAATTCAAACTATTCTTTTTATTTAAAAGAAAAATATTTCTCATAAATCCTTGTAATATGTTGATCTTATCTTGTCTCAAAGTTCTGACGTTCTATCAACATTCAAATTCTGTTTAATTCATTTATTCCCAGAATTGTTTCATTCAGAATTGTTTATAGCACGGTGATCTTACTATTATTTCTGAATGTTTTGGTATTTCTCCAAATTCAAATTCTTCTTAATTATTTACCATAAAGTTTTCTCATAATTCAGTGGTAGTAAGCTGTGCTTGCTTAATTTTAAATTTTTTAAATTAAGTTCAAAATTCTCTCTCTTTCTCTTTCTTCCATAAAGTTTTGTTCTAAATTATCAGGTTGTAGTAAGAAGTACTTACTCAATTTTAAATTTTTATAATTATATTTCAATTCAAAAGTCTTTCTTTTTCTTTCTTCCATAAAGTTTGTTCCAAAATTATTAGGTTGTAGTAAGAAGTACTTACTCAATTTTAAATTTTTATAATTATATTTCAATTCAAAAGTCTTTCTTTTTCTTTCTTCCATAAAGTTTGTTCCAAAATTATTAGGTTGTAAGTTGTTCTTACATATTTTTGAATTTTTTCAAATTAAATTAAAAAAATTCTTCTTCTTATAATTCTCCAGAATGTTCTTCTCAAAATATTAGGTTGTAAGATGTACTTACATTATTTTTGAATTTTTTAAAATAATTAAATTCAAAATTCTAAAACTCACAACTCATTCTTCATAATATTTCTTCATAGAAGCTTGATTGTACACTCCTTTGATTTTTCCTGAAACGATTTCCCTCAACTCATATGTATTGTTATGCTTATCATTTACCACAACATATGGGGTTATATTGTACTCTACACTGGCCCATATTATTTATACTTTTGTAAGTTGATCTTCTCTTTTTCTTTCTTATAAGTTTTCTTTTCTTTTCTATATACCCAGGAAGATGGACGATTTTCTTTATGTCACTGCATTGCTCATATTTTTATTTGTCATGTTCATTTTCTTACATAGTCTTCACTCATAAAACCCAGTTTTGTTTCTATGTTTATTTTTCGTATCATTTCCTTTCAATGATATTTATTCCGTCTCCTTCACCGTTGTTTTTCGCCATAGTCGGTTATCATGATCTCTGTCCCTTTTCTTGATGGTGTGTGGTATCTGTGTCAACCAGGGTCCATCATCTCGGTTGCTCTTATAAAATTTACCCTAGGGCGCGACACTCGGTTATTATTACTGTTATTATTGTTATTACTAAAGTTATAATTATAGTAATTTCGGTTAGTTGGGTAAGGGCTGTCATCATTATTGTTGGGATATGGATTTCTCTGACTGTATGGGACATTATTATGTTGGTATAAATTGTTTCTATTGTATGGATAGGGGTTGTTATTCCTAACGCCGTTAGAATTACCGATAAACTGGTTATTACACGGCGGGTTGTTAGGGCCGTCGTAATTACTGGGCTGGTTCCCTCTATCATCATATTGTATACACCAATACTTCTCTGGTCCATGTTTTGTGTTACCTGACAAATATATGTGAGGATCTTCATCTGGGTTATCACTTATTATTTGTTTATCTGAAATACCATAAGCTGGTTTACCATCACGTATCCACTCTGAAGGAAGATATTTTAGTCTAACCGTACCCTGGAACTGTCCTAGATGGCACGTTAATGGAATACCTTCTGGTGATTCATCTGTGTCATCATTACAGTCTGGTACGATATCACATTTCCATCTTTCTGAAAAACATTGTCCATTCTTGCGCTGAAATTGGTCTGTTTCACATGTGGTATTCTGTTTACCTCTGGTCCTTTCCCAGTGGTAAACTACTGTATTGTGGTAAATTATTCCTGAAATTACTTCGATTCTCCTTCTATAATTCATAGAATTCATGATGTCTTTGTCATAGGTAATTGGGATATTATTGCCATCAATTAACCCATGTTTCATCATCTCCAACTCTTCCTTCGTTTTTATTACATTTCTTGGATACATTCTCCTTTTCCTTGGTTTAATATTTTCCTGGTTTCGGTTAGTTTCAATTTCAGGTACTACCATTACTTGTTCCTGCGATTTATCATTTGGTATTTCTTCTGGTTCTGGTTGGCTATCATCTTTTATTTCTTCGTTCTTCTCCTTTCTTAATTCTTCTCTTTTTAATCTCTCCTCCCTCATTTTCTCAGTGTTCTCTCCTATTTCTTTATTCATCTCATCCATTTTCTCCCTTATAAATTTGTGGCACTCCTTCCTTTCCCTTCTTTCCTCTTCCAGGTACTCATCCATTTTCTTCAATATTCCTTCTTTCATAGATTTGAATTCCCGTTGGAACATTTCCATCATCTTATCCCACTTACTATCTTCTGGTATAGGTTCTTCCATTTTGCTTGTCGTTGTTCCCTGTTTATTATCTTTCTCTGACTTTGTAGCTGTTGCCTAGCTCCAACTAGTGATTGGGCAGAATGTATTGGCCTTCCAATCGCTAATTAAAGCCCCTAAAGTTGTGCGCCAATTTGTAATAATTTTATTAAAAAGATGATGTTGTGTTGATGATATACTGCTATCGTGGAGTATGCGACTCCGATGCAATCAAGCCGCACTGTTTGGGCTAGCCAATTTGTAATAAATTAATAAATAAGTTGTAAGTTGTAAGGTGTTTATTTGGTGTGTAATTGGTGTGGCTCTCGACGTCTTACTGGCCTGAAACACTTCCTTAAGTTTCCCAGCTGGTCGAGTCCCAATGGTAGCAAGACCGGTCGAGTAGCGTAAAGTTGGTGAAGAAATAGATATGCTCAGCTTCACCGAAAGTTTCAAAACAAAAATTATTGTTTTGAAGAAAATTAAAAAAAAAATTATGTTTATAAAAAAAAATAATAAAAAAAAATTTTAATTTTATTAATTAATTAATTAGGATCAATTAATTAATATAGGGCTGTGAAGTTTTAAACAGTGTAATGCTCTTCTGAAAATTTTTATTAAAGTTTTAGTATAATTTAAATAATCTATCACCACTCATAAGACTGTCTGTAAACCAATCGATATTTGTTTACCTTTCTATTTTTTTAGGTTATCTTCACTTACGGGTGGTAAAGTCCTTGTAGATTATCAATTAGAATTATATTATTGGTAATTAGTATTATTGAAGAAATAAAGAACTATTAAGTATTGAAAAGTATTAATGTTTTATTAAGTAACAGCAATATTGACTCTTATCGATTAGTATCGATTCTCAGGATATCGAAAAAAGTTACAAGTATATGTTATAAAAATTATATAGGGTTCTTTAAACAGCCAGTTATTACCAAAGTCAGAGAAATCGGGCTTATATTTAAAAAGTATAACGTTACAATCAAATTAATAGTTATTAATAAACACAGACATTGAATAATAAATTGTAAATATAATAATTGTTTTCACCAAACAGCTGTGATGAACCAAGAAGAGGCACTGGGTTTGTCAAAGCAAATGGCCGCCGTCAAGTTGATCAAAATGTGACTCGTCCCTGCTGCGTTCCAAATAATGTATTTTGACGCAATATTTCTGTTCTCGTGTCCGCAAATCTCTTGTTATATGTTGTGTAGTGACTGGTGTAGTGATTCTGGGTTGTATTTAGTGTATCTGTATAATTATTAGTTCAAACACTTTCTCCGATTCCGTCACTAATTTGGTTTAATGTATTATACAGTTTTCTAGTGTTTTATGGTGTTTTTCGGAGTAGATTTATATTGTTCTGTGTTATGGAGTGTTACTTGATCGTTTCTGTTATAATATGATAGTTTCAGAAGTATTTTATAAGTCACTCGCGATTTCACAATAACTCACTATACACTCGCTTTGTATGACGATTATAGGTTAGGTTATTCACGTTATCAAAGGTATGTCATGTTAACCGTTCAACTACCAATAATTAACTAACTGTTTCCTTCAGTTTCAATTAAACTCTTAGCCCATATAATATTATCCTTAACATTGTTCAAAAATATTTTCACATCCTGTGTACATTTTACTATTTCACTATATGAATGCCTAAACTTTGGTTATTTGTCAATTTTATTCACTAGATTTGATTTAAATTAATCTTTCAGTTCATTCTGGTTATTTTCAGATTAAATAATGCCATTTTATAGTGTTTTCTGTCCAAAAAATAGTAATTTTACTTTCAGTTTGGGTATACTCTGAAAGGTCAAAACATTAAAATTTACTTCCTGTCATTATATAAATTCAGCCATTTTATCAGTTATATTTAATATTAATAATTCTATATTGTATTAAAAGGTTCCTATTCCCTTATTTTCTGGTAATTAATTGAATTAGTTGTATTCTGAAACATTATTCTGAAATATATGACTCCCATGTCTAAATTTCTGAGTTTAGTCATTTTCTTTTTATTTATAATTCTGAATATAATTTATTAAAATCTCTCTAACTGGTATGTGCAATTATATGGCATGATCTCAAGTTTATTTTGTCTAAACCCCTTTTGTTTATTTGCATTTAAATGAGCAATTTCTCTGTTTTGATGAAGTTTGGTTTCCATTCTTTTGGCCTATGATTTTTTAACAATTTTTCTTACAAAATAATTTACAAACAATATATGATGTGTGATACCCTCTCTGACTTTTTACAGATAGTATTATAAATTAAACATGTTTTCAAATTACACAAAAACAATTAGTATTGGTTACAATACAAACAATAGTTAACACAAAATAAAGAACATTTTTTTTAAATAAATGGTTGTCTTCAAATCAGACATTTTGCAACAAAATTCCCATTTCCAACATGGAAACATGGTTTATAAAAAAGGTTTTGTACTAACTAACATCTTAATTACTCTCTACTATTTACAAGTGGTAATTATTTTTATAGTTCTGATGTTAGTTGTTTCAGACCCAAACAAATGGCCTTATATCTAAAACATTTTTAAACATTCTTGTACTATATACATAAAAACCTTATATTTATATTCTTATTTCTAACTATTATTATAAGTAGGATTCTACAGTTTTTATACAGTCTTTTATACATTGTCTTTGGGGAATTGTACCCTGTCATTAACAAATAAATAGTATGAACCGTTCAAAAAGCACTATGAAATCTGTTTTTCTTTTTTCATGTAAAACAAAATGTTATTTTAAACAGATTCATGTCTTATGAACAACATATTGTCACCGTACACATTTTAAGTCATTGAAAAATGCATATTTCATTGCATCCAATGTTTGTGATTGCCAAGAATGAAACACAAGGTTCATTTTTTATAATACCCAAAACTATCACTGGTTCACTTTCACTTATATATTATGATAATGCTAAATGGTCGTATAGTCTTATCAACATAATAAATTGGTTAGCGTTTTTCAATGGAGATTTGTTCCATGGGTACTATATTATTGTTTCATCTTAGTTCACAGGAAACTTTTACTTTGTTCACTTCTCTCTCTTAAATTTATATACATGTGGTTTTTATTCGTTATACTTTTGTTTTTGGATATTTATTTTGGGGATATAGGGATTTGGGTGTCTTTTATAAGAGCATGACATCTTCTTCAGGATGCTGCCCTCTTCTTCTTTCTTCAGTCTTCTTTTCTCCTGCCTTCTGGGCCTGGTATCTTCTCCATCTTCTTCTTGATGCCATCAGGTTTCTTGGGATCTTCTCCATCTTCTTCTTTATTACAGAAATACACAACCTGTATTGGTTGATCTTGGCTTATTTTAGGGTTTCTCTTCTATTTATTCTCCCTCGTTGTGGGTTTGGTCATATTGTGTACTGCTTTGTTATTTACTATTTTACCTTCCTGGGTTATAGTTTGAAAACCTTTGGTTATGAGACTGGTCTTGGATGACTCATCACTAGTAACTCCTTTTATTTGAACTTGTATTTTCTTTATAATAATGATTTCTTTCCACAGTTGCTATGAATTAATCTATTTATATTAAACTTAATGCTTTCTTTTAAATTTAAATATTATAACTTCATTATTCTAATGATCAATTGCCATTCAATATTATGCATACATCTGTCACGCTACAGATTGCTCTCCTCCAGAAGTAATTATTTCAGACATGTTTATGGATGAAATAATTTCTTATGATAATTTCATCATTTCTTATAATTCATTTTCTTCTCCATTTTTATATCGACTTTTTTATATTAGAGTTTTGTTAATTTTATATATATAATTATTTGTTTTACTACTGATCCTTTTCGGATAGTTAGTGTCTTCTGAGATATATTATAATTGTAATACATTTTCTTTCTATATCAACTTTGTGTTGTATCCTTGGGATATTAATTCCCTAACATTCCCTATCACGTGGGCTGGGGCAGATCAGAGGGGCACTGTACGCTACTTCTCTGCTGGCCATACACCACTTCTATAAATTGATTACAGAGGCATATCCATCCCTGCTCAAAAAACATAATGCTGCTGGAATTATCTTCAGTCAGTCATCGAATAAATAAATAAAAAGTAGTCTCATTTTCGACTAATAAAATATCTTTGGATTCTCCACTTCGTAGTCTCTCAGATTATCTCACATTTTCTATCTTAATAAATCTTCATAATCATTATTATACTCATTACATATATATTTTTTCAAAACTCTTAACTTGTCTGATATATTTAATTTAATTATGGTTGAAAACCTTTCTTTTAATAATTCTGTTTACTGTTTACAGTGTAACTCTCTTTCTTCTCCATCTGAATTCTCTTTATACTTTCTTCTGGTTATTCATAGTATTAGCAAGGTCTTTATAAATAGTCTTTCGTATTCATTATTTGAATGGTCTTAATATATTATATTTAATTTTTTAACATTGTACCTTTACATTAGATATACAGGTTGTTATATTGATCATTTTATTTAAACATTTTGGTTCTTTCCTTTCTCTTAGAAAGTTATTAATCTGCCTTCGCCTTCATTAACATTAATTCATTTATATTATATTTCATGTGGTATTTCTCCTCTTTGCATTTCATATAGGTCTTATTATTATCATTGGTTCAAAATCATCTTCTCCATCTGTTTGGTATGAGTTGTTCTTCTTTGCTCTTAATTAACTGTTTTCATTATCGTTTCATAGGTAATTAGTCTCTTTGCTTCCAAATTTTTTCCTTCTCTGGCATATTACACTCTTTCTTGTTATTCTTCTCTACTCCTTCAAATGCTATTGTGAATGTCTAGCATTTATTCTGGATTAAAATTAATTCTTTTTTCTGAATTAATCACTTTATTTTCTTCTCAATTCAATTATAATTGACCCATAATTATTTTTTGGAACTTGGTTAGTTTTAATATAAAATTCAAACTATTCTTTTTATTTAAAAGAAAAATATTTCTCATAAATCCTTGTAATATGTTGATCTTATCTTGTCTCAAAGTTCTGACGTTCTATCAACATTCAAATTCTGTTTAATTCATTTATTCCCAGAATTGTTTCATTCAGAATTGTTTATAGCACGGTGATCTTACTATTATTTCTGAATGTTTTGGTATTTCTCCAAATTCAAATTCTTCTTAATTATTTACCATAAAGTTTTCTCATAATTCAGTGGTAGTAAGCTGTGCTTGCTTAATTTTAAATTTTTTAAATTAAGTTCAAAATTCTCTCTCTTTCTCTTTCTTCCATAAAGTTTTGTTCTAAATTATCAGGTTGTAGTAAGAAGTACTTACTCAATTTTAAATTTTTATAATTATATTTCAATTCAAAAGTCTTTCTTTTTCTTTCTTCCATAAAGTTTGTTCCAAAATTATTAGGTTGTAGTAAGAAGTACTTACTCAATTTTAAATTTTTATAATTATATTTCAATTCAAAAGTCTTTCTTTTTCTTTCTTCCATAAAGTTTGTTCCAAAATTATTAGGTTGTAAGTTGTTCTTACATATTTTTGAATTTTTTCAAATTAAATTAAAAAAATTCTTCTTCTTATAATTCTCCAGAATGTTCTTCTCAAAATATTAGGTTGTAAGATGTACTTACATTATTTTTGAATTTTTTAAAATAATTAAATTCAAAATTCTAAAACTCACAACTCATTCTTCATAATATTTCTTCATAGAAGCTTGATTGTACACTCCTTTGATTTTTCCTGAAACGATTTCCCTCAACTCATATGTATTGTTATGCTTATCATTTACCACAACATATGGGGTTATATTGTACTCTACACTGGCCCATATTATTTATACTTTTGTAAGTTGATCTTCTCTTTTTCTTTCTTATAAGTTTTCTTTTCTTTTCTATATACCCAGGAAGATGGACGATTTTCTTTATGTCACTGCATTGTTCATATTTTTATTTGTCATGTTCATTTTCTTACATAGTCTTCACTCATAAAACCCAGTTTTGTTTCTATGTTTATTTTTCGTATCATTTCCTTTCAATGATATTTATTCCGTCTCCTTCACCGTTGTTTTTCGCCATAGTCGGTTATCATGATCTCTGTCCCTTTTCTTGATGGTGTGTGGTATCTGTGTCAACCAGGGTCCATCATCTCGGTTGCTCTTATAAAATTTACCCTAGGGCGCGACACTCGGTTATTATTACTGTTATTATTGTTATTACTAAAGTTATAATTATAGTAATTTCGGTTAGTTGGGTAAGGGCTGTCATCATTATTGTTGGGATATGGATTTCTCTGACTGTATGGGACATTATTATGTTGGTATAAATTGTTTCTATTGTATGGATAGGGGTTGTTATTCCTAACGCCGTTAGAATTACCGATAAACTGGTTATTACACGGCGGGTTGTTAGGGCCGTCGTAATTACTGGGCTGGTTCCCTCTATCATCATATTGTATACACCAATACTTCTCTGGTCCATGTTTTGTGTTACCTGACAAATATATGTGAGGATCTTCATCTGGGTTATCACTTATTATTTGTTTATCTGAAATACCATAAGCTGGTTTACCATCACATATTAATAATACCATCATAGTAATATTATGTCTTTACTAATTATATTGTTGTCATTCTTAGTTTTTTGATTGAGATTTCAGATGGTGCATGTTGTTTGTGTAAATTAATTAAAATTGTACAACCAAAGGTGTCCTGTAAAAAAAAAAAAAAACTTATTTTTATTAGAAGTATTATTTTGAAAACCTCTAGATTTATTTTTTTTATTTATTAATGTTAATAATAATTTATTGCCAAAATATCGAAATTATATTTTTGTAAAGGTTTTAAAATTTACCGTCGAGGTTTTGTTGCATGATCATTGTTATTTTAAATAAAATCTTCTATATTCTGGGTACTATGAAGTACACGCATTGTACATAAAATTGTAAGGCTTTTAAAAAAATTTAGAGAACCAATAAATTAGTTGTTTGTTGACTTTTGGAAATTGAGGTCACCTCATTAATTGAACTGCCTAATGGTTCCCCAGCACGAGGCCTTTCTTCCACTAGGAGGCCTCCTCCTGGTTTTGAACAAGTGAGCCGGTCATCCAGGTAAGCTGTAGAATTTAGTTACACATTTTAAGAAAGTTAACATTCTGAATTCTGTATGGTTAATGTGTTGTGATGTCATTGATGAGCGGCTCATCACTAATTAACAATTTAACAATAACACATTTTCACTCAATATCACTTTCATTTTTACAGCAAAGTCCTAACATTGTCGATAATCTACTGCCTTTAGCTGATGCACTATTTGAATTTTGTATGGGTGGAATTTCAAATAGTTTTGTATAATTCGCCTGGCCGTTTCACGGTTTATTGCTAACTCGCTTGCATTTCGTCTAGCCGATCGTCTTGGGCTCCGAATCAATGCTTCTCTAACCCTTCCGACGTTCTCCGGTGTCGTTACCCTGCGTCTAGGGCCTGGTGGCTTCTTCTTCATAATATTCATGGTTGATCTAAACTATTCCGTTTATCTAAGGATTGTGTTCCGCCTCAGAACGGCCCCTCGTCGACCAACATTGAATTGACAGCGAAAGAGTCGCTGCGTAGCTGTGATAGACTCACCACTTCGTAGCTGTGATAGACTCACCACTTCGAACAAAACTGTCATACGCAAACAGCCGATGTTTGCAAGGTCCACTGCTCCATAGCTAACAAAATGGCGTCTCACCACATAATAAAATAGAACGAGCCCCACCACAACCTTCTCCCACCACCGTCCATTCAGTACTGCGCAGTTCAAAAACGTCCTATTTTCGTGTGTCACCCTTTACAACAAAAATTTCTGATGCAGCTTTGACTTAAACTCGGTCGTCCGCAGGTGGATGTCTGTTAAACTTGTAAAGAATTAAACATAAAACTCAAAAATAAAGCTTTAAACGATACAGCAAGAAGAAGTTGCAGAACTATTGGTTCGTAAACGAAGGGCCAAAAATTTCTTGAATGCTTTAAAGCATTTGACCACCTTTCTAACGCAAACCCTGAAGTATTAGCACTGAGCTTTGACTTTATGCAAAGACTTCAGTTGCCACGTATACCTATCCAAGACCTATTTTACTTGCGATAGCTATCAACGTATTCGGCATAAATAAGCTAAGTTATCTGTATTGTATAGTACAGTCCAATGCTATAGGCCTATATGTTATACCATTACAAAGAGTATACTCTAATAAACAAGTTTAATGCAATTTTAAGTCATTTTAATTTAATATTAACACATAAAAATCAATTTGATTAAAAATATTTTCGGTGTCCGTTTGTCTGTTCATATGTTCGTGTGTTCGTATGTTACTATGAACGTGAACAAGATACCTTCCGAAAAACGTAATGAATTCACTTAATTCTTTTTACATTAGCTTCAGTTCACTTCACAATAGATCTCTTTCAGGAACCACAGAAGAGGAAAAAACTTTCTGGGGCTCAATTTCGACACCAAAAACGAGAAAAGGAGATACAGAAAGACAAACTGGCAGGTTCTATTATGAAATTTTTAAACAAGCCTGAAAATAAGGAATGTCAAGAAATTCTTGACTCTGCCACAGCGTCGACGAGCACAGATCCCGAACCTATGGAAGTATCTAAAGAGAAAAAAATATGTTACAGTCCTTCTTCAGATGGTGACTCTAGTGATAGGCCTGCAAGAGAAGGTACTGCTGATGAACCTATAAGCGGTACGTCGTCATCAGCGGTTTGTAGCAGTTTAACATGTGGTGACGGCCCGGGTTTGTGGCCTGTTAGTATTAATAGTGATCTTGTTAATATTTTAGTTAGACGTGGTCCTGTACAGGTGCGTAACCACAGTTTTCCCATTAATGACGATGGAAGAAAATTTACTGACAATTAGACTACTATTACAGAAATCTTTCTAATGGCGAAAAAATTAATAGAGTTTGGCTTGTTTACTCTATTTCAAAAGATTCAGTTTATTGTTTTTGTTGTAAAATTTTTGGTAAAACTGTAAGTAGTCTATCTGATTTAAACGGTTTTTCGGATTGGCAGAATTTATCATTAGCCTAAATTTAAAAAGACATGAAACAAGCGTTTCCCACAATGAAAATGTGAAATCATGGGTGCAATTGAATAATATGCTACAAACTAAGACTACTGTAAATCAAATGCAACTGAGACTATTAGAATCAGAAAAAAAGCATTGGTGTGATGTAATAGAAAAAATTATTGCCGTTATCAAGTTTTTATCACGTCAATGTCTGGCTTTTCGGGGTTAATCGAAAATATTATTTGAGCATAATAACGGCAATTTTCTAAAAGCAATCGAAATGATAGCGTCTTTTGATTCAGTTATGCGGGAACATATTCGCTGAATTGAATCCTCGAAATCTGATTCAAGTCCTATGGCTCACTATTTAGGAGATGAACGAAATAACGAAATTATTGATTTAATCGGCACAACGATAACAAATTATATTTTGAACAAAGTCAGAGAATCGAAGTATTTTTCCGTCATATTAGACTGCACACCGGATGTAAGTCACACGGAACAAATAACAGTAATACTTAGACATGTTTATTTAAATAATACAAATAAAAAAGTAGAGGTATGCGAACATTTCATTGGTTTTTGTCCAATTACCAGTTCCACTGGCGAGGGTCTATTAAATTTTGTTTTGAATTTATTTTCACAATTAAACCTCTACATTCAAAATTTGCGCGGGCAAGGTTATGATAATGGTTCTAACATACGTGGAAAACACAACGAATTGCAGAAAAAAATTTTGGAAATCAATAATCGTGCATTTTACGTTCCATGCTCAGCTCATAGTCTAAATTTGGTAGTCAATTATGCAGCAAATATTTCGCACGAAACTATCAATTTCTTCGACATAAATTCAAGAAATTTACGTTTTCTTTTCATCGTCTACAAAAAGGTGGTCGATCATTTGCAAACATTTACAGATATAAAATTAAAAGCTCTAAGTGCTACGCGATGGTCCAGCAGAATTGGCACAATCAAACCATTACAGTATCACATCGACAAAATATTTGATGCTCTGCTGCAAATACCTGAACTGGACTGGCATCTGAAATTTCTTTTAATTGTGAGGACAGCTTCTTATGCTGTTAGTAAGTGATAGTAATACCTTATATGCAAAAGCTTTAAAAAAAAAAAACAAAACAAAAAAAAAACATGAAAACGTAATATGTTAAGATACTACTGGTGAATTGGTATCTACTTAAACTTTGCTGTGTGAAGGTACTTCCCGGGGTTACTAGTGTGAAGCATGCCTGGTTCCTTTATATTCTCTGAGAAGGTCTCTCAGTATTTATCAGTGTTATCCATGTAACTGTCTTGTGTGAAAATTGCGAAGTGCATGTAAGTTAAAAGAAAATTATGAAGTCATATGTATTGAGTGCAACTCCTTGTCATGACACGTTGTGAACCGTCCATCACATTGGTTCAAACTATGTTATATCCCTACACGTTTTGGGATTTAGGATATATTTTAACTCTCTATGAATCTAAAATCAATGTTAAATTTTTTGTATATATATATATATATAAATATATATAAATCTAATGGAACTTAATAATGTTTGCTCAGTTTAAAATATGTTGAATGATAATATTAATTAATTGTTGAGTGATGAGAATTTAAATAGTGTTATGGATCTAGTGATTCGTATACACAAATATGTATGTATAAAACATTCTACATTTTGAGAGACCTGGATACCTGATATTTTCTTTAATAATGGTATACATTATGAAATCAGAAAACCATTGAGCTATACAAAGTTTAGTAAAAATTGAGCACACACATTGTGAATTTCATACTAAAGAACATAACTACCAAATTATATTTAATATTATGTCTTTACTAATTATATTGTTGTCATTGTTAGTTTTTTGATTGAGATTTCAGATGGTGCATGTTGTTTGTGTAAATTAATTAAAATTGTACAACCAAAGGTGTCCTGTAAAAAAAAAAAAAAACTTATTTTTATTAGAAGTATTAAATTTTGAAAACCTCTAGATTTATTTTTTTTATTTATTAATGTTAATAATAATTTATTGCCAAAATATCGAAATTATATTTTTGTAAAGGTTTTAAAATTTACCGTCGAGGTTTTGTTGCATGATCATTGTTATTTTAAATAAAATATTCTATATTCTGGGTACTATGAAGTACACGCATTGTACATAAAATTGTAATGCTTTTAAAAAAATTTAGAGAACCAATAAATTAGTTGTTTGTTGAGTTTTGGAAATTGAGGTCACCTCATTAATTGAACTGCCTAATGGTTCCCCAGCACGAGGCCTTTCTTCCACTAGGAGGCCTCCTCCTGGTTTTGAACAAGTGAGCCGGTCATCCAGGTAAGCTGTAGAATTTAGTTACACATTTTAAGAAAGTTAACATTCTGATTTCTGTATGGTTACTGTGTTGTGATGTCATTGATGAGCGGCTCATCACTAATTAACAATTTAACAATAACACATTTTCACTCAATATCACTTTCATTTTTACAGCAAAGTCCTAACATTGTCGATAATCTACTGCCTTTAGCTGATGCACTATTTGAATTTTGTATGGGTGGAATTTCAAATAGTTTTGTATAATTCGCCTGGCCGTTTCACGGTTTATTGCTAACTCGCTTGCATTTCGTCTAGCCGATCGTCTTGGGCTCCGAATCAATGCTTCTCTAACCCTTCCGACGTTCTCCGGTGTCGTTACCCTGCGTCTAGGGCCTGGTGGCTTCTTCTTCATAATATTCACGGTTGATCTAAACTATTCCGTTTATCTAAGGATTGTGTTCCGCCTCAGAACGGCCCCTCGTCGACCAACATTGAATTGACAGCGAAAGAGTCGCTGCGTAGCTGTGATAGACTCACCACTTCGTAGCTGTGATAGACTCACCACTTCGAACAAAACTGTCATACGCAAACAGCCGATGTTTGCAAGGTCCACTGCTCCATAGCTAACAAAATGGCGTCTCACCACATAATAAAATAGAACGAGCCCCACCACAACCTTCTCCCACCACCGTGCATTCAGTACTGCGCAGTTCAAAAACGTCCTATTTTCGTGTGTCACCCTTTACAACAAAAATTTCTGATGCAGCTTTGACTTAAACTCGGTCGTCCGCAGGTGGATGTCTGTTAAACTTGTAAAGAATTAAACATAAAACTCAAAAATAAAGCTTTAAACGATACAGCAAGAAGAAGTTGCAGAACTATTGGTTCGTAAACGAAGGGCCAAAAATTTCTTGAATGCTTTAAAGCATTTGACCACCTTTCTAACGCAAACCCTGAAGTATTAGCACTGAGCTTTGACTTTATGCAAAGACTTCAGTTGCCACGTATACCTATCCAAGACCTATTTTACTTGCGATAGCTATCAACGTATTCGGCATAAATAGGCTAAGTTATCTGTATTGTAAAGTACAGTCCAATGCTATAGGCCTATATGTTATACCATTACAAAGAGTATACTCTAATAAACAAGTTTAATGCAATTTTAAGTCATTTTAATTTAATATTAACACATAAAAATCAATTTGATTAAAAATATTTTCGGTGTCCGTTGGTCTGTTCATATGTTCGTGTGTTCGTATGTTCCTATGAACGTGAACAAGATACCTTCCGAAAAACGTAATGAATTCACTTAATTCTTTTTACATTAGCTTCAGTTCACTTCACAATAGATCTCTTTCAGGAACCACAGAAGAGGAAAAAACTTTCTGGGGCTCAATTTCGACACCAAAAACGAGAAAAGGAGATACAGAAAGACAAACTGGCAGGTTCTATTATGAAATTTTTAAACAAGCCTGAAAATAAGGAATGTCAAGAAATTCTTGACTCTGCCACAGCGTCGACGAGCACAGATCCCGAACCTATGGAAGTATCTAAAGAGAAAAAAATATGTTACAGTCCTTCTTCAGATGGTGACTCTAGTGATAGGCCTGCAAGAGAAGGTACTGCTGATGAACCTATAAGCGGTACGTCGTCATCAGCGGTTTGTAGCAGCTTAACATGTGGTGACGGCCCGGGTTTGTGGCCTGTTAGTATTAATAGTGATCTTGTTAATATTTTAGTTAGACGTGGTCCTGTACAGGTGCGTAACCACAGTTTTCCCATTAATGACGATGGAAGAAAATTTACTGACAATTAGACTACTATTACAGAAATCTTTCTAATGGCGACAAAATTAATAGAGATTGGCTTGTTTACTCTATTTCAAAAGATTCAGTTTATTGTTTTTGTTGTAAAATTTTTGGTAAAACTGTAAGTAGTCTATCTGATTTGAACGGTTTTTCGGATTGGCAGAAATTATCATTAGCCTAAATTTAAAAAGACATGAAACAAGCGTTTCCCACAATGAAAATGTGAAATCATGGGTGCAATTGAATAATATGCTACAAACTAAGACTACTGTAAATCAAATGCAACTGAGACTATTAGAATCAGAAAAAAAGCATTGGTGTGATGTAATAGAAAAAATTATTGCCGTTATCAAGTTTTTATCACGTCAATGTCTGGCTTTTCGGGGTTAATCGAAAATATTATTTGAGCATAATAACGGCAATTTTCTAAAAGCAATCGAAATGATAGCGTCTTTTGATTCAGTTATGCGGGAACATATTCGCTGAATTGAATCCTCGAAATCTGATTCAAGTCCTATGGCTCACTATTTAGGAGATCATATTCAAAACGAAATTATTGATTTACTCGGCACGACGATAACAAATTATATTTTGAACAAAGTCAGTGAATCGAAATATTTTTTCGTCCTATTAGACTGCACACCGGATGTAAGTCACACGGAACAAATAACAGTAATACTTAGACAAGTTTATTTAAATAATACAAATAAAAAAGTAGAGGTATGCGAACATTTCATTGGTTTTTGTCCAATTACCAGTTCCACTGGCGAGGGTCTATTAAATTTTGTTTTGAATTTATTTTCACAATTAAACCTCTAGATACAAAATTTGCGCGGGCAAGGTTATGATAATGGTTCTAACATACGTGGAAAACACAACGAATTGCAGAAAAAAATTTTGGAAATCAATAATCGTGCATTTTACGTTCCATGCTCAGCTCATAGTCTAAATTTGGTAGTCAATGATGCAGCAAATATTTCGCACGAAACTATCAATTTCTTCGACATAAATTCAAGAAATTTACGTTTTCTTTTCATCGTCTACAAAAAGGTGGTCGATCATTTGCAAACATTTACAGATATAAAATTAAAAGCTCTAAGTGCTACGCGATAGTCCAGCAGAATTGGCACAATCAAACCATTACGGTATCACATCGACAAAATATTTGATGCTCTGCTGGAAATATCTGAACTGGACTGGCATCTGAAATTTCTTTTAATTGTGAGGACAGCTTCTTATGCTGTTAGTACGTGATAGTAATACCCTATATGCAAAAGCTTTAAAAAAAAAAAAAAAAAAACATGAAAACGAAATGTGTTAAGATACTACTGGTGAATTGGTATCTACTTAAACTTTGCTGTGTGAAGGTACTTCCCGGGGTTACTAGTGTGAAGCATGCCTGGTTCCTTTATTTTCTCTGAGAAGGTCTCTCAGTATTTATCAGTATTATCCATGTAACTGTCTTGTGTGAAAATTGTGAAGTGCATGTAAGTTAAAAGAAAATTATGAAGTCATATGTATTGAGTGCAACTCCTTGTCATGCCACGTTGTGAACCGTCCATCACATTGGTTCAAACTATGTTATATCCCTACACGTTTTGGGATTGAGGATTTATTTTAACTCTCTATGAATGTAAAATTAATGTTAAATTTTTTGTATATATATATATATATATATATATATATATATATATAAATCTAATGGAACTTAATAATATTTGCCCAGTTTAAAATATGTTGAATGATAATATTAATTAATTGTTGAGTGATGAGAATATAAATAGTGTTATGGATCTAGTCATTCGTATACACAAATATGTACGTATAAAACATTCTACATTTTGGGAGACCTGGATATCTGATATTTTCTTTAATAATGGTATACATTATGAAATAAGAAAACTATTGAGCTATACAAAGTTTAGTAAACATTGAGCACACACATTGTGAATTTCATACTAAAGAACATAACTACCAAATTATATTTAATATTATGTCTTTAGTAATTATATTGTTATCATTCTTAGTTTTTAAATTGTACCTGAAAAAAAAAGAAAAAAAAAATGCTCGTACCATGTTAACCCAATGTTATTATCACTATTGTGCACACACATTGTAAATTTCATACTAAAGAACATAAATACCAAATTATATTTAATATTATGTCTTTACTAATTATATTGTTATCATTCTTAATTTTTTGATTGAAATTTCAGATGGTGCATGTTGTTTGTATAAATTAATTAAAATGGTACAACCAGAGGTGTCCTGTAAAAAAAAAAAAAACTTATTGTTATTAGATGTATTAAATTTTGAAAACCTCTAGATTTATTTTTTTTATTTATTGCCAAAATATCGAAATTATATTTTTGTAAAGGTTTTAAAATTTACCGTCGAGGTTTTGTTGCATGATCATTGTTATTTTAAATAAAATACTTCTAAATTCTGGGTACTATGAAGTACACGCTTTGTACATAAAATTTTAAGGCTTTTAAAAAAATTTAGAGAACCAATAAATTTGTTGTTTATTGAGTTTGAAAATTGAGGTCACCTCATTAATTCAATTGCCTAATGGTTCCCCAGCACGAGGCCTTTCTTCCACTAGGAGGCCTCCTCCTGGTTTTGAACAAGTGAACCGGTCATCCAGGTAAGCTATAGAATTTAGTTACACATTTTAAGAAGGTTAAAATTCTGAATTCTGTATGGTTAATGTGTTGTGATGTCATTGATGAGCGGCTCATCACTAATTAACAATTTAACAATAACACATTTTCACTCAATATCACTTTTATTTTCACAGCAAAGTCCTAACATTTCTCCATAATCTACTGCCTTTAGCTGATGCACTATTTGAATTTTGTATGGGTGGAATTTCAAATCGTTTTGTATAATTCGCCTGGCCGTTTCACGGTTTATTGTTAACTCGCTTGCATTTCGTATAGCCGATCGTCTTGGGCTCCGAATCAATGCTTCTCTAACCCTTCCGACGTTCTCCGGTGTCGTTACCCTGCGTCTAGGGCCTGGTGGCTTCTTCTTCATAATATTCACGGTTGATCTAAACTATTCCGTTTATCTAAGGATTGTGTTCCGCCTCAGAACGGCCCCTCGTCGACCAACATTGAATTGACAGCGAAAGAGTCGCTGCGTAGCTGTGATAGACTCACCACTTCGAACAAAACTGTCATACGCAAACAGCTGATGATTGCAAGGTCCACTGCTCCATAGCTAACAAAATGGCGTCTCACCACATATTAAAATAGAACGAGCCCCACCACAACCTTCTCCCACCACCGTGCATTCAGTACTGCGCAGTTCAAAAACGTCCTATTTTCGTGTGTCACCCTTTACAACAAAAATTTCTGATGCAGCTTTGACTTAAACTCGGTCGTCCGCAGGTGGATGTCTGTTAAACTTGTAAAGAATTAAACATAAAAATAAAGTAAAGCTTTAAACGATACAGCAAGAAGAAGTTGCAGAACTATTGGTTCGTAAACGAAGGGCCAAAAATTTCTTGAATGCTTTAAAGCATTTGACCACCTTTCTAACGCAAATCCTGAAGTATTAGCACTGAGCTTTGACTTTATGCAAAAACTTCAGTTGCTACGTATACCTATCCAAGACCTATTTTACTTGCGATAGCTATCAACGTATTCGGCATAAATAGGCTAAGTTATCTGTATTGTATAGTACAGTCCAATGCTATAGGCCTATATGTTATACCATTACAAAGAGTATACTCTAATAAACAAGTTTAATGCAATTTTAAGTCATTTTAATTTAATATTAACACATAAAAATCAATTTGATTAAAAATATTTTCGGTGTCCGTTGGTCTGTTCATATGTTCGTGTGTTCGTATGTTCCTATGAACGTGAACAAGATACCTTCCGAAAAACGTAATGAATTCACTTAATTCTTTTTACATTAGCTTCAGTTCACTTCACAATAGATCTCTTTCAGGAACCACAGAAGAGGAAAAAACTTTCTGGGGCTCAATTTCGACACCAAAAACGAGAAAAGGAGATACAGAAAGACAAACTGGCAGGTTCTATTATGAAATTTTTAAACAAGCCTGAAAATAAGGAATGTCAAGAAATTCTTGACTCTGCCACAGCGTCGACGAGCACAGATCCCGAACCTATGGAAGTATCTAAAGAGAAAAAAATATGTTACAGTCCTTCTTCAGATGGTGACTCTAGTGATAGGCCTGCAAGAGAAGGTACTGCTGATGAACCTATAAGCGGTACGTCGTCATCAGCGGTTTGTAGCAGCTTAACATGTGGTGACGGCCCGGGTTTGTGGCCTGTTAGTATTAATAGTGATCTTGTTAATATTTTAGTTAGACGTGGTCCTGTACAGGTGCGTAACCACAGTTTTCCCATTAATGACGATGGAAGAAAATTTACTGACAATTAGACTACTATTACAGAAATCTTTCTAATGGCGACAAAATTAATAGAGATTGGCTTGTTTACTCTATTTCAAAAGATTCAGTTTATTGTTTTTGTTGTAAAATTTTTGGTAAAACTGTAAGTAGTCTATCTGATTTGAACGGTTTTTCGGATTGGCAGAAATTATCATTAGCCTAAATTTAAAAAGACATGAAACAAGCGTTTCCCACAATGAAAATGTGAAATCATGGGTGCAATTGAATAATATGCTACAAACTAAGACTACTGTAAATCAAATGCAACTGAGACTATTATAATCAGAAAAAAAGCATTGGTGTGATGTAATAGAAAGAATTATTGCCGTTATCAAGTTTTTATCACGTCAATGTCTGGCTTTTCGGGGTTAATCGAAAATATTATTTGAGCATAATAACGGCAATTTTCTAAAAGCAATCGATATGATAGCGTCTTTTGATTCAGTTATGCGGGAACATATTCTCTGAATTGAATCCTCAAAATCTGATTCAAGTCCTATGGCTCACTATTTAGGAGATCATATTCAAAACGAAATTATTGATTTACTCGGCACGACGATAACAAATTATATTTTGAACAAAGTCAGTGAATCGAAATATTTTTTTCGTCCTATTAGACTGCACACCGGATGTAAGTCACACGGAACAAATAACAGTAATACTTAGACATGTTTATTTAAATAATACAAATAAAAAAGTAGAGGTATGCGAACATTTCATTGGTTTTTGTACAATTACCAGTTCCACTGGCGAGGGTCTATTAAATTTATTTTGAATTTATTTTCACAATTAAACCTCTACATACAAAATTTGCGCGGGCAAGGTTATGATAATGGTTCTAACATACGTGGAAAACACAACGAATTGGAGAAAAAAATTTTGGAAATCAATAATCGTGCATTTTACGTTCCATGCTCAGCTCATAGTCTAAATTTGGTAGTCAATGATGCAGCAAATATTTCGCACGAAACTATCAATTTCTTCGACATAAATTCAAGAAATTTACGTTTTCTTTTCATCGTCTACAAAAAGGTGGTCGATCATTTGCAAACATTTACAGATATAAAATTAAAAGCTCTAAGTGCTACGCGATGGTCCAGCAGAATTGGCACAATCAAACCATTACGGTATCACATCGACAAAATATTTGATGCTCTGCTGGAAATATCTGAACTGGACTGGCATCTGAAATTTCTTTTAATTGTGAGGACAGCTTC
The DNA here is from genome assembly GCA_034769895.1 of Magicicada septendecula. Classification (NCBI taxonomy): domain Eukaryota; kingdom Metazoa; phylum Arthropoda; class Insecta; order Hemiptera; family Cicadidae; genus Magicicada; species Magicicada septendecula. The sequence continues at coordinate 229,338,750 of CM068368.1, read as the reverse complement.
TTATGCTGTTAGTACGTGATAGTAATACCTTATATGCAAAAGCTTAAAAAAAAAAAAAAAAAAACATGAAAACGAAATGTGTTAAGATACTACTGGTGAATTGGTATCTACTTAAACTTTGCTGTGTGAAGGTACTTCCCGGTGTTACTAGTGTGAAGCATGCCTGGTTCCTTTATTTTCTCTGAGAAGGTCTCTCAGTATTTATCAGTATTATCCATGTAACTGTCTTGTGTGAAAATTGTGAAGTGCATGTAAGTTAAAAGAAAATTATGAAGTCATATGTATTGAGTGCAACTCCTTGTCATGACACGTTGTGAACCGTCCATCACATTGGTTCAAACTATGTTATATCCCTACACGTTTAGGGATTTAGGATTTATTTTAACTCTCTATGAATCTAAAATCAATGTTAAATTTTTTGTATATATATATATATATATATATATATATAAATCTAATGGAACTTAATAATGTTTGCTCAGTTTAAAATATGTTGAATGATAATATTAATTAATTGTTGAGTGATGAGAATATAAATAGTGTTATGGATCTAGTCATTCGTATACACAAATATGTATGTATAAAACATTCTACATTTTGAGAGACCTGGATATCTGATATTTTCTTTAATAATGGTATACATTATGAAATAAGAAAACCATTGAGCTATACAAAGTTTAGTAAAAATTGAGCACACACATTGTGAATTTCATACTAAAGAACATAACTACCAAATTATATTTAATATTATGTCTTTACTAATTATATTGTTATCATTCTTAGTTTTTACATTGTACCTGAAAAAAAAGAAACAAAAGAATGCTCGTACCATGTAAACCCAATGTTATTATCACTATTGTGCACACACATTGTAAATTTCATACTAAAGAACATAAATACCAAATTATATTTAATATTATGTCTTTACTAATTATATTGTTGTCATTCTTAGTTTTTTGATTGAGATTTCAGATGGTGCATGTTGTTTGTGTAAATTAATTAAAATGGTAGAACCAGAGGTGTCCTGTAAAAAAAAAAAAAACTTATTGTTATTAGATGTATTAAATTTTGAAAACCTCTAGATTTATTTTTTTTATTTATTAATGTTAATAATAATTTATTGCCAAAATATCGAAATTATATTTTTGTAAAGGTTTTAAAATTTACCGTCGAGGTTTTGTTGCATGATCATTGTTATTTTAAATAAAATACTTCTATATTCTGGGTACTATGAAGTACACGCATTGTACATAAAATTAGAAGGCTTTTAAAAAAATTTAGAGAACCAATAAATTTGTTGTTTGTTGAGTTTGGAATTTGAGGTCACCTCATTAATTCAACTGCCTAATGGTTCCCCAGCACGAGGCCTTTCTTCCACTAGGAGGCCTCCTCCTGGTTTTGAACAAGTGAACCGGTCATCCAGGTAAGCTATAGAATTTAGTTACACATTTTAAGAAAGTTAAAATTCTGAAATCTGTATGGTTAATGTGTTGTGATGTCATTGATGAGCGGCTCATCACTAATTAACAATTTAACAATAACACATTTTCACTCAATATCACTTTCATTTTCACAGCAAAGTCCTAACATTGTCGATAATCTACTGCCTTTAGCTGATGCACTATTTGAATTTTGTATGGGTGGAATTTCAAATCGTTTTGTATAATTCGCCTGGCCGTTTCACGGTTTATTGCTAACTCGCTTGCATTTCGTCTAGCCGATCGTCTTGGGGTCCGAATCAATGCTTCTCTAACCCTTCCGACGTTCTCCGGTGTCGTTACACTGCGTCTAGGGCCTGGTGGTTTCTTCTTCATAATATTCACGGTTGATCTAAACTATTCCGCTTATCTAAGGATTGTGTTCCGCCTCAGAACGGCCCCTCGTCGACCAACATTGAATTGACAGCGAAAGAGTCGCTGCGTAGCTGTGATAGACTCACCACTTCGAACAAAACTGTCAAACGCAAACAGCCGATGTTTGCAAGGTCCACTGCTCCATAGCTAACAAAATGGCGTCTCACCACATAATAAAATAGAACGAGCCCCACCACAACCTTCTCCCACCACCGTGCATTCAGTACTGCGCAGTTCAAAAACGTCCTATTTTCGTGTGTCACCCTTTACAACAAAAAATTCCTGATGCAGCTTTGACTTAAACTCGGTCGTCCGCAGGTGGATGTCTGTTAAACTTGTAAAGAATTAAACATAAAACTAAAAAATAAAACTTTAAACGATACAGCAAGAAGAAGTTGCAGAACTATTGGTTCGTAAACGAAGGGCCAAAAATTTCTTGAATGCTTTAAAGCATTTGACCACCTTTCTAACGCAAACCCTGAAGTATTAGCACTGAGCTTTGACTTTATGCAAAAACTTCAGTTGCCACGTATACCTATCCAAGACCTATTTTACTTGCGATAGCTATCAACGTATTCGGCATAAATAGGCTAAGTTATCTGTATTGTATAGTACAGTCCAATGCTATAGGCCTATATGTTATACCATTACAAAGAGTATACTCTAATAAACAAGTTTAATGCAATTTTAAGTCATTTTAATTTAATATTAACACATAAAAATCAATTTAATTAAAAATATTTTCGGTGTCCGTTGGTCTGTTCGTATGTTCGTGTGTTCGTATGTTCCTATGAACGTGAACAAGATACCTCCCGAAAAACGTAATGAATTCACTTAATTCTTTTTACATTAGCTTCAGTTCACTTCACAATAGATCTCTTTCAGGAACCACAGAAGAGGAAAAAACTTTCTGGGGCTCAATTTCGACACCAAAAACGAGAAAAGGAGATACAGAAAGAAAATCTGGCAGGTTCTATTATGAAATTTTTAAACATGCCTGAAAATAAGGAATGTCAAGAAATTCTTGACTCTGCCACAGCGTCGACGAGCACAGATCCCGAACCTATGGAAGTATCTAAAGAGAAAAAAATATGTTACAGTCCTTCTTCAGATGGTGACTCTAGTGATAGGCCTGCAAGAGAAGGTACTGCTGAAGAACCTATAAGCGGTACGCCGTCATCAGCGGTTTGTAGCAGTTTAACATGTGGTGACGGCCCGGGTTTGTGGCCTGTTAGTATTAATAGTGATCTTGTTAATATTTTAGTTAGACGTGGTCCTGTACAGGTGCGTAACCACAGTTTTCGGTGTGATGAGTAAATAATTTTAGCTCTCTCTCTCTCGTTGTCAAAACGCCGTCTTCATTTTCAATGTATTAAATAATTAATTAATTGTTTTATAATGCAGTCAGTGTGATTGATCCTTTTTAGAAATATATATATTTGGCAAATATTAACTATGTATGTGTGTTGTTGTCAATGAACTACTTACCTGTGTGCTGTTACAGATGACAAATCCATACGTTAACGGCGTAGCAATCTTCAATTCACTCTTCTTCATGTGGTACAATACTTCTGTTTAATGGGTACAGTTTACACACGCACATAGGTTCAGTGGTGTATAGCGAAATAAGTTAAAATTATACACACACATGAAAACGGTGGTTGAAATTCATACAAATCTTCTGATGTAACAGTTCACAAAAATAAATTAATTGTACACATGTTCAGAGGTGTAGAGTGAAATAAAATAAAGTCATAATTTGTTTAAATGATTAAATATATTTTAAAATTCATAATATAAAATTCACAATTAAATAAATACATTATAAAATTGGAAATTCACAATATAAAATTCACAAATCATAATTAAGTAAATACATTATAAAATTGATATTTTTTCGAAAGTTTATATATAATTGTGTCGTACTTGTAGGAGAAGCAACCTGCAACATAACAATACAACAACATTAAAATCATGTTAAATATCACACACACACACACACAGATATAGTTGGCAGAATCAACGCTTTACGCGAGTAACTTCTTAAATTATGTGTCACTCTCTCTCATAAGTTAATGTCCATTCATCAAAACTTTGTAAATTAGAATCTGCACTACATTCAAACACACGCACACACAGTGATAAAAAAATTAGGAATGTAGGTTGTTACCTTAACGAGATACTATTTCCACCTGCACTGTTTGGCTCCTCATGCCTCGAAACACGAGATGTAGGTCGCTGGGGTATATATGACGGAGCTCTTCATCTGTAAAGACGCAAGCATATCTCTTAGGTAGATATACACGATAGCGTAGCTCACCATCTTCCAACGTTACAAGCACAGACTTCCCATATCTTGTGTCCACATGCACCATGTTAACGATCGGATACTGCTTGTTCACTGTTAATTCTGCACACCGTTTGTACTCAATAGCAGAAACTGCATTGAATTTTGTGATAAACGACATTATTAGAAGTGAAGACGTCTGTATCAAACGAGGCGGAACTAAACAATGACTACAAAGAAGACTAGTGGAATGTAATGGTGGTGGTGGTAGTTATCAGGAAATTTTTCATCCCCTGAAGCTTTGCATGTACATACATGCAGAATTATGGCTGTTACATAATATATATATATTAGGAAAGTCCACAGAAATAGTTATCGCCTGCAGGCATATACAAGTTTACTAACGAAATTAACAATGCTATGAGACACTCACATTAAAAATGTTTGTATAACAGAAAAATCATTAATTATCCACTCTCTAAGTGCGTACACATTATGATTTGTACACTGTGTAGAAGAAGAATTGCAATGTGTAAGACATAACGTACCGGGAAATAGATATGGTATGTTTTTAGGGCAACCAATGTCATCAAGATTTATTATACGATGATGAATTATTTTTGATTCTAAAAAACGTTTTTTCTCAAGACCCTTCACAAACACATATTTATATATGTTCGTATACGTTGTTAACACTGAAACAAGATTGTCGTACGGTGTCTCTCCTTCACCCCATCTCAGACCATGATAGTTTGTCGTTAACCAACAGTTGGTTCTAGTGTATTTCGAATTCGTAACGACTGTAGCAGGCGGGGCGAAAATCCAATGTCTGCATGCAAAACGTGTTACGTCCATAACCGACAACTCCTTTACTATATAATTGCCGTTGTCATCATAAAAGCAGTGAAAGTCAATTATTACAGCAGCGTTTTCCATTATACTATAAAAAAAAAGAAACCACACATTACAAACTAATATTTATAAACACAAAGATCGTTACAATAATGATAATAATACACAAACTTACGTTTACTGCCGGCCGAACTGAAGAATGGAGAGAGAATAACTAACGATATCACAGTGAGAATTCTTTTGTTGTTTTTGTTTTTAACAGGTGGTGTAACGTGGAATTTTAGCAGGTGGGGGAGCAGAGTCGCCGTCGGCAATTAATTTGGCACGTACGCAAGCGTATCACGGCCATTGTCTAGTATATAGCGCTAAGATTTTAATAAAACAATTATCAGTTTTAAATAATAATTTTCGGAAACAACCCACGACTTAAAAAATATAGTTTACCTTGTGTTATGAAATTCAAACTATTAAATTGTCTCTCTCTCTCTCACACACATTTCTGATTACTATACAACTAATTGCATGTATGTTCAGAGGGTTATACCGAAATAAACCAGTGTGTATTCGCTAAATCCTCCTTTCACTTTCTAATATGACACATGACACTCATTAGCGGCACCACCGCAAGTAATTATGGATTAGAAAGTATTCACTTCCAAAACAAACACCTGCTTTCCCCTACCACCAGAGACCAATATATACTCAACAAATTTAGCGATAATTTCTCATTGACTTGCTTGCGTGCGCTGATAAATCTATCACTACATTTTTAATAGTTGGAAGACTGCTTGTATTATTGTGCATCTCAGTATACGCAAGTTCCTGTGTGTAGTCAACATACGCTAGTTTGGTGAGTGAGCATAATTTATTGTATGTACAGATTTTATTTAAACGTAAAAATTATTTGCATTAAAACATTATTTATTGAATTTAATACATGTATGTGTATGTTCAAATTACAATTTATGAAATATATTCTTACCGTATTTTTTTTTTTTATATTACACTTCTAATTGAAGATATATATTTGAATTTAATACATGTGTGTAAGCGTGCGCGTATGATCAAATTACAATTTTCTGAATATATTCTTAACGTACTTTTATTCTTAACGCACTTCTAATTGAAGATATATATTTGAATTTAATACATGTGTGTGTGTGTGTGTGTGTGTGTGTGTGTGTGTGTGTGTGTGTGTGTGTGTGTGTGTGTGTGATCAAATTACAATTTTCTGAATATATTCTTAACGTACTTTTATTCTTAACGCACTTCTAATTGAAGATATATATTTGAATTTAATACATGTGTGTGTGTGTGTGTGTGTGTGTGTGTGTGTGTATGTGTGTGTGTGTGTGATCAAATTACAATTTTCTGAAATATATTCTTACTGTACCTTTTATATTACACTTCTAATTGAAGATATATATTTTTAGGTATAACTGAATTTTATCGGTTTCACACTGACTGCTTGCGTGCGTTGATAAATCTATCACAGCATTTTTTTAATAGTTGACAGACTGCTTGTATTATTGTGTGTCTCAGTATACACAAGTTCCTGTGTATTCAACATACGCTAGTTTGGTGAGTGTACAGCATAATTTTATTGTATGTACAGATTTTATTTAAACGTAAAAATTATTTGCATTAAAACATTATTTACTGAATTTAATACATGTATGTGTATGATAAAATGACAATTTCTGAAATATATTCTTACTGTATTTTTTATATTACACTTCTAATTGAAGATATATAGTTGAATTTAATACATGTGTGTGTATGTGTGTGTGTGTGGGTGATCAATTTTCTGAAATATATTCTTACTGTACCTTTTATATTACACTTCTAATTGAAGATATATATTTTTAGGTATAACTGAATTTTAGCGGTTTCACACTGACTGCTTGCGTGCGTTGATAAATCTATCTCAGCAGTTTTTTTTAATAGTTGAAAGACTGCTTGTATTATTGTGCGTCTCAGTATACACAAGTTCCTGTGTGTAGTCAACATACACTAGTTTGGTGAGTGTACAGCATAATTTTATCAAGTGCATTATTTATTGATTTACTACATGTATGTGTATGTGTGTGTGTCTGTGTGATCAAATTACAATTTCTGAAATATATTCTTACTGTACTTTTTATATCACACTTCTAATTGAAGATATATTTTAGGTATAGCTGAATTTTAAGCGTGCGTTCTTGAGTTAAGCTGTTGTTGTAATCATATGGAAATTCATAATGTTTACCGGTTCGTTTGTTTTCCTACTCACAATCACTTTCACTCAAATAATTGATATTTCTTTGTATTCATACACAGTCTTTTTATATTCAAACTATTATTATTATCTGAAACAGAACGGTATATATAGATTCGAGTGGTATGTAAGACGCTGTTATATGTTACTAAAATCATAGCAAATATTTTCATTCTAAGCATATTTACTGTTTAATAATAATTACAACCCAACGAATGATATATATAGTTTGATGCTTTATAAGTTTGTGTACATTGGTTGTATATTGTAAGCATGAAAGTATTATTTAAATCTTTTATCTGCTTCTGTATGGAAGTCATCTATAAATATCAGGTCAGTGCGACACAACGTAATTGGACCTAACATGATTCATGCCAACGTGTGCGCTCGTTGTGTGTGCGTGTGCGTCTGTGTGTGTTCGTGTGTGTGCGCGTTGCGTGTTTGGTTACGTTGCGTTTGCGTCTGTGTGTGTGTGTGTGTGTGTGTGTGTGTGTGTGTGTGTGTGTGTGTGTGTGTGTGTGCGTGTGCGTGAAAATAAACTTAATTTTCTCGATCTAGCAAATAGTTGGTCTAAACGTACATGTATTATGTACAAATTGATATATAAAACGTTTAAGATACACTAACATAATACCAGCGTTATAACAGTACCTTTTGTTTTTCAGTATTCATTCATTCTCTCTCTCTCTCTTGAAGATCATGGCTAACCTTCAGCAGGAACGTGGGGAGGAGCTGACTGAACAAGGTAAAAAGTTCAATACCAATTGTCACAGTTAAGAAATTATTTTTGTAATTATGTAGCGTGCAAACTTGCTGATTCGAATTAACGTTTGAGTCATACTATGTCTATTGGTGTGTGTATGAAAAGTCTCACTCTTAACATCGTTTAGAAATTGACATGTAGATGAAAATTTTTCATGTTCCTTCATAGGTTTGTCACCTTCTTTCCAATCAACTAATTCATTGAATGATTTTATTCTTTCACTTTCAATACTAAAATCAGGAGTAGCCGACATCTTCACGGTTTGTAATAAACTGACATATTACCCCGACGAGTGTTATTTATTTACTACAAACATGAATTTGTGTACACGTTATTTATTATTTCCTATTGGTTAATAATACTCATGTTTCTATTGTTTCAGTTGTGACTCGGTTTTATATCGAGAGGAACAGTAGTGTCCGAGGGTGCATCACAACCTTCGACTACCTTCCAGTGAACGTCAACGCGTCGGATCATGACATAGTATTCGTAATGACTGAGGCACGTCCTTTATTGCTTGAGGATATTCAGGCAGAGTAGGCACGTTTACGCAATATCAAGTGGCATATTGCGTGCAGGATACGTTTTACCAAAACCGTGGTAGATGGTGACAGTGGTGAGGAGAAAGAGGTAACGAAAGACGCCGTCTTCCACGGACGTTGTCGCACGTTGCTCACGGACGACAGCGACGAGTTGAATTGTCTACTCGATGAATCCTACGATAAAATCTTCAATAGCATATCTAATTTTACCCGTGACGGGAGCGGATGGTCGGTGGATGCTGCACTGAAGCTGGAACTGGTTGTTGGACGGTACCAGCCTCTAGCAGCGTCCTCCTACCTTCCAACCCCGCGAAAACTCTCACACACCAGGGCAGTAGTCAACATCAAGAACCCCCATGATGAAATGTGTTTTCTGTGGTCTGTTCTAGCCCACATACACCCTCAAGTAAGAGATAAAGACCGTGCTTCAAAATACATCCCCTTCAAAAACACCTTAAATATGTCCGGTATCGAGTACCCTGTTTCGTTAAAGTCCATTTCCAAATTTGAAGCACAGAATCCTAACATTTCTATAAACGTTTTCGGCTATGATATAGAAGACAATATCAGAAACGAATCAAAAAATGAGGTTTACCCTCTGAGAATTACCCCGAATAAGGACAGGTCGCATCACGTTAATCTTTTGCTTCTGACCGATACAAATAGCCGAAAACATTACTGTCTTATCAGTAACATGAGTAGATAGTTATCATCCCTAACAAAACACGCTCATAAATCATTTTACTGCGACTACTGCCTGCATCGTTTCGCCACAGAACATGGTCTGTCCGATCATCTCCCCTACTGCACACCTTACGGCGAGCAGAAAACCAAAATGCCCACGGAGGAGGAGAAGTTTATGTCCTTTAAAAATTACGCGCACTGTCTTAAAGTACCATTCACCGTCTACGCCTACTTCGAGTCCCTCATCACTCCGCTTCAATCGTGTTCACCTGGTAACAACGTCCCGACGACAGTGCACGAGTTAGGTGAATTCTACTCCGTCGATAGCAGCGGTGCCCGTCAGAAAATAACTTCTCCTCCTGTATCGTCCACATCATACGAAGCGATGCATATCCCGTCAGGTTTCTCCTATGCTATCGTCGATCACACGCACAGCCTTTGGAGAGAGGCTAAAGTTTATCGGGGTGAAAACGTTGTAGACACGTTCTTCTCGTGGTTGATGAAAGACGTCGAGGATATGATGAAGGTGGTACGACATAACGTACAATTAATTATGTCCGATGATGACAATGTTGTGTTCACTAACGCCACCGTTTGTCATTTGTGTGAGCGCCCTTTGACAGACGATGACAAGGTACGCAATCATTGTCATCTTACGGGGAAATTCTTGGGAGCAGCCCATAATAGCTGTAATCTGAGCTACAAGATGCCTCGTCATATCCCCGTCTTCTTTCACAACCTTCGTGGCTACGACTGTCACCATTTAATATGTAAACGTATATGTATATAACGTATATGTAAACCATGTATATAAACGTACGTGTTGCCCGTGATTACCTACGCCTGTCCTGTTTGGGGATACCTGGCTCGTGGTCATAGAACAACGCTCCAGCGCGTACTCGACCGGGGACTGAAGCTCACGTGCAAAGTCCCCCGAAGGTACTCTTCTCGTCTTTTGAGGAGAGGACTCGGTGTCCGCTCTCTTGATGACACCGTGAGACGCCTGCCGCGTAGATTCTATGTTCGTTCCGACAGAGTGACCCACAATTCCCTCATTGCCGGACTTGGTAAATACACCCCGCGACCAGGTGAGTCCTGGAAGCGACCTCGTTTGCTAGTCCCGGTGGTATAATCCACCAATCGCAGGTCGCTTCAGACCCCCCCATAAGTAGATAAAAAGTATATAATGAACTCCAACAGACCCAGTGGCAGGAGTCCTTTCTGAGACTCTGGACACTGCACTACTCGCGACCCCCAGTTGTGTCTCTCACTGTTGCTTGTTCCCATTTCACTGGGCGAATTGTTCGGCATACCATCTATTACGAACAATCTTTGCTACTGAAGATGGCCACCGATGGTGTGGCCGAAACGTCTAGCGATTTTACATCAAGCATTCGACCACGGCCTTTCAGCCCGGAAGTTTTAATTAATTATAGTGACACCGGCCGTGAAAGCCTACGTACTAAAATTATGAAGGAGTATTTTTCCTAAAAGAAGGGAAGAAATAATAATAATTAATACTAGCCTATTTACTAAAACTGTACCTACTGTAGGTTAGCCAATAAAAACTCATCAATTTCTTCGTTACTAAGAGTAACATAATCAACAAGAATTGTTAATTGTTAAATTGGATTTCAAGAGAGCAGATGACCAAAAATAATGTCCAGCAAATTTTAAAATTAAGTAACCACAATTCGGAAACAACACCATTCTAAATTAATTAAACAATTCAGCACAAGCCACTACATCTGAGACATCCGTTGAACCACAATAATTAATGCCAGAAAATCGAAGAACATAGAAAATTCATCTAAACATCTGATTGCCTGAAAATTTTGAACTGTCACTACGTCGGTGAGAACGCATACCTTAATAAACTAAAAAATTACACATTACCAACAAGTAACGAACACTAGAAACAGTACAACATGTTTCAGCTTATAAGAAAACTTAGTGTGAACATTATAAACTTTATTTATTTAACCAAAAACAGTAAAAACGTGTGTTCATTAGGAATCCACTGCAGCCATCTTTATTTTCTCGCTTTCTGTATGAATACGTAATCTGCGCTCTGGCGTATAAAAAACGAACTTGTTGAATCAGACTTTAAGAAAACAAATATTAATTATTGTAAAGTATGATACTATTAACTAAGCATTTCTGTCTTTCTTATAGTTCAAAGAATCCCCAAATAACCCTGAGATACATAATTTATTAATTTTAATAATAACTGTAATTGAATATATCTGTTGTGTTATATGAAAAAACTTATATCGGAAAAGGTTGTGATTTCGAAAATAATTGATTTGTAAACTGATGATATGGAGGTAATAATTTCCAGAAAAATAAACCAAATTCAATCTATAAATACCTTTCTTTTAGGTAACTGACTTTGTATTATTTCTTGTAGATAGCAGCTTCGTTACAGGAAACAGGTGAATAGCAGAGAAGAGTAAGAAAGTTAGCTCCGACATCAGAACTTATGAAGTGCTACGGACAACATAACCTTTCAATTGAAAACAGCTGATGCAACGCGCGTAAAAAACAAACGATCAAATCGTACTCAAAGAGAGGAACTCTCTCTCTCTCTCTCTCTCTCTCTCTCTCTCTCTCTCTCTCTCTCTCCTACCCATTTTCAAACAACTGAACAGTAATACCTGTAAGAAGATATAATACATAATAAAGAATACCGTGTTTATTTGTCAATACTAAAGGATTACACACACCAAATAAAAAAATAAATAACACTATCAGAGTATAAAAAAGACGTAGTTATTATACGGTAAAGGTATCGACGGAAGGTAAAGCAGACGGGAGACGTTACAATGTATTGAAGAGTCTTATTGTATTATCACATTACAAGTAGCCTACAAAAATGTAGAGACTACCGTTTTTGTGTGATTTCAGTATGTTTCGTTCTCCGTAGTGGTTGGGCATTGTAGCCTAACATTCCCTGTCAAAAGCAGAGTAGAACAGTACATTTTCCTCTTGTACGACATAAGCGGCAGATTTGGTTGTACCCTTCATTTTACGTTCTTTTTTACCCTGGCACGTTCAGAGGGGCGGCAAATACAGCGATCTCGTCATGTTCAAACTCATTCTCATTAATCAGTACAGCATTATGAATGTCATTACATTTATTGCAAGCATTGTCTCGGAATTATTATATTTTTAATTATCCCATAACAACGCTATCTATCGGCATCTATTGGAATTAAGATGCGAAACGTCTGCAGGTTCGAACCGCCTTAACAAAAGTAGGTACTCGAAGGGACTTCCCCGTGTTGCCGTGTAGAATGAGTGAGAGCCGGTCGTCAGTTCCACGTACAGGGAATCCCCTGGCATGTCGCTTTGTAAATTTGATTGCATACGAAATTTCATTAAGTGTTTGCGTGTTTGCTTTCTTCACTTGTTCGCAGGTTGATTGTTCACCTTTATTATATACGAGTTATTCAAGTAATTGTAACTAGTATTTCTGACTCAATAACTAATGCTATTTCAACTAGTTAATGTCATAAATTTGTTATCAGTGATTATTATATAAAATATTAGTGGGAAAAATCGTAAACATGGTAAGTACGGTTTTTTTTTATTTTTCTAACAATAATTGTCCCTTTATTTTACTAACAATAATTGTCCCTAATGATTGTCATATTTTTATTGCACACATCAATCGCGAAGCTCTGAGTGTGCTCTACTGTCGCCTAAAAATTTTAGACCGATATACTCACATTTACTTGTCCCCACTACTTAATATGAAAAACGGTACAGGAACATTTTTTTTTATCATGAAGGAACAACTCATAAAGGACCAATATCCTCATAAAGGACCAGCGTGTACTCATTGTTGTACCAATATCTGACATTGTATGTGACTCTTGAAATAAAAGAAATGTATATTTTTAGTGATAATTGTCCACACAAAACAAAAATCAATGGGTTATTTATACGAATGTGCCAAGCTTTAGTAGATTCGGGTAGGTTTAGAAAAATAGAACAGGTTTTCCCCATTAGGGGCGGATTTTCCCCATTAGGGGGCAGTCCTTTTGCATTCAGATCGTGATTCTGGAGTTGTTAAAAGAAAACTGAGGAGGATGGACAGAGCATGATACAATTCATGATAATGTAGAAATGATTGTATCTTCTAGTGCAAAAGGAAAGTTCAATGTTCATGTTGTTAGCAGTAAAGATATTTTAGATTTTAAATCTAGGTGGCCAAGACTATACCAACGAAATTCAATATCAGTGCTTTAAGATCCATTCCTAGAGCCAAAAAATATCATTTAACACTGCTTCTTTTCACTCTCAAGATCAAGTGATGTATTTTTAACAGTGCAAAAGTCTTGCACGATAGGCCTACATGGTCTTCAGTTTCATACATTCACGCTTGGACGTCTAATCAGGCTCGCCGCTAGCCGCCTGAACGCCCGCGTGCAAAACCGACTATGCCGCCCCCACCACCATCCTCTGTTTTCCCTGATTGGGCTTGTACAGAGGACTTTTAGTTTTGTTACATATGGGTGTGTAAAAAAGCAAAGAAATATTTTTCAAAGTCATACAATTTATTGTCATTACGATGTTTATGACGTAGAATTTTCAAAAATCAATGTCCAATTTTAAAAAAAATAGGTACTAAGGTATTTTGCCAAAAGCAAGAAAAGTTCAATTCGTGTATTTTTATTAACTTAAGTATATGAATGAAAGTTGTTTATTAAGACTTAATAAGCAACATATGCTAATAGAGCTACCTACACAAATTGAACTTTCCTTGCTGTTATATTTGGGAAATCTGCTATTAATTGTCTTGTTTCCAAACTATCTAAGATTTCATGTTCTATTGAAACAATAGATAAATTACTTAGCCTTTGCTGATGCACTGTTGATCTTAAATATTTTTTTATAATTTTTAACTTTGAAAAGGACCTTTCACCAGGTGCAACTGAAACCGGCAGAGTAAGTAATATTCTTAACGCTATTGCTGTGTTGGGAAAAGATTAAATTAAATCATTTGTAAAAAGATATTGTAAACGGGTATGTGGATCACTAGACTGATTTTCTAGAAAATGCAGCTTTAAAGCATTCATTTCATTATACAAATCAATACCGTCGATTTCTGTTTCATTTCTTCAATCGTCTTTAAGTTTCAGATGTAAATCTTTATAATGTTTCATCAATTCGTCTTTGGGGTAACTAAATAATTTACTACTGAAAAAGCCAAACACATCGTCTAATGTTTTTAACTCTTCGAATCTATTTTTTAAGGAAGTTAATGTCTGATCTAGGAATCTAAAAAAAACTCTACTTTGTAATTGACTTTGGGGTCTAATAAAACATCATCACGCTGTTCACATTGAAATTGTTTCGGTTTTCTTCTTGGACGAAGTGTATTTATCGGTGGGAAATCTGCTTCAACATTGAGTTTGAGAGCCACTTTGGTAGCTTCTTGTAAAACCATTTCAAAGTTTTCATCCGTCCGATATTCTGTGAACTTATCAATCAAATTATTTAGCAAATTTATGCATAGGCCTACTTGAGTATTCATTGTGGGGCTTTGCATCATTTTACTTAAAGAATTAATTTCGTTTAAAACATCGAACCAGATTACAACAGAGCAAATAAATTTATAATTTTGAAAGTTTAAAGCAAGCGAATGCGCTTTGTAAGTTGTGGTACTCAGACGAATTTTCAGATATTTCCAGCAGAGCATCAAATATTTTGTCGATGTGATACTGTAATGGTTTGATTGTGCCAATTCTGCTGGAGCATCGCGTAGCACTTAGAGCTTTTAATTTTATATCTGTAAATGTTTGCAAATGATCGACCACCTTTTTGTTAATGAAGAAAAGAAAACGTAAATTTCTTGAATTTATGTCGAAGAAATTGATAGTTTCGTGCGAAATATTTGCTGCATCATTGACTACCAAATTTAGACTATGAGCTGAGCATGGAACGTAAAATGCACGATTATTGATTTCCAAAATTTTTTTCTCCAATTCGTTGTGTTTTCCACGTATGTTAGAACCATTATCATAACCTTGCCCGCGCAAATTTTGAATGTAGAGGTTTAATTGTGAAAATAAATTCAAAACAAAATTTAATAGACCCTCGCCAGTGGAACTGGTAATTGGACAAAAACCAATGAAATGTTCGCATACCTCTACTTTTTTATTTGTATTATTTAAATAAACATGTCTAAGTATTACTGTTATTTGTTCCGTGTGACTTACATCCGGTGTGCAGTCTAATATGACGGAAAAATATTTCGATTCTCTGACTTTGTTCAAAATATAATTTGATATCGTCGTGCCGAGTACATCAATAATTTCGTTTTGAATATGATCTCCTAAATAGTGAGCCATAGGACTTGAATCAGATTTCGAGGATTCAATTCAGCGAATATGTTCCCGCATAACTAAATCAAAAGACGCTATCATTTCGATTGCTTTTAGAAAATTGCCGTTATTATGCTCAAATAATATTTTCGATTAACCCCGAAAAGCCAGACATTGACGTGATAAAAACTTGATAACGGCAATAATTTTTTCTATTACATCACACCAATGCTTTTTTTCTGATTCTAATAGTCTCAGTTGCATTTGATTTACAGTAGTCTTAGTTTGTAGCATATTATTCAATTGCACCCATGATTTCACATTTTCATTGTGGGAAACGCTTGTTTCATGTCTTTTTAAATTTAGGCCTAATGATAAATTCTGCCAATCCGAAAAACCGTTCAAATTAGATAGACTACTTACAGTTTTACCAAAAATTTTACAACAAAAACAATAAACTGAATCTTTTGAAATAGAGTAAACAAGCCAATCTCTATTAATTTTGTCGCCATTAGAAAGATTTCTGTAATAGTAGTCTAATTGTCAGTAAATTTTCTTCCATCGTCATTAATGGGAAAACTGTGGTTACGCACCTGTACAGGACCACGTCTAACTAAAATATTAACAAGATCACTATTAATACTAACAGGCCACAAACCCGGGCCGTCACCACATGTTAAACTGCTACAAACCGCTGATGACGACGTACCGCTTATAGGTTCTTCAGCAGTACCTTCTCTTGTAGGCCTATCACTAGAGTCACCATCTGAAGAAGGACTGCAACATATTTTTTTCTCTTTAGATACTTCCATAGTTCGGGATCTGTGCTCGTCGACGCTGTGGCAGAGTCAAGAATTTCTTGACATTCCTTATTTTCAGGCTTGTTTAAAAATTTCATAATAGAACCTGCCAGTTTTTCTTTCTGTATCTCCTTTTCTCGTTTTTGGTGTCGAAATTGAGCCCCAGAAAGTTTTTTCCTCTTCTGTGGTTCCTGAAACAGATCTACTGTGAAGTGAACTGAAGCTAATGTAAAAAAAATTAAGTGAATTCATTACGTTTTCGGGAGGTATCTTGTTCACGTTCATAGGAACATACGAACAGACCAACGGACACCGAAAATATTTTTAATTAAATTGATTTTTATGTGTTAATATTAAATTAAAATGACTTAAAATTGCATTAAACTTGTTTATTAGAGTATACTCTTTGTAATGGTATAACATATAGGCCTATAGCATTGGACTGTACTATACAATACAGATAACTTAGCCTATTTATGCCGAATACGTTGATAGCTACCGCAAGTAAAATAGGTCTTGGATAGGTATACGTGGCAACTGAAGTTTTTGCATAAAGTCAATGCTCAGTGCTAATACTTCAGGGTTTGCGTTAGAAAGGTGGTCAAATGCTTTAAAGCATTTAAAAAATTTTTGGCCCTTCGTTTTCTGCAACTTCTTCTTGCTGTATCGTTTAAAGCTTTATTTTTTAGTTTTATGTTTAATTCTTTACAAGTTTAACAGACATCCACCTGCGGACGACCGAGTTTAAGTCAAAGCTGCATCAGAAATATTTGTTGTAAAGGGTGACACACGAAAATAGGACGTTTTTGAATTGCGCAGTACTGAATGCACGGTGGTGGGAGAAGGTTGTGGTGGGGCTCGTTCTATTTTATTATGTGGTGAGACGCCATTTTGTTAGCTATGGAGCAGTGGACCTTGCAAACATCGGCTTTTTGCGTATGACAGTTTTGTTCGAAGTGGTGAGTCTATCACAGCTACGCAGCGACTCTTTCGCTGTCAATTCAATGTTGGTCGACGAGGGGCCGTTCTGAGGCGGAACACAATCCTTAGATAGACGGAATAATTTAGATCAACCGTGAATATTATGAAGAAGAAGCCACCAGGCCCTAGACGCAGTGTAACGACACCGGAGAACGTCGGAAGGGTTAGAGAAGCATTGATTCGGAGCCCAAGACGATCGGCTAGACGAAATGCAAGCGAGTTAGCAATAAACCGTGAAACGGCCAGGCGAATTATACAAAACTATTTGAAATTCCACCCATACAAAATTCAAATAGTGCATCAGCTAAAGGCAGTAGATTATGGACGAAGTTAGGACTTTGCTGTGAAAATGAAAGTGATATTGAGTGAAAACGTGTTATTGTTAAATTGTTAATTAGTGATGCTCATTTTCATCTCGAAGGGACCGTAAATAAGTATAACTTGGCGTTATCGGGCAACTGAACCATCACGTCTTATTCACCAGCGTCCTCTACACTCTCAACGAGTCACAGTGTGGTGTGCTGTTGGCTCTTTTGGAATGATTGAACCCTATTTGTTTTAGGAAAATGGCAATGGCATCACAGTCACCGTCAGTTCGGCTCGTTACATTCACATGCTTCAAACGTTCTTCAGGCCAGAACTGCGAAGACGACGAATTGCCTTAAACAATGTCTGGTTTCAGAAAGATGGCGCTACGCGAAAGAGTCAATGAATGTTCGTGGACGCCTCATTTCACATTTTGGTGATGTTCCGTGGCCTCCAAGATCTCCCGACTTATCAATGTGTGACTTTTTCCTGTGGGGGTACCTCAAAAGCCGTGTTAACGCTAACAAACCCCACAATTTTGATGAGTTGAAGAAAGCCATCTTTCAAGAAATTGCTGCCATCCCTCAAGAGATGTTGGCCCATCGTGTCATGCAGGATTTCAAGCGGAAACTTGAAAACTGCATTCAAGAAGATAGGCGTCACCTCGCCGACATTATTTTTTACAATTAAGGTAGACCTTAACACAACTCAACTGGTATGTAATTCTGTGTCAATAAACTCACTTGAAGTTTAAAGTTTATTGAGTATTGGTTATTTAAAAACTGTCCGATTCCCGTGTGTCACCCTGCAGTATTCATATTTTATAGGTGCTGTAACATACTTTTCTTTAAATAATGAATACATTGTTTTAACATTTAATTCAGAATCTAAGTAGTAACAATCTCTTTCAGAATAATGAGTTTCTTTTATAGAAAA